>OY776295.1:6091006-7301077 GCA_963675345.1 Trididemnum clinides
AAGGGGTCGGGTAATCAACAACAACAACAACAACAATCTTAATCCAAGGTCGTGACAGTTTCAAAATAATTTCTAACTTTTTATCGTCTTTTACAGGAGAAGAAAAACCGCTCTCACAATAGCGTTAAATTAAAGTTGGAAACACTTAGAAAAGAGTTTGAACTCGATAAAAAGTGAGTTGGTGGTTCTAAAACGTTTGGGCATGGTGTTTTCATAATACCGTTATAGGTCGGCCCATGAAAAAGAAAAAGAATTCGAAGCATTGGCAAGGAAACAAAAAGATACAATTGAGAAATTGGAGAAAGAATGTCAGCTCGTAAGGACTGCGTCTTTGAATTTTTTTGTTTCGGAGTATGAACTCGAGCTATGCTTGCTAATCTTTAGTTAAATTAGGCCCCTTTTCGGGTAAACTGTTCGGTGCCACGGTCGGTCTGCCTCATCAAGATGGAGAATTTTTTTAAAGTGCCTATTCCATGGACACGTCTAGCACACTACAGCTTTTTCTCCATACTAATTTCTTTCGCGTCGAGGACCAACCATTCAAGTTGTGAATGCTGTTTTTCAGTAGTCTTTAATATAATACGGTCGTGCTGCAGGTTTCAACCAGCAACTTACTGTATTCAAGACGGACGTTCTGTTCACTAGACTAGGAATTCTCAATCTTTTTCCGCTCAAGGTTCATTTTTGATCTGAAGAATATTTTGTGACACATTTGTTAAATTTCAATCTAAATTAAAACCTTTTTTTCAAAGATCGACTTTTTGAAGTTTGAATTTTCGCACATTCAAGCCAAATTAAAGGCGAAGTCCATTTTTTGAAGTCTGCTTTTGCCCACTTTGAAAATCCCTGTCCTAGATTGTGAAATTTGAAGATGTGACCCACCTGAGTTTATGGTCTGGCCCTCTAGTGGGCCAGGCCCACTAGTTGAGAACCACTACACCAGACCATCGAGCCAGCTACAGAATCATTTGTTGTGTATATTGTTGACGATAATTCAAATCGGTTGAGCGCTTACGTAGGCGAGAAATCGCGAACTCGATACCCGCCTGGCTTTTACTGGTATCGAACTCGCGATCTCTGAAACGGCGCGGTGGTGTAATGGTTTGGCGAGGTTACCTATTCTTTGCAGTACTTGTAGCTGAAATGCGCTGCTACCAATACTGGTAACTCTGAAGCAGGTCTAGAAATGACTTGCTTTGTGTGAAGGTTTGTGCAATAATTGTGGAGTAGTGTGAATTTTGTTTTAAATGACCCAAAAATTGAAAATTTTCAGTAACAAAATTTAAATCGCTTGGTGCTGGATACCATACAGATCTTTTAGTTTTTTGGTGGCTGTAAACAGAGTGTTGATAATTCACCGTTTACTTTGGATTGCTGATACAAAAACAAATTTTTATCTGAGTTGAAGCCTTTTCGATATCATGTACGCAGGACTACAGGTGTTTGATGAATGCTAAAAATTTAAGCTTAAAACTTTAGGTCCAAAAGCAAATGGCGACTCTGGAATCCGACATGACGTCACGACTAAACAGCCAATCAGAACTGTCGCAGTCGAGCGTGAAATTGCAAGAGGAAAACATGAAGTTGTTAAAAGAGTTAGATAGGTAAGAAATCAAAAAATGAAAAAAAAACTTTTTAACGCAGGTTTAGAATTGGATGCGAGAATAGCATTAGGTTAATAAATCAATGCGAAAATGAGCTCTGCCTCCAAGCAAATATTTGCTCTCTGAAATTGATTTTTGGGTCTGCTGTTACCTCAGTCTCCTTCTAAACTAGAATTCTCTTAAACAAGTGAAGTCTATACATGAGACGGTGAAGGAAGTCATGTTCAGAGTTATCGGTTCGCTTTGCTAGTAAAGACCTTTATGTGTTGCAACTGTTCCACTCGCTTCTGCACGCGCGAAGAAAAAAGATCACAGGGTTGTGTATGCGAGATATGAGTAATGTTGGCTCTAGGATTTTTGCGAAACATGCCTACTATTGTTAAATTGTTATGTAGCATTTTTTCGAACTTGCGTTTGTCACCATTGCCTTTGTGTCGAAAAGAAATTTGGTATTTTCATGATTGCTTCAATTTTATTTCTCTGCCATCGCGCTGTGGTGAGTATTCCTGACTTCAGAGCAAAGGACCAGAGTTCGAAACTCTATTAAACTATTCGCCGTTGGTATTCCTGAGGAAAAGCATAGAAATTAAAGTGCTGTGTTGCTCCCAGAAAAAGTGCGTGTGATTCATAAGCGAGTGATTATATAGTGGCAGACCTACGCTAAACTGGAATCTCTAAGCCCTGTAAAGTGAAGAAAAAAGATGAATAGTCTAATCTTTAATAAATATTTTTTTTGCAGATATCGAATCCAAGTTTCGGATTTGCAGGGTGAAGTTTCCGCAATTGAACCTTTGCGTTCAAAAGCGAATAATTTGCTGGCGGAAAATGAAAACCTGCAAGCTGAGCTGTTTAAGGCTGAAACGGATCTTGAGAAGCAAAAAGTAGCCTCGAAGGAGAAGTTGCGGTTTGCTGAACATGAAGTTGAGGAAGCTCGATTAAGTCTACAGCAGCAAAAGAGGATCGCCACCTCAGAGATTAATGAAATAAAGCTTCAGATGGAGAAAAAGGAAGAGCTACTCAAGCGTGAAATCGATGAAATCAATGAAGCGTATCGCGGAGATAAACTGTCTGCAGAAAAGTCTGTTCAAAAGTGAGATGCATTTGTGAAAAATAGGTCAGGCAGATTAAAATCAAATCCAGGCAAATAAAATCTAGTGGATTCCAAAACCATGATTATGTTTTCATGTAAATAATATGTTAATCAGATGGAGATGAAATTATTTTCGCCTGCAATCGGATCTACATGTCAACAAAAATAAGGCACCTCTGAATTCATGTCTTCTGGTGTTTGTATGCCTTTAGTCTATAATTGCTTTATCAAATGCTGTCTTAAAAGCTCCCATCAGTGTTGATAGCGGTCAAATTCCAAAAAGTTTTAAATGTGTGCCCGGCTTTTCTCATTTAACGCGATGTTGCCATTGATGAATCACGAAAAGTTTCGGGAAAAATAGCTTTTTTAATTTATATTAAAGTGCTGTTGCACTATTAATGTAAAAACGATTAACAAACTGTTATCCCACTTATAATAATACCAAGCTTTACTGGGTAAAGATAGATACTTTCCCAGGCCACTTTGAATAGTTTTCCTCATGCAGCTCGTCGTTTACCTCTTGAGATTTCAAATCATTCCGTGGTTGACTTTGTAGATTGGAAGCAAAGTTGAGCAAAGCAAAGACTAAAGAAAAGAATTTAGAAATCGAAATTTCCGACTTGAAAAAGGAACTTCAAAATAAATCGGCGACGGTACGTACCGCACTATTACTGGAACGTCTGAGAAACTGCTCAAAAAAGTATAAAAGTACGACTAAAAGCCATAAGCTTGTATGAGTATTGTTCGACTGCGTGGTATGGATGTACGTTAGAATCTCACTCCCAGCATTGTTTTTAACGTGCTGGAAGTTCAAAAATCTGGAAGTAGATGTAATAATCAGTTCTCTTGAATTTTTGAAAACGAGAAACTCTCCTTCCAACTTTTCGTGAAACAAACAGTGATTTAGAACGAAAAGTTTAGCTCTGCATCGTTGTTTGATTCATTAAAAATTTAATCTCTTGTTGCGGTAATAAGTGATGCTGACCAATCTTTCTTGAATTGGTGAACGTGAAGGTAATAACATAATTTCCCACCAATGGTTGCTCATATCTGGGAAACGGGAATTACAAAAAGGTGATAAATTTCGGGAATTCCGGAAACTGGGATCTCAGTTTTCATTCCCTATTGCTAACAGTTTGAATGGTATAAAGCAGGGGTGGGCAAACTTTTTATTCGGAGGGCCGCATTGACCATTTATGTGTGGTCGAGGACCAATGCTTATAATCTTGTACAGCTGCATGCAATGAAATAGCTTGCGTTAGCTTAAAATTTTGCGATATGTTCTAATAATGTCGTATTACAGGGCGCTAAAGCGGTGGTGTCTCTAAAAAAAAAGGTCATTGCCTTTTGCTAGACGGAAAATGCGTCAGTGGGAGCTAACAATTGCCCTCCTTCTGATGGCTTCTAAAGTTTTTGGTTCTTAAATATAGCAAGCGTTCCTCTCCTTGTCATTTTAACTTATATATGACAAAGTTTCAACAAGTATTCGCGGACCGCACAAAATGCTCTGGAGGGCCTTAGTTTGCCCACCCCTGGTATAAAGCTATAAACTTGTGACCTCAGATTGCCGACCTGCGGTGCGACTTTGATTCAGCTTGTCGGGAGAAAACGGCGATGACGTCTTTGGCGGAGGAGCGAGAAAAAGAAGTGCGAGCCGAAAGAAAAAGATGCGATCAACTCTCTAGTGACCTCCAACGAATGGAAGTGGAAAAAGATAGCTTGGAACGGCAGGTCAGTCCTTGACGTCATAGAATGTGCTGTCGGTCTCGCAAAGCTTTGTCTTGATTCGTTATATGGTAAAGGTTACAGTTTCTGCGTTGTGTGTGTACGCTTTCTGGCACTTTCTTTTGCTTGACTACTGTGTTTATGGTTGAAACGCAGTGTACCAGCGATTCCCTAACTCCAAAGCAGATCAGAGCACAAGTTATTTTGTGCATACAGCCGTGAGTAGAAGTTGATAAGATGACTGAATATTTGATCCTGAAGATTTCGGTGTTGAGCGGAAAGTCCGATTCGAAAATCGCTGAAATGGAACTTGAGTCACGTGACCTGCGGATCGAGCTGGCTGCGTTGAAAGAGCGCCATCGAGTGAGTGAAAGAGAGAGAACGGAAGCTGAGGAAAAAAATAAAGACCTTAGGGAGAAGGTGAGTTTTTTTCTTGATCATACATCCACATTATACTTTGCATTTGAATAGTAAATTAAAAGTCGTTACCAAACAAGCGAGGTTTTTTGCCACTTGCTATGCGTTGTTCTCTGTTAGCACCCGATAGGCGCAGCTAGTAGCTTGTTTTTTCTTGCTTCACCGGGTCAGAATAATGAAGCTAATTAGTGCTTACCCCGCGTATGGTAACACGTGATCTTTTAGACACCCACTACGGATCTGCCTTAAGTGGCGAGGATATATTTTGCATTGATGACTGGTTTGAAATGGACTGCCGCTTTTTTTAGGCTGTTCTTGATTCGGTGTGGACTGGAATCATTTCCATTCGCCTTTTTAAAGACTGGCCGTCATCCTGAATCATCAAGGTCGACCAGTCTGCAGAGCGACGCCTCTGCTTGTCTTTATCTTGAGCATGCTTCAAGTGTAAAATATCTTTTTTTCATGTCATCGTTCACCGTTTCCTCTCACTTTTCCTCGGTCCTCCTCTTCTCACATTTCCCGTGATTGTCTTTCCTCGCTCTTTTTGTGTAAGTTGCCCACATTTATTCGCTCAAGATGCCTCAACCAACTTAGTTGATGTCCTCACTCCTTTCTTTTAAGACACTGTTGGCAATTTTGTCTAGAAGTGTCGTGCTGCACATCCAATCATTCTTATTTCCGTCGTCTTCATTGCCCAACATACAACCCATAGCAAATCATGCTTCTCACACAATCTAGTCTACCTTAATTTAAGGGGAGAGCCTTCTGCCGCAAAGTGTACCCGACATTAAAACGGCTTAATGCCGCACCTCCATCCCAAGGGAGAGGAGGGTAGGCACAGCAACAAAAGACTGTTGCATGGCCGTGTGTTGGTTCTCTTGTAAAACTAGTTATATGACGATTTTTTTGTTTGCTTCTAGTATTTATGGTAGAAGAGCAACGTAGCGACTGCGCTGGCAACTCTGAAACAGGTCCAGGGAACATTGGGTGTGATAGCTGAATTAGAAATAATTCTTTGTGTTTTCAGAATTGCAGTGATTTAAATGCAAAAGCAATGAATTACAAATCCCAAAAGTAAAACTCTCAGAAAGTTAAAGGAAGTATTTGTATTACACCTTTTCACTGTAAAGAGCAATGTAAAAGCATTGTATAAAGAATCCTAAATGGCTTTTAGCAACCAAATATCTGACATAAAAGTCTTCCAACTTTTTCAACTAACGATGATCTTTCCCAGCTTCAAATGTGTTCAGGTTTCCAGTTTAGATGTTGAGATTCAAAACGAATCTGATCGCCACAAGGTGGAGTTAGAAAGCGTCGCTGAGTCTCACAAACGTGAATTGATGAAGCTGAAAGCAACATCTGCGATCGCTACCGAAGCTCTCACTTCGCGCGCATCAGCGCTGGAGAGCGCAGTTAGGTAAGAAAAAAATGAAACGTGAAAGACACAATTCAAGGCAACATGTTGATTTTAATTTGAGCATGAATCTAAAAATTTTTTCAGTAAATTTCGAAATATTTAAGGCTGCGTTTTCTAAACAAACAGTATTTCTTTAAGCAACCACTACTTTTTATTATTAAATGATCTAGCTAGACCAGTGGTTCCCAATCTTTCAGTATGTCACGTCCCTATTTGCAGTTATTCGTTTCCTTCTTCACATTCACACCAATTGCAACACAACGAACACGAACAACAGAAAAATTGAATTACGGTATGTAATGGCAATTGGAACAATGCTGTTGCAATATACGTGAAGATATGAAATTTTTGATACTGTGTTCAACAATGCCAACCACATATATTTCACAAACGCTACAGTTTTTCTCGTTTTGTTAGTAACAACCACAGTAGTAAGCTGGCCTCGCATAAATTCATCCTTGTTCACAAGTCTCTGTCACTTCGCCTAAAATGTAATTTTACTTCCTATGGGGAGATCGGCCTCCCTGGTTGGGAACCACTGAGCGAGACTACGACAATAAAGGTGACCTGCCTTTTTTCTAAATGAAGGTCGTAATGGACTGGTCCGCTGTGTTTAGGCAAGCGACTGTGATTAGACTGAATCACTAGCTCGGCCCCAGTTCTTGAAAAGTTACTCATTTCCATAATGGTTTTCGTTGTGTCTCTGACATTGGACCTACCACGTTAAACATGTACCAATATCCTTGCTGATTTTGTTTGTACGGTAAAACTTGAAATTTTGACGCAGACTCGCAATGTCGACGTTGCGTGACGTTTCACGTGATCGTGCGTCACTACGCCGCGAAGTCGAGAGATTTCCAGGTTTGCTCAAAGACGCCATCAAACGGGCAGCGAAGCAGGTACGAGTTTTGCAGTTTCGACTGTGGTTGTATGTTCTCTTCCATTTTGGGATGGGGACGTGGTGTGAAAGGGCCATCCGGCCTCGCAACGCTAATTCAATTGAACAAGAAAATGAACGGTGATCAATTTAGGCGAAATAGCTGTGCAATTTGAACAAAGCAAAACTAGTAGCCTCAAAGCATTACCACCAACAAATCGGCTGCGTTCGTGGCTGAATGTGTAGCTGCATGTGCTCATCCAGCATGTTGTAAGAGGCAACCTTTGGGTATAGAGCTTCACAAACGGCAATTTGTCTTGGTGTAAAACTACCGTTTCGATTTAAACTACGGCTTTCCCATAGTCTGTGATCTCGATTAGGTTTTTGGTATGAATCTGTATTATTGTTTCCTGCTGTGGCTCAGGTCCCTAAGATGAACTGGTAAACACAACTGCTCGTTCTTTATTTTTGACTTCAACTTTAACCATGCACAGGTGTCCGATGCAGTGGCCGACATAAGCGAGGCAAATAAAGAGTTGGTTCGGCGCTACAAGAAGGAAATGACACTAAGAAAGAAGTACCACAACGAGCTGGTGGAGCTCCGAGGTGGGTGATGGACCAGAAACTAGGGGTACCATCGCTATCTTGCGCTCTGACGAAATAAGGAATCGACAGATTTCTAGCATCGCTTGCAGAATACGCGAGAGCAGAAATGAGACGTTTATTTGCTGTCAAGTGGCAGTTGATTAACTGTTTCTGCAGCCAACAGTAGCCTGGGAATCCTGAGATTGCAATCAGTCATTCTTCAGCACTTCGCTTCAGTTGCTGTTGTCCGCTGCGGTTTTTGACTAGGCACCATCTGTCTGTTACATTAAGATTGAGGCATCCCGTCATGTGTGTTACCCAAGGACGCAACAAGCGAACTTGGCTGGCTTTTTCTTCGCACTGTCTTTTTCGTGCTTGGCGTCAAGCAGGGAAGCTGTGAATACTATTTATTAAAGTCTTGTTATGACTCGACAAGGGAGGCGAACCCACGTCCACGGACGCTCTAGCCACTACACTACCGCGCCTGTTGGCAGTACCCATATACAGTGTGTTCATAAAGTAACTGCGCCTAATCAAAGTACACAATATGCGGCCATTCCACTGCGATACCGCTGCGTATTCAATCATTAATTAATAATTTCGCCAAGTAGCATATTTTGTTGTTATAAAAAACATGTTTGACGTCATTAAATGAATAGTTTCCATGATAACAGCTTATTTAACTTAAAATTTAAAAATTGAAAACATGAAAAAAATTGAGCACATTTGTATTTGATATTGGCTAGCTATGTGACATATTTGATAATGGGATTTGACCCATCCGGATTTTTATCTGTGGGGAAAGCTGGAGTTCTGTGTAAGGCAACAATCTCCAAACGACAGCTGATCTGGGATAAAACATATCAGTTGGTATTCGCAATGTTCAACCTGATGAACTTGTGCGTGTTTCCCAAATATGCAGCGTCGTGCCAATCTTTTATCTTCAATTGCATGGGAGACACTTCCGACATTATAGGGTGGAGTGAGAAATTTTTTTTCAAATCAAAAAACCAGGTTTATTAGAGTAGATGGTTAGGTCTAAAAACACCTTCCAAAGTTGGTATGGGGTTCTGCCACTTACACCCACATGGCTAAACACCCCCAAAAATTTTGCACACCCCAATGAAAATCTCATAACTTAAAAACTAGTTAAGCTAGAAAGTTGGTTTTGGGCTTAAAATGCTCAGAAGACCCAAGTTTATATCTGCTCCAATACAACTTTTTCTTCTAACTACCTCACTCAAGCCACAAATTGGCAAAAATGATGTTTTTGCTAATGGCGAAGTAAAACTTTTACGAGTACCTATAACGTAAATCGACTTGTTTATTTACTTTGTAATTTGTATATACATCATTGCTTTTGCAGTCCTTGAGTGGTTTTGATTAACTACTGTATTACTAGTCAAAATTAATTAGGTACCAAAAATTCAAAATGTTTTTTAGGAGATTAATAAAATAGAGAAAATGCTTCTTATTCTCAAATATATCTTATAAACTTGGTACTCTTACTGTGTAAAGTGTTATCATTTTGGAATGCTTACAAGAAAAGTTGTTACTAGAGTTTGTGAGTGTCATGGAAAATATCTTTTTAAAAGCTGTGACTCCTTTCCAAAAGGTGTTTTTGCAACCAAAAAAGATGTTTTGCAAAGATTGCTTCATGAAAGAAATTGGCGACCAAGAGCTGCAGCTGTCATTGTGGCAAATGAATTATATGAACGTTGGATCCACTGTAATGTTTATTGCATAAATGTAGATGGCATTGTGTTTAGGATTTTAACTCTTAACAAAGATTTTCGACAGATTGAATCTCAGCCAAAAAAAGGGAAAAAAGATTCAACACCAGTGCGACATTTAATTACAATATGACCGAATTTTTACGTGGTATTGAAGAATTGTTCGATATTTTTTGTAATGATCAGAAACAGCTACGAAAACGTGAAGAAATTAATTTGAAAATGAAGGTGACTTTGCGTTTTATGAAGATCAAATGGGTCCTAGAAAAAGAAAATGTTTGGATGTTGTTGAACCAATCGATCAGTCTGATATAAATTTTCTTCAAAAAATGTCTCAAAAACAATCCAATTCTAATAATACAGTTTCAACAAGCTCAGCAAATATTGATATTGTAATTGATTTTGAATCTGATACAAGTACTAGTCAAAATTCAGAAATATCAGTATCATTTGATTCAACGTTACCTTGCTCTTCAAAATCCATTTTGCAGCAGAGTCGAGTTGAGTTAAAAGAACTTGCAATGATTTGTGAGCGATATGAAGTGTCTGATAGAGCTGGTGCAGCTATAGCTTCGGCTACATTAAAAGCTTTTGGAATTGTTACTGAAGACGATAAAAGATATGTGGTGGATAGAAGCAAGTTATGAAGGGAAAGGCAAAAATACAGAGAAGAAATTAGAAACAAGGAGCAAGAATTATTTGAATTACTGGATTCCATTTTTGTAGATGGAAGGAAAGATACAACAATGACAATGGTTAAAGTAAATGGAAATTATCATCGCCAAACAGTCATCGAAGAACATTATATAATTGTAGGAGAGCCTAATGGTTTTTATCTCTCACATGTAATGCCAGAAGATGGGAGTGGATATAAAATAGCAACATCAGTTTATTCTGCAATCAAAGATACAGCTCTGGAACAAAAATTGAAGACTGTTGGATCTGATGGAACCGCTGTAATGACTGGCAAAAGCAAAGGATTTATTGCATCATTAGAAACTTTAGTAGGAAGACCATTGCAATGAGTTATATGCTTGCTCCATTTAAATGAGCTTCCTCTCAGACATGTTTTTCAAAACTTAGATGGCGTAATTTCTGGACCAGACTTTTTTTCAAGATCTATTGGTAGGCAGTTGAATGGTGCTGTTTCTGAGGGAAAGTAGTGAAGTTCAAATCTTTCCCAAATCCAAAATTTCCTGTTATTCCAAACTCTTATGGATGATTTAAGCAGCGATCAATATTATGCTTACAGGATTTGCTCTGCCGTCATGTTGGGCAAATCTTGAGTTTCTCGAACTAGGAGGATTAAACCATTCATGCTGGTTAACACTTGGATGTCGTATTCTTCGATTTTATGTTGCCCAAGAGAAGCTGACATTTAATTTAAGCACTTTGGCAGAATTTTTAATTAAAGTTTACTTTCCTGGTTGGTTTCAAATCAAATTCAACAACAACATTACTGATGGACCAAAGAACTCTCTCAATATCCTTACACAAGTAATGAGATTTCCAAATAAAATTATTCAGGATATTGCTTTAGCGGTTATGCAACGAAATGCCTATTTCGCTCACCCTGAAAATATATTACTTGCGATGCTGGCTGATAGTGATCACAATGTCCGTCTTCTTGCAGTCAACAAAATATTATACTTAGCATCAGAGTATCTAAGAAAAATTTGGAAAATATTGGTCGGGATGAAAAAGTAGATGTAAAAAAACTCATAATACCCAAAATCAATACTAATGCAAAAACTTATTATTCTTTATCAAGCTTGAGTTTGAAAGACATGCATGAACCACCTGCATTAAAACTTATTAAATAAAGAAATTGAGACTTTTCAACAACGTAAACTCAACCTGAAACATCCTTGTCACAATCAAGCTGTTGAAAGGTATATAAAACTGGTTTCTGAAGCTTCAGGAGCTGTTGACAGAGATGGACTTATCAGACAGAAAACACGATCAAGAAAACTAATGAAAACTTTTAACACCAAAAAGCAATTTAATGCCCAAAAAACTTGAAAATTAGTAAATTGGGCAACATTTTGTTATTCTACATAGTGTGTGACTATTGTTGAGTACATAGTGTTGATAGCATTTTTGTCAATTTTTCTTGCTTCAAAGACTGCTAGATTAAAATGCTAAGCGAAAATTTCTTTATTTGTGCAAGTAGCTAAGAAATGACTTTAGTTAAAATATGGATTTCACAACAGTTTCTTAATAATAAATAATTTTTTTAACGATTTTCATCAAAAACATCATTTTTGCCAATTTGTGGCTTGTGTAATGTAGTTAGAAGAAAAAGTTGTATTGGAGCAGATATAAACTTGGGTCTTCTGAGCATTTTAAGCCCGAAACCAACTTTCTAGCTTAACTAGTTTTTAAGTTATGAGATTTTCATAAATTTGGGGGAGCACAAAATTTTTGGGGGTGTTTTGCCACCTGGGCGTAAGTGGCAGAACCCCACAACAACTTTGGAATGTGTTTTTAGACCTAACTACCTACTCTAACAAACCTGGTTTTTTGATATGAAAAAATTTTTTTTCACTCCACTCTATGACCGACAACCGCTGAAGCCAATAAGCCGAACATTTCTTGCGTAATTTCAATCTATTGAAATATTCTTTTTTTGATTAATTTTGACGTCATTTAGTAAATGCTTTAACCAACAATAGGTCTGTGTTTTTTCTCTTTACTGGTTATCAGTACCACTGCACTGTTGTTTTTTGAGCACCCTGTGTATGGTTACGATCGAGGCGTACTTGAAACGTGTGCGTGAAAGCACGCACGGTTCAGCGTAACGCTGCGCTCAAAGCTGACGTCCCTGCTTTTTCTGATCAATTTCGATAACTTGGACTTCCTCATTGCAGGCAACATCCGAGTGTTCGTAAGAGCTCGGCCTCTCATCAGCGACGATGGAAAGAACGCGAAGATTGCTCTGTCCTATGACGTAAGCGATGACGCAATCATCAACGTCAACAATCCTCAAAAGGGTCGAACTCAGACTTTTGAAGTAGATCGAGTGTTTCGGGGAACCTCAACTCAGGAAGAGGTCAGTTAAGCACTTTTTGACGTCATGAGATTATGACGTTGTTTGTGTTGTTTATGACGTCATCGTTTAGGTGTATGCCGAAGTGCAAGCGCTGGTCACGTCATGCATGGACGGATATCACGTGTGTATCTTTGCCTATGGGCAGACTGGTTCTGGAAAGACCTACACGATGGAGGTAGAGTCGTAGTGTTTTCGTTTATTTCTTGTAGGCACTCTGGGCAATTTTGATTTTGGTAGGGAAGATGTGAACAGAAAAAATTCTTTGAGTCTGCTTGAGACAGATCATGCCAATAATCTTCCTTTTTTCCTCAAGATGCCAAACTTTACAAAGCCGGTGATTCCTCTCTACCTCGCCTTTTCATGTTGGCGTTTGGTTGCCTCCAATTTCTAATCACTTCCTGGTTGACTGTTTAAGACCTCGACATTAAATGGGTGGTTACTTCAGTCACCAACAAACTTGAATTTATCCAATGTGCATAACGGTGCAAAACTGCCTCAATTCAGGTGCAATAGTAATCGCCTTTATCGCTGGGGTTGTCACATTTTGGTCGGTCCTTGCAAGACTCCCAATCTTTTATGAAGATTCAAGTTGCCTATGTCAGTTGCTTTGTTTGCAATCCCTTTGTAGTATTGTTACGAACGAATGAGTTGAGAGAGTATCAGTTTTTTGAAGATCATCCGCAGCAGAACTCGAAGCATATAACAACGCTCTTATGACGATTTCGTGACTTCACTATGTTTTTCAGGGCACCAACGATAACCCCGGAATTAATCAACGAGCTCTGAACGATTTATTCCGATTGATTGACGATAGGTCATGTGACTGGGATTACATAATCAATGTTTCCCTTGTGGAAATATATAACGAAACTTTAAGGTGAGGAAAGTTATCTTGCTTTTGTCGTAGAAGTCAATGGGATGCTCCCCTTGCCCCCAAAATGTTGTTGGGACAAGACGTAATGCTTTATCTGACGCCAATGCTTTAGGGTTGTAGTGCATAGTGGTCTCAAGCACGTACCTTTGAATGGTGCTAACTTGTGCGAGAGTTCACCCTTGACCTCATTTTCAACCAGCTCGCTTCCCTATCGGAACAGATTTGATTCTACAGCTTTTACTTTGCTCACTTGCATTCAGTGGACTGAGTTTCGAATTCCATCAAAAACGTTTACCTTTTAATACTTGGTTTGCTAGAATATGAGTCGCATGAGACTAGAATCTGAATGTTGAATCACAGGGATTTGCTGAACTCAAAATCGGAAAAGCTAGAAATCAAAATGAATGCGGATGGAAGCTTATTTGTACAACGATTGAAGCAGTTCCCAGTGAAAGACTTACATGACGTTAATAAGGTTTGCATTTTGCTGCATAGGTTTGTACCGCGATCTAAACTCTTAAACTCGCAGTTGAAGGTTGCAGATTGAGCGCTGAGAGCGCAACATTGCATGAGGCAATATTAAGTCAAAACTTGTTTGCTTTCAAGCGCGTTTCGGGTTCAGGCTATCGCAGATGCCGACCGCAACGACATCTGTGACGTGGCTGCTGATTCGAAAACCGCAAGATCGCTTCGCACTCTCCCATACTTTTCGTTCATCTTGTTTTAGCATGTTAACTACAATAGTGCAGTTGCTACGAAGCACAGAATAGCTGTTACATGCCCCTTTTTCAGAAGCTGGCTGGGCTGGAGACCATTGCGTCCTGGAAACAACCATACTCCTGGCACACAAGTCGTAAGACTTTAAGCTGAAAAAAGTCGATTTTACGTCCTTTGTTTCCCAGGTTCGACGTGCTATTTAGGGTATGTTTATACACAATCGCTTTCGAACCAGACTTGCCTGAGCAACGCAGCACTTTAAATTACTGATGGCCTTTCTGTTGAATGTCCATGGTGCTTGTATGGAGTTTCGAACTCCATACCTTTTATTTTGAAGTCGTAACAATTAGTAATTTACTTCAAATAGTTGTTCAAGCTGGGCCATTCGAATCGCGCCACAGCATCGACAAATATGAACGAAAGAAGCTCACGATCTCACGCAGTGCTGATGGTCACCGTCGAAGGAAAGAACATAACAACTCAAACTTCCACCACTGGTAAGCACACTTCGTAATCGCAACACAATAGGATCATACGAGCACAAAGTACCCGGAATAGTCTTGTGAAGAAACTTGGCGGTGATACTGTCGTTTGACCTTTACCAGGGGCCGGCGACCTGCGGCCCTTTCGCTTTTCAACTCCAGGTCCCTGCGAGTTTGTTAATCATATACTAAAAAAACGCTACTAAAAAAATGAACAAAAAAGTTTTCTTAATTTTTAGACAAAAATGGCCGTTTTGAAAAAATTAATCTTCAAAAGGAAGGGGTCTTCTACTTTGTTTTTAGATGACAATAGCCGTATTGAAAACGTTGTTATCCAAAAACAAGTTTTGTGCTTGGTTTAAGATGAAAAGAAGTTGATTCGCCCGAAAAATATGCGGCTTTTATTCTCTTTTTGGTAAAACTGGGCTCACGTGGCTCTTCGGTCGTAAAATGTCGCCGACTTCTGAGAAACTTTTGTAATTCAGTTTTCTTTAACTGTTTCGTGTTAGTATAGCTGCATTATTTTTTACTGCTATCTTACTGCAAGTTTTATTTAACTTGCTGTAGGACCGCAGCCGTGATTTAGACGTTATGCTCTGTGAACGCAAGTTGCTTGTATCATGTCACTGCTGTTTTTTCGCAAAAAAAGGGCATGAAAGTCGACAATGGAAAAACACTGGTTGAAAACTGCAGAGTTCCAGGATTTCGTAGAACTAGGTTGGTCCGTACTAGATGAAAAAGCTTTCTCATTGTGTACTGAGATTTTAACAAAGATTTAGGACTAGTTTTTGTGTAGCCTATCTTTCAAGTGTTTGTGTAACGCTTCGCTTTTCATCAAGGTCGCCTGAACCTGATCGACCTTGCCGGTTCGGAGCGTGTTTCGAAAAGTGGAGCGTCTGGAGATCGACTCAAAGAGGCACAGAACATAAACCGGAGCTTGTCCGCCCTCGGTGATGTCATACACGCGTTACGTAACAAGCAAGGTCACGTGCCTTTCCGCAACTCAAAACTGACGTATCTTTTGCAGGACTCGTTGAGTGAGTGTTGTTTGCACGTCTAATTAGTTCAGAGGGACATTTGAGTTCGTATACATATTATAATCGTCCAGGCAATGGAAAACCATTTGCCGAGTGCATCACCAATGCTGCTGGCGTAGCGGCTCTCTATCGCAAGCACTGCGACCAAGACGACTTCATGCTGTCGTCGTGTGGCTCGAACGCATAACCTTACGATCGTTGCCACCTATAAGCGGTTGTAATTTTTCTTGAAAAGCCCAACCTGCTTTCTCAGGAAAATCATTCCGGATTGTAATTAAATGATTGTCTCTGTTTCAGTGGAATGAATAATCAAGTTGTTTTGTAAATTGAAAATACTAAAACAATATGCACATGCCCAAACTGTGCCAAGAAGCAGTATGTCCTTGGTAACTCGCTTCTTCTGTACTAAACAAAAGATTGAGTGTACCATCATTTTTGTAAAGGCAAAACATATATCGCGAAGACGTGAGGTATGGGGTCAATTTCAGCTACTTGTGTAGTCCCAATTTTTGGCAGGTTTTTTGATATTTAATCTTTTTGTATTGAGATAAAATCATGTATCCCACACTGGCCGAAGATTTAAACTAGTTATTGATTTTCTAAAACACAGGATAAACAAAAAACTGTGGAAGGCTTCTAAGTGATCTTATTTATCTATACAGAATTAGAATCCTTTGTACACTGCTTGTGGTCACCAGACTCTGGACACTTGTCCTGTCCTACTACAGACCCTTACGCCGCTCTGTCACTTCGTGCGACCTCAGGTTCTGGGTAGTTGCCGTGCTAGTAGGGCTCCGCCATGTTTCTTTCCCGATGTGGCCGGCTAGCGAGAAGTGATTTCACAATCTTCGATCGGGCTCACCCATAAAACAAAGGCAAAGCCTTACTTCCTGCAATAAAGTTTTCTTTCCTGATTGTAATGTTATTGATGTTGTTCAGGTAAAGAAAGCAAAACATTGATGGTTGTGCAAGTGTCCCCGATTGAAGCCAGTTTGGGAGAGTCTGTGTGTTCCCTGAACTTCGCCCAACGAGTCCGAGCGGTCGAACTTGGGCAGGCCACCAAGAAAGTACGAAGTCATCCTTCCTGATCTCATAGTTTGTTTTTTTGTGCTGCGTACATACTTTATTCTGTTTTAAACCTTATTTTGTCTTTTCCCTGCTTCCTATAATTGCCAATATCATATTATTTATATGCCTTTGATCGTAAATTCAAAGCAATCCACCTGCGAAAATATAATCCATAGGGTAATTGCAGCTAAAGTCCTAGAGATTAGACGTCACTTGTGTGTAATGAAATTTTACGATTTGTGCAGTATTGCGGTCAATGTCATCTCGGATGCAAGCTTAAGCGTTTTGATCAGAGTGACTATGTGCTAACCGACATTTTCAGAATCTAATTCTGCATCGCTGCTGACATTGGTATTGTAAATGTTCGAAAACACAACAATCCTGTTTGCCTTATTTCGCTTTCTCGCTGCTATATTATTATGCCTTTTCACAAATATTCTTTTATATTTTGTAAATAAATTGCACTTACATGAAGCAAAAACAATTTCAAATCAATGATAAAAAAAAAAAACTACAGTAAAATGAAATCGGAAAGTGTAATTCTTGGCACCAGAATGTGATAAATCTTCATTTCATAATTCAACGTAAAGCCTTGCTGGCATATTTACTGCTTTCTAAATAAAAGAGTGTAAGGTGACCTGTAAACCTCCTGGGCAGTGCGTTCAATTCTTGCATTGGCCATATAAATTTGGTATACATGATATCATTTAGAACTTGGAATTAATCAACAAATGTCGGCCACATTTAAGATTTCGAAAAACCAGCCAGAACTGCACCAGCGATTGTTAGAATATACGCGAATGCCATTATGACGTAGTTGCGATGACCCTAAACAATATCGAAAATTAGTAAAAAAAAAGCCGCAAGGCAAAGCAAGCACTAAGAGCCGAATATGCTGCAAACTTAAAAGCAGCTGCTGCCAGCGAAAGAGGCAGCTCGGATTTCTGGCCCAACCTTACAACTATTTCAGCAAAAAACACGCCTAAAATTGAAATGCACGTGCCATCATCTTCACCAAGCTAGTTCAATTTACCTTCACTTCTTTGAAAACAAAAACTCCCCACAATGACGCAACAATGCCCGGACCAGTGGTCACAATAGGAAAGCTGACCGCTTCGCTGAGGTAGCTGTTAGCAACAAACCAACCGATGTCGGCGACGGCCCACATTCCGCCGGATACCACAGCAGGGAGAACAACACGTGGATAAACCTATTAACGGTCATGTGCTGAGTTAGAACAAGATTGATTTAGAAAAGTAGATGCCAAACAGTTAAAACGATACGGGATTCAATTTTGTTTTTTTTCCAACGTTTTCTCTGGCTTCGATGGGCCGAATCGGTGCGTATGTCTAACCACTACGCACTAGATTTCGAAGCAGACTTTTTGTTGGGTCAACAACGCATATTTTAATTTCTCATACTCTTGTTATAGTATTTCAATAGGGCTTTCATAAAGTTTTGAAGTCCAGATTTTTCGTTTCAAAATCTGGAACGAGTACCACTGCACAAAGGTTATATGGCAAAAATAGTAGGTAAAGTTAAAACTGCTAGCACGTGGGGGCCTGGAACTTTCTACTAGTTTTAAAACCAGACTTTCCTGAAGTAACATAGCACTTTCAATTTCTGAATAGCAACGGCGTTTTCATATGATTTCAAACTCTGAGAGTTACGTTACATAATCGGGAACAATCACCATTACACCCGAATGGCTAAAACAAAGCAACTTTCAACGTAGCTTGGATAAAGACAATCTGTGATGGAAAGTTCGTTCCTGCTCCAAAAAGCCCAAGTAAATTGAACGCGACAGGCTAAACAAGAGTTGAACAGTAAAACACATGGATGTGGAGGCCGGAAAATATGTAACCTCTTTTTCTCCCCAAAACTGCAAATCGTCGACTTACCTTTGGCCGATTTTTTTTTATCGCACAGTATATGATGAAATATAAGGTGCTGGTCGCGAATATGCCGCAGAAATGACCGAACACATAGTCAATATCTGCAATAAATAGATAGTAAAACTGAGGGGGTAGTAGTGCATATTAGTACAGTAACGTCTGTTAATGTACCACACACATATTGCTGATGTATCTCTAAATCCAAACCCCTCATCAAATAAGCAAGTATTAGAAGCCTGTTTAAATCAGAATACCTGCGTAGAATTTATTGCTTCGAAACTTTTTACTACCGCTTATCACTTTACCAATTCAATGTTGTACATTTACCTCCGAAATACTTAATTGTCAGCAAGCATATTTATAAAAAGTATTTCTCAAAGTGAAGAAATTTTTCCAAGTTTAAGAAATGCTGGAATAAGACAGAGATGGGCAACCGATATTTTAAATAGCAGCGGCGCTGTCGCTATTTTGCGAAAAAAAGTAGGGGACGCTACTAGATATTTTTCGCGCAAAAAACATGTTTTTAACTCTGCAGATATATAAAACAAACAACGTTAATATCAGCATACTTAAGTGCCAAGTTTTCAAAATTTTCGGTAGGGCGAAATGAGAAATTTGTGAACATAAATATTTTTAAGTTTGGTACATGCAGTGTTCAAGTTTAAAAAAAATGTACATTTAAAAGCTACAGGCTCACACTTGGAGGCGCTTACCATAATAAAATAATAGTCGAGCAGGTCTACTGAATTTGAGTGGGGCTGCAAGCCGACCAAATTTTTGGAAGGGGCACTCTCTACTCTGCACCGCCGTTAGCATATGACGTCCAGCTACGTAAAGCAGAGCCTTATTTCTTACACCGCATTAGCCTACATCAAAATATATTGATTACGTACTTAGAAACAACCATGGTGACTGATTACGATCGCTACCAATCAATCAGCCACAAAGTTGACACACCAGCGAATTTATAGGCTACAACATGCAACCCTATATACAATGCCAGGCTACTTTAAGAATTATAAACGCATTGGGCCAACACTAACAGTTCTCCTTGTCCAGACTAAAAATTGATCTTACGCTAAATAAATGTAAGCCTACGCATGTATTGCCTATTTCCTTTATTCTCTAAATTCATTTGAAACTATCAACTTCTTCCGCCTAAAAAAGGGACACTTTAATCCAACTAGCAGCGCAACAGAATGTAAAAAAAACACAATTTTAAGTTTTACAATCTGGAAATTTTATATCTATAAACTACATCGGTGTGGTATGCCCTATCAAAAACTTTGCTGGATCCAAAGAAGTATTAAAGCTACCAAAAGCATTCTCACAGTCACCACCTTTTGTTTAACTGCATTTCAAACAGGATGATAAAAGGCACTTTCGATAAATTTTGAAAAAAAGGAGTAAACAATAGTGCTTTGTAAGTTCAAAACCTTGTCAGCTCCTTTTCCCATAAACATTTTTGCATTCTCGCTACTTGATGATCAAGTCATTGCAAATTAAGCACAAGCAGTCAAAAACAATATACAGTTTTCAACATTTTGAGTCAATAAAAAATTGCTTTTAGTCGCAGTAGCGACTACAAATTCTGCAAAACTCGACGTTGCCGCTAATCGGTGAAAAAATAGCGGCACTACTGCTCGTCACTATTACAATTTAAAAGTAGTGGCGCTATCGTTGCCGCTACTTCTAAAGTTGAGTGTTACTCCCCACCTTTGGCACAAATGGCTATTTTTCCTCTCCTTTTTCGAATAAAGGCACAAAGCGAAACCAAACGTATGGCTTTACATGCAAACTCAATCAAATAACTAGGAAGATGTTGATTGTGGTAGAAACGGTTTAGTACTTTAGTCGATATCGCTTTGTATATCATGACGTCATGAGGTGCAAAATTCGCAAACTACCTAAACACGACCCCGACTACGGCGGCGATCTGCTTTGTTGATAGTGGGCCTATCCGTCTGGTATCTTCATTTATAACTGGTTCGAAATAAACAGTTGCTTTTCCCTAGCTTGGCCTTGATTAGGCTTGCGGTGTGAACTGAAATGAAACCGGTTGATGCCGTGCATCCATTCTTTAAAAAAGGAGAGGTAAGCCCACACGAAACATCTTTCATTTTTTACTTCAAACCTACAGAAGTGCCATAGTGGCGCTAATTACTACTCAGACCTGCTTCCGTGGTTTAAAGTTCCGACATTTCGCGCTTCAACCATTGTTTATAAACTTACTTGATAGAGTCTGCCACACAAAAGAAATCATTGCGAAGTGTTTTTTCAAAGGCTACAACAACCAAGCTATCACCATTAGGCTCGAATGAGTGATCTTATGATGGCATCGATATAAGACAACGCATTAACCCAGTGGTTCTCAAACTGTGCGTCGTTTCAATTTTCCAAAGGCGTCGCGGAATATTTTGGTTTTGTGCCATTAAGTCTAGGTTGCGTCAAAAGAACTCTGATCGTAGATTCCTTTCTTACTTTCTTTTGACATTTTCACAATAGTGTTTTTAATACACTGTTGTAACGGTTGACTTGTTATTCAAGTATCAAATTGCAGAAGTTTAACTTAATTGGCGAAAAATATATAAAGAATAAAGCATTGTTGTATGTTGGACGAAAACAGGAAAGATGAGTTACAAACTTAGAAGAGCGTAATTTTACGATTGAAGATGACAGACCAATCCAAAATCTCGAGAGCATAGGGGCAGTTATTTATGCAGATTATGGGTCACATTTATCTCGCAGTACGGCAAACTAAACTGCAGGAAGCTGTCTGGTGCGTCGCAAAGTCTCGCAAGCTTTTTTAAATGCGTCGCATCGCAAAAAGTTTGAGAACCACTGCATTAACCAAATCAACCACGTCTCCGTTAAACTGTTATTTACCAAAGAGCATAGCAAACATGACATCATCTGATGTGCGGCGTTCATTTCAAAGTCCAAACTCAGAAAACCAATCACATGATATTCATAAATTGTTTGCAAGAAATTTTAAATCAATATAACTTGGAAATAAGTCTCTAACCGCCTGCCAAAGCTTTAAGAAATAGAAACACTTTTGAAGTTAACACTAGCATACACACAGCTTTACCGTAATTTCATACCATGTGGTGATACGTTGTTATAATTATCTTTGATATAAATGACAGGAGTAAACGCTAGTCCGTATAGCAATCCGGAAAATACAGACAAAACGATGCCGCTGAAAACAAAATTTATCTAATTAATGGCTATTTCATAATGAAGGTTGGAAGGAAAGAGCAAATATTGCCTTTAAAATAGGTTCGATAGAAGTGGCTGATATCTAATAACGTAGTTTTGTAACAGTACACTTAATAAGCTCCGGATAGCATAACCATCTTATTGTTCAACTATCTTCCAGCGCATACTGTAGTGAGCGTCAGGCATACAAAAAGCAAAACCTTTCTGTAGACACCATTGTGTTCAAAAACGATTCAAAACAACCTGCGCGGTAGTGTGGTTCTTACGGCCTCAGTTTTGTACACGGTAGACCTGGGCTCAAATCCCTTGTTGTTGCTACCCGACCCCTTCCAAAAGATGGGGGCGTGGCGGATGACCATGGAGATTCAGAAGCCGGGCAACTTGCCAAGGCCTGAACCAGAGGTTGTGCAAAGAAAAGGAATCGCCGAAGAGCGAGCGAGGCAAAGAGTACGTAGTGAAATGTAACAGAATGACATGAAAAGCGTCCTGAGTCGGATGACCGCAGGCACATAAAAAATTCTCAATTTCGCCAATTTTTAATAAATAAGAGTTTAACAGAAGGCTTTGTCTGTTGCAGCAAAAACAAGAGAGAGAGAGAGAACAGCGAACGTGACAAGGAAGTACAAGCTACCCAGTAGATAACGACAAAACCTGTGTGTCGAAGAATGTTGATGAGACAGTACCCCTCCAGTCCAAAAGCAGAGATGAGTGGATGCAAGAAAAAAAGCAGAGAGACTAAAAGGGACTGCAGAAGCACAAGTAGCGCACCCCACCTAGCCAACTCATTGTTTCTTTGTTTGTGGTTACCCCTCCTCTTCCTCGGGATGGAGGTACGGCATGAACGGTAATTCAGGTTCATGCCGTCAACCTAATTTAAATTAGGCTAGGGGAAAGATGGCAGCCCATTTCGAACCAGTCTTCAGTGACTGGTAGCCCCACCACCAACAAGGCGGATTGCCACTGGTGGGTACCCAAGAGTCGTCTGACATGCTGGGTTAGCAACTTCACAATTGTAATCCGGTGAAGTACGGGAGGGCCACCTGTCTGCCACAAAAAGGTGGAGGCGTCCCGTTAAGTGCCTTGCCCAAGGGCACAACAAGCAAGCTTGCCGGCTTGTTCTCCACACTATCCCCTTTATATGCTGAGTGCCAAGCAGGGAAGCTGTGGATACCATTTTTTTTAAGTCTTTTGGTATGACTTGACTTAGGGAATGAACCCCAGGTCTACCGACTATGAGGAGGACGCTCTAACCACTACACCATCGCGCCGGTTAGCCAACTCATCGGCCATGTCATCCCCTGGGAAAAAAGTGCGACCGGGAAGCCATTGCAATCGGGTACAAAAAAAGAGACTAAATAGTTCTTGCCTGATGTGCCAGAGAATGTAAAGAGACGGAGAGAAAAGTGTAGCAAGAACAGAGCGAGGGCCTGAGAGGAGAAGGGAAGAGATGTGGCAGATTTGTTGGTGTTGCCGAAAAATACGGAGAGCTTTCACAATGGCGCAGGCTTCATCAAAAGGCTTGAACACTTTGGGCCTGTCTACTAGGAGAAAATGGCCTCAGCGTCATCGAGCGAGCAGTCGGCAAGGATGTTAGAGCCTCTTTTGCCAAAAGGAAAAGGGACAGAGCCATCATTCCAATACACCAGATCGTAAGATTGGAGAGTGTCAAGGTAGGCAAGAGCCGCACCTCAGCGAGAAGGCGAGGGTCAGAGCGGGAGCACGAAGTAGAAAAAGCGAGCTCTACACCGAAGGAAGGAGGGTTCAAAGGAGCAGGGTATGAAGAGCCTCCTTGGAGAAAGAACGAGGAGTTGAATGGATGCAAAGTCTCTTCAATAGGACCATGAGAACTATGGTTTTACTTCATGTGAACCCATATCTGTAATAAACCCAGATGTTGGAAGACGAAGAGTCCACTCATAAGATGACAGAAAAAAACGAGTCAGAGTGCCTCGTAAAGGAGGCAGGGATTCTCAAAAAGGAGAAGAGGGATAGAGAAGGAGGGGAGGCAACAGTCAATGGCGCAACTGGCCGCTTGGTCAAGGCATTTCAACTCAGTAAGGTTGGTGACGCAGAGAAAAGGAAACTATCCGGATGGGTAGTAAGCATAAAGAGAGCAGAGTTCGGAAGAAGGTAGAGATACAGGGAAATGGTTAATAAAACGGGAAAAAAGAACAGGGCAAAAAACGGATGCTTGCTGAACAACTTGAAAGAAGTGACTCCGGTGATTTTGAAGATACAAAAGTGCGCCTGTCAGAAGAAAAACTTAGCTCAGTAAACAAAGCAAAGAGAGAGGCCTGCAAAAATACGCTTGAGGAAAAGAGCGGAAAGCCAGACAGAGTTAAAAGCTTTGGAATTCACATCGAATACTTAAAAAAAAACGGGATTGGCTGCTTCCCTCGTTGATGCTCAGACGAAGGAACAGTGTGGAGAAAAAGCCGGTAATTACGCTGGTCGTGTCAGGCAAACCTTTCAATGAAAGAGGTGGTGCGAATAATCAGTCAAGCAGTCGCAGTGGTCCAGTCTTACAAAGACTTGCAAATAGAGCACGAACTCGAACGTATGGTTGACGACGCTAACGAATAACCAGCTCTGTTGCCACAGCGGATTTCAACCATATGCAGCGAAAATTGCTCGGCGCGGTGTCTTCAAAAACTCAACACAGTTATCGCGAGATTTGAACGCGTAACCGTGCGATCATTGCTTCCATATTTTGATACTCCGTGCAACTAGACCACACTACCACGCAGCACGGCATGTTCTACGGCTACAATCGCAAGCGTAAACACCAATGTCCAACAATTAACTTACCCAACACGATCAAGCCACCTAAAGCTTAATCTATACTGAGGTCAAGCGTGGGTACACTCTATTTTATTTTGATCCGGTCGACGAAGATTTAAGCAACGCTTAACCTAAGAGTAGACCAGGCGTAAAGCCCAGCAAGGAAGGTAAGGACACTAAACTCGCTTAAATAATGCAGTAATTTCAATCAAGCACGAATCAAACTCGTAATTCTTAAGCTAACACCCAGTCATTTCACTGATTCAAAGAACACCCATTCTATCTCGATTACTAGGAACTTTGACGCACCAATCCCTGCAAACTGAGTCATTTAGCGCATGATAGTTTTTACTTTTCCATTTGGATGTCAAAAATATCAAAAATCTACTCACATGACTCTCCTTTGAATGGTTGAAAGACGCAATTCCCACGGGATATCAGGCTGCACTTTAACACTAGGAGATGCAACATCCTACCAAATAATACTTTGATGTAATAAAGCTTTAACACAACTTCGAAAAGGTGCATTGCCGCAAGTTTTTTGCGACGCTATGATCAGTGGCGGTATCTCGTCAAAAGGTAAGACATACAAACACTTTCGTGGAACATTTACAAAGTACAGCACAAAGTTAATAAAGCGTCTTTCCAAACCACATTAAAGTTTGTACTAACAACAAAATACATATGTACTAAGAACATATTCATCGTAACTTTTCCATTTGACTCGTTATCGCCACTGATAAACAAGCCATAAATAGCTTTAGGCAAAACAGGTTTTTTCAAAGTTATGTTTAAGCTTTATGAAATATTTTTATGCAAGCAACATGATAAATATGTCAAAGCCGTTATCACTCTTATAAGGATAATATAGTAAAACAGATTTTCACTTTCTACAAACGTACATGACAGCATTTTGTTTCTTTTACGTCAAAAATACGTTCACCAGTCTTTTACTCGTTTCAAAAGCCGTTTTGTTACAGCGTTTCCTTCAATAACAAAACTTTAAGTATTAACTTTCGACTTTTTTTCATAAGACTTGGTTGACTTTCAACTCTTTCATAAGACCATAAATATTGACGCTGTTTCCTTTCAGTTTACAAAATGCAAACAAAAACAACACTTTTACTTTTTAGCGCACTAATGCACATAACATCTGTGCAATGAAATTGTTATCAACAAATTTACGCCTCATCTGCTCAAATGTGAACTTTCAACATCACCCTCAATAAAAAGCCATGCTTGAACCACACTTTGGCTGCCATGTAACAGTGATTTTTCCAATTACCTGTTATTGTTTCTTACATAATCTCGATTATGTTAGTTGAGCCTATTCCTGGATACTCCTTAATTAGATCTAACAGCATTTTCCTTTTATCCGTGAAAGTTTCCGATAACGTGGTCACAGCTTACTGTGCGCTACAACTGTTGTCGTCTAGTATCAGTATATTTCTTAAACGTGACTCATTTGTTTTATGTCCGTCACATGGGAGTTCTCTGAAGAAGTTGAAGTTCCACGGGAAGCCTACACGTCGGTGTCGGGTGGAAACAGTTAGGTTGTTTAATAGCAGGGGACGGCAAGGAAAGGCAATGGCAAACCATACTCGTACTTTCTACCTAGTCAACATGAACACCTTACACATAGGCTTGTTCAAGCATGTGACCTACGCGGCTTCTAGATACATTTACAAGCTGCTGAAATGGCTTTCTGGCAAAATAAAATAAAAAAAACCAGCATATTGCAAGTTGAATGTTGCATCATTGCTTGGCTCAGTTATCTAGAAATGTCATCAGAAAGCGATATGAACCAAACAATTTGATACTAGTTCTTACCGGTACTACTTTCCATTACACTTTTGCCACGTTCTGGTAATGTTTCTTAGTTCAGTGCTTCCCAACCAGAGGGCCGCAACCACTTTCAAAAACATTTTTCCGGTATTTAGCAAATAATTTCTTGAAAATTAGTAGATTTTCTATAAGTTACAATTAATGATCAAGTTTCCGCATCCCTCCCCATTTTTTTCATTGTCAATATGGTGCAGTATTCCGGTATTTCCTCGAAAGCAATGTCAATATAAGTGGATCGCGAGCTCAAAAAGGTTGGAAAGTACTGCATTAGAAGACAACGTGGCAAGCAAAACATTCATGTTTCAAGAAACATGAATGCATGGAGGTTTTCTCGATTTTATTTTTATTTCTAACTTCCCATAGGCTTAAACGAGCTGATTTACGGTATGTCTACCACTATACACTCGCTTTTGAGCCTGACTTTACTGGAGCAAAGCAGCACTTTAAATTCTGAATGCCGTTCTTGACTGACAGCAATGGTGCTTTGGTGAAGTTTCGAACTCCAGACCTCACTTTCCGAAGTCAAAAACGATTACAATAACAATTCGGCGGCTGCAAACGGTTTGATGTTACTGCAAACATTTTGGCTTACTGTGTCGCCCACATGGTGGCGCACGCAAGTGTATACCATGCCCTCATCGTTGTTCGATTTTGCTGCGCCACTTACGTCGCTTAGCAGCGGCGCTTCGTCATCATCATCATCATTCTCTAACGAGATTGGTTCATTCGGCTGTGACTTGACAAACATCCAGCATATTGCACTGAACAAATATTAGCTTGTTTACACGAGGCAACCGCTACTAAGCAAGCATTTATATTACCTGAGCATAGCGAATACGATGGCGAGATCGTTGAAAAGAAGGTTTGGTGGAGTTTCCGGTTTTAACCCAAACCAGCCAAACCTAAATTAAGCAACATTCATTGAATCAATAGAACGTCATACGGACAACTCTCACCCACCATCTTTCGTTCATTGATGGGTTTGATGACAAAAATTGTGGTGCACAATACATGGTCTACTGACTTGCCACCGCGACAAGAAAATCCGATGCCAAAAAAATGTTGAAAGATCGGCTTAACGAGGTGGAATCTTCAAACTTATTAGCAGAGAAAAAATCGGTCGGCATTTTCGTGAACCCACCCGACTGATGGCAGAAATTTTTAACGGCAGACGTTTACACGAATTCTTTTTTTTTACAAGCGAATTGATTGGCTGGCCGATTGCAAAACATCTAATTATAATGCAACACGTCAAAGTGGTTTGATCTTAGTCTGTAGACTACAGCAGTATCGCAATGAAATCGCAAGCAAACGTTGAAACAAACTCAAGGATGCAATCAAAATTTGAGACTATCAACAAGGAAAAATTGTTGATAAGTGATGTGAACTACGAAGGAGTTTATGACCGATGATGACCAGCCAGCACCAATGATCAACTTTGACATAACCAGACCAATAACCCGGCCCAATTGGTGCCAGTAGACCTAAATGGACTTTATTTCTAACTAGCAGCACTGTGCATGAAAGCCAATGGATCAAAACTGCAGGCTTTCAATGCTAGATGGATTTCATGAGTACAAAACTACTTAAATATCCACTTTGCGGGAAAAAAATTGTATTGTGCATTTAATAACGTGCTCCTGAAGCTTCTGTCTGGAACTCTTCATGGAAATTGGAAAATCGTCCGAAGAAATGAAATCAGACCACAGTTATAAAGCAAGGTGTATCACATGCTCTGTTTCATAGAATTTGAGCGATGACTAACAGACGCATATGAAATGCCGCAGAAGTATGGCAAAAAAATGCAATTTTCACATTAACACATCGATTGCATGTTCGGAGAGCAATAGCCCAACGACAACTTTGCAACTGAAAAACCGAGAATTTATGGCCCAACCAGAATTTAATTTCTTTGTAAAAGGACAAGTTGAGTTGTTACAATGCTTACGACACAAGTGCAATGTGCCGGCAAAGCAGGTCTGAACAAAAGTTGTGCAATGCTAAAAAAACGTAATTACTGTGGCAACGAGGCAAACGCATAAATGACTTCTAGCAATGTATACCTGCCGCTTGCCCAACCTGAAAGAAGGTTGAACGATCCCCAGATCAACAAACCAAGTCCCAATCCGATCGTCTTTATAACAGGAACAACACAAATATTGCCAGTCGCCCACAGAAACCCTGAAAAGTTGATGATCATGATTAGGACAAGAGGAAAAGCCCCGTGCTTCACCGCATTACAATAGTGAAGCTGCTCACCCAACATGCCGTTCGAGGCGACTAACCGGTACCCATCAATGGCAGTCTGCCTTGTTGGTGCTTGAGCTACCAGTCTTTATATTAACCATAACTGGTTCGAAATGGACTGCCGCTTTCCCATAGCCTAATATTAATTAGGTTTACGATGTGATCTGAATTACCGCTTCATGCCGTGCTCCATCCCAAGAAAGAGAAGAGGTAAACACAAGACGAGAGGAAGAGCTTCGTAACTCCTCCTCCTGATTCTCTTTTTTCTATACAAAGGAGGGCAACCATATTAACAGACCTTTTTTTCAAAAAAGGTTGGCTACAACTTGTACAAAAAATATACACAAAAAAATTAACATAAGCGAACATTGATTGATTGAAAATACAGACAGGGTGGCCAATAAGTAGCCTGACAGTTAGATGACAGATAATCAGTAAGTAGCCAAACAGCTTGTGCGCGCGCACGTGTAGCGTGTAGGTATGTCTAAACTCATCCAATCACAATTTCATTTCAGACGATTTGTATTAAAAAAAAGTGACGTCATCGCAATTTCATTGTTCCCAGTCTAGCAGAGAATTTTCGTTGTGGAGCATTATTATTGGCCCCTAGATCACTCGATCTTACGCCCATGATTTTTTTCCTGTGGGCTGCTATGAAAGACCCAGTTTACAACAGCAAACCCAGTATTTTGGATGATCTTAAAATGGCTATCACGTCGCAGTTTAATGCTACGAGCTCAAACAACGAGTTATGCGCCAGAGTCTGTGAATCCGTTGTTTCCCGTATGACCAAATGCATCGAACAAAATGGTAGGCACTTTGAACATTTATTATAATTATTTATTTTTGTTGTTGTGCTTTCTGTAAATTAGTAGAATGATTAAAATGTTAATGCTTTAGATGAATAAATTTGTTGAATCTTCTTCTTGCGTATGAAACAGCGGACTTCACGATGTTATGTCCAGGCGCGGCAGCCATTGAACTGTGGTTTCATCAGGTGTTGGGAGATCCACGTTGCCAATTTGGGATCGGTGGATTGGGCAGTGATAAATGAGGTGTTCTGCAGTTTGAGGTTCAGGTCCGCAGTTCCAGAATAGTGATTTGACGAGATCCCAACGGAGCATGTTGTTATTGAAACGGCCTACCCCCATTCTTAGGAGGTTAAGTTTTACCCATTCTTTGCGGGGTAGTGTTGAACCCGGTGGAGATTGGCTGTTGGGTTGGACCGTCGACTGGTCAGGTCTTGGAATTTTATGTCAATTGCTTCTCCAGGCTTCCAGGATGCTGAAATTAGAATCTTGAAGGGCTGCGGCATGGCGAGGTTTTAGCCTTTGACACTTACCAGGTGGCGCCTCAGTGACCAACTGGTTTAGGGTGTGGTTTTTATCCAACATAGCTTGTTGAGCTTTGTTGAATTATTAAATTGAGTACATTTAATGCTATTTTCATGAGTGATTATCGATTTGATGATATACTCTTCCAACTGTCGGGCTACTTATTGGCCACCCTGTACATAGAAACTAGTATGCTGTACTGGCGTGATGAACATGCAAGCTAACAGTAAAGTAAGCTAAAAGATCCTGACGCTATTACCTCCGAGCATGGCTAAAGGGTAGAAATGTGAGCAGGGCAGCACACAGTGTGTGATCAGACCGGCAATCCAAACGGCCGAACAAAACACCCACTGGAAGAACATTCCTAGATATTAAAGAAAATCAACATTAGTCAAAGAGAATAGTAGGGAGCAACAAGCTAAATGTAAAATAACAAAATGCTGTCTCCATGTTTTGATAATGTTGGCAGCAACAAAGCACCCACTGTGCCCATTTCCAAAAAAGATTACTTCTTTTGCAAAAGAGTTGATTAAAATTTGCTTAATCCGCCGATAAAAATATCATGCAAGCAAGACTCGCAGAGTTACAGCAAGCACCTTCAAGACTTTTATGGCCACTAACGTTTACTTAGAATGAAGTGCGAGTTTGACATCCTAGATCTCAGATGTTTATGCTTATCAGCAATTATACCCTTGCCATATGCTTAGCATCCAGTTGACACATTAACCTCCAATAATTGCAAACTGCCAAAAAGAAGGGAAGAAACCCAAACTCGTAAAATTTTACAAATTGCTCAACATTGCAAAAAAGACCTTTAGGTGAAGTAAAGGTTACAGAAAACTTTGAGATTAGTTTGACTGAAGTACCAAATTATTCAATTATAAAAAATAAGGGCAAACTAATCCACAGAATTACATACCTATTATCCATCACACCAAGTATTTCCTATATCTCAAACTTAACCAATCAAAAATCTTACCATCGCCTGTTTCAAATTTTTTAACTGGCACAAAATTACTTCCGAACAATATCACAGCGATCACAGCTCCAACATAGCCTTGCCAACCACTTTTATTTCCTGAAAGCAACAATGTTTAAGATTAAAAAGTAAAAAAAGTCCATTCAACTCAAGAGAAAACAGATTGTACCGCTCTCTACCAGTGATGCCTTAGCAAAGTTTATCAAAAATGCATCTTTGATGCTGTGCAAGTGCTAACATCGGAACTTTAGAAAGTGAATCATGCTTTCATATTTTATAGCCAATTGAACTATTACGAACAGCCTAGAATAAGTACCAAACCTGGTGTAGCGGTTGTACAATTATTAGCAGCAGAAGTATTAGCAGTAGTAACTTCAACTTCATCTTGTGCAACAAACTTTAAATGCTGCCCTGAAAGTGTAAAGCTTATGGTTACAAAACTATAACTTGTATAAAAACATATATTTCTCAACACAACATCAAAAAAATAATTTTTTACAAAAGATAGATCTGTAGATATAAGCACAACTCAAGCACTCCATTCAATGCTACTTTTGGCTGGAAGCTAACACGTGCAAATTAGAAAAAAGATATTGCGAATTTTTACTCGGATTCAAATTGTCATGACAATTAGAGATCAGAAAATAAGACATAAAAAGCTTTAAAAAACTTCTTAACCCCATACAGATGCAGTATAAATTAACACCTGGCTACCTGATAGTACATTGCAAGCATTCCAAATTAAGGTGCACAAACAGAAGAGCTGAATCTTTTGAATATTCATGTTTGTAGGTGTTCCTTAGGCCTATGCAACTACACTAACAGCCCTAGAAAAAAATCACTTAATCTGCAGGCAACAGTACGCCTACAATCTGTTTAAAATTGAGTTTAATACTAAAGCCTTGGTTCTTCTAAGGCAGTGGTTCCCAACCTTTGTAATGGCCTGCACCCCTGAAATATCGTGATATGTTTTTGCACCCCTAAAACACCTCAATATGTTCTCGCACCTCTAAAATATTTTGATATGTGGAGAATTCATAACATGTCCTGGGCCAAGATGTGGGCCAATTTTGAAGTCAAGGCTAAAATTGCATGTGTTAACCTTTTTTTTGGAAATCAGCAACATCTCGGGCTGAAATGAAAGCCATGCACTAGGCATGCTGTAATAACAAACAGGTAGTGCAAAAAAATTAGCACAGGATGAACGAGCATGACAGTACAGCAATGCAACATAAAAATCTGAATTACCATCTCACACCCCCTAAGATGCTGCCTCACATCCCTGGTTGGGAACCCCTGTTCTAAGGCATCAACACTGAACTCCGAAAGTTAATATCTGTATAGCAGCAATAGGCCAAAGAGCTTTTTAACTGCATACAAAATGATGACTTTTGATGCTGCAGTAAACAATGGATATCACATTGCCACATTTGAATATTGCCAACAGTACAAGCAATGAACCAATAATTATTATCAAACATATCAAGCTTGTCATTAAAAGATTGTGAGTTGAGCATTTAAAAGCATAACCAGTACTAGCATGCAGAACAATTACATGAAACTGACATTAACATAACATATTAAAGTTAGTGCTTTAGGCTTAAACTACTTGTGCCAAATGCAACAACACGAATTGGATATGACAACTGCTTACTCAAAAATTGTCTAAAGCCCTTTGCAATCTTCCACACTATGTTCCTGCCCCTCTCTTGTTAAATAAGTTAAATAGATTCTCATCATTTTCCAGTAGTTGGGGTAGCAATTTAAAATGCAAGTAGATGAGCTAACAAAATCTGGCAAAGCTGTGTTTTTGTTAGCAATCTGGACACCAACTTCAAAATCTACCCTAAAACGATGCAACACTGAAGCCGACTTGCTGAAATTTGCACCAAAACATGAGTAGTAAAGCACAGCATGGCACACAGGACTTCAGCAGGTCAGTGCCAAAAGCATTCAGCACATGGAGACTGACCTGGAACAGTTGGCTGAAAACAAACATGACTTACTGCCATAACCAACCATTTACATCCTACAGATGTTTTACATTTAACTATTATGACGATGTCCCTCTTGTTTATAACACTAATGAGCCACTAACTGTTAATCAGTATTTCAAAAAATGTGAGCAGGATTAAACACAATAAAACTGTGCTTGCACACAGATTTACACATACAAAGAGCAACAGTTCCAATACCAAGATGCAAGCTTACACTTACATTTTACTAGCCATACAGTATTCAAAAGAAAAAAAACTGCTATTCATTAATTTAATTTAGAAAGTGTTATTTTTGGCAAAGCAATTTTTTTGTCAATTGCCTTTTTCGTCCAAGTACCATACTTATCTATAGTATTAAGTAGCTGGCTCTGTCAACATCATCCAGCAAGTCTACTAGTTAGTCACAACGGGTTAAAACTGGGCCAGCTGGCTTTGCCCAACTAACATTTCTGAGAGCAGTAATAATAAATAGGTATAAATGGGAGCATTGCCTCTAGTCCTAATCATCAAACAGCTATGTTAAGTGAAGAACTTAGGACTGGTCTTAATTACAAACACTATCAGTCTCTCCCAATAAGTATATGGAAACAAATGTCAAAGCTGTTAATGGGTTGCCAAAATGGTTTTTGATGTGGCAAATTGTACCACGTGCACTGTGGACTACTGCACCAAGTGGGTACTGCGTACAAAGATATTGTTTCTTATTGTAATGAGTGGGTACCCCACAGTCGGTAAATACTAAATCAAACTTATCAACTTGATCAAACATTTCTGTAAATACTTTTTCAAGGCAGAACATTTTAATGCATGTGCTGGCCCAACTAAAAACATTTAGTAAAAACAATAGCCATGCTGTTGTTGCCTTTTCAGATTGTGCTGTTTTTTCAAGATAAAAGGAGTCAAGATCTTTCTCTTTTTCTCCTGCTTTGCTTGCAACATCCCAATTAAGAATATGTTCTCACAATTGCTCTATTAAAGTTCAGCAACTGAATAGTCTACTGTTGATGTACCACACAGGTAGACTGCAGACTGGCATTAGTTTAACAGTGTGACAGTTTTCCAAGTTATTGACAAAATCATTATAAGGTAGTCATTGATTAGACCATTTAGAGCATGTTGGATAGCCTCAAGATGCTATTTTCAGTGTCAGTAGAAGTTATTGATTTTTCTCGTTTTAATAAGCTTTAAGTGACTAGCTGTGTCATGCAGAGTAATGTGGGTTAGTGAAGGAATTTTATTTGTTGCTTTGCAAAGGTCTACTTGCTAGCTTGTAACATGAGCAGTCTACAATAATGTACAATTTAATATCATCTTGTTTCGAGTACCCAGTTATTGCAGATAGAATGCTGAATTGGCAGACTGTTGCTTGACTAGTTCACTGCAATGAAAGTGAAGTTGAAAATGAAGAATTACTTATTGCCACAAAAGCTGGAAAATTAGATGTTTGGAAAAAAATAAGTGCAGCTGTTAAAAAAAGGGTTAGAAAAAAAGTTGCCATGCATATTTTAAGAGAAGATCCAACAAATAATTCTACCTAGGCACAATACAATTGTGAGACCAACAATTTACGAGGTTTTTGACTTGGGAATTGGCTAATTGACTTAGAAATAAGTGCACCTTATTGAACATGAAATTGTAGGCTATAATACACAATGTCATGGTTACAGATCTCTTTCTTTGCAAGCACAATATACTTTGTTAAAGGCAATGTACACTGGAGGAGGGTGTAGCGGTTTCGAACCTGGTTTTTATGTTTACAGTGTTTTTGACCTAAGTTGTCTTGTTTCACCTTATCTTTTCAGCGCTTTAAGTTAATTTCCTTGTTGCACAGTTTAGTTAATTAGGGCACATTTTAAGTTTCTGATTTTGCTTTAAGCATGTTTTGGCTTTCTTTAAATCATTTGACTTCGCTTTTACGTTATTCATTCAATGCATTTCAATTCAGTTCAGTTCTGTTGGTTCCGTTTTGTTTAGTTTCATTTAGTTTGGTATGTTCTGTTCAATTCGTTAAATAAATGGATCCATTCTTTCGTTAAACAATTTGGTCAATAAGAAGCTGCAGCAAAGATGTACAGTTTTATGTACGATTGCCAGTTGACCAAACTGGTGATTGCTACAAGGGCTGGCTGAGAACATAACTGTAAGTGAGAGTATGCCAGAGGTTAAATTTTTGTCCAGTAATATCTTTCACATGTCAAAGAAATTGACTGATCACAAACAACTCAAAGTCATGCTTTTAACATGCCATAGAAATTGATCAATCACAAAAGTTCAACAGCAGAAACAAAGGTAAAATGCTACTAACAGCAAAACAGCCACTGCCTAAAAAAATTGTTCAAATGCTTGATTGCTTGTTGAGAAAGCTTAAATTGATGAAAAATTATTTTTACAGAGGTACTTTACATTGTTGATATCTCTTAAAAAAACTTTTCACTGCATTTCTATGATAAGTACTCAATAAGAAAATGAAAGAACAAAATTTACCATAAATTGTCAATTATGATGTAGTCTTACTTCTTGAACAGGTGGATTTTGTTCAATCTGTTTAGTATGGTGCTGGCTTTTACACCATGTCTCATGCTTGTAGAACCAGTACTTTTAAAGGAGTTAACAAAGACAGACAAAATTGGGGCTATAGATTAATTTCATGTAACTTTCTCCTCAACAGTAGGCAATTAGGTTAACAGAAATATTTAACTTTGCCTGTAAGTCTAATCTGGTATTGCATGGATGCCACAGGGCAACACCAAAATATGGAAATTCATATGAATTAGAGAATCATGGAAATAGGGATATTCATATTAAACATGTAATTACTGAAATATGAGAGTTCATTTTACAAAAGAAATCACTGACTTGTAGAAATAAAGAAACAGTCAATAAAAACTAAAAGTATAACCACCCAATTGGTTAATACTAGAAACGGAGTTGTGTTAAAACTAAGCACTTCCGTAAATATTCGTATTTCTGCAATTTCCATAAATTAACCAATGTTTTAAATTAACCAGTGTTTTCCCGCATTTCAGTAAGAATTTCTATATTTTTATACTTTAGTGTTGTTTATGCCTGTGTTGTCATTGCTACTTATATTTGTTTATATCTGTGTGCATCAGTGCATGCACTTTTTTAAGTTACTTCAGCCTTTATTAGTAGTAACAATCACTATTCTCTAGCCGTTTAGTCTTTTAGACCCTGACTAAAATTTGATCCCGGTCTCACTTGAACTGCTAAAGACTTCTACACTACGGTAATAAAAAAGATACTTATCATAAATATAAAAATAATGCCAAAAAATGCAAACGATTTGTTTCCTCGCCTAAGACTGCGCGTGGGGCAACTAAATCCTACCACCGCGACCTTTACACTCAGCTTGCCATCTGAGAACTGCTTGCCTTTCGCTGATTCTAATGTAACTGCAAGGCATATCACCTGCAACGAGCAATAGGTTGCCCTCAAGCGACCCGAGGTTCAACTCGAAAAGTCGAACACAATAAGAACTGTTTTTTGTGGTTACTGTTTTCTCAAGCAGAACAGTCCTGCAAAATTTGATATTTAGATTTTAAGAAAGAAAAAATAGCACATAGAATCTAAGACAGACAAAAAAGCTAAAAAACAAGAAATTCTTTGCAGCAACAACATAAAAAATAGACACATTGACGTTGAAAAAGTAACATTCAAATACCACTAGAGATAAAAGAAGGAATTGATTTCTCAAACAACTGTGTTCTACCACTGGTCGGCTAAGCAGGGCATTTTATGTTCACTGGTTAAACATTTTTGGTTGCCGTAACTTATGGCTTTGCTAGAATAATATTTTGTGCATCAAGAGAACAAATATTTAGTTTGGGTCTATCTTTACAGAGCGCCCGAGAAGTCATGTGCCCCTATACATTAGATAAATAGCATCGATATAAATTGAGATGTAAATTTGCCAATTAATGTGAGAATTCTATGGTAAGTTTGGCTTCATTCAAACCCGCCTGCTATGGGCATTAAGAAATGCAATGCGTATCAGCTTGTAGTTTGAGAAACATCTTAGATACGACTGATGCAAGTGTGTATTCTATCGAAGAAAGATTGGTCGCTAGCGCTTGGGTGGGCCTACATGCGAGACCTCTCACCGATATGATTAAAGAGTAATGATGTGATATAAATTAATACTAACTACGAATCGGCATATTTGTTGTAATTACATCTATTTTATCTATCAATCTGATGTTTGTTTTTTACAGACTGGGAGTACCCTGACTTCTCGGACACTTGGCAGATTATATAACTTTTAACATGCTGAAAACAATGTAAGGGGGGTGGGGAAATCAAACGCACATTTACACCAACCGTCAAATACTGGCCATGGCTAAGAGGTAGGGTGGCCATACGTCCCGTTTTTAGGCCTTGGTCCCGGTGTCCCGTCCAGTTTACCGCTTTGTCCCGGAATTTTTGACTCAATATTTGCTTTTGTTAATACGGTATGTCGACTACACAAACAAGCCATTTGTTATACAGTGATCCCTCGCTGCTTCGCGGGTTCACCTATCGCGAGGTCGACCGACCCGCATATACATAAATATATTATTTTCTTTTCTTTAATATTTAGAGTTACTTTCTTATTTTGTGTAATATGTCGTGTGATTTCTTAATAATTGTTCTAATTATTTTAGGAATAGTAAACAGTATTGTAATGGGAGGGTTAAATAATGGTACAGGGAGGGTTTTAAAAGTCTAAAACGCATAAATGTATATGTAGAAATCGGTGATCCCACTTCGAGGATATTCACCTGTCGCGGGAGTCTTAGAAGCATTTACCGCGATAAACGAGAAATCAATGTATTAACTTGCAAGGCACAAATTTTTAGCTTTGTGACGTCGCAGATTGAGTGTCTGCAGAGAGGTTAGAATTGCTTTACCGCAGATGCAAGATGGTTGGAATGTAAGGTCAGGCAGAAACTGAGAAAAGCAGCGTAGGCTTAGCTAGAAGGTACCGCCTCGCAATCACTTTAGCCGAATCTGCTTCCGATAAATAGTAAGTTGTTGTATATCCTGTCACTTTCTTTTACGAGATAGTGTCAGGAGCTTAGTGGCTAACGAATTGTCGTTATTTGCATTTTCTAGTTTAATTTTTGAGTCTTGCTTTTCCCATTTCCTGTCCGTTAGAATTCCTCGAAAAGCTCCCAGAGATAAATATCGTGAAGAGTCAGCGCTAATCCAATTTAAGACATAACCGCGGGATTTCGGTAAAACTTGACAGAGGTCGATATAATTGCGTAACCTATATTTTGAAGAAAAATTTCAGTTAGTGATAGAGTAACAGTAACTAGATTAATTTTTAATTTTGGCATTACCATTAGACATTATGCCCAAAAGAAAATGTAAGTTTACTGATGAGCTGAAGCGAGAATTTCCTTATGCTGCTCCAGCTTTAGCTGTTAAAGAAGCAACTTTTGCTTATCACCCTGCTACTCACGGGCAAAGTTTTAAAAGTTCTGATTGCAGTTTCAAGTTGGTTTCAAAACTGCTCGAACCTAAATTTTCGTTAGGGAAAACTAAGTGTGAAGCTATAGTTGTTAACGTCATTGTCCCGATTTGTAGGCTACTGATGAACTTCACCAAGAGTTTGATCGAATTGACTTTGTCGCTGTGACAATTGATGCTTCAAACATGAAAGAAGTAAAACTTGTGCCGATTGTGGTTCGCTACTTTTTGCCAGAAAGTGGCGTAAAGGTAAAGCTTATGGAATCTGTTCTTGCAGAAACAACTGAAATATTAAGTAAATACCTGCTTCCAGTTCTAGACCAAACAAAACTTAAGGATAAATCGATTGGATTTTGGGCGGACAATTGCAACACTAACTTTGGCGGTATTAAAAGAAGAGGACAAAAATCATGTATTCTATAAAGATAACGTTAAACGAGACTTGTAGGCATCGTACACAACTGCCTTCAGCATGCTGTGGATACTTTGCCAGTATGCGTAGAAAGCCTTGTAAAGATTTATAAATTCTTTCACATTTACACTGTTTGGGTTTTCCGAACTTAAAAAAGTTTTGCGATTTTGCGGATGTTGAATACCAACAATTTTTGAAGCAAGGTAATAGCAGATTTTTTTCGTTGCTACGTGCTTTGGAGCCGGTTTTTGAGATGTTTGAAGCATTGAAGAACGACCGTAATTCGCAACAACATTCCCCGATTGTTATTCGCCAATGTTTTGAGAATCCAACCCAAGAACTCTATCTCTGGTTCGTTTATGGACAGTTGAAGTACTTTAACGATACAATGTTGAAGTTGGAGAGGCAAAAGACGAGTGCTGTGGATGTGGCAATTATTTTTACAGAATTGAAGTTGAATCTACACGAAAAAAGAGTAAGTAACTTTGTTCCTTACCAAGCAAAGCATATATTGGAAAAGCGTGAGAAAGATGGAGAACTGGATGCAAGGTTCTTTCTTAATAAAACTAGATGTTTTTACGAAAAATGTGAATCATATCTGGATGTTTATCGAGATTCCTGAGAAGATGTGACTCCTCATCTTTGGCTGAATTCAAGCGAAGACCTATCCTGGCCACCTGTATGTGCATCTGCGGAAAAGATCAACTGCATGTTTGCGAAGCAAATAATTGATATCGATTTCCTTTTCGATGAGCACGTTCTGGTGAAGAACTACAACTTTGCAAGTGACAGAAGGGAGAGATGGCAAAATATACCGATATCTTATGAGCAAAAGTGGACCGAATTGTTCCAAGCTTTCAAGGATAAAAATATTGCCATTCCAAACTTTCAGAAACTGGTCGAGTTTGTATTTTGTTTACTTGGAACGTCAGCACCGGTCGAAAAAATTTTTTCAATTATGAAAAATATGTGGTCTGTTGACAAAAGCAATATGCACGAACAAAATGTCAAAGGTTTCCTCATGTGCAAAAGTAATATTGATTTGGCATGTTCTGAATTTTATGAGAACATAAAATCAAACGTTGTGCTATTGAAAAAGGTGCTAGGCACAGATAAATATTATTGATTTGTTAATAAACGTAATTCGGTTCTTTTTGTTGCATTTAATACCATTAGGCTACTATAACCGATAATTTGTCAAAAAAATCAATTTTATTGTATCTAAAATATACTTACATAATGTGATTCAGTTACACCGGATGTATAATATAGAACGTTAGCATCATGTTGGCAGTCTGCAATATGCGTCTCGGTTTTGCATTTCGAAAAAATGGCCAGCCTACTTAGAGGTGTTGAGCATGACTTAACTGAAGTCAGCGCCTTAACTCTTTCGCTCCCGCGATTATCGATTGATGATCTCGTGTTTTCAGTGTTTACCTCAAATTTTGTTAAATTGAGTTACAAAATTAGTTTACTAAAAAATCGATTTGTGACTTTATTTTTCATCCGATTTTCATAAAATTTTCAAACAATCACGCTTATTTTCTCACGCATCGGAAGATGTATAATTTGTGCCCTAATTCTTGGATTTTTATACCCCAAAACGGTAAAAAACCAACAACCCAGTTGCAGTTTTTTCTATTTGAAATCCTCAAGAAATGTAGATTTCAACGATATATAACACTTAATGTAGAAGTAAACAGCTGAGTAATGATTTACAAACAAACTTGAGGTACATAATTATGATAAATTATGATTGATTATGACAGTTTTTCGCGCTGCCACCTTACGGACATTTTTTTTCGCTATTTTCGCAGGAGCAAAAGAGTTAAACGATTCTGCCATTATTAAATCTAGGCATATCGCTAGGCAGGCTGATTCATTAACCGCTTGTAGCTTAGGCCACAGCAAACCATAATTTTTGAATAATTTTAGGGCACTACAGTTTTCCATTAATTTTTGATGTTCTATAAAAAGAAACGTTGGCCAAAGTGGTGTTTTTAAGTAAACTTTGCCTTCAATTTTCATGAACCGGATTTTAATTTCTATTTTTGGGGACAAAAAAATTAAGGAACAAAAACTTGGATAAAGTAAGAAAATTTTGGCGGTAAGACTGTACAAGATCACCTTTGTGTTCAGAGCTGCAGTGGAATACGAATTTAACAATAAGCCTACTGCTGAGGTCACCGTGTGTTTCAATACCACATCAACGCGAACAAGCAGGAAAATTGCTGTGAAGTATTTTTCCAGAAGCATAACCACCATGAGGTTTGAATATACGTTCATTGCTGCCGTGAACAGTCCCATGGCGCATTTGACCAGGTAGCCTACGTTGAAGACTATCAAGTTAATGAAATTCAAAGCTTGAAAGGAATTTGAAAGAAAGCAATATCCCTGCATGCAATTGCCAAATGCTTAAGAAAGTTTTGCTCTTCTAGTTAAAAAAGAACCTAATACCAGGATTAGATTCCGAAAATTTGGGGGCATGGCTCTTTTGCCGGATCTATGGCGAACTCTAACAACAGGCCATGTCAACACGCAGTTGAACTGTCTCAGTGCAGGCGAACATTTCAAAATCAACTCATTTGACAAAATACTGGCAACCATGACATATCGAATTACAATATATTCCAACAAACTTGAACATTCATATTTTGCTTATCGTAATCATAAAACGTTTATAAGCACGAAAGGGCACGTGCATGAGGAGGAGGGTTTAAGGTGCGAAACCAAATTCGGTCGTGAACTATCGTCGGGCTCAATCCTTTAATTTATACTCATCTAACCGGCTCTTTCAGCTTCGCTTACAGAGCCCTTATCAGTTGTTATTGCACCAACGCCCCTTTTTTTTTTATTAAGTATCTTGCTTGATTGAGCACCTCCTGAGTTGAACTGCCGCCCTGCGAACAACAGTCTTATTGCACGTATTGTTTATCGCACTTGGCGTAAACCGACGCGATGGCGTAGTGGTTAGAGCGTCCGCTTCGCAGTCGGTAGACCTGGGGTTCATTCCCCTTGTCGAGTCATACCAAAAGACTTTAAAAAATGGTATCTATAGCTTCCCTGCTTGGCGTTCGGCATTTATGGGAGGTTGTGGAGAACAAGCCGGCAAGTTCGCTTGTTGTGTCCTTGGGCAAGGCACTTAACGGGACGCCCCCGCCTTTATGTGGAAGACAGGTGGCCCATAAACCTCGAAAAAGGCAACTCCCAAGCGAGTGCGGACTTACCGTCCAAAGTATAGCGATACAATTCGCTTTCTCGTGAATGGAGGATAAAAATGGCAAATAAAACAAAAAACACTTCACTATTTTATCTATTATTTACTTGCCCATACATGTCAACCTCTGTACCACTCTACCCTTATAGATTCGGACATTTTCCCTTATCAACTAAAAAAAACCTTACACGAGAAATGATTAGTCCATAAACTCGATTATTTTAGTTACATCAATAAGCAATAAATGAAATAACTACATACATTTACTCTTCGATTAGCATCAATTTCACTGTTCAACAAAAAAAAATTTTTTCTGGTATCTGAAAGTTTTTCATCTGTTCCTGGGTATATTTGGGCCGCTGAGTTCGAATCTGTCATCCGTTTTTTCCCATCACGTCAGACTTTTAAGATCTATGCTGTGGTCTATGCTATTAGCAAAAATACATGCATTATGGCGAATGGTAAAATTTTTTATATGCGTATATTTTAGCGGATTTTTGTCAAACAGTGGTAACAAGACACTGAAAACACTTAATTTACTGTATTGGCAAGAGTAGCCAACTGTACTACTATCGTTTAAAAATGTCTTTGTCTTCCTGCTTTGCGTTTATGTGGGGCGTCACTTTCCCTCTGCAGGTACCAGAAATAGTCACCCATCATCCTATTATTTAGCTTTCCCTGGTAACGAGTTTCAATGACTGAAATTTCTTGATGAAACCTTTCACCTTGTTCGTCACTCACATCTCCTAAATTGTCAGGAAAAAAGTCCAGGTGTGAGTGCAAGAAATGTATCTTCAACGACATACGACACCCTAACTTCTGATATGCGATCAACATCTCTTGCACGATATGGGCATAGTTCTCACTTTTTTTGCTTCCGAGAAAGTTGTGTACTACTTGCTTGAATGATTTCCAAGCGCAGAGCTCCAGGCTGTTCAGATGTTGGTCGAAATTTTCATCCTTCATGAGATTTCTAATGTCTGGTTCAACAAAAACACCTGCTTTTAACTTCGCATCACTTTTCCTAGAGCTAAATTTTTCCAGCAAGTACTGGAAGCCTTTTCCATGCTGATCCATTGCTTTGACAAAATTTTTCATAAGTCCGAGCTTTATATGAAGTGGTGGTAAGTATACTTTTTGTGGATCAATGAGGGGTGTATGCTTCACGTTATATCTACCAACTGCAAGCTCTTGCCGTGGAGGCCAAATAGTCCTGCTGTAGTGGTTACTGTCATCGCGACTGTCCCAAAGGCATAAAAAACACATATGTTTGGTGTAGCCAAGCTGCAAGCCGAGCAGTAAGGAAATCACCTTCAAATCTCCACCAACTTTCCAAGAATACTTAGAGTATTCAATTGCTTCTAAAAGAATCTTCATTGATTCATAACTCTCTTTCATATTGACAGCATATGCCAGCGGCAAAGAAGGCTTTGTGTTACCGTTGTAAAGAAGAACAGTTTTAAGACTAGTTTTACTAGCATCAATAAAAAGCCTCCACTGATCAGAAACATGTTGGTAACCCAGTGACTCCATCAGGGCAGAGACATTGTTGCAAAAGCACAGCGTGTTTTTGTTGGTAAAAAACGACGACAGCTCATCTTGTCGTTGGCGAGGAAAGGTGATCTTAGTGCCGGTTTCAAGAAGATTCCATTGTTTTAACCGTGAGCTTAAAAGCTCTGCTTTGTTTTTTGGCAAAACCAAATCTCTCACCAGATCATTCAACATATGCTGGTTAATCAAAATTGGGTCATGTGGCTCAATCTCGTCTATACACATTTCACTTTCAGAAGCTTCACTTGAACTTTGAGATTGAGAAGACGAAGCATCTTCATCCAAGGCACCAGTTGGAGGTGGTGATGAAATGGGAACCTCACTGCTGTGTGGAACTGGCTTCATTGCCCATCTGCAGCCAGAATATTTAATTTTTGACTTGTTCTTTCTGGAAAATCCCTTTATATCCGTTAGGCAGAAGTAACAATCGGTGGTGTGATCAGCTTGTTCTCGCCAAACCATCGGAATACTAAATGGCATTTTCTTCTTCTTTCCAGCTAGCCACCGCAGTAATTGTGTGTTGCAAGCATTGCAGCTTATATGATAGGACCAGCTCTTGTTCTGGTCTCCGACTTCGCACCCAAAGTAAAACTTGTAAGCAGTCTTCACTTTTGGGATGAGCTTTCTGCGGTGCACAGGAGGAGTGTACTGTCCACAGATGTAACAGAAGTTATCTGGATTATTTTTGCATTTTCTTCTGCGACTTGACATATTTTGTGTGGTAGCAACTAGTATAGTAAAATGCAATTTAGGCCTTGAACTAATATAACCTTTGAACTTAGCACCTACAATAGAGTACATTTCAATAAATAGCATTCCAAAAAATGACCGGTGGATAAAAGCAAGATGATACAAAAGTTAGCCTAGGAAGAGCGATATGAAAGGTAGCATGAAGTACCCCCCCCCAGTCAACGGTATCTTAAAATCCTGACGTGATAGAGTAAATCTGACAGCAGATTTGAAATCAGCAACCCCAAATTACCCTAAATCAATGTTTACCTGAACTGATACCAAAATTTTGTTGAACAGTGAATAATCAATCAATGTGAATGCTGTTGATTTTAGGCTTTTGTTGCCTCTTTCGCTGCACAAAGCACGGGAAGACCCAATCTTGAGCCAAAGTGACCTTTTAATTCTATGTTGGTTTTGATTTTGTTGCTGCTAAAGTACTCGAAGGATAAAAGTTCAGTTAATTTTCTCGTGCTGGTCTATTCAAAGTTTTTTTATCATTTTTGCTTTCAATGTACTTTTTTTAATTGTACTGTTTAATTTTATCGGTTGGATAGACAACAGTGTGAGAAAGGTTCTGGCCGTCCGCCAGTGACACATATATCAAAAGATTCATTGCCGTCAAGAGGTGAATCCGTACCATAAAGAAATTGACTAAACTAAGAAATTTTCTGAAAGGTGATTCAGGCTCGTTAGCCCTTTTTGAAGATCTGTATTGGATTCTTTAAAGTGATGGTTGGTGGAGAAGTCTGCGCGATTTGGGAAACCTTGGCTTGTCAACATCTTCAGTCGGAATTCACAATTCGAAGAACAACTTAACTTCAAGTTCAGCTGGAGCGTTGCAAGGTGCCGTCTATCAGTCATTTATACTTTGAAACTGACGTCAAGAACTCAGTTATTTACTTGGGAGACTGGTAGACATCTTATCTTGGCTCTTCTGCAAGACTGGCTATGCAAGAAGTTCAAATCACTGTACAATTCCACTTTTAGCGAAGAGTTCTCAAAGATCTTTGGGGTAATTGCGTGAGACCAGCGACATGGATTTTCAGCGCCACAATTCTTTACGAAAATTTGGATCATTTTTTCTTAAGAACCATTGGAATTTATTTTTAACTATATTTAATTATTTTATATTTATCTCCTATACTGAAGAGTAGTATCTCTTTTATTTCAAACATTAAGAATTGCGAAAATAACGTAATTCAACCGACTTGTAATGGAGCGCCTTTTGTAGGGCATGCTGAGGGCGACCAAACTGCTACCGTTGGGGAACTAGGCATCGACCTTGCATCACAAGACTACCCGATAATGTCAGAAGCGAATACTTGTAAACTTTTAACAACAAAGCGACAACTTTCCGTGTGTTTCAAGCGATCGCGTGATGCATCGCAAAATGTTGATCGCACGAACATTTTGTCAAAGCCCTTGAACAATTTGATGAAATTAAACTTGGGTACGTTGAATATAAAAGAACTCTAAACGACGACTTGGAACCTGAAGTTTTAAGCGAGCTTATAGGAAGCGCAGCTGATCTGTTTGACCAATGCTTTGATCGTTATCAAAATTCTAAACGGAGTACGCTGACCTCAACCAGGAAACCTTCAGTCCATCATGAGGACGATAGGACAATTGATATCAAACCTGAGGAGAGTGTATCGTAGGTTGCTAAAAGTGTCAGCGTGACATTTGGTAGCACTTTTATAGCCCGGAAAATTGAATTTGATAAGAAACGGGCTGAACTCAAAGCTAGACATGCTTTCACAAAAGCGGAAGCCAAACATGCTCTCTTAAGTCACCTAAGTAGAAGATTGCTGCGGCAAAATTGAATGCGGAAAAAAGGCTGATTGCGCTTTCCGAAAAGAGCTCATCGGCGGCTGTCTCAGACAAGGCAGGCCCATCGGTTCGACGATGAACTTATTGGGAGGGCGCTCAGACTTTCGTGAGGCGTTTTGCTCAGACTCAAAACCGCACTTAAAGAAAACGCAATGGAAAATTGTGCTGAAGGAAAGAGTTCTTCGTTGTTAGAAGAATCGTTAAAAGGAAATATAGTTAGATTTAAAAATAATACAGCCTCCTCGCAGGAAAACTCTGAATTTCCCGAAGTATTTCCAAACGAGAGAAAAGTGTTTACAAATCGGCTGTTCGCAATGTTGAATCGGCGTTTGATCACGTTGTAACTGATCGAAATGATTTTCTTATCAATGGTAGCAATTCGCAAACTCGAGTGAAGAGTCATGTGGGTCCTACTGTTGGAGATGATCTAGAGCGGTCTTCTGCTGCTCATGGTGAACCAGCATTGTGCGCTTAGCGGTTTCGCGAGCACCGAGCAACCAGCGTTGCGCGAGCAAGCTGTGAAAACGAACGCTCTCCAGCGCAATTAGTAGACATAAGAGATAAGAATATTCTAAAAATTACTTTGGTGTTTGGGAATGCAGTGTAGACTCCATTTGTGTGCAACAACTTGAAAATATGTTGAGCAATGCCTGTTGACTCTTTTCTGCTGTATTTTTTGACTGTTTCTTGTACTAGCAATAAAAACTGACAGAATTCTGAGTATAATTCGAAAGAGAGATCTTTTGGTTATATATGAACTAGTCTTTCAATTGCAATTTTAATATCTTCATCGGACATCGAATCAAATTCGATTAGAACGCCAAAAAGCTGTTGCTCACATGAATATGATTTAATGCGCTGCTTCAAAGCATTGTTGAGTTGTTCAGTTATAACTAGGGCCCGCTAAAGTCAATAAAGTCAAAATTTTTTCAGGACCTTGTTACATGATCCAACGTGTACTAACGTTCGTTTCAGATGTTCAGGAGTCTGTTTTGGTAGATTTTATAAGTCAAAATAAAGTCAAAACTTGTCAAAATTGTCTTCATCAAAAATTTCCTTACAAAAGCGAACAAATTTAGATTTTTTTTCATATTTTTTTGAATTTTTGAGCTGCTGTTAAAAATTTATGCGCAGTTTTATTTGATTTTAAACTTATGAAATAGTTGCAATGGAAAAAATGCGTGCGGTAATTGAGAAGGAAATAGCACTTATTATGCATCAAATCGTCATTGTTGATGCATAAACACATAATTATTAGACAATCAATCTATTCCTATAAAACCTTTACGCTCTTTACACGTGGTCTTTTTAAGTCGTAGCTTGCAAAGCAAAGAATGCCTAAACAAGCCAAATCTTCTACTGCGAAAGTTAGGCAAATTGGCCAGGAATATCCGGATGAGTTTTCGGCAACTCCTGCCAGCGACTTGCGATGCAACCTTTGCGACGTGTTAGTCAAATGCGACAAAAAGTTTTTTGTGGAAAGCCACAGAAAAAGTAAGCAACACCAAAGAAAATTGGAGACGAAGAGCAAATCTCAAAGTAAGCAAACCTTTTTACAACTCGATCAAGTAAACTTCAAGGAACAGGTTGACTCTTCATTCTTAGCTGCAGATATCTCACTTCATAAACTGAACCATCCTTCTTTAAAGTCTCTGTTTGCTACAATGGGAAAAGTATTGCCTTCGGAGACTGCAGCCGGGACATGTGTTGCTAAATTAGCATCCCAAAAAGAAGAACAAATTCAAGAATTACTTCGTGACAAAAAATGTTTTTTAATTGTGGAGTGTGCTTGAGGGCAGCTTAGATGCCCCAAATCAGACATTCCTCGTTGATTGCCATCCACTTGACAGCGGTAGCAATGTTACTGGCAGTATTATTCTGCACACTGTGGATGACATATTGCGACAGCTTGAAATAAAAACACGAGACTTTTTCATTGTTCTTGACTGATGCTGCTCGGTACATGTCTTTGGCTGGAAAGACATTAAAGGAATTATACCCTTCTTTGATGCATGTCACCTGCGTTGCGTACTTACTACATAACTGCGCTATGCGTGTGCGTGCTCATTTTAAAAATAATGATGAAGTAATAGCAACGATCAAGGCAGCAACAATCAAAAACAAAGATCGCAAGATTTTCATGATGCTGGTCTGCCATCTCCTTCTGACCCAGTAATTACAAGATAGGCAACTTGGCTTAGAGCTGCCTTATATTACAGTGAGAACCTTCCAGCTGTTTGTACCATTGTCAATAATTGGACAAGTGCAGGCCTCTTAGTCAGCAGAGCAAAAGACGCTATCAATGTGGAAGATTTGGTGCTGGACTTGGTTAAAATAAATCAATATCGGACTCTAGCAGCCAACGTAGAGTTCTTAGAAGGAAGTGCCTGCACGATAACCGAAGCATACGGACTGCTGAAGAATATGCAATTCGATGATGATCCGTGCGCAATTAAAAATTACATTAAAAAACGACTGTCCAACTCTGATTTAGAAACAATAATAAACTGTACCAATTTGACAATTGACCCAACAAGCTACGCACTATTGCAAAAAGCCCAGCCAACCTCTGCTGCTGTTGAGAGGTCGTTTTCTATGCTCAGTAAATTACTTAGAAAAGACAGAAATTTTGATGTTAAGAACGTAAAATAATATATGATGCTATATTACAATAAAAATTCCTGGTAATTACACTGTGTCGCTTTCGTTAAAAACATCATAGACAGACTGTTAATGTACAGTACAGTTGCGATAACAATGCATTTTTTGTATTACACACTAATTGATACCGGTACACACAATGGCTCATTATCCTAGGTTTTGACGTCATGCGTCGCTTTGTTGCATTAGCTTCAAGACTGAGTGATTGAGAAAATGTTTAAAGTAGGCTACCTTCTTCTTTAAAAACTTATGTAAATTGCGGATTATAAAAGATTTTTAATCAAAAAAGTGCAACAAGACATAAAAAATAGGCGAAAGCGGTTAGGTCAAAATAAAATCAAAATTTTGCTAAAATAAAGTCAAAAATATATTTTTTTCGGTCAAAAAAAATGGCCCTAGTTATAACATAAAAAAGGTTCACTTTGAACTTGTTGACTCCTGACATTCCTGTCAAAGCATCAACAGCACTTTCTTCATTAAAATGCTTTTTGCATTTTGGTGCTGGTCGTGATTGATCTTCAAACTTATAACATTTGTTTCTATTGCGGTCAAAATCTTTCACGTCATAAGAGTCAAACTTTTCTCTACTGTACATTCAGTCACAAATTGATTCAGACTTTTCATAATACTAACAACGGTGGTAAGTTCAATGTTAGAGCTCTGCAGCAATATGCTGCATTTATTGAAGCACTGCAATATGTCATTCCAAAGTTCAGACATAAAAGCTACTTCTTTCGTATCCATTTGCTTTGCCAAAGCGTTTGCCTGATTTCGAGTATCTCCAGTCTGATTGTCATCAGTTACAATTTCCTGAAGAGCACTCTGTAACTACTTATATCCTCTAAATACAGCCTCAGTGGCATCCCCTCTGGCAGACCATCGGGTATCGGATCGGTATTTAGAAACAAGACAACCAGGTTTCTGTTTTACATAGGATAGCAGAATCCCACATCGATGTGTAGAACTAAAAAAAAGTTGTACAGCTGGTGCAGAAACCCAAACTATGAAACAGCTTCAACGCAACAATCCACAGTAGATTTACCTACTAGATTTAGTGAGTGACATGCACACGGAATATAATCCACTAAGCTGTTCTAGTTTTTCAAAATTTGCTGCATGACGATATATTTGCCTGACATATTGCTGGCATTGTCATATGTACGTCGTATGTCCAGTGTCCACGGCAGTAATTGAAATCAATCTTCTGCTCTGACAAGTACTGAAGTAGAGTATCAGCAAGATTCTGGCCAGTGTGACTGGAAATGTTGATGAACGTGAGAAAACGTTCTACTGGCTCATTATTTGTCATATTGACATGACAAATAATAATTGTAAGTTGGTCAGTACAAGTTATATCTGGTGTAGAATCCACTGAAATAGAGAAATATCTTGACTTCACAATCTCTTGTTTAATGATACCAAGCACTTTCTGTCCCATTATCGTAACAATTTCATCACATATTCTTTTCAAAAGATAAGATGAATGACCATGCCCACGATTTGCAAATTGACGAATATGTTGAGAAAGAAAAGGATCAAACTGAGTAATCAATTCAAATATTCCCAAATAATTACCGTTGTTTCCAAAACCAATTATCTTGTTACTTCCCCAAAGTGGTAAACCTCTTTCACAAAGAGAGGTAATTGTTGCAACACAACGGGAAAGTACATTTTTCCAGTGATTTCTCTGCTCACACATAGTTTTGTGTCACTTTTTATCAATGCGACCAGCAGCAGAAGAGCGATCAGCCAAAGTCGTAATTGAGTCAGCATGCTTGGCACTTTTTTATGAGCTTTCCAAGTTTGATTTGTATTTTTCCAGTCATTATCGCCTGATGTACATAATTTTATACTTCTATCTGATGAGAACAACATGCATGGAAAACAAAATACACTGGCCCTGGATGGAAAATAGGCAAGCCAGTCACGAGCGGCTGCCTCTCCACTTGGTAAAACACATGTGAATGCGCTGGGATTAAGGGAGCGGCTCACTTCAGAATATTCTCGTTTTGTTTCTGAATATTCATTTATTTCGAAAATGATCTATACTCATACTAATGCACGCCTCACGAAATTTCTCAGTTTTATTACCAAACAAACCAACATTATGTGGTACACCTTTGATAGGATGTGAACTCTGAATTTCTAAAGTGAGTGAAGATTCCATATCCTCATCATCATCATCATCAGGGCTGAAAATTTTTTCTTGGACAGTGTCTGACTGAAAAGAAATTGGAGGAGAATAGCCATGCAAGTCATCACTGTTGTGTCCAGCTTCTTTCTCAACAACTAAAATAAAACTGAAAAAAGAAAAGCTAAGTTAATTTTTGTGTTTTAGTCCAAAGGAAGTCTTCTTTTTCCTTTTTCTTCTTTAATTGTTGAGCTCTTTTCCAGCCACTTTTTTGTTTTGACATGGCAAACAGTGAACTCCAAACAAATGAATAAGAAATTAATTATACACCTTTTTAATGTATAACAGTATTAAAAAATTTTTTCAATATAATATGATTTACTTTTGAAACACACTTCTAAAAAAATGAATATGTATCAACACAGTTTAACACAAAAAATAGTTTCACTACTTTAAAAACACAGAAATGCCATTTTAATTTGTGATAAGTTTATCAAAAAAAATATTTTATGTTTTCCATTGCTCAAATTTAATTGTTTTCCTGACAGAAGTGGCTTGTATTTTTGCCCGACGGGATGGCGTAGTGCCCGACGCGATGGCGTAGTGGTTAGAGCGTCCGCTTCGCAGTCGGTAGACCAGGGGTTCATTCCCCTTGTCGAGTCATACCAAAAGACTTTAAAAAATGGTATCCGCAGCTTCCCTGCTTGGCGTTCGACATTTAGGGGAGGTTGTGGAGAATAAGCCGGCAAGTTCGCTTGTTGTGTCCTTGGGCAAGGCACTTTACGGGACGCCCCGCCTTTATGTGGAAGACAGGTGGCCCATAAACCTCGAAAAAGGCAACTCCCAAGCGAGTGCGGACTTCCCGTCCAAAGTATAGCGATACAACTCGCTTTCTCGTAAATGGAGGATAAATATGGCAAATAAAACAAAAAAAAACAAAAAAACATGGCCTTAAGGCACATGCGTGGTTTGCCTAATGATTAATCCGGCTCTGTCTCAGATAGGCTATGACGGTAGTAACATAGCCTTAGCATTTTGTGAACAACAAATTCGGAGGCTTATGCACGAGAGTCCTTATGATGAATGTCGACTCGAAGTTTTGAGAGCCTCGTGAATTGGTCAGCCCCGGGAAATGGTTAATTTGTTTTTGTACCTATGAGAAATATGAGTACTTCTAAGCGTATTGAAAAAGCCTTGGACCGTTTGCGTCAGAGATATATCGTTTCTGGTGGGCTTACTTCGGAACCTAAAATTGCGAAAATTCGTACCGGACATAGGGTGGCAATGAGCGTCACTTGATTGAAAGCGGTCAATGAAGATATAAAACCCATGACGAGCTGGACAAGCTATTCGGGCAATTATGTTGGACACTGCAAACCGATTATCTGGGGTACCTAAACCAAGGGACCTTGATTATATTAACAAAAAGTGTATTAGTTGGAATCAACCTGGAGTTGAATCTTTACGTAAATTTGTAGTTCATGAACTAAACATGATAATCTCGGATCATGCGCATTCGTTTATAAATCTGACGATAAGGATAGAGCAAGTGGGTCTGGCAACGGTTATATGGCTCATCGCGTCAGACAAGTCGCTGTAAACGGAGAACGTCCTGGCGCTCGCTCAGTAGCAACCGTTGGCAAAAGCTCGCGTAGCTGTAATAAAACCCATTCTACTAAACCTCCCCCGGTGTCTTTTGTATGCAACAACCCGCGGTCAAGACATTTTTTAACCGATTGTGAACAATTTAAAAGCAAAACTCTTGAGAAAGCGCGTAAAACTGTTATTGATGCAGCCAGATGTTTTAATTGTCTTTGGAGCCGCCAATGCGGGGTATTGCCAGATTTTGATGACACCTGGCGCTGGGAAAAATAGACAAACATTGAAGAAACAGTTGTAAAAAAAATGGCGTTTAATAGCAATCTTGTGATGCTTCGTGCGAGTGCGTGAGGGTTATAAATCCTGTGACGGGTAAGTCTACTCTAGCATATGCACAGTATGATACTGTTTCTCAGGCTACATTGATCGCAAAGAGCTTGAGGGACGAGCTTGGGCTCGCTACTAAAACGGATCATTCAATAACCATTCACACTTTAGCCGAACAAACTATGCGCAGTGGTGGTCTTACAAACTTTGAAATTGAATCACTTTCAAATAAAGAAACCTTTGCCATAAAAACGCTTTGGTTGTTCTAGACTTTATTGATGATGAGAACGCCCTTTCTCATGCGGTAAATACGCAAAAACTTACGCATTTTAAAGGGATTAAAATTCCCACTATTCCTCAACCGCAAAGGATTAACATTTTGATAGGACAAACTAATAAAGAGTTGCTCACTGTTTTGGAGGAAAGAGAGGGTTTAATTGTGAGTGAACCTAATTACGTTCTGACTCGACTGGGACCTGTAGCCAGCGGTGGTCGTATTGAGGAGGGATCTAATTCTCACAAAGTCTTAAAAGCAAGAGTGAACACTGACTTTGACGCAAGCGAATGTGAACAACGTAGACAAGAAATTACTGAGCTAAGGTGGTTCTACGACAAGTTGAATTGGAAAGCAAGAAAACTCAATCCTCTAGGAATGAGGAGCTTGCGTGTTCTTTGGTGGAACCTAACATCAAGGTAAGAGATGGTCGCTACGAGATTCCGGTTCCTTTGAGAACGGATGTTGTTAAAAAAATTCCCAATAACTTTTCAAATGCCTTAGAGCGTACAATGTCTTTGCGTCGGAAAGCTCTAGGCGATCCTACTTTAAACCGAGCCCTTACAGACACATTTGAAGAGCTGCTTGCTGAGGGTTGGCTGACGCATGTGGAGAAGGTGAAAGCGTCGTTTATGTGGACCTCATTTTGGCCTTTAGCATTCTACCGCTATACATGAAAAATATGTTGAACAAATATAGCTTGCCACCTTTCAAAGAAAGCTCAAATTGCTGTCAAATTTGTTTCACCGAAAGCACCTTGTTTATATCTCCCGAAAAAATTTTTAGCCGCGTATCTACGGTCAGTAATTTTTAAGGAAATAAAGAAAACAAATTCCGTCATTAAGCGTTAATTTCGTCTCCAAAGAGGTAAAATTTTGTCAGTTGGTAAGTTGGGACTAGCATTTATTTGAGCAAAAATGAAAATTTTTTTCTCTTTTAAGAAATGCAAATTAAAAAAGTTATTTTTATGACGTCATCACGACGTCACCAACCCCCTTGTGGCATTCATTTCAAGGCAATGATTAGTTGTGCCAAGTTTGATGTATGAAAGCCCACTAGTTTCAGCAGTTCGTTAAAGCAAACGCACGCAAGCACTCACACACAGGTAGACAAAACTATGCTTCGTAGTATAGACTTAGCACATGACGCGATATAACACTAGCTGGAAATCGATAACTTGTTAACGAGGCGAGATAAACCGAGCCTCAAACATGTACTCTGGAAGTCTGCAAGTTTATGTTCAGAGCATTTCGGTTGCTTTTAAATTTATGCTTTTGATTGAAGGTATGGCTCATGTCCAACACAACTGCATCTACGGGTACCTGCAAAAGTGCAGATGAGCAGACTGTTTAGTTATTATGCGGTTTCCTAAATTCTCCGTACATCTAGCGTTCAGTCTAACAGATGTGGAGAAAGCGAAGAGTGCCGCCTCTACCCTCAAATTTTGAACTTAATTGCAACGATTGGGCACTGATAACTGATAACGTCATTATTTCAGAAAAGTAATGTGTGGTCTCCTTTACTACATCTGTTTCCTAACCATGTGCTTGTTTGTATTCGTTGAGTTCTCATATTGCGGTGTTATTTTAACACCTGAGTGGTTTTTACATATTTGTCCTTTTCATTGACAAAAATATCCTCATTTATTATCAGCACCATACTTGATCGCAGAGCGTGTAGTTGGAGGACATGTGCCGGTTTTATCCTGCTGGCAACTTTGGAGAAATAATGTTACTGGTACTGATATGTTGCTCCAGTGTAAGTGATAAACTTGAGTTTATGGTGAAAGCCTGCTTTCTCTCTCGTAAAAACAATGATTTGCCCAAAAGATATTCTTTTAAATGTTCGAGAATATGAAGTAATCTCGACTCAGAAGTGAAGGAAAGCATATTGACTAAAATTAATGTCAAAAGATTAATTTTTACCAAGTCTAGGTGATTATGATAAGATTATTTGACGATGATCTTTTCGTTTTCTTTTGCTTGCAAAAATGAGTAGGTCTAGATATTTTACCCGTAAAGGTACCCACCCCAAATAAGGCCCGTGCTCTAGATTGGTTCGGCATACTGCGCTAGAATTGATTATGATGGTGTGCGGTAAATGAATAGACTATGGGATTTTACAGTTTTACTGAACTCATCCAAGACTATCGAAACAGCGTAGAAAACTATAGACGCAGTCATTCAAGTGCAGTATGCTGAACCAATGGTCACAAATATGATAACCGAGGCTAAAACTTGGACAAATCAATTTTAGTCACCAAAAGCGACTGAATCACAAAAGCCCAAACCAATCACTTGGACAACATCTTTCGAAAACCTCATCAAACTTTCAAAAAAGGAGAAAGATCTGCAATCGCATAGCATAGTCACATATAAAAAAACTATTCATTTGGCACCACTACTACTAAATTTCAGATTCTCGTCAGTGGACTTCAACAAATCTAACAACGAAGGATTCTTAAGACCAGGCGATCACTGTGTACCTTGTTGTAATTACGCTTAGCATAGAAATTCTGTGGTTAACCCTTAGTATACCAAGGTAAATTGACCAACGTTGTTCACCAAAAGGGGTCCTCACAGGACCCCAAGTTATTTATCAATTTATATTGTACCTACCCACTTCTTGATAAAACAGAATACTCAAACTAGGTTTTGAAGAAGTAGAAATAAGAATTTGAGGTAATAGGAGAGTTATGAACCACACATATCAAAATTAGGAGTACATTATCTGTTCAAATTTAGTAAAAATCTAACAAAATGCCATCTTGGGGTCCTTCAAGGACCCCACTTGGTATACTAAGGGTTAAACCCACTACCATTATCACAACAGACAACGAAACCATCAAACAGGTTTGTCAGATGAAAATTATAAAAAGCGCCTAAATCAATGGTAGATTTGCGCCCAAAAGCCCAAAAGATATTTTTACTTGCCCAAAAATGTGCCCAACAATAAATATTAGATTCTAGAAAGAGGAGCGTTTTTCTTATGTAACTGATTTAGCACCCACGAAGAAATGATGAGAGCAAACAAACTATTGACAATTTTTGCCACAAAGTTACTGAGCAATTGCATCAATTCAACATTATCATGGAAGCAATTGCAGAATAATTCGAATCATTTACAGATATTGGCTAAGGCCAGAGGCAGAGCAACGGTACTTCTTATCCTCCCGCCCCCTGGATAAAAGCATAATCAGGGGAAAGAAATCAATATTCACCTTTTGCAAACGTCTTCAATCCGATTCCCATAATGAGCTATTTTGGATTAAAAATATTTAGACCGAAATGCTGCAATGCTGAGGTGAAAAAGTAAAGATGGGTTTTGCTATTTTCTCTAAAACCGTGCATACGATAGACTTCACTTGAATTTATGCACGTAGCCAATGCATCAATTAGCATAAAAAGAGTGCAGTCAAAGCCACTTTAATCCATGACGGAATTACATTCTTCTTCTACGTCGTTTGAGCTATCCGTTTTAAGCGTTATGCAGGAAGATGTACATACACTGCTTGTGCGCTCAGGCTCGGTTTGCGAGTCTTCAGTTAGACTGGGCCACGACGACGGGTAGACTGCTTAGCACCACCACCTGTCTGCCCCATGAAAATGGAGGCATATCGTTAACTGCCTTGACCAAGGACATAACAAGCAAGCTTGCCGGCTTGTTCACCACGCTATTCCTTTTTTATGCTGAGCGCCATGCAAGGAAGCTGTGAATACCATTTTTTAAAGTATTTTGGTATGACTCTACTTGGGAAATGAACCCTAGATCTACCGATTGCGAAGCGGAACGCTTTAACCACTACGCAATCGCGCCGGTTAGCAATTTCATTGTATAGGGAATTTCGTTAAAAAACTGTAAAAACAAAAATATGGCTTAATTACCGATAACATAATTTTGGTCAAATTTCCTCAATTAGGGTATTAGGATTCTAAAAACTTCTCCTCGCCCAATATTTTTCTGGTCTCAAGACTTTCCCTTACAACAGGGGTGCACAACTCAAAATTGCTGCTGGGCCAATCTTATAGGTACGCATAACGTGCGGGCCCATATAAAATTGAATAAGAATTTTTCCGATTTTATTTTTTACAGCACACACATACAACAAGATGAGTGGCATACATTATTTCAAATCGCCCATACTTTGAATCTGTGCTTTTCAAACTTAATTCGATGCGATGCATTTGAAAGACGACAGTGGATGCGCGACGCACCAGCAGAGTGCTGAGGATTGCTTCGCACCGCTGCAAGCTTGATCATGCTCTATATCTAAGTGCTGAATTTTCTCTTTTTTTTTTTCCATTTTGGAAATCACTCTTTACAACACTGCGCAGCGCCGTTCAGACTCCATGTCGTAATTAACCCTGTTCGGCCTTCCAGCCGCTAGCTTACTTGCTCATTTTCAGCTACTACCTTCTGATAACAGGGCCACGAGCTAGCACCGCGTAAATAAACATGGTGATTTAAGTTCATTTCAATATAAACGTGAGTTATTACGATTTATTCCAATTACAGGAATTACTTTTTTCCAAACTGTTTGCGTGCCTCATTTAAGCTCACGGCATGCCACATTGGGCATGCGTGCCCTGTGTTGTGCACCCCCATCTTACAACATCACTGGTTGAGACAAAGTATTTCAAAAATTATGGCCTTGGAAATTTCCAAAGTTTTTGTCATCGGACATTTTTACAGTGTCCAAAGATATTTATTTTTCTACCCTTTGTCCACTCATTCAAAAATCGGATCAAAACATCAGAATAAAGCACAGTGAAAGGACTGTAAATTATGCGTTAACATGTTTTCTGCAAACTGCTGAAATCAGGAAGATCTTGACACGACTTTTTTATGCTTTTTGGCTTTTGCCTATGTCAAAAATTAATTCATTTTTCTGCGCATTGTAAAGTTGTTGTTAAAAATTACAAAACCAGCAAAATCACATAAAAATTTCTCTCTCACTAAAGTGGCCACTTTTCTCCCCCAAAATGCATACCATTAACAAATACCTACCAAATGGTACTCAGATGCTGACAAAACCAATGTGACCTCATAAACATGTTATCAGGACGTAAGTAGACTAGCTTTAAACATTTTTCCAATGAAACTTTTTCTGACTATCAAAAATGATCTTGAAGTAACCAATGCATATACTTTATATCACAAATAAAATCGATAACTGCATTCTCAAATTTTCCATGAGTTTTCTCCAAAACAATTTTTCAAGTAAATGATGGAACCTGGAACAACTATTGCTGAAACCATTCTACAAGGCACAATGAAATATTTCCAAAGAATAACTTTAAGCTTTGGAAGGAAATTCGGTTTTTGGAAAAAAAGTAAGAACTTATGGCTATTTACAGCGATGATATGCTTTTTGTTCAGAAATCTAACTCTAATTCAACAAATTTTAATTGCGACGATTTTGATAATCTATCACATTTCAAAATTATAAACGTTGGTATCAAAATCTGTCGCACATAATTTATCATCAAGCAAATTTAATTTCATCCCAATGAAACATCATCTGTTGTTTAAAAAGTAGTTTTATTCGAACAGAATCAAAATTCGAATGAGACTACTTTCTAACAACTGGTGATGTTTTATTGGGGCGAAATCGATTTTGTTCGATAACGTATAGCACGAGACAGATTTTAATACTTGTGTTTACAATTTTGATATCGCTTATTTATCAAGTAGATAAAAAGTAGCTCAATTGGGCTTTTTTATATTTAGCGCGCAAAGCAATACTTTAGCGCAAATGGTTGTAAAAAATAGCCCAAGCTGGCAACCCTGCCGTCAAACTGAAATAACACTAAAGTTGTCCGAACTTCGGTATATATGCTAGAGCAGGGCTTCTCAACCTTTTTTACCTTGCGACCCCATTTCTTTAGAAACTTTTTTAAAGGACCCCATACAGAGAGACTTATACTGAACCAGTTTCAGGCAAACATTTTTCAGCTTTCTAGATGAGTCCAATAAATGCACTGATTGATAAAATTGTCAAACTCATGTGAATAAACGTTTGATGAGCATTTGCTCAATAGTTTTTCATTCAAAAGATCAATTTTAATTGTTTGACACCACTTAATCGGAATGACTAAGACTAGCTAGCTATTAAAACTATAAAAAAAAATGAAAAATGGAATATTTTATAAAAACTGAGATATATGAATGGAGAGCCATTTTGCTGCTCCATGCTTTTCAAAATTAAACGCTGTATTTGAAAAAAAAATTTATCAAGTGTAAATTGACTCCATTCTTTTAAAATCAGATGTGTTGCATTGCAAAAATAATTGACCAACAAAATTGCCCGGCGTCAACTGTCTGCCTATAATTTTACATAATTGTGAAGGCCACTGCTACAGTTCCTATTCATATCCTAAAGTTTTTACCGCGATTTGAATAGTTTTCTGGGCAATTCAAAAAAGATTTTGACTAAATTAGCATTGTTAAAACAATTGATTTAATAAGACAAAGTTTTGGATGTTTTTTATCATTTTTTATTTCAGAATTCTTTATGAAAAATTCTTCATCGCCCTGCTCCAAAAAAAAACAGAAATTGGTGCTTCAAACACCAGTTTTTCTGCGACCCCAATTTTTACCTCCGCGACCCCAAATGGGGTCGCGACCCATAGGTTGAGAAGCGCTGTGCTAGAGAATACATCGCCTGCAACGCAAGATATATTGGGCAAACTAAAGCCAAATTTTCCACCAGCTGGCGAACTCGAAAAACCAATTGGAATAAACAATCTCAGAATTGGACAATGATCAAAGCGCACTTTTGGAGCACTATTTGAACTATGATTTAAGTGATTTTAATCAGAACAATGTATTTTCATAAAGCGGTTAAGTAATTTTTTTTACAACAACCAGAGTCAGTATTGTTAGACTTTTTTGAAGATTTTTGGTGGGCCAGAATCAAATCCAAAATTGACATTCGTCTATGATAACTGAGACAATTTGATAATTTTTAGCTTTCGGTTACTCATTTCCACGCTCCCCTATATTGTGTCAACTTAATGTTTACATCTACACGTTGTTGTATTTAAAATCGTTAATGTTTTTTCACCACTGCAGGCAATTGTTACCTTTCACATTTCTTAATTGGTTTATGACGTCATTCTCAGTTTTAGTCTGGTACTTTGGTGTTTTTGATATCAAGGCCAAGTTACAACATAAAAAATTGATTTCGTTAGTTATGGCAAGAGTGCTTAATGACCATATGCATCAGAGCTAAATTATGGTTATTATAGAAGATCAGAAACAATATTTGATATTATTTTGAATTGATGAAATATTTTTTGTGATCTTGTAAAATAATAATTGTGGCTAAGTTAGATATTTAAGTTTTCCTTGTGTGTATTGTTATTTATCTCCCTCTGTTTTAATATTGTGCAGTGATGTCCAAATTAATTGAGACAGTGAACCTTTTCTAACTTGCTGCTGGGATGTATGAAGATTCATCAACTATCAGAAAAAATTTAATTGAAAGAGGAAGAATTGCGATAAAATCCAAAAAAAAGCAACTTTTAACTCCAGTTATGAAAAAGAAAAAAAAATAGAAAGCAAGGAAACGAAAGAAATTGGATTAGATAAAACTGAAGACACGTTATAATCTCCGACGAAAGCCATTTTTTGAAGTTCAAGGATATCGGTCTCAATACGTACGAAAAAGTAAGGGAAAACCCCTCCAGGAAGATCATATTGAGCTTGCGCCAAAACATTTCCCGAATGAGACGTTTTGAGGTTGTTTTACTTTTGCAGTGACGGGTAGGATAATCCTTGCAATGGAAATGAAGAATTTCACCAAATACAACAAAATTTTGACTAAATATCTGCTTGTAACTGTCCGAGTTTGGCCTACTTTTCCCTAAGCAGATGGCATAATTCAACAGAATTTGCCTTCGAGCCGCACATCAGAATTAATGCAAAAATTTTTTAAAGAAAGCGAGTTAAGTATTTTAGAATCGCCTGGCAATTCCGCAGGCCTTCAATCCGGTAGAAAACTTGAAGGCAATTATAAAAAAATTTGCAAAAGTACGATTGCACTGCCTAATCAAAGCTGATCGTGGGGAGAGAAAATTTAGATTTCGTTTCACCACGAGGAACAGCAAAATCTCAGTTCCAAGTTTGTTGATTTGATGCGCACACGTTTTGCCACGCTCATCAATGTCGAAGAAGATGCATTAATTATTAAAATCGTTGGATATGTTGTTCTTACAGGACAGAAAAGAAAATCGATTTTACACCGATTTGTTGAATTTTGTGAACTGACCCAATTAACTCGCACACCACCGTAACATCCGCCTGCTCTTCTGCTCGTAAGGTTTTGCTGTAGCCCACGCATTACGGAGTTAATTAACCTGAATTAGAGTCTACTGCCCACACAGTGTTCCTCTTTTTCTTTTCTTGATTTTAACTGGAATTGGCAATGGCTATTTGAGATAGCCGAAATACATTTTCGTAATAAAATCTGAGGCTATATGGTTGCCAGTATTTAACGATGTAGAAGATAATTTGCATTGGTTGTTATAATTACATAAAACTCGTAAGATCTTAGTATTCCTTCGAGTGACCCCATTTAAACAGAGGGAGGTCATAATCCTACAAGAGCTATTTTGTAGGGGTAAATATTTTTTGTGTTAAATCAGTCCACCTATTTTGGTGAGTAGGGCTTAGTAGTAGTGGTGAAAAAACAAAATGGTGGACCGAGTAATTTCTTTTGCTTTTTTGCTTGCTTCTGTCATGGACAGAATCTTTATTTAATAATTAAAAAGTTTTTTGATACTTCTCTGCTTTTGCGACAACTATATTTAATGGTAGGCAAATGGTTGATTTGTGTCTGTTGTGCTCAAGCAAAACAATATATTTTCTTTCTCTACAACAAGCTTTATTATAACCGGAATGCGATCAATATGAGTTTCAATCTGATTCGCAGTGATAGTTAATTCATAAAGGGCATTATATATGTATCGATTATCGAAAACTAGAAAGCCTAGCTTTGCTAAACTAAAACCAGAACATACTGTTATTCTGGCTACCAGGTATTTTTGATAAATTCATTTTATTTAGCTCTTCAGCTGTTCGAAACGTTGACGGATATTGAAGTTTTTTGCATGCTCGGTAAGAACTTGTATCAACTTGAATAAACGTTATCATTACCAGAAGAGCTAAATAAAATGAATCTAAAACCAGAACGCTATCAATTTCTGTTGTATAACATCAAACAAAGATTTACATCTTTTTTCTATAAAAACTTGCACAGAAAACAAGCGTGGTTTGGCGGCCGAACAATCTGAAACGGTGTTTGAAATTAAAATAAGCCGATCACAAAAACCCTGGGTTTCCACATGGGGGTAAAACGTGAGTTCGAATACCGCTCAAAGTTAGTTTCACTGACAATGTTTCATTGGCGGTTGTTGTAAATGTTTGGTGCAACTCTTTTTCTTTGGAACAAAGGCAAGTCATGTTACGCAATAAATCTAATAAAAACCAAGCTATACGGGAAAAAGGTAGTCTATTTTAAACCGTTCATGAATAGATTGCAGAGTGACAGATCACCACCATCAAGGCGTTCTGCCATTTACTTCTTACAATGTATTGAGTAAGACGCTTCACTATTATCGAACATTGCTATTCACATAGCCTACACAATACGTCACCGTGCCCCTACCTGAAAAATCTGCGCGGTGGTACAGTGGCTTTGCAGTCTGTCGGCCTTGGTTCGATTTCCTTGTCGAGTGACACCGAAGACTTTGAAAACAGCATTCAAAGCTTGCCTGTCTAACGCTTAGCACAAAAGAGACAGTGAAAAGAAAGAGTCGGCAAGTCGCCTGTTGAGTCCTTTTCAAGCCCGCAGTCAACGGGATGCTTCCATCGACATGTGACAGATAGGTGTTGAAGTGAACCAGTCCACCCGTCGTGATGGTCCAGTCTGACAACCGACTTGCAAACAGAGCTTGAGATCATACGCATAAGCAAAGTGGAGCCAATAAGTAAATTACAGTGTAAATTAGCATATAAATTTATTCCAATTATGCTGAACGCGGTCTTGATTCAAAAATAAAACGATAAAATCAAGCAAATGTTTTGATTTCATTATGTTGAAAATATCAAAACATAATGATAACACTCAGCCCATAAAAAATATGAAGCGTAATCTTTTCAGTTGTTGCCTCATACAAATAGGAAACAATTCGCAACAATGTACATAGTGCAGAAATATATATATAAATAAAAAATTCATTAAAAAGCTCGTTTAAAAAAGGTAAAATAAAACAAAAAAAATAGAACATGACAAAAAAGACGCTTTGCTACGTGGTTGATCCTGATGAAAACGATGGTTGCGGTAAAAACCTTCTTCGTCTTTTTCCCTTACATCGTCTGCAGGCATTTTGAGATAAAGTTGGTAACTTTTCATTGAGCTGCAATCGGGATTGAGAATTATTTGATTTGTATTCTCTAAGCCGATTTCGGTTCCCAAAAGCTGCAAAAAATGACATGAAAATTAAATCGCTTCTTTTAAAACACTGATCGCGTGATGTCGCATGCAAATTACTTATGAAATTTTTAGAAATCAAAATGTCCTCGTCTTGTAGATAAATGAGAAACCTATTGACTTCAAATGATGAAAACATCACTGTAATTACGAGTAGAAATAAATGGCGTAAATACAACCCCTTACGCATGCACACACACACACACACACACACACACACACACACACACACACACACACACACACACACACACACACACACAAAATACGTACAAACATTTACGCTTTTTTCACCCTAAGAAAGCTACTAGAGGATAATCAAACTTACTTTCAAATCAGATTGGTTAGACTAGGTTTTAATTTAATAAATACACCTCAAATCAAAGCTCTTACGGGAGCAAGATCTTCTGCGTTTGCATGTACGAGATCTTTCTAAACTTCTTCCTTTACAGCGTGGATTGCTTGACAATAATTTCCTGGTATAACGTTTCATAAATTTGCCGTTTCTGCATCGACAGTGGCCGTCCGTCTGCCAATCAGTGGTGCACGCTGAAATATAATTATGTTGTGTTTCAATCAGTTTATAGGGTAGGACCTACGTTGAACTCCACCAATAGGTTGAGCCAAGCCAGAATAAAAACGATATAAAGTAAAAATATCTATATAAAGCAGAAATTAAGGTTTGCATTGTTCTGGTTTTGCAATGTATAAAGAAAACTTCCATCCTTTTAAAAATCAATCTATGCAGTGAGAAGTGAATTATGCAAACTACCCCAAACTACCCCAAAAGAAACCTGGCATTTTTACTGAAGAAATGCAGGAAGCAGCATATTCTCAGTTATTTTAAGCACTTCCTCCCATTCAATTAAAAACCAAATATTAAACGCAAGCAAAGCAGGCAAAAAAAGATTTTACAAATATTTTCCACACGTTCTCTTCTCTCTTTAAGCAACAATTTTAGAATGTTTTTCAACAAAAACTCATATTTTACCAGTGCGCTGTTAGCGCTCTACTCAACTGCTGATTCTGATTTTCGGGAACCTATATCTCTCTACGGAGCCAGTAAATTCAACGAGTATGTAATTCAGTTTCGTGCCGACACCAATATAGTATATCACAACCACCTTTATTTTTGCTGTTACATTTTATTGATTTATCAAGCGTGACTTTGCTGCGATGTGCATGAGTCACGAGTGTGTCATGGCGGTTGGCGTTCTCCCACGCGACATCAGAAGACGTACAAATGTAGAATTCAAATTTCTACTTCTCTCTAGACCCAGCACCGTCGAGGCCATGCCCTCTTGCATTAGACTGTGTAAACTGATACATGTTTGCAAGTGTAATTACCGACTTAATCTGGCAGTGAATAGCATTAAACAAGCCACGCCGATGGTGGCTTCAACCACTAACATGACAACTATTTCGCTTTTGACAAAACGAGGCCAAAACATGTTTTACCCGACAGCAGCTTGAAACAACACTGTCCAACAGGCGGAAACTGATGACAAACGGAGATTTAACATTCGCAAGCAGCTTCTCATTAACCTTCGGGTAAACGTGGTATCAGCTTAGCCCAAAATTGCAAGAAATGCAGCAACATCAATGAGATAGCACAATTAAGATCTTGTATTTTCGCCAACTATTCGTGAGATGGCGTCTAGGAAAAATTCGCTTTAAAAACATTGTCTGCAAGACGAACGGAAGCCAAAATAAAACTGATCGTCAGGTTGTAACCAAGCAGAAACAATACCAAATTACAAATCGACACAACCATATTTTGATTGAAGTTGACGGGAATTCATTTTGTAAGCAACGCTTAGCACAATGTTGGTCAAACCTGTTTCGAAGTAACCAAAAGTGGTGGATGAAGAAATTTTGGGTCCGAGGCAAGATTTCATAAGGGGCCCCCTACAGGCGAAGTACTTATTGGATACCTTTGTCTTTTTCTGGAGAACACTTCTATTCGAAGGTCTATAAATTGTTGTAAACTAGGGTTTCGGCCCTAAACTCAAAAGGTCGTTTTCGGAGATTGTCACATTTTGAATGGTCTAAAGGCAGTTTATAGAACTTGTCTGGAAGGATGGCCCTATTTTCTATGAGGGGGGCATCAAGGCAGCTGCCTCTCTTTCCTCGCCCTAAATCCACCGCAGGCAACCAATACTGCTGTCAAAGCTGACTAGGAGCATTTCCAGTACAAATAGGGAAAATCGCCGCAAATGCCTGTCTCAACGATGTAACAATGAGGTTATCGTGAGGTTTCAAATCACGACCATTCACTCAGCGCTGCCATAAAACGGCGCACCAACTCTCTTGCGAAGGTGACTTCGTAAATGGTTTTTCGTCTTCACTCATCATTAGTAAACTGCAATTGAATGAAAACTGTACACTACTGGATATCATCGCGGGATGAAGCAACTTTAAATCTAAGGCAGTAAAAAAGTATGTTTTTCCAAAATTAATTTACCACTTCTTGCTCTATTTTGTCGTCCTTTAATGCTTTTTGAACTTAAATTTCAGTAGAAAACCAGAAATATTAACGAACGAAATTAATGTCAACAAAAATGCAGATATCAGAAGTAGCCAGCCCACAAAACAGGGTGATGATAATCTGGCATACCACAAAGCAGTTGTTCTCTGTTACTGGTTTCAACTCAAAGTTAAAATGCAAAAATTTTAGAAAGCTATAATGCAGTATTGATATAGTTAAGAGTAGAGCAGAATTGCATCAAGGTAGTAAGCAATTAAAATTGCCCGAAACATTAGAAGTCAAGAAAACGAAAAAAACACCCAAGAAACTTAGTATTGTTTCTCTTTTTCTTCCAGCGTTCTCATCTGAGACAACACCATTTGCCAAGTACTGACTCGGCTTAGGTACCATTGTTCCAAGTAGTTAGTTAACTGCTAGTTGTATTTTGTTACACTAATTTTCTGTGACGTCATCATGATATCGTCAATTTATGTGAGGCGTGACTTCAACAACGATATTTGCGATACCAAAATCATGTTTCACACAGTTATTAATCTTTTTCATTATAGTAAAACCAAAAGTTTTTACGCACGAGTAAACACATTGAATGCTTGGCATGAAACTGCTAAAATGAAACCATCTGACTTCTATCAAATGCCCTCTAACTTTTAGCTTTAACATTGAAAAACGTTTCCACAGCAAAAGCTAGTATTTCTCACTGATCAGAAATACAAAAACCCTACATAGTAAAGGTATCCTTAAAATTTCTCGTATGCCTGCCTCAGGTGCAGACAATATTTTGTAGTGACTACATATGCAGACCTCGCCAGCTTCCACCTACCTATTGTACATGCTCTTCTTCTCTTGTTTAGTTTGAAATCCTCCGGACATTCGTCAACACATTTTTCTTTATGACGTAAAAAAGGAAGTGGACAGCTAGAAAGGCATTTCCCGTTGACTTTCACGAAAGGTCTCTTACAACTTCTGCAGTAATGTACGGAACTACGGCAATTTTCACAATTATCATCGTTGCACTCTGTGACAAGAAAAAGAAGCAGCTTGAATATCATGATTTTGTAGTTGCTAAGGTAACTAAGTTGCATGCAGGACATGATGTAGCCATCAATCGATGCAAAAGCCCCGTGGTTCCCAAAGTTAATTTTTCTGGACCTCTATTTAAACACAAATCGAAGTCTGAAAGCTTTTGCAACCCTGTCCAACTGCGGGCATTTTTGTCTCCAAACAAAGTTAAAGACCTATATTTGAAGATTTAGTTTTGTAGAGAGACTTTTTTTGTGAGTTTCGGCCCCAAATAAAAATGAAGACTTATTTTAAAAACAAAGCTTTTTGAAACTACAAGCAACTCCATTTGGTGTCGCCATCTTCAGCTGGTGATTAGGGCAATAACCGCATGTTTAACGGGTCACCGTGTCTTGACAGGTATTCTACTCAGCTTGGTTGAAGCTTTTGTTGTTTTTATCCTTCAGACTTGCAAGTCAGCGACTTGCCGCTTAGCACGGAGCCTGTTTCCGAGTTTCCAGGTTTCGCTTAATATCACTTTCAATAAATTTACTGCTTGTAAAAATCCTCCTATCAGAGGATATCATCGCAAGGCAATTATTCCTCCAACGCAGTCATCTTGAGGTTTAAACGCATGACCTTTCGATTGTTATCTCGGAACAAGTGCAAAATTTTCCCCAAGACATCAAGTGCAAAATTTTCCCCAGTTAGTTATCAAGTTTATTCTTAAGAACATTAGAACAGCATCAAATCCAGCAAGCACAAGTTGCGGGTTCGAATCTCAGCTGGCAGGGCATTAAAAGAAAGGCAGTGTACACTGAAGGGGCAGGCCTGGTATGTAAATGTACGGGGCAGTGTACACTGGAAGGGAGTGTAAAATAGCCACTGCCCAAGTGCATAAATTTCCCCACATGGGGAAATTTATGCACTTGATCCGTTATCTCAACACTACGCCAGCAAAACTGAACCAAGTTTCCACACGATATTGTTTTATATGTAGGCTATTGTTGTTGTCTAATCGGCCCCTTTCTCGGGATGGGACGCGGAAAGTGGATAGGAGGTCATGAATCCCCAGCAGTCAAACCACTTTTACGAAAATGGACCAGATACGATTTAGGAAAAAAACCTAAGCTATCTTTAAGTTAAAATGCATGTAAAAATGAATCGTTTGGCGTGGTACTGCAGGCGAAGTTAGCAGATTGAAAAAACCAGTACAAAGGTTTAGTTCAAAGAGTTGTGCTCCATTTTAAGACAGCTCTTCGGGCTTGACTCTACTACCATTTAGCACAGAGTAAAAGTCTATCAAAAATCCTATTTTTCCGTGTGCCCTTATTCTTTACACTTAGTGCATTGCGTTTTACAAGTTGCGTTTTTAGGTTTGATGCGCTTTTCTGAAGCTAAAAACAAAATGAGCCTAGAGCAGTGATTCTCAACCACTGCGCCGCGGCACTTTGGTGCGCCGCGAAATTATAAAAATGTGCCGCCAAATTTTAGATATACAGTATTTCGCATTAAAAGTATTCTTATTATTAACTTGTAATTAATCCTTTAATAAACGTATTGTTATTTTTGTAGTACATATTATTTTATTTCGCATACAGTATTTAAAATTATTGTCATAACTATTTTACGCAGTGTGTTGTAGTTAAGTAAATAATTAATTTTTAAACTTATCTTTTTCTATGGGTGCCGCCAAATTTTGAAATCGTGAAAAGTATGCCGCAACAAAAAAAGGTTGAGAATCACTAGCCCAGAGTTAAGAGAAGTGGGCCATTTTTGTGAGTCATACGTTTATGTTTTTAGCTAAAAAGATTAACTTTTCCTATATATTTGTAGATAAAACATGTCGACTCAGTCTATTCATGCCATGCATTACAGAATCAATCCGTCTTGTTGAGCATTTTACAACAGATTACTCATAGAATACTAAACTATAATAAAGCTGACACAAATCGTCTGGCAGAGGCTGGACGTAATCGACGATGTTAAATGAAAATCAAACTGATCATCAAAACGAAGTTAAAAAGTTTTTGAAATACTTAGAAAGCTGTAAGGTTAGGTTTATAGGAATGATTTTCGCATACCGGTAAATAAGCAGGCTTGCCGCTGTTTCCCACAACGAAAAAATATCACAAATATACAAATAGAGCCATGATTCCTCAATGAAATGATTTTTAATCTTAGCAAGCTAAATATTTAGTTAAATCGGAAATTTTCAACGAAAACAAACCGCTACTTTTTGGACGTTATCATGTTAAACAAATAACAGAACCGGTTTCTGTGATGTCATAAAAACTCATTAAATATCTATCCATCAACTTCATTGTGAAGTCACAAGTAATTTGACAAGAAGTGGGAAAAAGTGGTTCCACATAAATTAATGTCAACCAAATTATTCTTTACACAAGAGGTCAAATGCGAAAATGGCGTAGCCCAAGCTATATTTTGAAATTGAAATCATCAGAATTTTAAACAGAAGGCCAAGAAAAGCCCTCCAAAGCGATGAAAAAAATTTATAAATAAAAGCTTCCACACAATTGTCCTTTCCCTAAATATTGCTTGAAATGCGCAGCCATAAGGAATGAGAAACCCAGGGGCTATGGTTCGATATTACCAGACCAATGCTTGATTCTCTCGTTTGGACGAATTTAACAAAATTTTAAATTATCTTGTAATATAGGCCAGTTGGTTACAGGCTACTTGTACTGCGGGTTCAGTGATGTCCGCTTGGAAAACCTTTTGAACATCATATCCATAACCATATCAATTTTTGGACTGACTGGTTGTTTGGCAATCAGAGTAAGCTTGAAATTTATTAATAGATTGCTCGTTGTAGCATTACAGGGCTTAGCTAACAAATACCCACAATAGCTGGTCGTCCAAGAAGAGATAGAATTGCTGCTGAAAAATTAAAACGAACTAAAGGGAAAGAGCTGCGTATTCTGCCACAAGAATCTGCAACAAACCAGGGGAAAGTGCCATAAGTACATTTCGCAAGCACACTCAGCTTTTCAGCGCTTTCTCGTTCCTACTAAGTCAAAAGAAAAGAAAGCCTAGGTTTTCGAGGTAAAAAAAAATATGAGCTCTAATGTTTACGCCGGGATGTGATTTGCGATCTTGTAAAAGGTCGCTATCATTGGAAAGCAATGCTACATAAAATTGAATAAACAAAATGGTATGTTAGTCGCAAAGCGAGCGCGTGGGAAAGAATGCGAAAGTCGGAAAAGCAACTATGCGATCGTATTGTACTGAGTGTTGTGTTCTTGGGTAAATACAACAAATGGGCCTTGGTCTGCACGAGAGCAAAGATATCGGTTGCCATAGAAACGCAGCTCTTCAAGAATCGCTGTGAGTTTAATCAAATATTGCCACAAATCATTCGCATCTGACAAAATCGGCGACTCTCATTTATTTAAGAGCATAGTTCAAAACCAATCAGCAAACAGTTGAAACTCTATAAATCACCTTCTTTTACTAACAGCTTGGTTATATCAACAATCTTTAAGCATTCTTTAGACCAGGGGTCCGTGGACAAGGTTCAAGGGGTCTGCGGAGGTCCAAACGGATATGTTGATACAATAAACACATTTATTTTTCATTGAAAAAAGCAATAAATTTAAACAGAAATATAGAGATCTTTTTTTGAACATCAGTTACTTGTCGGCGCTGATTTCGACCTATTTTCTCAGATATTTTCCTCAAAGCATTGTCTAGGCCGCAAAAAGAGTTCACACAAGCCAGAAGCTTAGTGGTTTGTTTGCACGTACCGCGGTTTATCATCCCAGTAAACCCAATGCTGCTGCCAAAACAAATTTCCTCTGCTTGATTACACTATAAGTGGTGCGGCGGAAACGCCAATTTCGGCACTGTTAGTAACTCCGAAGCAGGCCGAAACACAAGTTGTTCGGCGTATAAACGTAAAATTTACCTCGACGGGAAAGTTAAAACACACAAGCAACAAACACTAGCACTTACTTAAGCACCTGCGGCCAGTGATGCCGGAATAGAAAGTGTGGAAACTAATGGGACATTCTTCCACGCAAAAACTGAGTCCATTTGGCTTTGTAAGCTTAAATTGGTCAGGGGGGCAACGGCAGGGACGCTTGCATATCAACAGATCTGCAAAAAAAGTCGATATTGGCTGACAAACGATCACAAATGCAAGTTTCAAACCAGGGATGTTCAGCCTATGTCTAACCAGGGAGACCAACCCCCTAGAGTCGATAAAATCACATTTTACGGCAGGGTGTACAAAAACTTATCGAAAAGGCTGAATTTATGCGAGGCCGGATTTTCACTATGATTGTTACAAACAAAAAGAGAAAAACTATAGCCTATTGTGAAAAATAAGTGGTTCGCATTGTTGAACAACCGTATCAAAAATGTCCTTATTTTTTCGTAGATCGCAGCAGCACCGTTCCTACTGGCAATGCGCATAATGTATTTCAATTTTTCTGCTGTTTTGCTGTAATTATTGAGAATATAAAGGAAGTGGAAAACAGTTTCAAAAAGAGCGGGAGATTCGACATATGGGAAAGGTTGGGACCCACTGTTCTAAACCAACGTCACGCAGACCACTTGACTAAGCAAAAAACTTTTACGTTCTCAAATTTTTCTCGGTCTGTAACTTGTTATATACTGCCAATCACTAAAAGGCTGAGGCGAATTAATTTCCTTCGCCTTCAGTTGCTAGGCAATCTACCGTAGACAAAACTGCAAGGGTCTGCTCGTAACCTCGCGACGTGACCTGTATCTTGTTTTCTGTTTGCGTTATCGAAAGTTCCCACGATATGACGTACCATTACAAGCTAAGTGTCTAGAAATATTGCATATTTAGCAGCAACAAAACAATTACCAATAGAAATGCTGCAAACTTTGCATTTGGATTCGTTGATAAATTGCTGATAATCCTGCAAGATTAACAGAAATCAAACGAAATTTTTGTGATATATCAAATCAAAAAACAGGTAGGTGGCCATGTGGTTACTTTTCGCAGACATACTTGCAAGTGTTTAGTTGCTGATATGAAACTTAGTCTTAAAAAAAAGCAGCTTTGCCATTTTTTTGCGTCGCGTACTTCAGTGTAAGTATCGAGTCACACCAGAAAAGCAACGGTTAGCGCATTTTTATCCGTCGAAAATTCGGACGCAGACAGAACAATTATAAACGAGGCAATCACCCTTCTTACATCTGAATTCTTGAGATAAAAAACTTATTCGCAATAACTGGTCACTGTACACTATCTTCACAAAAAATCAAGCAAAAAGACATGCAACTGCTTGAATAGAGGAAGATATATGTCACTCATGAAACATGATAAGTTGAGCGTATCGTACGATACAAACAATTTCCAGGAGAAAAAGTAAGAGAATTATGAATTTTTATCGCACAATCACGGAAAACGTTTGGAAGTTGCACGCAACCCAAGCTTTGTCAAATCCCATTGGGATTGTTGGTCCTGAAGCACAAGCACTATCGGCCTGCAGAAAAACTTGATTTTTTTGTAAAAAATATACTTGCAAATAGAAATTTAGCGGGGATTAAACTCGCAAATTCACGATGTCAGTTTGCATCTTGCTGCTTTATCCTACGTTGCAGGTTACACTTTTCATTCATTCACGCGTATGAGCTCATGCTCGGTTTGCATGTCTTTCGTCAGACTGGGCCACCACGACGGGTAGACTGCTTGGCACCACCATCTGTCTGCCACATAAAGACGGAGGCATCCCGTTAAGTGCCTTGCCCAAGGACACAACAAGCAAGCTTGCAGGCTTGTTCTCCACACTATCCCTTATGTGCTGAGCGCCAAGCAGGGAAGCTGTGAATACCATTTTTTATAGTCTTTTGGTATGACTCGACAAGGGAAATGAACCCCAGGTCTACCGACTGCGATGCGGACGCTCTAACCACTACACCATCGCGCCGGTTGCAGGTTACACTAGAAAAGGTTCACACTGTGTGTCGTGATTTTCTACGATTGCTATGAAATTTCATGAATTTTTGCAGCTATATCTTAGATCTGCAGAACGATGTTTACATGCTTATAAGTTACACAAATATCGAGAGAAAAACACGGCAGCATTCAGGAATTTTCAGAAGTCTTGCTTACACTACAACTACCTATCGGTCTGATTAAACAAACGAACAACTTCTTCGTCTGGCTAACAAGATAGCTCACGCGCTCATATCACCAAATGAGCTCATTAAAATATCGCTTTACAAAAACATACGCTATCTTACGGTAAAATACTAGATAATTGTTGCAATTTAAACAAGTGAGCATTTTCAAGACCGTGTTTTGACGTCAAAAGAGTACCAATGGTCTAGTTTCTAATTGGTTTCGGCTTCTACGTAGACCACCACGATATCGAAAGTACACATGCACTCGCAAAAATCTTATAATTGTCGGGAGCTCGAAAGGCTAAAACTGATCTTTATTTCATTAACTACATATTTTGTTCTTCCATCTTCAAAGCAAGTTTCGCCACCGTATTTCTTCTGCAGCTGATGAGGATGATGTTTTTCCTCATCGGAATGCAGATGTTGAAAAACCACTCTTGAATATCATCATCTAGAAATCTTGTATTCTTATCAGAGGTTTGTACGCACTCCTTAATAATCTAATGCGAGGTCTGATATGCTGAAGCAAGCTACCTACATGAAGTTCGAACTCCATGAAAATCTTAGAAAGTGAAGTCGAGTCTGTACTTAATAGGTGGAATAAAAATCAGCATCATAGGCTAGTGTAAGAGATATCAAAATGTACTTGTGTCCTAGCCAAACAAAATGAATCTACAGCGTGAGCGTGAAACGACACATTTATTTCCTTAAGCTAACTGTTTATTAGATACTGCAAACTGTGTATTGAACTGGCAGCTTCAAGGTTGAAGTCAGACTGTCCTATTGCTGCGAGTCCCAACTGTTAGGACAGTTTATTGGAGTAAAAACTAGATGGAACAGCAAGAACAGGCGTGTGAAAGACGACCTACACTGAAGATCAAATAGGATCAACCTGACAATTGTAAGCTGTTAAGCTAATTTTGAACTGACATCTTAATCAAATTATCATCGTTAGTTTAACCTTGTAATTGCATTGAAGTTTAACCATGAGAAAATAAAAATAAGCCCATCAACTCAGGGGCATCTTCGGTTCAACTTAAGCGCGAAAAATATTAAGTGGGTTTAAATTTCTTCTCTATCTCATTTTTCAACTAATAGTGGCATTAAAATTCAAAATTGAGAAATAAAACACCGAATAAGCACGACACGAACATCTTTTAAAAACACGAATATTTTTAAGCGAACATTTTGTGAGAACATGCCACGAGAACCATTTTTCACTACATTTTCATGGTGATAATTTTTACACTAATGTTATTCGACAAGCTTTGCAGTTAAACGTAGAACATCAGTTTGCTCACCAAACCGCCTAAAAAGCCAGTACTGCTGGTGCACAGCATTTTTATGCCAAGTACTCAAATTGATTTTTCAAAAGAAAACAAAATAGAAGCCAAAGAGGAAGTGATCCCAGAAAGCCAAAGTTGCTTGCCAACGTACTGAAATACGCTACGTTTATGCAATAGGCCTGTGTGAATTTGACCGTTCGGTTAATTTTTGTGCATTGCCTGGTTATAGAATACTCTAACTGGAGGAGAGTAGCTTACCTTCGAGCAAAATCAGATAACTACCAGTGAGCAAAATTGGATTCTGCCGAGCTGCCAATCAGATGACTTGCAACTAAAGGCTTACGCCTACAAAACAAACTTCAAAAATGATGAGGGCAACCGACTCGTTGACTGTATAGTCGTTGTGGCTGCCTCCAAGCCAGTTTGATGATTATTTGTGGGAAAAAAGGGTGGCAAAAAAAATAATCTTTGATTGACTGATATATTCTGTTTAAAATCGTTTTTTATTCTTTTAAACAAGAGCTATTCGTTTTTTAATTGCAGGCCGAACCAGACAGAGCAATGGTAACCTAACGACTGACAGTTTTGATTGTGGTAGTGAAAAGCAAACCCAGTAATAGCAAAAAAGATAAACTAGGAATGTATAATTTTTTTGAAAAGTAAATATCGGTACCTCAAAAACGGGTGCAGTTGGATATAAATTTAATTTTTTTTTATCAAAGCATTACTATATTGTGAAAACGCTTTCACAACTACCAAACACGGATTACAAAAAAATGAACATTGAAAAATGAAACAAACTCGATTATGAAGAAATGCTGCAGACCGTCGTAAAACTTGCAAAATAAGTTATTCCATGTATAGTAATGCAAGAGGCTAGCGATGCACTTAGCAAAACTGCAGACAGTGACACTGTTTCCACCTATCAGGTCTCTTCAGTGCAGTTGCCTCTAGCTTCTTGTCGGTCACCAACTGCACTGAAGAGACCTGATAGGTCGAAACAGTGTCACTGTCTGCAGTTTTGCTAAGTTATTCCAATTTGTCATAAATAGCACAATTTCGTAACAAAAACATTATTTACACTTTCGAACGTATTGCTGCGATATATCGATGGGAACCCGGCATTAAAACAAAAAGCCCAGCCTTCGGTAAATATATCGCATGAGAGCATTTCATGATTGACATATCAATGTCAACATCAGACGAAGTCATAGTTTCTCCTCACACATTGTAGTAATTATTGTTGACTCTACAAAATGTTGAATCATTTGTAGTGACCTATTAACCAACTTTTTCGTTGGAGTGAAAAATGATACAAGTTTGTTTCTGTACCAACTATCTTTCCCACTAGCAGGAGAGCGTCGGTGGTTTAAAACCCACTACAGTTGTTCAGACCTGCTTCATAGTTTCCAATTTAACGAACTGCGATGCAAGCACCGCCTATTGGAATCCACCAAGCGTGCAAGAGAAATTCATGGTAAAATGTCTTTTCCACGGGCACAGCAAAGCAACTGTAGCAAGGTTTGGACGCCCGATTTTTATTGCAGAACTCTAACTGACCCTCACGGGAACGCTCATTCACATTTCATCTTTTTTGAAAACTAACAGCCACTTATTTCTACGCAAAAGCCGATAATTGGTGGTAAAGCACTGCAGAACGGTCTGATTAACAAGAGGTTGTTGCGTGGTTTTGGGTGTGGCTTGAGAAAAATTATGATTTTTCTCGTTTGGTTGCAGTGGTTGTGGAAGAAGTAGGCTGGTTACCGCCTACCAGCGCTGGTAACTCCCAAGTGGGTCTAAAACTGTGAAAATTTTCAGATGTCAGGAGGTTAAAAATTACTCTTTCTCTGTCTCTCTCTCCAACTGACCTCAATATGGGGCAAGAATATATAAAGGTGAAATATTGATGTCTGATGTTACTCAATCTTCATCCATCAAGGATTGTTTATTAATGCTGTGCTCAAACACAAAAGAAACAGTAAAGTTTGACAGGCAGAAACAGTAAAGTTTAAAAGCCAAAAATAAGGGTGTTATTCAAAGCTAGAAATGTCGCAGGTCTAAACCGATATTACACCAAGAAAAGATTTTCAAAAATGGAAGTTGCTTCAAACCTTTACTTACAGCACATTAATTAGGATTTTATAAACATTACTGGTAGTATTGTGGTTGGAGCGTCGGCTTCGCAGTCGTTTCCAGTGCCCTGTGACGCTTTAATCAATGCTAATAAAATTTTGAAATCAAACTCTACATTGTCCATATCGATAAACACCAAAAAGAGATATGTCAATACATTAAAAAAATTTTTTGACATAATTCGATCAGGGAATTGACCACTGCAAACCGCATACTGATTTTCTTAAAACAATGGCTACAAACAGCTCACTTTACACAATTAGCTTGGCCGCAAATTAACCTCGACCAAATTTGCCACAAAATACAAAAGAGTAGAAAAAAGTGAAATGCCTAATTACGCAACTCTGTACAAATATCTCTACGCAACCATTTCAATGCATTTTGTCTTAGTTTTTCACACGAAATTTAATCATGAGAAGGCGATCTAAAATACTTCTCCAAAAGCATTTTACTAAACAAGGCATCAGCCAAGGTGATTTTTGCAGATCAATAATAAAGTATATATGAACAACATACAGGGAACTAAATAACCATAAATTATTTTGGATTTCACATTCACGCCAAAACATTAATCACGACAGCAAAACTTGATCAGCTACGGGAATCGAAAAAGAATGCGCACCTAACCAGATACGCAGCATCCGAAATCAATGTATTAACAAACAAGCAATTAACTTTAAAATCTTGAAATAATCAAGCTATTTGAAATGCCAAAGAAAATCTTCAAGCTTAAATAGACAAATATAATAATTGTATTGAAACCGAAAAAAAATCACAGCATTCAGGCTGCAGTTTTAGGCACGTGATCCACTTTTTAAACACACAGAGGTATGTGGCTCAGTTGCGTTATATTTTTTCAATTTCAGTGATGTTCTCCTTATTAGTTTAAATTGAAATAAGAAGCCATGGCCCACCCGACTTACGTGTTGTGGCCCACTAATGGGCCATGGCCCACCGGTTGAGAACCACTGCACTAACCTAAGCTATGCTTATGCAGGAGTTATACATACAAACTTCACTGAGGTTCTCTATTAAAAGTATTGCCTTTCATTACTGCTTTGTCAGCAACGTAGAAAGCGCGATGAGGTACTGAAGAGGTAATTCGCGATTTGCCTTGACCGGTTGTGCGCACAGAGAAAGTTAGATCAAAAGACCAAGGAGCCATAAAGTTGAAAAAATGTCGAAATCCATGAACAACGATACGTTCGTAATTAATATTGCAGCGAATCAATAAAGTTTATGAATTGCATTTAAGTAAACGTTAGGGTGGTATGGACCTTGCGAGGTCAATTTTTCGAGTTTGACCTTTCACTTCGTCGTTTCGCCAGGTGAGCAAGGCGGCCCTCTGGCTGCAGTGCCAAACGTATACAAATACACAATGCTAAATGCCCTGGAAAAACCAGGATTTTGGTTTTTGGTCCGAACCACTTTGCTCCATTCACGTTGTCCATTCATTCATAGGTATGAGCTCATGCTCTATTTGCAAGGTTTTAGTCAAACCAGGCCATAGCAATGGGTAAACCGCTTGACTCAATCGCCTATCTGCCACGTAAAGGCGTTAAATATCTTATGCCGATAATTGCCTCACCCGAGTACACAACAAGCGAATATGCTGACTTTTTCTCCATGCGATCCTTTTGTTATTGAGCCTTAAACAAGCAAGCAGTAAATATCACTTTTAAAGTCTTCGGTATAACTCGATTGGGGATAGAACCCATTTCTACCGACCGGAAAGTGAACGCTCTAGCCACTACACCATCGAAACGGTACAACTAAATGGCGTTCACACGTGACCTACTGCCAACTTGCCGTGACCGAACATGTCCATGACAAGATGGCGTCCACACGTAACTCACTGCCTGCCTGCCGTGACCGAACATGTCCATGACAAGATGGCGTCCACACGTAACTCACTGCCTGCCTGCCGTGACCGAACATGTCCATGACAAGATGGCGTCCACACGTAACTCACTGCCTGCCTGCCGTGACCGAACATGTCCATGACAAGAAACCAAATCTTAACATTGAAGTAAACGCTAGTATCATCTCAACAAAGTTCGCTTTTGCTGCACCGATAAAAAAGAGCAATCGCATACAAGTGTGTAATATGTATTTCTTTTTTCTTTCTTTCATCGCGTGGCGATTGCCGTTGGGGCGCTGCAGATAGCCAATTTGTTTTGGTTGTATTCATCATGCAGCGAATCTTAGGCTAAGACGCCTGGCGGAGCCCATCCGTCTCCAGGCCTGGCCACCTGTTTTCGACATAAAGGCGGAAGCGTCCCGTTAAGTGCCTTGCTCAAGGACACAACCAGCGAACTTGCCGGCTTGATCTCCGCAACCTCCCCTAAATGCCGAGCGCCAAGCAGAGAAGCTGTGAATACCATTTTTTAAAAGTCTTTAGGTGTGACTCGACAAGGGGATTGGACCCCAGGACTACCGACTACGAAACGGACGCTTAAACCACTACGCCATCGCGTCGGTCAATTATGTATTATGTATTATGATAATCCAATAAAAGAAGGCGCATTGATATTAGACATGTTCTTAATCAATCTCGATCACGACCATTCTCTGAATCGCAATCTCGTAACGGTTTTGAGAAACTTTTAATTAACCTACTTTGCTTCAGCTTTTGATCAAAAAACGGTGATACAGAACAGAGATATAGTCGAATCACTGGAATGATTGTTGCAAAATCGAGCTTAACTTTAATAAATTATTTGAGATAAGGCATTACGAACACATCGATGGCCAAGACGGCAAAATATACAGTTTATATTGTACACACGTCATGAATGCAATAAAATTTCAAAACCACTCTAGCAGCACAAAAATTACGATTTTCGGCTGATGCCAAAGATAAACCCACACCGATCACGTGACCGCAAAACGTCATCCGGACATCAATTAAAGGAACTTTGTCGTTAGTGCAGTGATGCGTAACGCTCGAAGCCGCCAATCATATAGAATGACGCATTTAAAAAGAACGATAAAAATTGAAGCTTAAATTGTCGTCAAGGAATCAAGTGATCAGTTCATTAGGAACTGATCATCGGGCTTTCGCGGGTGCAGCCCTTCGACTACTGTTCACACTAATGCGCAAAGTCAACATCGATGTTGTTTGAGTTTTCAACTAATCTGGTCCCGCTTGTGTGAACACCTTGGTATGGTGGTTGGATCACCTTACCTTAGAGCAGGTGTGAATAACTCTTTGTTTTACAACAAGCTGTTTGCGTGAAAATAGCAAAGTTTTTAATATCACTTGCAATGGTAACTTAAATCCGTTCTTGTTGGTCTACAAACAGATTCAAAAACTCCGAAAACCTGGGGAGAATCAACAACAGTCCCCGTAGATGTAATATTGTGGTTAGAGCGTCTGTATCAGATTCGGCAACCTTGGGTTCAATTTACTCGTCGACTTAAACAAAAAATTTCAAACATAGTATTGACATCGTCCAGTTTGGGCGCTGACCTCGGAAGAAGTAGTATGGAGGAAAAAGCCGGTAACTTCGCTTGTGGTGTCCTTGGGTAAGGCAATTAACATGATTTTTTCCATTTTATGTGTCAGGCAGGTGGTGGGTGCGAGCAGTAAACCCGTCGCTGTGGTGCAGTCCGATTAAAGACTAGTAAGCAGAGTATGAACTTACGCGCAAAAATATGTAATCATTATAGTGAAATGTGGAGTAATAATTTAAATGCCCATTACTAACGCAACAATAGGGATAAGAATGCAGTAAAGGGACAAAACTTCAAATAGGCAAATGTCAATGTTATTGACAGCCAAGATAAGACGAGAAATTAACGCTTTTGGTGTTTAATTGAAGAAAATTTTCTAATTTCAAAGAGCATTAAAAAAAATTTGGGATGGACTTGGTAACCTATCAAAGTTTCATCACGATTACGTCAAAACCAGCCGGTTTGTAGTCGGCAGACCTGGGTTCAATTCCTTATCGAGTCATATCGAAAAGTTTTAAATGGTATTTACAGTTTCCCTGCTTGGCGCTCAGCAATAAAAATAAAATATGGAACAGAATTTACTCGAAAAATCTGTCCTGGCTTGATAGAACAGTTGCAGATAAAAAGTACCTTAAAACTGTATAATATTCATTTCAACAATCACCAACTATAGAAGTGAAGAAAATATTTAACAGCAAATATTTCAACGCTTGTTCTTCGTATTCGTATAGGCAAGAGTGGTTCACACAGTCACACAGTCAGTGGTTCACACAGTCAGTGGCGGATTTAGAATGGAAAATGTGGGGGATGTATCCCTTCCACCAGTGCTTCCAAGACTTGTTTATTTAATTACCGAAAAAGAATTTGTTTCGAAAATTGACCTCAAAAAGTTTTACTCCATAAAAAAGATCTTCACCAGCAATTCTCATCAAAACTGTATACCTGAGCCCCCCAAAAGATCTTCGCTTTCAATATACATTGAAAATACATCAATGCAGACTTTTAACTCTCCCCGAACGAAAATTTCAAAATCTGCCACTGCGCAGGTTGTCAATAATGGAAAGAAGTGCGAGCCGATAATGAGGGCGTTGTCGGTAAGTTCCCGCATGCCCTACAACCTTGAGACTGTTTGTTCACTGACAATATGACTGGCGCCTTGTAGTAAAATTCGAAAAAACACTTTGGGCAAATTTTTCCTTCTTGGATTCAGTACTTGTGATGAAAACAGGCTGTATTTGCAGGGCTGGAAACTTCAAAACTAGGTCTGAATACAAGTTGTTCTATGTTTAACTGTAACGGTTGTCTTGTGCATGAAGGAAGATTGGTTAGCATTACAATAGAACATAAGCAAAAAAACGCAGTCGCTTTTGCCCATGCTAAATAAAAGTTGGCAACTTTAACCAAAAAGCGCACAGACATTGGACTGAACGGCTATGTGATTTAATTTACAGATGGAGAGCGGTCTGGTCACAATAAAAGCATAAAAATCTGTCCAAGAGTCAAATGTACTCGTACAGCACAAAAAGGATTGGAGAACTGTCAATCTAACTTTGCAAGCTTTGTCGTCAATCAACAGTTTGGGGTGGACAGCTGCTAGAAATCCATTTTGGTCTTTACAAATTTCAAAAATTTGAAATATTTTTACTCAACCATTAACTGAGTGCATCATTCAGCTACTTTGCTTTTTCAAGCTGAGAAAAGCACAATCCAAGGTTATTCGTGCAAAACATATGACAAGCAAAGCCGGGCCGTTCTCAATGACTCAGAAATAGCAATTTAAAGCAATATGGACTTTAATGGCGCATTTGGCACTTTCTTTAACATAGTTAATCCCTCAACTGGCTTTAAAAGAGGCTAACTGAGCACTGGCTGATAGCTCTTGAAGTATGTAAACATAACAAACGAAAAACATTAAAAGAAACAAAACACTGTTTGGTAGTTCATTATAGAAGCTATGAAGTGTAAGGTAAAGAAAAATGGTTCAAAAGCGGTTGCCGATGCGTATTATATCATTAAATTTATAGAATGTTATACTGCCACATAAATTCCATTCAAGCACAAACATCGCGATCAAACAGGGAAAGTGCTCTACACTTTTCCAAGACGCAACAACGCAGAAGGCGTTTGAGAATCGAACTCACGATCTTTTAATCGCAACCAAACGTCTCATACCCTAGCTTCCAGCAGGCAATGTAACGTGTAGTAGAAATTACAGCAGCCGTCGTGAATGTCGTCAAACTCAATCCAAGCCAAGAACGCAGTCAGAGGAACGCCCTTTTATACTGGTCACTTTGCCTCAAAATTAGGGCAAACTATTCATAGAAGCTTCTATCCGCTTTGCCCACAAAACACATGCATTTTGAGTATCCTTATCCTAGCAAAAATCCTAGCTGTTCGCTTCTCTGAATCTCGATGTACTGCTTGAAAGCTTTGACAACGAAAAATACTAAATCGTTTCGCATTCAAAACTACTTTTGCTGGGTTTGATTTGGTCTGGCTTGGGTTCATTTTGTCAACAAGCAAATGCCACTTCAGTCGATTCGTGAGCATTCTAATTAACCTTAGAATTATTAAATTGGCACTTCAAGTATGCATAACACGGCAGAAGTATAGCGGCTTTTTGGTTTGATTTGTGACGGTGAGGGTTGCCCTCTTGCTAATTACTCTAGGCCAGTGATTGATTATCACGATTGCTAGCGGCTAGGTAAACGTTTGTCTTCTCAGGAATGCTTTGAAATAACTACCTCACTAGCAACAGGTCACACATGACTAATCTTGACTCGGTCATAAATTTTAGTTAAGTGATCAGAACATTATTGATTGTTAAAAATGGAGCTACACGTGCCTCACTTACCTCGCTTACGTCTCTGCGGCATAATAGAAGGTTGCTTTGTTGCGCAAAAATGAAAAGAATATGAAGCCAATAATGCAATCGTGATGTAGAATAACAAGAAGTACGAAAAATGTCTTTTTCCAATAAAAATTAGAAGCATATCCGGAAAAATGCGAGTTTTGTTGAGCATTTTGCACAAGTGTCTTGATTAAACGTTGCCACATTCATGCTTAAGCCTTCCGGGCAAATTCTTAATTGCTGACAAGACAAGTGAACTCCAGGTTAATAGACTTAATTAGCTACTTATCATAATGTAAATTTATAAAAGAAGGAAGAATTAAGTGAGCAATCAAGTGACAGAAATCTTAATTATTGTTTGTTCTTTTGCTGAAAAAAATTCAAAAATAAACAACAAAACACTCAACTTGATTACAAACTAATTTTAATCTCTCATGTTTTAGAAATGTTGCTTAAAGATGTTTGGCGCCAATGATGTTCGAGACCATGCTTTCCAAAAAAGACACGTATTACCGAAAAATATTTTATAAACTTGAAGGAAGATTTTAGCTGCTTTACAGCTTGAAAAAATTTATTATTTTATCATAAGGATGCACTATGTTTTGATAAATCGTTTCTCCCCTGATAAAAGAGCTAGAAAGTCATTACGATTCTAATGCACGTAGGAACTATAAAATCGCTTAAGTATAAAAGCTTTTAATCCAATTCTACAAATCTGATGCACAATTCATATAAAAGCAAAAACTTAATCGTCCCTAACTGGCAACAAAGCATAAGAAAAAATGAAAGATTAATTACAAACATATTTTCTTTTTGCTATCTGCTCAATACTACAAATATCGCACTCAACTCAGAGAAAAACTTTGAAGAAATATTTATATCTCATCTGCAAGCACCATGCGACGGAGTTTGATGTTTAAAGAGAAGATAATTTTTCTTAAACTTTTCTCATTCTGTGTCAACATTATCGAATTATAATAAGCTTATCTATTATATTTGTTAATAAACAAATCAGCGCTTAATGATAAGCAAAGAGTAATCCTTATTTTTAGTCAAAAAGTTTCTATTTGAAAATCAGGTTTTGATTGACTTAAACTTACTTAATCAAGAAATGTCTAAATTAGGGTTTACTTTAAAATGCTTTTCAAAGCATTGAATGCCTGAACAAATTGTATGAAATGTAGCCTAACCACACACAGGATCTCTGTTGTTATCATTTCTTCAAATCTGAGATAAATAAGTTTAACAAATCAGCTAACAAATAATGCCTGAAACATGACATCTAAATAAGCATAAATGTTTCTTATTTATTTACAATCAACCAAGAAAAACTCTGCAAGGCATAAATACTGGATTTGGACCTATGATTTTAAAAATGGTACCACGAATGGGATGGCAACTCAAAATCCAACACAGTTTTAGTAGAGATGCGCTAAATGCAAAAACGTTATTGGTAACAAACTGAATTATATCAAACAAGAACCAGCATGTGAAGGCGCGATTTTTAGTTATACTACATTTGTTATTAATCAGCTAACTTGGTTTTGTCCTTTAGATAATGCTCTCTTTACCTTGCTTCAGTAAACTCTTAATCGGTCTGATAGAAGTGCGCCATTTTTGCTGCATTTTTCACTTGAACTAAGACTTTAAGCCGAAAAAAACTCCCGCCTATGTGCTCTCAACACAGCGCGACCGCCGCGCGAATGAGTAAAAACTTCAACAGTGACTGTCCACAAAACTTTTTTTAACTTTCGCATAGTCTGGTCGCTACACTTACCTTTTTAAGGGCATTTACGATGACGTATGATGATATTGCCTTATGACGTCAAAAGCAAAAATGATGATGCATTTACATAAGACTAATTTTTTCCTCTCCTTTCCTTTTTGCGCAACAGTCTGATTTGAAAAAATAAGTGCAAAAACTACAGCAGAAAGCATTCATAAAAAATTGAAAAAACTGAAGCTATTATTACAAGGGTTTACAAATACCTAGTGCAAGACAAACTAAGACAAACCCAATATTTCACGTAGATAGCATTATGTAAAACAGGTTAAGTAAACTGCGCCTCTACCTAACGTCATTGCACACAGAGTATTGATAAAAGATTAATCGCGAATAAACCCTGCCTGCAACAAACTCGAATAAACCCTGCCTGCAACAAATTACCTGCAAACAAACTCCCCCCAGGGTCAGATCTCTCCCGCAGGGAGTGGTCTACCCTGAATCGTCTTCGAACAGGAGTCAGACGTTTCAACTACTGCTTATCTAAGTGGGGTTTAAGATCATCATCTAGTTGCAGTTGTGGTCCAATTGACAAAACTGCGGACCACGTCATAGTCTGTCCCTTAAACCCAGCTCCAAGTGGCAAAAGGGACCTCATGCAATTAGATGAACCAACCCGAAGATGGCTGAAAGAACTCCCTTCGTTTTAAATCTTCATACGAACAACAACAACAATCGCGAATAAAGTATGACGCCTCGGCCAAGGCACAGCTGTAACCCACAGGACCAATATGTGCCAAATTTTTTGAATTCGATCAAGGAATGGAGGTATTTATAATACGATAATTACGGTTACAAAATGTCGATCTCAAAAAAAAAGGTCATTTGACAAATCTGAGGTATAAATTGGGGATCAGAAAATATCGACCAACAAAAAAGGTCATCCAAGAAATTTGAGTGAAAAAGAAGGTAATCCTATAAATTTCATACTTTTAACCCCTTCGAAATTTGCTTCTGGCTTTGCCACTCTGCCTCTACAAAGTCCATTGTTTGAACTCAAAACAATCTTCATCAATAATTTTACTGAAATCATGAATAGTCTTTATCATTCAGGTTCAACAAAGTTTCGCCGTACTTGCGGAAGAGAGACCTTGATCCATTTCAGTAAAGTTCTTGGCAAAAATAAACAGAAGTGATTTTGATTAAGTTTATGTCAAGGGGTGTACTCAGCAAACAGAGATCGGAGAACCGCAAGCAAGTCGAGCGGCGGTGTACGGGGGTGGCAATAAACCGAGGACTATCGGCAGACTGTCCAATGCCACCTCTCACCAGGCGATTATCGACAACCGCTAAAAAGCCTTCGAAGTTTTGGTGGTAAAAACGTGCCAAGTAGCGACCACTGGCGTCTGACCAAAGACCGCTGGTGGTCCTATAATGCAAACATGCCCACACCGATTAATTCGAAAAAAGGCCGCCAGCGGTCCTATAGTACAAACATGCCAAACATCGACCATCGACGACCTGCTAAGACTCTTAAACGTTTGTGGTTCAACAGTACAAACATTTCAAACATCGCAATTCAGCATCTTATTAAAAACCGCAGAGATCCGATTTTGCAGATATGCCAATTAAGGACTTATCATCGGCATCTGATCAAGACCGCCAGAAATAATGCAACAGTGCCTTATGCTAAATAGATAGAAAGCCGCCGGCGGTGCGGGATCAAAATAATGCTAAATATTAGGAATTGGCAACCTACTGTAGAGTACAGAAATCTTAATCTTTTTCCGTCGTAAAGCAGGATATCCATGATCCAGGTCAGATATAACAAAGGACTGAAGCCGAGAGTTTATCTTTTTACCACCCCAGCCCGCTGTGTTGCCTTGATCAGATGTTGGCAGTGATGGAGTTGAGCCAGCACCTTGTTTCGTCATCCAAGACTGTTAGGCCCATTATTCCTCGACGTGCCCGATGTGTGACCCATGTTGAGATAATGTAGTATGCAGTTTGTTCACCAGCGCCATACTCGCAATTCGCTGAAGAAGCGAGACCCCATTTGTTCATGGACGAACCGAAACGACCAACGCTAGTACGCAGGCGATTGAGTTTGACCCAGGCTGTTTTGGTCAAACTCATTCCAATAGGCCTTGTGCTGACCCTAGGAATGTAGACACAGAGCGCTGACGTACTCTTAGAGCACTCTGTGTCCCATGTCAAGTTTGTCCATTGGGTAGCGCGGATGCCCAACTCAGATAAGTTGTGCAATAATTGTAGGAAATGGAAAGATGATCTTGTTAGCTTATAAGCCTGTTATGGTATTTAGCGATCCTATTTCGTGTGCGATTCCGTTTCTGTTTACTGACACAGGTGAGAGTGTGGCGGTTCTGTGCGTTGGACAGTTTTGTGTGCAAGAGGTATTCGTTTTGTTTTTAATATTTTATTCATTTCCTAGTAAACAGTTTGTTTATAGAAAGTTTTTTACGATAGTGCCTGCTTTTCAGCCGACTTTAGGTAGGGCAAGAAGGCCGTGTATTACAATAATTTTCGCGCGGCAGGAACAAACTTGTTTAGATTTCAGTCTCTCCTTGCTTGCAGGTTGCGGCTCAGTCGGCTGGCTATGCAGAATGAGGTCAGGGTCCAAAGAATTGCGATTAGCCAAGGAGATTGTCGCTTCTTGGCGGCGAAGCTCAGCTGGCGGAATGCCAGAGAGAACTGGAAGATTGTCCATTGGAGTGGGACGTAGGCATCTAGTGACAATGCGCAAAGCGTCATCAAAAAAACTGTCAATAAGGCAAGTATGCGCGCTGCGACACCAAGCTAATGCACACTACCTAGCTGTCGAGTAGATCAGTGACAAGGCAACTGGGAAATGTCTTGGCACCAGCGCCCACCTGAACCTGCGAGTCGCCTCAGCAGTGAAACGTGCGTGGATAGTTTTTTGCGCAATGCCTCAAGGTGATGGCGATACGTAAGCGCTCTGTTCAGTTTCACTCCAAGATAGGTTGACACTGGACAAAATAGTAAGACTTTACCATTGTTATTACGTTTGAGCTCGCGCTTGGCTTCTCGATTGTGGAGATGAAAGGCTGCTGTCACCGTTTTGATATGGCAGAGCTTTAGCCACCAAGTCTGGACATATGCAGAGAGTGCAATCAGGTTTTCGCTTGGAATTTTTTCCAACACCTTCCAGTCTCCAGATAAGTAAAGTATCGCCAAATCGTCAGCGTAAGCATACTTTTTGGAGGTTATGGAAGGCAGATCGTATATGTATATGCTGAAAAGAAGAGAAGCCAAGACTGATCCCTGTGGGAGGCTGTTTTTTAGACGTAGGAGCCTGCTTGGCTTGCTGTCACCAGTGGCCAGGATAAAACTTCTGTTCCAAACAGGTTTCATGATTATTCGGAAAATCTTTTGCCGTTTATGGAAGAACAATTTGCATTCAAACGCGCTTCGTCGTTATCAGTAGGCCTGTTGCTGGCATAGTCTATTTCTATCACAAACAATGCAACCAAACAGGGAAAATTGCCATAAAATAGCTTTCTAATGCGCACAACAACATTGTCAACAAATTTAAATAGAACCCATGTAGTCAACCTCCTTTTGGTGGGTCCTGGAAACTGGTACTAACCAAGCTAATGACTACAAAGAGATACAGCAAGCAGTTACGGGGTAAAAAAAAGATAAACTCTCGGTCCTGGGAAACAGCGAGTGTTAATGGAGCTGGAACTTATCGACGCAATTCTGCTGAGAAAAATATCCAGCCTCACATACCGCAGCTGGATATCGAGGGCCTTACCATCAGCAAAATCGGCGTTGTAGAAAGACTGGCCCAACAATGCTAAGTCTCTGCCATATTTTCCTGGAGACCTACCAAGACAAATTAGAAATCTGTTGATTTCGAACTTTTCTTTGGCAGGATCAAGTCCACGAATCATCCAAGGCTTAGCAACATTTATTCATTAAAAGCGGAGCTGGAGACTAATTGAGCAATCATGAAGAAACTCTGCGATTGAACGATTGTCTGTGGATGTCACTGGCTATAAGCTCATTAACATCTACGAGCCACCTCGCTGTCAACTCACTTCAACTTATATCCCAGTGTTACCTCATCCTCATCTCCATTCTGATTGACTTCAATTGCCATCGTTTTGACTGGGGCTACTCTATCGCCAACACATTTGGGACACGCCTGTGTGCATGGGCTAGTAAAAGCAAATTGGCCACATCATGTAATACTCAAGATGCAGTTAGTTTTACATCGAGGCGATGGCGCGGTGGAACCGACTCCGACTTGGCATTTTCAAGTAGCGAAGCCAATAAGTTGATGGCTGACAGACGAGTGCTAGGAAAGTATCTTTGCTACCGACATCGGCCTTCAGATACGATTGCATCAGACAATACCAAGTGAGCTGATAAAAAGGTGGAATTTCCAAAAGCTAATTGGAAACGATGCAGTTGCTTCATTGACAAATATACAAAACATCTACCGTCTATGAACACCAACGATGTGAATCAGGCGTGAAGAGGCTTTTGCAACATCATTATAGGATGAACTAAGAAAACAATCCCTCGCAGTGGCCGCAAAATTTGCACTCTGTGCTAGGATGCTGATTGCAAGCGAGTCTCCTTTTCTTTCCTTAAGTCTCTTGATGACTCAACAACAGCCTTGGGTGCCACAGCCCTCCTTGAAAGAATTGGCAAGAAAAGAAAAGACGCTTGAATGAGGCAGTTCATTATATTGAGTTCTCCCACTCGAGTTGCAAAGCGTGGAGCAACTTTAATAACTTCACTGGAAAATCTAGATCCTCACCACACACATACAGTCCCATTTCTAAAAATTCCATCGCATAACAACTTATGGCTAATGAGACATATGAAGCAAATCATCGCATTTTCGACCGATCGCTAAAGAAACGTCTAAGCTTTGGAAGATTAGATACTTTGGCCCATGAAAATATCTCAGAGTATTTTTTCATGAAAAAGTTGTTGTTGTTGTTGTGATTACCCCTCCTCTTCCGGCCGTCAATTACTCCGAGATGTCTGTGAAAACATCTCTGAGTATTTTTCCGTGACAAGTTGTTGTTATTGTTGTTGTTGTGGTTACCCTTCCTCTTCCTGCCGTTCATGGCGTCAACCTAATTCATATTTGGCCAGGGGAAAGATGGCAGCCCATTTCGAACCAGTCATGAGTGACTGGTAGCCCCACCACCACATGGCGGACTGCCATTGGTGGGTACCCAAGAGTCGCTCTTTACGACATGCTGGGTTAGCAACTTCACAATTGTAACCCGGTGAAGTACGGGTAGGCCACCTGTCTGCCACATAAAGGTGGAGGCGTTAAGTGCCTTGCCCAAGGACATAACAAGCAAGCTTGCCGGCTTGTTCTCCACACTATCCCTTTTTTTGTGCTGAGTGCCAAGCAGAGAAACTGTGAATACCATTTTTTAAAGTCTACCCTGAAAAAGTTCGCTGCTGCTATCACACATCTGCAACTCGGAAAAACTACTGATTCAAATTGCATTTACTCGAAGCTGATTCTCTCCTGGTTATGTTATGAAAACCTGGTTATGGGATTTGTTCTGATCCTGCTTTCTGCGCATTAAGATTTCAAAAACATGACGAAGAATCTTAGTGGTGGCAATCCCCATGCCAGACAAACCACTAGAGGATCCCAAGAGCTATCGACCTATCTTCTTGCTCTGCGTTTCCTTTAAAGAAGAATTATGGCAAAGTGGGGGATTTGAGCTCTCTCGTATTCCATTAGCTACGCACATATTGTCCATACATAGACTGACGCAATTACGACAAGGAGTCTTTCACGTTCTTGTTCAATTTTTATCGTTTTAAACGAAATAAATTTGATTTAAACCAGTGTGGGCATGACAAAGTCATTGTGAAAACTGATTTTTTGAAAGTGACACAAAAAGTCGTGCTGGGCAAAACAATTTAAAGAACTTGATCATATGTTTGAGGATAAAATTTTAAGAAAAGATTTAAGCTTAAAATTTTAAGTTTGCCATTTCAGAAAAAGTCAAGAAAAGTCAGAAAAATTTCGAGGAGAAGCAGATTTTAAGGGTTCTAGCAAATTAAGATATTCATCTTATTGGTGGGAGCAATAATTATTGAAGGGGAGCAAATGTTTGAGCATTTTAAGTATTTCTCCAAAAAGCATAATTTTCTAGCCTATAGCTCATCCTATTTTGAGCCTGCTTGAAAAAATATTCAAAAACGCCTAAGGGTGCACACTATTTTTGAGGGGTGTATGCACGACATTTTTTACCTGAATAGTCTATATCTAACGGGGGTGTAGCAACATCGTATAAATCTGTCAACAAGTAATCCCACAAAAACGGTTGTATTAGTTCCACGGTTTTCTTTATGATTAGACCAAATTTATTCTTTATATACCCAACGATAACAATTTGCGTTAAGCCCAGCCAACAGTTTTGACTTCTTGATTCATTCTAAGTTCGTTCAAGAGGAGCGCTTGGACCAGTGATTCTCAACCGGGAACCACTTGGCTTCCTAAAGGAGAAATTATTCATTCGTGGAAGGAAATTTTTTCTAGAAGGAATTCGGGAGGAAAAGTAAGTTTTACTTTAGCATTATTTTCATTTTCATATAAATCTCAGAGCTTCATTTTAGTTATGTAAATGATCCAAAAAAAGATTTTAGTCTTTAGATTTATGGTAGGATTAAATGATCGAGCTTGATGTTTGTAAAAGAGGAACATAGAAAAAATGTGGAGAGCTTGAACTTCTCCTTCTCCGTGAATATACAATTTAGAAATATACCAACAAAATTAAACAAAACTCCAAAACGGCAAAAAATAACTGATATTTACCTAAATTTAACTTGATAACAGAAACCATGTGCTCACGGCCAATTCTTGAGTCAATATAATTTACAATGCCAAATTTCTCAACTCCTGATGCAGCTGTGCTCAGTGTACCGCAAACAATTTACAAAAGCATAAGCTGCAGAGTACTTGCGGTGCAACGGATCACAAAGCATGTAATTATATCTTTTTGAAAAAGTGATGCGATTTGACAAAGTACTGCAAGTGGAGATTTTAAGGGGAAGGTTTGAAACAAGATCGGCCTCACCAACAAAGCACACAAGCGGAACTGTAACAATTGCAGTCCATTTTTTTTTTGTAAAACTGGGTACGTGACGCCTTTGCATGCTGATCTCTCGAACACTTTTATCTGTCGAGAGACCAAAACTTTATTAGCTTTACTTTAGTTGATAATGCTAACAGTGTTTACCGAAACGTTCTCATAAAATATATTCTGCAGCATACTGGCTCTGTTTTTTTGCTGAGAATCGTTGCACGGTGCTCGGTTTGCAAGTCTTCAGTTAGACTGGGCCCACCACAATGAGTAGACTGCTTGGGCCCCATCACCTGTCTGCCACATAAAAATGAAGGAATTTCGTTCAGTGCCTTGCCCGAGGACACAACAAGCAAGCTTGCAGGCTTGTTCTCCACACTATTCCTATTTTGCTGAGCGCCAAGCGGGGAAGCTATGAATACCATTTATAAAGTCTTTTGGTATGACTCAACTTGGGAAATGAATCCCAGGTCTACCGACTACGAAGCGAACTCTCTAACCACTACGCCATCGCGTCGGTTGTTGAGAATAGTCAGATGATTCCAGTTGTTTGCTGATGAAACTAAATTTAAAATTTTTTTTAAAGTTTGCGGTTTGAAATCATGTTTGCCTTCCTGAAGCTGCAAGACTTTAACAGCATCCGATCTGAAGCAAATTTCGGGCAATCGTTGGTTCGTCACTACCCCGCCAGTTTTAGGTTAAACACTAAAAATTGTAAACTCTTGAGTTAAATCGACTTTGGTGACTTGCTGTTAAATTTTCTGGCAACATTACGCATTGGATATTGGACAATATGAATTTAGTCCTGAGTCATAAGGTTGTAGTGCCGCTTGACTCATAACGGTACTACCTGCGTTGTATGCTATTGAATAGCTGTTTAAATTGTTTCGTTTTAAAAAAATGTAAGCTGCAACAATAGTTTGAAGAAAAACCTGAAAAAAAACTGTAATAAACAAGCCTAATTGCTTCAATTATTAGTAAAGACAACTAACTGATTAAAGCATGCTGGCATTATCTCCTTTATTCTTGAATAATTGGTTGGGTGTTGCTGGGCGATAGGTCACACTTAGACGCTGTGATACCTAAATTAACCTGTGTAGTCAAGGATCGCACGAGAACACGTGTGTATCGGCTGTTTCATTTATCATTTGATATCGTCAAAAAACTAAAAAATGAGAACCAGTACTAAAGATCTTTTATCAAAATAATGTTGTGGTAATTTATTTAGTTTAGTGGTCCGTTAAAATTTAATATAGATTGGGGTTTTTATGAAGTAAATTGTGTAGGCTACTTTAACTGTCGTAGACCTATTGTGGATGGCTTTGTTACATGAAGAATTACATTGGTAATGAATAGGCCCTTAGGTAAAGGGTAACATATGCTGTCTCCAATCGACCTATTATATTTTTACAAATTAATCATCGACTGATATTTTGAGCATGGAGTATGCATGCATGTTACCATCAGTGAATAAAAAGAGGGTTCAGTCTGCGTCTCCTCGAACAGATTCGTCTGGTGCCAGAAGTGAGCTGTTAGTTATAAATAAGAACTAAGATATGGCGTAGCAGTGTAGTAAACTATAAATTCAGCTGTTCAAAAGCAGTTGGTGAGAAAACTGGTCCTTGCAGGACGTCGTAATAATGTTGCCAGTAAATACTGTAGTAAAGGACCACAATACTGGTACTGAACAGTAAGTGCCCAAACTAGAACAAGTAGAGCCATGATGTGGCATTGACAAAACAGATTTTTGTATTTTTCATGTAGAGATATTCTGTATCAAAATTCTGCAACATTTTATCAACTTATGTTAATACTTGCAGAATTATCACGTAAAATGCCAGATATTCGGCATGTGTCCTGCATGCAGTGGGAAAAATGGAAACAGGAAACTATCCGACAAGGTGTGACTACATTGACAAGAGAAGACACAGCTTAGTAATTATTGTTTTTTTCGTTGTATATCAAGTCCCTCTGGCTGTTTTATAGCTGTTCGCTGTTAGGCTATTATACTGTACTTCACAAAATTTAGAGTTGATTGATTCTATTTATTTTAGTCACTGATTATGGAAGAAACTAATGCATAAAAATCCTGAATTATTGTATAAAATAATTTAGAATGTTTCTAAATCGAAATATAATTACCAGCTCTGAATTATTGGCAAATAAAATATTTTGTATTTGCATCAGCTTTTTGATGTTTTAGTCATAGAAACTCATTTTTGCACAACATGTCAATCAGCTTATTGGTGGCTGGATTTCACAAAACATTTGAAGAAATATTTTGGTTGGTGGAAAAAAGAAAAAAAGATAGACTTGAAGCTGGTGTGGATTCGGTTTTATGGGAGGTTTGTTTGAAGCATGCATAGTGTGAGCAGTAGTTAATTTAAGGAAAAGTTTTGCCCCTTGGCTTTGACTACAGGCAAAAAAGCAATCTTTGTTTGCGTTTGAAGGTGACCTCTAAAAATACAAAAAAATGAACTAACTAAACCTAAAATTTGAGTTTCAAAAAATGGGCAAAAATTGGTGATATATCTTTATGTTGATTTTCATTTTACATTTAACCTGTTAAGTGCGCATGACGAGATATCTCGTCATGGGAAACTCCCTCTTACAATGCCCACGACGAGATATCTCATCATGGGCAGGTTCTCACCTCGTTGTACTTGATATATGCGGTATCTTCATATTATGGGAATGACGAGTTATCTCGTCATCATGTTAAATGCATATGCTCGATCTCTGTATCTTGATCATCTGTACTGCTGTGGTTTTGATCAAAATAATTCAATATTTTTCATAAGCTTCCATTTTTCCGAAAGCTTGAAATCACTATTTTTGTCAGCTATATTCAGCCTTTATAACTTCTGATTGTTTGTTTATCTTGAATTTCAATTTATAATTTTTAATGCAATACAGTTGTGTTGATGTAGTCGTGATTTGTTTCACGTTTCTATTGTTTTCATGCTTTACCGACGTGATGGTGTAGTGGTTAGAGCAGGGGTTCCTAATCAGGGGTGCGAGAGGGTCATTCAGATTTTTATGTTGATCTAAAAAAAAGGTCAACCCATGCAATTTTAGCCGAGACTTCAAAATTGGCCAACATCTTGGCCCGGGACATGTTATGAATTCGTCACATGTTAAAATACTTTAGGGCTGCGAGAACATATCAAGATATTTTAGGGGTGCGGGCCATTACAAAGGTTGGAAACCACTGCTCTAAAGAGAGGGTTGGTGGCAGGAAAGGCATCTGCCATGTCATAAAAATGCAGATATCTGCTGTGGCGATCCCTAATCGGGAATAAATCGAAAGAAAGAGAAGAAGATTGTTCTCATGCTTAAAAGCGGCAGAATACCGCAAAAATAACTAAAAAATATTAGCTATGACGTCAAGTTAATATTTGCATTTTCAGAAAAAGAAAATCGTACTGAACAAATCACTAATAGATTGTTTTGTTTTAACTCCAGGAGGTAAAACGTGAGAGACGACTGAATTTATCCACTCAAAATTGTTTAAAATAATTACGCACTGTACGGTCGACCAGCGAAAAGAAAACTACGCACTTAACTGGTTAATGTAATGTTTAATTTGCAATGATTTTTTTCTGTTTCATATTCAAAACGTGTCCTTAACATCTATAAAGTTTTAAAAAATTGATATGCAAATACACCGGTTATTTATTAGTCGGCTTTTAAATAGATTACCATCCTCTGCGATTTCATGGTCTAGACTAGATTCTGTGACTACTGCCCAGAATGAAAGTTTTTCAAGTGGAAAATCGACATTTGATTCTGAGAAATTATCACCAAGGAAAAATTGAAAAATCTTCATCTGATGACACTCTTTTTAAGGGATGACTGTATGCTACAGTACAACTTTGAGTACTGACAATTTTTTTCTTAACTTCACAGCAAACTGTTTTTCAGGCTCCTGTATTAGAGGAGCAGACCGATAAGTTGAGTATGCTACGCACACATCTGACGCAAGCAGAAACAGCTGCAAGAAATGGTCAGTTTAAATTGGTGTGTCCTAGCCTAGATGTTTAAATGACGCCCGTCAGCGTCTGCGAGGTTACGACTCGCTTTCTCCCACCAGACCTGGCTCTTGCATCTGATGACCTCATCAGCAAGAACACGCCTTCATCGATGCGCACTAGGAATTTGTGCTATGTGCTGATCTTGAGGCCGATTAAGCGATTGCCACGGGTAAACTGCTCGACGTACCAACTATCTGTCGCGTAAAAATAGAGAAATCTCGCTAACTGTCTCTTCCAAACACACAACAAGCGATCTTGTCAGCTTTGACTCTAGCCCATCCCTTCCGTGCTGAGCGCCCAGCAAGTAAGCCGTGAATAACCATTTTTAGAAGAGCTCTTCGGCGTTTCCCGGTTGAGGATTTAACTAGCGACACTATCGAGACGTCTTCGTCAGGGTAGAACAAGTCTTAATTTGGTTGGAGAAAATGTGAGGTTTCAAGGCAGAAGTGCGCGAGCGTACCGCTGCGGGTGATAGGTTGGCCGGCCGTGCAAATACATGTAACTTCGATTTAAAGTTGATCTCAAACAAGAAAAGTCATCATCTTTGCATAAACAAACAAAATCTCAATTTGAACAAAAATTTTGCTCACGATCAAAAAGTTTTGCATTAGATTGATCTCAAGAAAAAGATCTTCACTTTTACAAGAACCGATAATATCTCAGTTTGACTCGCTGGTGGCCATAATTGAAAAAGTTTGTATTGTAGCCACCAATAGTGAAAAGGTTGGTTATCCCTGTTTTATTAGAAGAGCAGGTTGGCTTCAGGCTTGATTTATGAACCCTGCACGCAACAACCTGTCAATGAAATAAAATAAAATAAAATCTATAAATCAGGAAAGTGGGACAACGTGTACGATGCGCACAATCGCCTTGCCAGTTATTTCCTTCAATCTGACGATGGTTGGCTCGCTGATTATTTCTATAAAAGCGCTCTTGATGTAAGTAAGAAGATTTGCTTAGATGGTAGGAAGAAAGAGGCCGAAGCGCTCTACCAGATGGGATTGCTTTGTGAAAGGAATGGTATGTTGCATTATTAATGTATACTAGTCGGCAGGGACCCTCCGTCTGTAATGTCGGGGTTTAATATTTCGGTTCGGTTCAACCAACTTCACTCATCGGGCTCTTGTGTAAGCAGTAGCGAAACGTCAAATGAATTTTATGCACTTCCACAATTCCTATGTACGAAATTGGGATCATCATATTCTCTTTATCAAGACTCACAAAAAAGAATGTTGCCACAAATTGTCGTTGATATTTGTGAAAGAGGAGGGGTTGAAACGCAGTGAAAAATGATGGTAGCTTTCACAGTTATAGAAGTGAACTATTTAGTGGTAAGCCTATTTTGCGATTTGGTGCTGCTCTTTTCCTATTTATATTTGTGGTATTAACTTTTTTGGCTGCGCTATTGGTTTTGCTTCCGGCATAGCGGCAAAAGGGGCTATGGCTTCCCCAAAATCATTCTTTATAATTTAGTAGAAGCCCATCAGGCCGAGTTATTTTCAAACAAATGTTCTCTCTAAATTCTGTCTTACAAATTGTTATGGTTATGTTCTGAATTTTTCGTAAACTTGGGATTTTATTACAATGCTGTATAGTATTTGCATAAATGCTTTAACAACCAGCATATCAGCAAATGAAAAAATCCTTGATTTTTTGTACATACAACGGCGTCACCCCAGGACCCCCATCGGTAGCGTCGGGATTCAGAATGTTGATTCAGCCGGCCAAGCTGGCTTCACCTATCAAGGCTCTTGTGTAAATAGTTACCAAAAGTTTATGTGCTTTCGGCAGATAAGATTTTCACTACTTTGTTTGCTCCTTTTCCTAATGGAGTTTCTGATTTCAAGGTCCGGGCTATGCCTTATGTACTGTATAAGTGCTCTGTTCATTGCTTACATAAACCCCAGGGGCGGTGCGTTTTCCTTAGATTGGAAGTAGAGATCACATTTGTTATATTTAACTATTTTCAAGCAAAATAGCTAAAATGTCTTCGTGTGGTACGATTTTACACAGAGACGTTATTTTCTTTTGGTTGTCCCTTTAACTTCCTCGCTAGCTACGCATTATGTAGCATGTTCTTTTCTCCCTGCTTGACGTGCCCTGGGGAGTGAAAAGAGTCTTGCTTTTCCCCAAATGTTTAGGTTTGATCCCGGTTGCTCTATAAAGCTATTATAAAGCAAAATACCAATAATATATTCCACTTGGTGCGATTTGACACAGTGACGCTGTTTTCTTTTGATTTCTCCTCAAACATTCTCAAGTCCCTGCTGGCTACGCACTATGAATCATATTTGTTTTTCCTTGCTTAGGTGTGCTCAGAGAAGTTGAATGAGTCCTTGCTTTTCCCCAAATTTTCAGGTTTGATCCCGGTAGCTCTATAAAGCTATTATCAAACAAAAGAGAAAAAAGTGTCTCCTAAGTATGGTGCGATTTTACCCTGACATGGCATACTATCACCCGTGCCGATTTAAAACGTATCAATTAATGCAGCTGCGCCAGTTTCACAGTACAAACATTTATGAGAGTAACAATGAAATGTTATAGTAAGTATAAGCCATATTTTCTGTACGTGTAATGGTGATCATGTTGGTTTATTAATGAGGACTGAAAGTATTCAAAGAAAAAGAATGATGACACAAGCTACCATTCGTAATTTTAAAAAGTCTGAGGGGGTAAAGCATAGTGAAAATTGATGGCGTCTCCCCAGTAGTGGTCGTTTTAATAATTAAAGAAATGAATTATTTGCTTGCAAGCCTATTTAACGATTTGGTGGGCTCGCTTTCGTATTCATATTTGTGACAGTTTTTCGGTCGCGCTATTTGCTTTAATTTGGCCATTGCATGAAAAGGAGCCATGCCTTTCTATTAAGTCATATAACCTATTCCAATAAGCGCCTATTGAGCTCTTTTCAAACAAAAACGTTCTCTCTTAATCCAGTGTTACATATTGATGCTATTATTGTTTATTTTGATCTTTTCTTAAACTTGAGATTTTATTACATTTAACTTTGCCCCGAATTCCGATCTCCCTACTTTAAAATGAAGATTAGTGTTTCGTACCGATAGGCCTATCCTTGCAATTACAAATATCAGTAATTGGCTTTACTGTTTATGTTTGCTGTCAAAATAATATTAAATAATTTTGCTGCCTGCTGCTGTTCTCCCTATATAGTGGCAAGCATTGAGCTGTCATTTAAGATTATGACCCTACAGTGCGTTTTAAGCCATTCAATATTGGGACCGCTATTTACGACTTGTCTTTACTGTAGACTAATTAATATGAACTAACGCCTCTCATTTCGCGCCTGTTGCTTGGCCCTGGCATAAACGCCGCCATGCAAAGTGCAAAGTAGCTAGAAATGAAGCACCCCCAGTTAAGCTGTAACAACCGCAGGGGCCCCAATAACAATGTCGAGGTTAGGAACATCAAATCAGCTGGCTGCGCCGCCCTCACCCAGTTGCAAAAAGAAATTGCTTTAACATTTAGATCATGTTTAGCTCGACACTAACATTTTGTTGCAAAAGATAAGATAGGACTATCTTTAACCCCTCCTCTTTTTTGGGGTATCACCAAGTGTTTTGCTTGGAGTTGGCTACATATTAAAATTTGTAGACTTCATTTTTCAATGAATCTTTTTAAATATATTGATAGATGATGCCAAAGATCCATGCTATAAAGAAAAATAGACAAAATGTCCCAAAGAACTTAGTTTTTCTAGAAATTGCAACTTTGTGAAGTGCAGGCACCAAAATTTAGTGTGTTTTTAACCGGTAGACTATATTTCATAAACATTGAGAGACTTCAATTTTTGATGAATCTTTTTGAAAACGTTGACAAATAACGCCAAAGAACCATGCTTGTGAGGAAAAGTAGTCAAAATGTACCAAAGAGCAAACTTTGTCTAACAATTGCAAGTTTGTTTGTTCTAATATGATAATTGTTTAACTAAAAATGAAACATGATGTATGGCAACCAATTTTTGATCAGCCGTTATAAACTGATCCTTAGCCCTAAGTAATTGGAATCACATATTGCTGGAAGACAAATTTCGTAAGCTTTCAAAAGACAGTAATTGTTGGTGTCTTATAATAGTTTTATATTAAAGTTACCTGTTTTTACTGAGCTTACCACTTTTTGAGAGGGGTAAAAAGCTATACCACAGGTCTTAAAGTTTAGTTTTTTCAACATAAAAACAAACATTAATCGTATGTATTATACACTGTCGGAATTGCCTTGAAACAACCTTTAATTTGTTAAAAAAAATTTTTGAAGATCAGTTTTTAAGTAAACTGATTTTGCAAAAAGTTTGCAACTTTTGAAAACATCTTGATATTATGATCTGTGGTAGCGAAAGACTTGTGTTAATCGTACCAATCATATTATGATATAGAGTAGGGGTGCACAACCTTTTCACTACTGCCGGCCGCAAAACATCCTATAAATGCACATTAACGGCCGCCACTAGTTAAAGTCATTTTTTACGAATTTACGTTTTAAGCCTTACAACTTAACTGCCGTAAATGCTCTCTTCACTACTCATGCTAAACATTAAAAAAAGTCAAATTTTTGAGTTTGGAGAATTTATTCAATCATAAATCACAAAATTTTACTTAATGACTTCCTTGATCTTGCACCTCCTCAGATAAACTTGCGAAGTTAGGTGGCTCGCTGGATATCATGAGTCGTAGTTCACACTCCAGATTGCTGTCGGATAATCGGGTTCGGTACTTGTTCTTTAAATATTTCATTCTTAAAAATCCTGCTTCGCACACGTAAGTACTTCCAAAATGAGAGTTTGTTTGGCCAATTCTTGTAGATTCGGATATTTAACAGCTCCTTCCCACGTATCTAGCAGATCTTCTTCGTCTTTAAATTTTTTGACAAACTGCTCGTCGTTCTTCAACTCGACGAGTTCCATTTGAAGATTCAATGGTGCAATTTTGGTTTCGACCAGACGTGGATAAGCAACGAGCCTTGTGTCGGAAATCCTCTCAAAGTCTTGGAAACGATTAGAAAATTCCTGCAAAACCCCATCAAAAACGCTTGAGAAAAGAATGATGGGAATATCATCCACTTGAATTTCTTTGCTGTCAATCAGAGCCTTCATCTACGGAAAGTGGAAAAAGTTACGCTGATGCAGATGACTTTTGAGGAGACGACATTTGTCACGGAAATCTTGTACCTTTTTGTACACGAGACAAACTGTTGTTGCCTTTCTCTGCAGACTTTGATTCAGGAAGTTAAACTGGGTAAGAAAATCCACCAGAAAACCAAGCGTCATGAGAAAATCTTTGTCGAGCAAGGGACACTCCTTGTTTTTGGTTGAATAGTATTCTACTATTTCCTTTCGCAATTTCAGTACACGGCGGGAAGTTACTCCTATAGACAACCAACAAACTGCGGAGTGATAAAGTATGTCCTCAGCAGATGTTTCACTTGAGCATAAAATTTCTTAAAATTGTCGATGATGCAAAGCATTTGCGCGAATAAACAAGATAATGCGTTTCACATCCTTCAGAATGGTATTTAAGGCAACGGATTTGGTACATAGAGCTTCCTGGTGGATGATGCAGTGAAGGTTGATGAGTTCTTTATTGTCATCGTCCGTGCAATTGCCCCAAAGGTATTTCAGATCTAATGCAGAGCGAATGCAGGCATTCCTAACTGCAATAAATATGTTTTCTCCACGAGTGCGAGTAGCCAGTGTTTCCGTGGAAAGGAAATCCTTACCCAATTCAAAGCTTGAAGAAAGACAGCGAACGAAGATAAACAATTGCGCGGAGTCGTTGATATCAGTTGATCATCAACAGCAAGTGAAAATAAACTTTCTTTCTTGTTTATCTTTGCTTGAAGAGAGTTTTAACTGCTGAGCCATATCATCTTGCCTGCGTTGCATTGTAACACGCGAGAGAGCAATTGAAGAATAATCAGCTTTCTTCCCAAAGTGAATGCACTTAACAACGTTTATCAAGCATCGCTTCACGAGTTCGCCATCAGAATAAGGTTTTCCCGCAACGCCAAGATGATATGCCACTCTATATGATGCTTCACAGCGGCTATTAGTGAACTTATGGAAAGTTGTTTTGCAAGCTGTCTGCTTTCGCACACTATTTTTCAAATTTTCAATGCAGATCTTTCTCGAACCCTCTTTCAGTTTCGCGTAAGAGTGCGATTCGTGGCGACGAAAGTGCTGCTTTGCGTTATCCCCTTTCACAGTTTTCACAACTTGGTTGCATATTAGACACATCATACAATGTGTTGCTGCCTCAATCATAAAGTAATCCTGCTCCCATTTTGAATTAAATACTCGTTTTTCCTCTGTTAATGTTCTTTTCCGTTTCAATAACATAGAAATACTTGCAAATTTTAATGTAAATATGTAATTTAAGTGTAAATATGTAAATTTAAATTGCTACCAAATTTCAGAACTCACCGTAAATACTCGAGTATAAGTTGCACGCGTGTATAAGTCGCAGCCCCATATTTGACCTGATAAAACGGTACGGAAGTCTGTATAAGTCGCACCTGACTTTTTGGGTAAATTTTTAGTACAAAAAAATGCGACGTATACTCGAATATTTACGGTAATTCTAAAAAAATATGCTAGAAAATGGAAGATCCAAAAGAAATATGCTAGATTTTAATTTCGAAAAAATATGCTAAAAAAAATGCTAATATTTTAGCATAAATATATTTTTACGATTAGATTTTACATTTTTTCTTTTTACTTTTTCACAATTTAAATAAATTAGCATAAGTATCTGCTTAAATATATTTTTACAATTTCACGGCCGCAAAAAATTCTTTTTCGGCCGCAGGTTGTGCGCCCCTAATATAGAGCGAGTTTTAAGCGTGCAAGCGAAAAAGAGAAGAAGCATGCTTAGAAGGCTTAAAATGCTTAAATAGAGAATTGGTTATAGCATTGTCAAATAAGCTTTAATTGTTGTAAAGTAGTTTTTATCGAAATCACCTAATTAATATTTCCGGAAACAGCGTTTAATCGCGTTTCTGCGATCAGTACTTCAAAAAAAGCATAAAAAACAGATTGTGCAATGAAGCGTTGATTGTGACGTCATTTTAGACCCCAAACAAATGAAAGTTTTTGCAACGTGGTAAGTCGGAAGCTGGTTTTCGTTTGAGCAAAAAGCGGTTGTCATCTGTCAAGGAATACAATTTCAAAATAAATTTTCTTGATTATGACGTCATCATGGCGTCGCGGATCCCACAACGTGGTGATCAACCGTGGCAAGTTTGATGCTTGTACCTCTAGCAGTTTCAGAGAAGTTACAACAGACAAACAGAATTGCGCTCTCTGTATATATTGGTTTTGGCGTTGATAAAGCATTCCAATGCGCAGGGTACCATCAGGAGGGCAAAGCTTCCTTATGAGATTTATCTTGGACTCGTAAAAAAAGTTACGGTGTCAATATAGAGGCAAACCGTTATATTCATCTTTGTACTGCCCACAAGACATTCGACCGCGGTCTAAAAAGTGGTCTCCTGTTTTAATCTAGTTCAAATCCCTCTAAACAAAATCTTAATTGCGTCTCTAAATAGTAACTCAGCAGTATGGTAAATGTTTGATCAATTTATTAGCGGTACAAAACATCAATACAACTTTGAAAGAAGCTCCTTTGCCAAAAGGTTTTATTACATTCAATAGTAGCAATTCGTTTCAAAATCGAAGAGTGTTTGTGCACGGGTTCTATTACTAGCATTCAAGTATTAGCGAACCTTTACCAAAACCATTTTTTTGGCCGCTATCGATTATAAAGGTGCACAAGTGCTTTTGTGTAGATGATATTGAGAATGCGTGTTACTACATGGATGAATGTTATCAGCTGAGCGTGGGTAGAAAGTGGACGGACGACCAGCAGATTAACCTAGGACAATCTGCATGTAATCATCTGTCTAGGTATGTATGTAAGAGTAGTCATCAGTTCAATCGCCCTGGAAAATTTACTCACTGTTGCGTGTTAACAAATGAAACCGGTTCTTCTTAGGTAAATGCGTTCATTCTATTGTGATATACTTGAGTTTTTAGTAAGTGCAATTGAGCTGTTTATATTAAATCGAAACTGGGAAGGCTGATCACCACATAAATGATCCAAACTATTTATTGGGCCACAGTGCGCAAAGTGCTCGTCGCACCAATGGAGTAAACTGTAACAAAAATATATAAAAACGACGGTGCCATATTCGACTCAGCGATAAGGTCCTATCAACCGGCTTGGTAGTGTTCTGGTTTGAGCGTCCGTTTCGCAGTCGGTGGACTTTGGTTCAATTCTCTTGTCGAGTCACACCGAAAACTAAAAACGGTATTCACAGCTTCCCTTCTTGACACTCAGCAAGAAAGAAGTAGTGCGTAGAAAAGACCCGTAAGTTCGGTCGTTATGTCCTTGGGTAATGCACTTAACGGGGTACCTCATCTTCATATGCCAAACAGATGGTGGAGTTTAGCAGTCTACCCTTGGCAATGGCCTAGTCTTACAAAAGACTTGCAAACAGAATACGATCTCATAAAAAAAAACAACAGAAAACGCAGTGTAAACGGAAAAATTGGAAGACTTCAATTTCTAACGCGCCCATTGATGTTGCTTTTGACGCTCGTCATGGTTTGACCCCGAAGGCTCTCAACATATTTAGAGCGAAATTACGTTGAAAATTGCAATCTTGGCTTTGGAAAAAAGTTGTTTTTCACAGAAAACGACTTCCATAAACATGAACACGCAATAGATAAATGCTAAAGCTGCGCTTCTTACAATAAGGTCTTTCATCAAAGTTGAGCGTGCTTTTAAAAATTGTCAGTCACTATTCTGTATTCTCCGCTGGGGTAGAAAAGAGTCGAGTCAGGCGATTTGACTTTTTGCTTATAAATGCGTCATCAATATAAGGGAGAGGGAGGCGTCGACCTTCCTCTCGCTTTCATGCCACTATCTGTAAATCAGCACACAGTTAAACTGTCTCGAACCACGTTGAAAGTGATGAACTTGAAGCTGTACATTTTAAATGTGAAGTATTGCTTAGATTGTTCTCTGCAATGGCTGATCGTGCTGATGGTCCTGCGGCGTCGCTACCGATATTAAAACGGGCGCTAGAGGTTGCCCAAGAGGCCGAAGAGGACTTACAAGTAGCCAATGCAGCTCTCAAATTGGGTTTCAGTTACTATAAGCTAGCTGATACTGAAATGGCTAAACAGGTAAAACATCAATGTTATTTACTGTAATGTAGTACAGATGCTTCGGACTTGGCAACGAAAGGCCTGGAGTTCGAAATTCTTGCTAATAACCATTAATGTTTTTTGACGGGGTATACGGTAAAGTATTGTGTTCCTTTAGTTAGAAATCGAGTGGATAGTGGCAGACACGCGCTATACCATGAATGTAAAGCGGGAAGAAACCTTATGCGAAGTCAAGCTAGCTTTCAGCGTGAAATGCTTTCCTAAACCAGGTTTACACTAAAACCAAGCCCAGCGTAGCTCTTGTTTTATTTTGGCTCAGTCGCATGCTGCCCGGTACGCCTTCAGCATAGACCAGGCTTGAGAAAGCAATCCAAGAATAAAGCTTGCCTGACTTTATGCAGTCGCTCGCGGCTTGCAACTGAGTCAAAGCAGAACAAACAAAGAATTAGGCGGCGCTTGGCCTCAGTATAAACCAGGTTTTTGGCTACGAAGCGACCTAACAAAATGTGCTTCAAAATGCTTTTTTCTGGATGTATTATCTTTGTATTTTTCTGACTAAAGGAGTGGGATCATACTAGTAAATTTTGAAATTAATGAAAGTTGCATAGTTCGCTGAAAGAAAGATGTCAGTACTCGTATAGAGACCAAACTTTACACGTTTCGGATTGAATTTGAATACTCGTTTTCTTTAAATAGTAGCGTATGCAGAACCTAGTTTTGAGAGGAGCCAAAAATATATTTTTCGGTGTTCGTGTTCCAAAATTTTCAATTTTATTGTTGTATCAATTTTCTAACCGGCCAATTTTGTTAACCTTTGCCTCAAATTTGTTTGATGACTTATTTCGAGAGTGTTGTCTTGTAGCGGTACACCTGAAAATACCTTCATTTCTTGAACTGGTTCAAAAAATTGGGGGGCATGGGCCCTATGGTCCGTAGCCACATCTATTCTTTTTAACAAATGCAATGGTACACGTGGAATAATACGGTACTTATGTCCGTGCGGCGTCCTAAAAAAGAAAGCCACCGTTTGCATTTGTCGAAGTAGAGTGAGTATTTAGGAAGTGCTAAAAGAGCAACTTTTGGGTGCAATAAACCACATAGTCTGCGGGCGCTATTTCTTGAGCTCCGTGGTTCCCGCCATGCCCCCATTTCGAGGAAAGGGTTGTATAACGGCTTCACCTATGAACTTATTATTTATTCTGGAGTTGAAACGGCCTGTTCAGCTGTGTGGAAAAACAATCTTGAGCTTGTTCTTAAATTTATTTATTGCAGTATTTGTTCGAGAGCTTTGCACGCGCCAAAATCGCGGGTTCAGATCTTCACTTGGGTAGAACCTGCGCAGCTTTGGCACGATGTTTTTACGAGCAAGGAAATTTGCCGGAGTGCGTCGAATTTTTACGTCTTTACGTCGAGACATTTCATTCACATGAAGATAGAGAAGAGTTCGTAAAAGCGTGCACTACGCTGGGAATAGTCTATAACTTGACGGTGAGTGCGTGTGTGTGGGTGTTGAAGATGTGACGCGGTTTGTGTGTGGGTGGGTGGGTGAGTGGGTGCGTGCGTGCGTGTGTGCGTGTACGTGGGTGAGTGTGTGGGCGTGTGGATATAATGGTAGAAACTTTTTAACCTCCCGCATTCTAGGTGCACGACGGAGAGTTTCAAAAAATCGCAAAATGATCCAGCGTTCCTCGAGTTTTTGTTTACCTTTTCATCGTGTAGAGACACGGTACAAAGCAATTTTTCAGATTTATTTGGCCAACCTGTTTGAGAACCGGCTAGGGAAAATCGGATCCAGTTTCGAACCAGTCATGAATGTTAATTGCAGACTGGTTGCCCCACCACTAACAAAACTGACTGACGTTGGTGGTGACCCAAATGTCGCCTTTTACTACAAGATGGGCAAGCAGCTTCACTATATTGACCAGATGAGGCATGGGTCCACCCATTTATGTCATTGTGGCAGTTGAAGCTAGCTCAGTGATTCTCAACCTTTTTTTTGTTGCGGCATACTTTTCACGATTTCAAAATTTGGCGGCACACATAGAAAAAGATAAGTTTAAAAATTATTTACTTAACTACAACACACTGCGTAAAATAGTTATGATAATAATTTTAAATATGCGAAATAAAATATTATGTACTACAAAAATGACAATGCGTTTATTAAAGGATTAATTACAAGTTAATAACAAGAATACTTTTAATGCGAAATACTGTATATCTAAAATTTGGCGGCACATTTTTATAATTTCGCGGCACAGTGGTTGAGAATCACTGAGCTAGCCAGTTGAAACGGCATGAACGTCTTGAATGAATTTCAAATTGATTTCGTACGTTTATGCTATTCTACGGGTTCTGAAGCCTCAAGATTAATAACTACTTGGCATTATCACTGAGTTGGTCATTGTTGCTGTTGTTGTCACTCGACCCCTTCCGAGGGACGGGGGCATGGCGGAAGACCATGGAGCCCCCAGAAACCGGGAAACTCCCCAGGAACTGGACCGAAGGTCATAGAGAGACAGAGAGTTGCCAAAGAGCGAGTGGCGCAAAGAGTCCGTAGCTGGACAGTGCAGAATGAGATGAGAGGTGTCCTGGGACGAGTGTCTGCAGGCGCTGCATAAAGGATTCTCGATTTTGCCAATCCTAGAGAGATAAGAGCGTAACAGAAGGCAGTGTCCGTTGTAGCGAAGACGAGAGAGAACATAGCGAGCGTGACGAGGAAGCACAAGTTCCTCGGTGGAAATCGAGGGAACCTGTGTGTCGAAGAATTTAGATAAGACAGTACGCCTCCAGTCCGAGAAAGGAGAAGAGTGGATACGAGAGATAAGAAGAGAGAGACAACAACGGATTGCAGAGGGTGCAAGTAGCGCTCCCCGTCTGGCCAGCTCATCAGCAGCGTCGTTCCCCGGGAGGAAAAAGAAGACAGTTCCTGCTGGATCTTCCAGAGAGTTTGAGATAAAAGGAAAGACGGAGAAGAGGACAGGGTGGCGACGACAGAACGAGAGTCAGAGAGGAGGCGAAGAGAAGAGAAATTACATACTTGTTGGTGCTGCGCGGACCAGCGGAAAGCTTGCAGAATGGTGAAGCTTCAGCGGAAAAATTTGAGCATACTGGGCCTGCTAAAAAGGAAAAAGTGGCCTCGCTGCCACAAAGAGATCAATTGGCAAGTACGCCAGAGCCACCTTTGCCAAAAGGAAAAGAAACAGTGCTATCAGTCCAGATCACCACATCGTGGGGTGGGAGAGAAAGTCAAGGTAAGCGAGAGCCTTACCTTGGCGAGAAAGAGGGTAATCAGAGCGGGAGCATGGGGAGGAAAGGGTGGACTTCACAGAAAAGGAAGGCAGGCTTCAAGGAGGAGAGGCAGGGCAAGCAAAGAGAATTTCTCTAGAAGTAGGAGGAAGCATGAGCGGGTGAGTGGACGCAAAAGCTCTCCAGAAAGATCGGCAGAGTCTTGGTTTCACTCCGAATCTGGCCAAACCTGAAATGATAAAGGAGGTTGAAAGACGAAGGGCCGGCTCATAAGATTACAACGAAATGAATCAGGGTGACTCGTAGGGGAGGCAAAGACGCCTCAGAGAAGAGAAGTGGGATAAGTGAGGACGAGAAGCAGCTGGAGATGGCGCGACTAGCCGCTTGGTGAAGGCGTTCCAATTTGGTGATATCGGTAACGCTTAGAAAAAGAAACCATCCGGGTGAAGCGTGAGTGAGAAGGAGCCGAGGAAAAGCTTTGTACAGAAGAGAGAGGGACTCTTTAGGGGGCCCCATAAGGAAGCAGAGATACAGCGTAATGCCTTGAGACGAGGGAAAAACTTGTCCTTCAGCGAAGATACATGTTTAGAAAAGGAAAGAGTGCGGTCGAAGACAAGGTTGTGGTGTCGGCCAAAAATTTGCCATGTCGTTTTTTAAAACTTGCCGACACCGACACCTTTTTTTTGATTATTCAGTTTTTTTTTATCTCTTCAACATTTCATCACTGCCAAATGAATTATAATTGTATTATATAGTGTGTCGTTGTCATCACCAGCACCAAGTAGTTATAACTTTAACTACTAGGTGCTACCGCGCTGGTTCCGAGGTAGGCCAGCCGAAATGAGTTTGTGGAAAGGGGTGGGGTTCCGAAAGCTTTGGAGAAGTCAATAGTAGCTACAATGTCCGAGATCCCTGCTTGGGTGTGTTAAACCCATCCGAAATGGACTAAAAATAAAACAGAATTTGATCTAGAGTAGACGGTCCAGGACGGAAACCAGCCTGGTGGGGAGAGAGAATGGAGTTAGGCTCCAGAAAGAAGAGTAGACGCGATAGAATGATGTGATGTGTTTAAAAAGCTTTAAGACGCGGGAAGTGAGAGAGATAGACCCGAAGGAAGCAGGAGAGTCGAGAGGCTTTCCCATCTTGTGGATGGGAATCACAGATGTCTTTTAGATAAAAGGAAAGAAATGCAATGACCAGGAAAAATTGAAAATGTGTAGGAGAAAATCTATTCCAGAGCGAGGAAGGTGCTTTAGCATGGGATAGACAACTTTGTCTGGGCCAGTGGCGGTGGACGACGAGAGGTTTGTGGCAGCCGCAAGAAATTCAGTGGGGAAAAGGGGGAGCAAAAAGACGAATAAGACTCCTCAAGGCACTTGGCTCTGCGGAGCTCGAAAAGGTATCCTCTGGCTCTGCTGCTCAGGGCTTTTGGTTAGAAGACAGAAAAGTGCGATCCCAGGTAATCGGCATAGACCGAAACCGATTCCCTGGGAGAGGAACAGTTGGGGAAGTTAGGAGAGGAGGAAGATGAGGAATAAGAGCCAGTGACAGAACGAAGGAGGAATACACAGATTTAGGGTTAGAAGGGGGGCGCTCGTTGGGGTGGAAAGACAGGAGAAAGAGGGATGGTTAGTAGAATTGATAGGTGATCAGAGCCCAAGTCCTGAAGCACCTCCCAGGAGCAAGAGAGGAGGAAGCAAAGGAGATTTACATAATCAGAGTAGGTGTCAAGCAAAGAAAGGAAGGAGGTAGAAAGGCCAGAAAAGGGTAAGCTCTGCCTAACGAAAATGATGACGCCGTCGCCAGCATACGTGACATCGGGAGAAAAAATGCCCGACCCGGAGTGGGTGCGATTAAATTGCAGAGCAGAAAATCCAGGGATTCGGAAAGAGGAAGATGAGCTAGGGGTAGATTCCTGGATTTATATAAGGTCAACGGGATGAGGCGAGATAAAGTGTACTAGCTCAGTACTCCTGGCACGGAGACCTCCAGTATTCCACTAAAAAACCCTGAGGGTGTCAGGGGGCAAGAGCAAACAGGAGGTATGAAAAAGCAATCAGGAGCATGAGGCGGTGGGGAGGGTGCAGAGGGAGAAGATACGAAGTGGGCCGAAAGAGGATAAGAGGTTTGAAGGCGAGGGTGGGATGGGAGCGCTGCACTAGCAGAGGAGGGTCGGACGGGCCAGGTAGCACAGTGGAGGTATACAAGATGGAGGAGTTCAAAGAGGAAGACACAATGTTGGTAGGTGTGGTATCTCCAGAAGAAGTAGGGTAGGCAGTTTCAGGAGTAAGAGCTGCCTGGAGTTTTGAATCTAGATAAAAAAAGAAGTGAGGACCTTAAATGGGCCCATTTGGAGCAAATGCAGCATTGCACCGACCTACCCTTCCAGGTCACATTTCCAACGCACACTGAACAGGGAAAGACAGCGCCAGGGTTAGGATTAACGTTGCCGCTCATCAGGAGAAGGAGAAGAATGAGGAGACGAAGACGGGCAAGAGAAAAACAGGAGAAGAGAGAAAACAGTCGACCGATTTTAAAGAGGCTGTGTGCTGCCCTTCTGCAGTCGTTCGTAGGGCAGCACCGCAAAAAAATGATTTGTTTGAGGGGAGTGCCCGTGGTAACTGGGACCCTCGGAAAGGCCAGCAACCATTTCGACTCAAACGGGGTCATAGATCGCACCATCACGCTGAGAGGGCTGTTGATTGGTGCAGCGAGTTGTTCATTATGCAATGATTGAATACTGCCATAATTGATTGGCCTATATTTTAAATGGATAAAAATGCCATTCCTCGCCCTTTTCCCCCACAAACACACGCACACTAAAATCAACAAAAAAGCTTTGTATAGTTTACTCAGTTGGAATGGTATGGAGTCAAATGAAAAGCTGTAGCAAACATAATTTCATGTCTCTGCTAGTGCATACTTCATGTTCACTCTCGTTTTTTCACTTGACTCGATACTAGCACTGATAAGTTTGGTGCGAAAAGCTGCTTACAGCTCAACTTAAAAAGTTCTGTACAACCAGTTTGTGCAACGGTGACACGTTATGGTAGGGAGAATACGGCAATGCGGTTGACCTGTTTCGGTCCGCTTACAACGAATCAAACACGATCATGCGCAAAGACGAACAATGTCTCGTGCAATTGGGCGTTGCTAGAGGCAACATGATGGTGTCATCGTTCATGAGAAACCTTGAATTTCCCCAATCGATGATGATGGCCCGCATTGTAGAATGGAAGGATTATCGCGACAAGAAGTCCGTTGAACAGTTGCCTGATGGTAAGTGCTGCTACATGTGAATAAAAAAAGTCATTAAACTAGATGCCAGAGATAAGTTTAGTAATAAAATTGATTGAAAAGACTTGGAAATTTGTCGTTTTTGTGTTTTACAGTTTACCCTTCTTTGGGATGGAGACTGGGCACAAAGCAATAATTTTGGTTCACATCACGAACCAAATCAAGACCACACTGGGGCAGTGTTTTACAGCCCCGAGACTGCGGACTTACTTGAGACCACAGGAAGGCTTACCTGTGATAAGTGACCATGGGTATCAAGGCATCTATTTAACTCTACTGTAATGAGACGTGAGACTATCGTGATTGCTAACTGGATGACTGCTCTAGCCAAACATGACATTCGATCTGCTTTGACTACCATTGCTCCGAATTTTCACAAGCTCTTGAATAACTACATGAATTAGGTTCTCATTGACTCTGTAGGAGAAAGTTGTCTGGAAAACTTCTTGTTTACTAAAAAAAAGTTTTATTTGAGTCTGTTGTTGAGCAGTCGCTCAGGTATTCCGAGGTTTGAAAAGTGCTGAGAAACGCTGGGCTTCGAAAAAGTGGCAGCCCATTTTGAACTAGTCACAAATACAAATTGTAAGACTGGTTGTTTCAACATCAGCAAGACAAACCATTGTTTGGTGCATAATGATCGCTTCTGATCAAATGCAGGTGAACAGTTTTAGTATTTTGACCCGTTTCAATCGCATCAAATATATCTGTCGTTGGCGACTGTAGAGTTTTTGAAGAAAAAACATTTGATTTGCAGGCGTTGGCGCTACTGTCGTTGCAAAGACATCTCATGGGCACTCGGATCCCGTTATCGAGCATAAACGAATGAAAGAAGCCGTAAAACATTGCCATACGATTGATTGATCTCTACTGCTTCAGTGTGCAATTTTTTTGTTTTACCGGTAGATGGCAATAAAGCATTGCGATTACGCAAGATGAGATCTAACTTGCAGTTTTAGGTGTTTAAACAGTATTTTCAAAAGTTTGAGAAGTACAGGTCAAGTGAAGCCCAACACCTCGACGTACATAAACATCCTACTTTTTCAATATTCATAAATTTTTCTGACATTACAATACCTCTTTAAAGCTCTTTTTTTATCCCAAATTAACTCTCGTATAATTAGTTCGCATTATTTTCAAGTTTGCTGAAAGATTTTTAAAGGCTTTTTCGTTGTGGGCATTGCTGTGCCTAACTTAAGGTGAGCACCTCTTTTCTCTAGCTTCCCCCACCTCCGTCAGTCTCAGTACAAACATTTTCCTTTTTGAACGTTGCTAAAGTTATGAAGATAATTTATCAATCCACTTTGAAACAAAAATGTATTGTTCACCTTAAAACCTATTGAATGACAGCGCAAATCCACCAAATCGTGAATCAACTTACTTCTGTGGAACATTATTTCTAATTATCGCAAAAACTAGTCTAAAATTATTACTGTCTTGATGCCCAACCCTCACTTTGTTGGCTCTAGCCACGGCACTGGCTAAAGTTGTGCTTTGAAAATCCTTACCAAAGTGTTTTCAGTAATAACAGTGTTCTGAAAGTGGCCACTGACTTTGAAGTAAGAGGCAAGAGAAAGTGAGGACGAACAAAGAAGATCCGGAAGAAGCAAGTGGAGGAGGAGACAGAGGAGATTGGTTTTAAGACAGAGAATGCACTGAATCGAGCTGTATGTTAAGATGATATGCGAACAACTGTGAAAAAAATGGGGTGAATCCAAAACTACTACTATCACTAAGTCACTCAGTAGTAATTCCATGGAGAAGCGCAAACTGCCGATGCTTTGGTCTTACAAAGCCAGTAGTATGTAATTAAAAAAAAAGTGAAATTCCTCCCTTTCCAGATTTAGCGCCAGATAATGCTGTACAAACCACCTGAGAAGAAATAGCAAAGTTTTGATTCTATCTTATAATATTTTTTTGTTTCAACTATCCAGTCAAACTTTGCAATAAACATTTCTACACTTTAGAAGATTGGAAATCAAATCAGCCCCGAGTTAGACGGCAGCTAAGTTTAAGCCTATTTTGAACCCGAAGCTAAAGCAGAGGTGTATCTATAGAGAGCAGGCTGCCCCCAATTTTGAAATTAGAACCACATGCTGATGACGCCATCACAACAGCTCACAGACCAATTTCGTTTCCTCCCAAAATTTTTTTGGATTCACGCACCGGTCATTCAAAGCATTAAACTTGCATACTTTTGACTCAATGTCGCATTTACGGCAGAACTGACATAGTTTTACGAGGTTTAACCCATCGCATGTAGAACTTTACTTTTTATTGGTGCTCCCTGCTAAGAAATAAATCTTGAATCTCCCTTCAATTGTATGTGCGAGTTTAATGCCAAGGGGGGGTAACGCAAAGCGCCCGCCCCAAAATGACATCGTATCAAGCGAAGAATCAAATTTATGTATGTTCTTGACTGATACGAAAAGAACTGTCGTTTTCTTCTAGTTTGCCCTTGTCCTAGTTCTCTATTTTGTGAATACAACCATTTCATGCATTGCTTCCGATCCAAGGAAGAAGAGTGGAAATTATTACCATTTACCAGAGAAGTAGCTTCACAGCTCTGATTGTATTTTCTGGCCGCTCGCTCCTGCGAGTTCTTCGGGTTTGTTTGCAATGCTTTTTGCGAACTAGCACAACAGGTAACTGTGATAATTAATATTTCATTGCTCCAACAATGCACCTGTCTGCGGCACATCAAATATTCATCGTTTGGACCCCGGATCGCAGTGGTGTTGCCATGGTAACCGAGCATACGCTTTCGAAAACCAAAATTGACTAAACGCTAAAAATATTGTTTGCTCTTTCGCTGCAGCTTGCACTCGGTCACGTGACTTTATTGATTAGCCTGAATAATTCATGGGTGTGACGTCATAGAACCAGTACAGTGCACTATTCGGATGTCATAGTTCCGATTTCTTCGTGCAGAAAAAATTTAACTAGAAAACAAACTTGATGAAAGCAAACAAACCAAGGATTTTTTATGCGAACAAAAAATAAATTAAACCGCCGTCGATAACTTAGGTTCCAAAGTGAATTCAATACCAAGAAAGCCTTTAAAGACTTGTATGCTAATCTATGTAGGAACGGCAGTTGCCTCCGGTTTTAATTTTTTGGCAGAAATTTTTATGCACACTTCTCAATTCTTTTAGACACCATCAAAGGGGATACATTCACTTTCTTTCTAAAAATTTTGTTGATCCGTCAGTACAATCACAGCAATTTTTGTTTGGTCAGTGTTATAGTAGTAGGCCGTTTCTGTCATTGTCACTGTACCCCAAAACGGAAAGTTCCTTTTCAAGAATACGACAAAGCCATAACCACGGTACAGTTGAACCAATGATTTTGCAATTACCATACGGATTCGAATACTTGATTGTAGCTGCCACACTACAGAGAGGGCCCTTTGGTTTTTTGTATTTGCTGGGAGTTACTATCGGTATTGTCATTTAATGAGCAATTTCAGAGTATCAAAATTGACAGTTATTGACAATTGGTAACTCAGATTTTTAATTCGTTATTTTTTTGCAAAAAGTCGGTTAGGATTTTGTTTACATTGTTTTCCGGCTTTTGTTCCCCACCAATTTTAGAAATAAAACAACATCATGGCAAGTGTTAAAAATCTTGCAAATAGTATTGACATTTAAAAAATTAGATCGTACATATTTTGAAAAGATCAATCAAAATTGGGCACAGTTAAAACTGCGGTACAACTTCGAAAGGCTGGTGCTCGTTTAGGAAAAGAAAATTTTGTAACAAAAAAGTAAACCTGACAACATTGATTCCTGCTCCATCAACTTTCATTACGACGGATATTTGAAACTTAGAAAAGCTTGAAAATTGTATTTTAAAACATTGTGTTCATTTGTATTGTAAAGCATGTCCAATTTTCTGTTAAAACAGCTCATTTTGTTAAGAATTTAATTTGAGCAGCATCAAAAGTACAATTTAAATTACATCTTTCTATGCATTGATACACCATGTAACACGTGCTGGTAAAAATCTTAAAGCAAGTAATTTAATGTTTTAACAAAGACTTGACTACAACTTCCAACTGTAGTTGAAATATAGGAGTGAAATTATGGGTTTAACTTGGCTTTAAGATAACTATTAGAAAAGGAAATAGACTGGCACGATGGATAATGGTAATGGTGTAATGAATAAAAAACTGTAAGATGTTGACACAGGAAAAGTTAAGTAGCATTTTACTCGTCGAACTTGCTCAACATAGTGAAGATATTTTCTGTCTTATTTTCATTTTTCCACATACAATCATTTTCCCTCAAATATGAATTCTTCGTTGATAACCACAACATATGTTGATGTGGTCAAGAACCAAAGTAATTAATTTTTGCTGCACCTGTATCAATCCATTATGAAAAAAACCCCACCGACAATGCACTGTGATGTCACAACATCGTGGTGACGATAGCCAATCACAATAACTTTCTTGAACTACCAGAAATCAAATTTTTGTAAATTTAAAAAACATTCAATATTTATTAAAATTTCCATGCATTTCACATGAGGCTTTAATTTTTTATAAAACAATAAGTTAATAAAATATTGAAGAAAAATCCACGTCTGGAATTGCTTTAGCTGCTTTAGGGACATTAAAGTATGATGATGTTCAGAACAAGAGGGCACAGCAGTGTTGATGTAGGTGCTCTTTCCTTATCAAATGTAAGAGTTGGCGGCAAGATAGATAAGTTTAGAGACGTTTTTAAAAATCTTTAAACGTCAAGCAGCAAAAAGAACTTTCTGTTTTCAAATGAAATTTTAGAGTTTGAAATTTTAGAACACTCATCTCTATAAGCAGTGACAGCTAGCATCTTGAATCAGAAAAAGCAGCAACACATGTTTGAGTTTAGCCTGGGCAAAATCAAACCTGCTAATTTCGTAACATTTGTGAAACTTTTATGCCGCAAATGAAAGCTGTCAGTCATATTTTAGTGAAAGCAAGTTACGTGTCTTTGTAATCGAATAAAACGCATTGTTTCGTTTTGCAGATACTAGTCACGTGGCTTACGCGTGCCGTCTGGCGCAGATTAGCCTCAGGCATCAGATACACGCCGCTTTTTTGGAAGGAATTACCATGCAACCTGGTTTTTTAGTTGAACTATCACCTATAAACTCCACGTTACGTCTGCAAGCCGAGCCAGGGCTCGCGCACAACGGGCTATTAGCTGCTATTAAACTTAATCTCTTTCAAGTCAAGTTTCTTTGTCTCCTTTAAAGCAATTTCAAGTGACACCAGTATAACAAATCTTTATTCTATTTTCAAACTTTTATCAAAGCAAAATAAGACCCCACAATGATTTTTTACTTTAATTTTCGGAGTTAAACAAGCTGCAAAGTGGTAATCATATCATTATTAAGAAAAAATCAAAGACAGACAAATCTTTCAACTTTCTTCAAATTTTGACGCTGCGATGTGGAAGTTAACGTGTTTGCTTAGTTCGCAGACCTGACCCTATTTCTCGCCAAGAACTTCTCTAAAATTCAAAGATTTTGAAAGGGCATTTATATCACTGTTTGGCACTCAATGATATAGGCTTACCAGACGGATCTCTGTCGGCGTCGCCCGCAGGCTCCCCCCCCCCCCCAGCAGTGATGTTGTGGATAAGAGAATATCGGCTAAGCCGGCTTCACCCATGGATAGTCGTGAAAACAGTAAAAGAAGTTTACGTTTTTTGACACAGCCAAATTTCGTTCCAAAACAAAACTATCGTTTTTCGAAGCGCATTCGATTAAAGAAGACATTACGGAGGGTTGTGCATAGTTACTACATATTTCCAAGTCTCTCGAGTCCTGACTACGTCTTATTTGCCCTCTTTTCACCATAGGCGTTCTTAATCTTAATGAACTTTATCCGTTAAATTCAGCCAGTGCTTGAAAGCATGTCAAAGTTGTGGAAGGGCGGCGAGTTGATTGATAGGTATTTTTAGGATTATGCTTATTAAATGTTAAGCCTACCCACGACTTTTTCGAAACGGTAGGGGTATTTGTATGAGCTAACCCTATAGCTTGGCGCATGTTGCTTGGTCCTGGCATAAACACAGTCATACTAAGAGCAAACTAACCCGAAATGAGGCACTTACATTTGAGTTATTACAATAGCAAGGCCTCCATTAGTTATGTCGAGGTTAAGAACATCGGTTCAGTCGGCTCCACCCAATTGACATTTGTGAGAACATTAATAAAAAGTTAATATGTTGTTGACATAGCCAATTATCGTTCCAAAATCAAAAGTACTGTTTTTTAAAGGAAACTGATTTAGCCTGAAAAACACAATAGGGAGCTGAGCACAGCGGCCATATTTCCCCCAAAGTTTCTGGAGTTCCTAGAGACGTCTTGGTTGCCCCGTTTTGCACTTAAAAACCAAATTTGCTCACAATTGAAAAAGCCAACGATTTTAAAAAGTTTTATTTGTTTATTGTGTGAAGTGCATAAAAGGATAATTTCAAAGTTGTGGGGAAGGGGTGTCAAAGTGATTGATATGTATTTTCAGGAATAACTTATGAAATATTTGGACCATTACCAACAATTTTTTCGTAGCTGTGTGCTTATTTGTTCGGCCTAAAGTCTGTGGCTGTGCATATATTGTTTGGTTTTGGGTCAAACAGCCAGGCAAAAAACAAACTAACTCGAAAGAAAGCACTTACAGTTATTAAAATCGTAGGTCCCTATCAGTAATGTCGTGGGTAAAAATAGGAAATCAGCCGGCTGCGTTGGTTTCAACCAGTTGCAAAGCGAATTGCTTCAACATTTAAATGACATGTAGCTCGACACTAATATTTTGTCGAAAAAAATAAAACAGGACCATTTTTACCCCCGCTCTTTTTTTTGTTGGGGAATCACCAATTAGTTGCAATTTCCTATTAGTTGCAAATTCTTTTCTAAAGTAGAAAAAAATTTCACTCCCTCTCTACATTTTTTTCCAGCAAAGCCTTAATAACAATAAACTGGTGATGCATAAGCGGCCATGGTTAGCATAGTTCCACTGTGAAGTAGTAATGGGAGATCGTTGCTAATGAGATAATGAAAGAATCGATTTTCTTCGCTCCGATGCTTTCCCTATAAAGTAATGCCTTTGCTTGTACATCATCTGCCCTAAAAAGTCGTTTCAAAATCTATCCGAATGTATAAGCAAAAATCACAAGCAGATTTTACCTGGTCGATACTCGCTGCAACACAGTCATGCCGCGTTTTTGATACTTTTCTAATTTGCAATCTACAAACTTGATTTTATTTCAAAAACGTTGAAATGATCAAAAGACAAACAAACAAACACGTATATATTTTTTAAGTGCATACATTATGATATAATAATTGAACATAACTGTAGCATATTATCAGCGCAGGATGACATTTTTTCTTTACTTTGCAGAAAAAGGGAAAATGTTTTGAATTTTGCGGCAAAAAATAATCGAAATTTCGGCATTTATTTTGCAGAAGCCCGATGTCCTAAAAATTGAAAAATAAATAAGTAATGAGTGTCTGTGGAGCGGAGTCTTTAATATTTTATTTTTTGATAAATAATTCACCTGTTCAAGTGGTGATAAGTTGCTTACACTGAATATTGATGAAGGTTTTGAGGCAATTGCTTATTTTAATATTTCATAAGATCTATTTTTCTCCAACAAATCGCTTTTCAAACAAAAAAGACGGATTAACACTTTCCGAATCCTGGCTTGATGACGTCACCGTTAATTATGACGTAACAATTCAAAATACGAATGCTTTAAATAGCAACTGTAGTCATCGCAAAGTTTTAAATGTTTAACAAGATTGCAGACAGCATCTTTACTAAAAGCCTCTTTTCATTCTTTCGTTCCTCATCATTTGCTTCCCGACATTGCATTTTGTTCTTGCTACTTTACAGCTCTTTCTCTAATACCGGAGAAATTTCACAAACATCCAAACAGCAGGTGGAATTTCGTGTTTGGAAGAAAGAAATGTTTCTAAACTTAATTTGAATATAGGCAACTTTCAAAAATTTGCGGAAAAATGTCATTTTGCACATTTTTGCTTGAAACACAAATTAACCAAAAAAGGTCTATTTGCACTAGCATGATGTTCGAGCGTAATCAGGAGCACGCTTTGTTTATTTTGTTATGTCTAAACACGCGCTCACACGCAGTACCGCTGAGGGCGTATTTCGATACAATAAACCATTGATATGGGCCTTGAAGAAAAATAAGGCCCCAGGCTTTTAATGGCCATAAGGCATTTGATTGTTTACATTCGAAGTGCTTGCTTAATTGTTTGTTAACAACTGCAGTTGAATATATCACAAAAATATCTTTATTCCCTCTTAATGACGCAACAAACATCAATGATACGGGCTACATTATTCTTCATGAGGCTTCAACAAGTATTTTGTTGTCCAATAGTTACAAGGTTTTAAACAACTGCTATTTCACTCAATTTACAAAAACAATTGAAGTTTTAAAAACAAGAGCTTGGGTCATAAACTTTTTTCAAAAGATTAGAGTCAAAAATTTAGCAATTGCATATAATAAGATATTTTGAATGTTTTCCTCTCGCACTCATCAGGAAATAGTCAAAACAACTACTGCCAGCTAATTGATTATTATAATCTTCAAATGTTTTTTTATGATTTTTGTAATGCACATGTAGATTAAATTTCAGATTTTCCGTGGTCGCTAATTAGTATATCAACGCTGCCAAGAGATGAGTAAAAAATGCATACATATCAGATGATTTATGGATTCCATAATATCGATATCAAAACAATCGTTTAGTTACCCGATACCGGGCACGCGCATGGCATCAATTAGGACCCCCAGGCTATTCTGTGTCCATGAGCGTATCAACCAGGTGATGACTATTATGATATAATAGTGCAGTTGTGACCGCACAATAACCAGATGCCAGATATAAACTTGAAAATGAGATTGATGAAAATATTGTATTGCAGCTTGTCGAAAAAGAAAATTATTCATCTTTTTTGGCTGAGAAGGGGAAACCATTACGGTTCTACGTAGAATGACGTAGTGTTTATACTTGCGCACAGTGGAAATGACTTTCCATCTCATTAAGAGCAACCTGCCCACAAGTTTTTGTGCTAAACCTGCTAAAAATCAATATTTGTGTTGGAACTGCGCAATTTTGTTGTGATTGCGCTTCTGTTAACTGTCTTCCTGCTTTGGTGATGCTTAAAATGGTTGGATGACATAGGCTTAGCCAGAGAGTGCAAATAAGAGTTTCTAAGCCTAAAAGTAAACAAGAATTGCAAAATCGGAGATGAAGTGTGATGAACTATTTTTAGAGAACACGCGAAAAGTTACAAAGGAGTTTGTAAAGAGTATGTGAGCACACTTTATCCTTTCCCTATTTCTGTTTCTGCTGCATTTTTGTATAACTTACATAACGTTGGGCACGTCATTTGCATTTTCATAATATGACGTCTGCGATGTCACAGCTGTTTTAAACAAAAAATCGTGCAATAGAGTGGGCAATGAAAATGAAGCAAATGCTTGCAAGGCATTTGACTCATTTTTCAACTCATATTATCGATACACAAATACATTTCGGTAACGTTTGTTCCGCAATTCAAGAATCAGATTGATTTGTTTACTATATGACGTCATTTGGGAGCATGACACAAAAACATCATACAATAAAGGAACAAAAAAGTTCAATCTCCACTCTTCTAAAACATGACTCAGTGGTTCTCCACAAGGGGTCCGACCAAAGATATCCAGAATTTTAAAATTTACTTTGCGCTCTTTGAAAATCCCTCCACGTTTCATATTATCACTTCTATGCTCAGCTCTTCTCCATAAAGCCTAGCGTCAGTGTAAAATCGGCTATACTCACATAGTTAAGCGCTTGGCAAGTGATCTGTACATGTTGCTTAAAGTGTTTGATGTCTTCCGCGAGAATAATGCCCGCTTCCGCTAATAAAAAAGACGTTGGCATTTGTAAACAAAATTTATGTCTAATTTTAATTTGTTTACAATTACACGCTCTAGGGTGCTAAAGGAGGCAATGTGTCAAAGCTCTACAATCTTTTCGTCTTGATTACTAAGCAAAAAATTTAGCAACATTTGCAAATGTTAAACTGACTCAAAAAAGGTCTTCGCTCTACTTTTACCCTATTACAACCATTTTTGACAGAATTTTGTGATTTTCACACAACAGTTTTTATCTCAAGTTTACCTCAAAGCCCATCTTTGCTAAAGTTTTGTGTGGCTTTTCAAAAAAAAACAAAAAAGATTTTCACCTCATTAATTTAAGCATCCCCTTTCAAAAATCTTCGATAAGATGGCCACACTACATAAAACAACCAAACCATGTGTATTTCATTGATCTTTTCTTCACAACACCTGCAACTTAACTTTCTTGCATGTGCAACGATAACTGAGAGCAGGAAGCATGTCTTTTTTTAACAACGCTTCGAGCAGTGGTGAAGAGCGACGTTAAACTCCAAAAACACCAGTTCATTATTCGGCATCGATGTTTGTCATTCTGACGTAACAATATATCAATGACGTAGCATCTTGCAATAAAATTAAAAACATGAACTAGATGCCTCAAGATTTAAAATGTAAACTAATCATAGAAATTCACTGACAGTTGTTGCAAGAGTGAGTCCACTGACAAATTTACTTTCTATATCATCCAACTAAAAAGGCATCACTTCACTCATACGTAAAACAGCTTGTATTTAGATCTGCTTTTATCTTACCACTGCAAAAAGAAATAAAATAACAGAAAAACCTTCTTTACTACAGCCATCTTTTTTGCGTTAAGACGTTTTTTTCATGCCAAGAAAATTTGGCTTCTTATGTCATTCTCCTCACTGCTTCAACCACTAAGGCACACACCATTGCGTAACTGCCATTTTTAAAGTTTGAGTTGTAATGATTTGTTTTTGCCACTATCACTGGTTTCAGAGTCCGAGACAGGAGTTGAACTCTCATGCTCTAGATCAAGTTATCAGCGGGTCAACCGGTTGAGCCGTTGCAGTTCTGCACAAATTGATTTGAAAACAGTTTATTGCAAACACGATAGGAACTAACAAGAATCTGAAGAACGTGCGCGCTTTGTACAGCGATAAACTCAATAATACATTACAAATAATAATTTATCAATCTCGCAAAACGTTACGTCACTGTCTGCGTCATCAATCACGTCATCGTCGGGCACTGTATTGCAACTTTCTCTTTTGAGGAACGAGTTCTATTGAGTGACGATGACGTCATGGGCTCCGTCAAGCAAAGTGATTACGTCACATGATTGCATCCTGCACAGAAAGTTGTTTCGTGATGAGGTAAATTTTGACGTCACGAATTTGATACTTACAGCGTTGAAAGCGGAAAACTTCATCCGTTTTTGCTTCTGCCGCTGGTTACAGAACCACACGCGCACGACGTTCTTCTTGAGGTCGAGCTTTTTTGCGATGGCAGCGATTTTGTCGGAAGATGGCCGTGGCTGAAAAATGAAGAAAAAATTTGCAATCTACTTTCACGCATTTTGGTTACAAAACAAAAAAATTTTTGAAGAACAGAAACATATGAAATAAACAGAGTAAGAATGGGTTTTTTGTTGACGTAAAATCGATTTTGTTTGTGATATCATCAGTTACTACGTTTTTGTGTGCAAACTAACGACTGGTTTTTATTCTGTATATTTCAAAATTTTCTTTGAAGCTATTTCAGTTTTATCGTCGTCATACTATTTGGACCCGGTTTGATTCTCGTATCCACATGCTCATTTTTCCAGACAAAAACAGGTTTTATTTTGAAAAATTAGTGGTGCCATTCATAGGCGTAGGAAGTGGGGATCCGAGGGGGCACTGGCCCCCCTCTTGTCAAAATACATTAATTTTGCAACAAAATTTTGGGCAGTTTTTAATTTTTCGGGCAGTTTGAGTAAGTGTTTATATATTTTCTAATCCTTTTAATTTCAATCATAACTTTTACTTTCAGTCATAACTTTTACTTTCAATCATAACTTTACTTTCAATCACAACTTTTACTTTCAGTCATAACTTTTACTTTCGATCATTACTAAGTGCAATTTCCTTGTGCTGCAACCATAGGCCCCGATAATGCACCCTACTGTAACCTAAAATTAGTTTTTATTCTATTATCGTAAATAATGTGTTGAAAATTTTTTCGGGCAAAATTCAGGTGCAGTGACAAATTTTTTAAGCAAAAATTTGGTGCCCCCAAAGTGTTTTCAGTTCCTACGTCCATGGTGCCATCACTCATGTGCGAATCGAGTTCAAACAGAAAGCTTAAAAGCCAGTGCATTTTTATTATCTCACCATTCTGCCGCGAACCTGCACCGTAGCGTTACCGCTAAACTTGAAACCTGTCTCAAATTTGGCTTCATGGTGAAGAAATAATTGAACAGAAGCAAAATATGATTAATAGAACGAGCTGTCTATCAGCTCACCATGAGAAAACATAACGAGAATTGTTACATCATAACTGCATTACACAATGCGACATGACAGATGCAACCGTGTCCGATTTCTAATCGGAATGCGGCCTGAGAATTACGAGCTGGTACTACAGGGAAAATGTATTTGAAATAGCATTGAAAGTCGTGTTTGCTATCAGTGTTTCATGATGCATTCATCAGTGCGGAAAGCTTTGAGGAACAATTATGTTTACAGTTTGTTAGCACTGTCCCACCAAAAAATCTTTCGTGTGCATCCGGATCACTCTGGCTCTTTCTTTTTGTCACAGTACCACCTCTGATGAGTTCATTTTGAAAAGCTTCAGGCAAAACAACTTTCTTAATAATCTATATTAAAATTTTGATCCCCGAAAAATTCATTCCACATTAAATCTTGCACGCTAAGCCCAAGGCCTCTACTACTGCATTGTGACGTCATAAAATATTTCCTAGACTTTTGAAGTCGTATATACAAGTTCACGCAATAACTACCTGGACGTTAAAGAAGGCTTCCAAGGATCTCTTTTCAGGGGCAGCAATTGATGTCCTTTTCCGCTTTTTGTCTCCCATAGCGGCACTTTCCATCCGCCTTCGGTGCTCCTCTTCCGCTTTTTCCAACCACGCGATCAGGATTGGTTTAAGTGCCACCATGTTGTTGTGACTCAGTGTCAGCGACTCAAACCTGAAACGTCAGTCACATGATACAACTGTTTGTACAGCACTCAAACAACCATATAAGACTCCAAGCAGTGGCAAAAAAATTGCCCTGACAATCAGATAAGTTGGAGGGGCACTTTACAAGGCACTAATCTATATAAAGATGGGCATGGAAAAATACAAAACACATTTTGACATGATGATGCTGTTTCGACCTCTGAGCTTTCTCTGTGTTTTTCACCAACATGCTTGAGAAATGGTTGGAAAAGTTGAAGATCAGGTGATACTTTGCTATAGCTGCACGTGTTTGGACAACGATTTTAAATTGAAAAAAATTTACTCTTCTGTCTTACAAAGAATAACTGAAAATTAAAACAACAGATAACATCTTACGTCATGCGAAAATTTATAAACAAGCATTAACCTGCCTATACAGCCATTAGAATACTGATACTTAAAGAACACAAGCTTTTAAGGTCACTTTTACGTGGAAAAACAAACTTTCTTACCTACAAATTGTACTTTGACTGAGAGAGCCTACTCCAGGAAGTTTGAGATTTGCAAGTGCTTGGCCAACATCGTTTTGTGTTACTCCTAACTTGATTCTTCGTTGTTTGAATCTAAGGTTTGTGAAGAAGTTGAAGTTAAATCATGCAAATTGAATTATCCTTGGAAATAGCTGGTTTGCCAAATGGTTTTTGTGACGCACTGACCGATGATGGTACCTCATTAAATTGGAAGAGCTAGTGTAAACAGGTTCTGGTATTTTGAGGATTAAAATATTTGACAACGGCAATGTAATTACAAGCGGGTCTATTTTTCAGGTATTTCAAGATTGCAATATTAAAAATAATTTGTCTACGAAAAAAGTTGGTGACATTATACCTAAAAATTCAATTTGCATCAACAAGGTAGCCGGTTGTTTCTCACCTTTCTGCAAATGCTTCAAGTTCCCTTGGGTCAGCTTCATATTCTGAGGCTGGAAAGGATGAGGGTGTGTTGCTGGTGGGGGAGTCTGTGACGTAATTAAATTAAGTCATAATGTTTTAGAAAACTTTGGAGACAATCAATATCGCGAGCAAAAGAATTGACCGGACATGCACGTACATGCAGTGCTGAGATCTGTGTTTTATACGAGGAGAATTGTTTTTCAACTGCTTTTTATGCTTACCTGTTGACTATTGGCGAATACTCATTCAATTGTTTTGTTAAAAAAAGGTTCTAACTGCAAAAATAACCCACGTATAGTCTACTTCTACTGTATTACCAAAAATTGATTTCGTGCTATTGTCGATCGATTGATTTGCTGTAGAACAGTCACTAACCAATAATTTAAGCAAAACTGATTTCAAAGCAGTTAGAGAAACTTATGCTCGAAAGTATACATCCATGCTTGAATATTTTCCATTGTCATAAGACTCAATTGCAGCCTGCATAAATCCCTTTAGAGCCAGGACATTTATCGAGTAAGCTGACTTAAAATCAATAGAAGAGAATTCAATGAGCTGTAGCAAAGGGGGTGTTTTGAAATTAATTCTGTGTAGAGTTGGGGGTGGTTGAACCAATAAAAGATTAAACTTTCTAAAAAAACTTTCACTTTTGTGTCACGTAAGTGGACAAATGTATTATAATAAGTTTAGTCTTATCATAGGTTTTGTCTCCATGTCTTCATCTAACTAGATCTTGGGTAACCTAAACCAGTGGTACTCATTGCACAACCGGTACCGATATTTATACAGATGACACTGCACCTAAAAGGTTTTAATTTTAAATCATGGCCAAAATATGTAAAAATTCTTACTTGAACTGCTGGTGATGGGGGTGCTAGTTATTGAACCGTTTGGGGTGGGAACCAAAATTGTTGATGATGCAGGGTGAAAGTGGCTGGGAGGATTATAGGTGGGGGTAGGATGGCTGATGTAATGTGAATGATTGTCGGGTGGTGGCATCATCGATGAATTGAAAATGGTTGGCTGGTACGGAGGAAGGGAGCTGAAAACATAAAATTTAAAATTTTGTGCTTGTAAATAGACTAAAATTGCTGATGGAAATCGCAACTAACCAAACCAAAGACGTAGTGAGAGCTTGTATGCTATGGAGGGATCTTACGATCTTTGAATGAGAAGTCACCTACACATGCCGTTGCTGTCGTGGTAAGCCATAGTTTAATGCCGGAACACAAGCTTGAAATTGCTCGTCCAAAGCATTGCACAGTCTTGAGCTCTGAACTTTTCTCTCTCTTGGAATGGAAGTACAGCATGAAGAGGCAAGCGATAAACTGATCAGAATCAGGCTACTAGTGTAAAGCAGCAATCCATTTCAAACCGGTCATAAGTGTGATGGTGTTCTTCGTTGGTTAAATCGTTTTCACTCACCTCCTGGCAGATCCCAGTTGATCTATGACGTCACTGGTTTCAAGGGTGCTCGGCAGGGTTGGAGCGTGATGGAAAGCGGAGGGGGGTTGCATTGTGCTGTAAACTGAAAAATAAATCGTTCGGCTTTAAAGACAAACTTAACTTGCAACAGAGAAAATAGCTGCATGTACACGCAATTGATCCATCTTCCATTGTATTTAAACTCAAATTATGCTGTTGAGATTATGATACAAATATGGCGCTTTTGTGACATCACCATAGAATGGAATCAAAGAAGAACAAACCTGGAGGAGGTACAGGTGCTGCCTGTTGGTAATGTGCACCGCTCGGAGGATAATAACTGGAACTTGGTTCCGGTTTGAACTGGTTCTTTCCGGTGTAATCGGCCGCTAGCACTTCGGCTCGCGCAAATATTGCGTCTTCAAGACCCGAAAAAATGTTTCCCTTGAAAATAAAAACAATTATCAAAGTTTGTCGCACCTCAATCAGAAGCCACATAACCATGCACGAAAGTAAATTTTGTTCTGAAAATTATGTTTCAACTTTTAAAAGTTTTTCTAAAAGTTTTTGTAATCCTTTTTATAAAATTGAAAAAATATGAAAAAAGCAGAAATATGTCGAGTAGAAAGCATAAATATGCCACATTGAAGCATAAATATGCCAATTTCTGGCTGATAGCAATTCGATCATATGTTGTGTAATTTCACGGTGACGCCATTTTATTTCTCTGCTAGCTTCGACAGATGCTGCGAAAATTACCACGCTAATGGGACGCATCATCTAATTATGACGACGCCGTTGCTGTGGTGATTAAAATCAAAAAGATTTATTTTTAAAGGTGAAGTACTTTGCATTTTCAAACATTAGTCTAAACAGCCATTTGTTACAATACTAATGCAGAAGATGCGCCTTTAGAGGCTGAAATAACTGGTTATCTTTGAAATAAATACAAATCTTTACTGGAGTTACGACTCAAAATAAATTGATTTGAAAAGTGCTGTTTTCTCCAAACTTACTTATAGGTGAGTCGGCCATGATAAACTTTTGGCCCAGCAGATTTTTCAGAGCAATTTAAGCCATTAAATTTGGAATAATGACAGCAGATATACTGGGGCAAAGTTCAACAATAGATTGTGATAAAAATTTCAAGCCTTTCTTTTATTCCAGAGAAATCATTTGAAAATGCCAATAATTTTCCCTTATTTTCTGATTAGTTTATCAAGAGTATTAAAGATAAAGATTCAAAAATATTTCATTGAAATAATTTCAAAAATATTTACCGAGTACGGTGACGTCATCCTCCTCATTGCATCTGCGGCATTGTGCAGGGGGGCGTACTTTTGCTCTGTTGCGTAGTTGGGGGTGCTCAGTGACGTCATACTGGTGGTTGGGGATGGCGGTTTGTGGGGATGGTGCGGATGATGGCTGGTAAGCATATTGGTAAACATGACTTATATATATGGTAATTTATTAACCTGAGTATAAATAAATATCTAAAACACAAATGGTTACAATAAAATTTATAATTAATAAACTAAGATTTCGTTTTATTTGTTTCTTGGAGCTTTCTACATTTTCTAAAATAAATAATTAATTGTTGAGGATCCTGAAGTTAACAGTTTGAAGCAAATTGCGAAAAAACTTTATTCGAATATGAATATTTAATATAATAGCACTATTCTCAATGGGATGCTCCAATTAATAAATAATGTACCCTCATCTCACTTTCTGTGCTTCTACTAACTGATACACCGTCCTCTCTTCTTCCCTCCGCTCTGGCCGCCTTTTTCATTTGTCAATGACGTCATAGAATCGCGCTAAGAGCAAATTCGAGCTATTTCGATAGCACAGTTTAACTTGGCTGCCAGATGGTGTAGCGGTTGAAGCATCCGTCTCCAAGTTAGTAGGTAGACCTATATTCGATACACATGTCGAGCCATAGACTAAAAACATTAAAAATGGTTTTCGCAAATCTCTTGCACTGGCGCTCAGCCGAATAAAAAATGTGGAGGGTGAAACATGCAACCGAACTCAGGCAAACATGACAAAAATATATCTTAGCATTAAAACCGCTTTAGTTAAAGAGCACCAAAAGCTTCATCAAAACCTATTCAAAAATTTCATAAGTGATGCTTCGAAAATCTTTTAAAATAAACTCGAAAAGGGAATATTCGTAAGTTTGTTTAGACTCTTCTGTTGAACCATTTCTCCCAATATTTCGATTGCCACTGTTGTTTATATTTCGTACAAAATAATAAATTTTATGATGCTTAATTGTGTGTTGCTTCCCTAACTGCGATATATTGCTTTTAGTAGTGTTGTCTAAATTTTATATTTATGTAGTATTGCAGAAGTTTTAAATATCTAAACTTTTCAATATTCGTCTTCCAAAATTTGATTTTTTCGACCAGATTCTGGAATCATTATTTTTCCAATCAATATTCCATTAATGCCGTGACTAGATGATAGTAATCATGACTTGTTATGTCATATTTCACAATCTGTCGCGTCTGTATTAAACAATGGCAAGGAAAACTTGCCAAACTTGGTATAGCTGAAAACTGTGATTCGGAAAAATCTTCATTTTGATATAATTTTCAAGGCCAATCAGTCATTAGTAAATGGCAAAGACAAGGCTGGCCAACTGGTTGTGTAGGCAGTCTGCCTGAACCAGGAAATCTTGATATAAATGGACCTTTACAGCTTGGTTACAAAAATAATCGTCGCGATGATGTAGTCTGCAATGTTCAGAGTGCACGTTTTTCGGTCGGCAAACTAAGCGCTTGCTGTGCCTTTGGTTAAGACATTTAATGGGATACCTCCATCTTTATGATGCAGAAAGGTGGAATCAAGCAGCTCGCCTGTCGTGGAGGCCCAGTCTGTCAAAAGACTTCCAAATGGAACATGAGCTCATACAACTGAATAAATAGATTATAAATTTACGGATGTATGCAATGAAAATTGTCAATTGATGCCTGCTCAAAATCCAGGTTTTTTGCAATGACATTTGTTGCTACTCCAGGCAAGAGCATCATGATTTAAGTCAAAACTTCAGCTATAGAACATGCTGCTTATTTGATTGTTGTGATAAATAAGCGACCTGTAACATAAGTGACTCAGAACGAAAAGGAAACTTTGGTAAATATTTGTTGCAAAATTTAAACATCAATTTTGATTTCGTAGTACTCTTCTTCATGACAATAAATAAATGAAAAGAAAACCTTTTTCGGATGCACTCATTTAGAAATCGGAGTGCTTGTGGTCCACTGTAGAGATTTGAAGAACGGTAGCTAGCAGTGCTTACATTTTATTATTATTTCTGTTTTTACTACGACCCTCTGTAATTAGTTACCACGATTCTGCGCCATTAAATATTGAGGACCGTGGGAATTTTGAATTTTTAATAATTTCATTCATTAATCATTAATTTTTATATTGTTACATTACAATGAAGGATTATTTTGGATTGATTTCAAAAAAATTGCTGGAGATTGGGTAAAGTGAAATTCTGATTCTATATCTGACTTTCCCCCAGATACTACAGTTCAAAGATAAAGATCAAAATTTAAGGACACATTTTGGGATGTTTATTTTCTTGCTAAAGGCGTATGTTTTAACTGAAATGTTAGTATGACGTTTTTATTTCATGGTTGGAGGAATTTTAACAGTTTAAACGCTAAAATTAAACACGGAGAATGGTGTCAGGACAATAGATATGACGAGCCAGGGCACATGTGTACTTACACAGACCTGCAATTATGACAGCACAAAGCACGCGAGACTACTTCCTTGAAATTCTATTCAATTAATTATTCATTAAATCATGTGACCTACGTCACAGTAGCCTCAACGTGCTGGATGTTCGGACGTCCTTTCATTACTGTCCAGGCCCAATAATCTCCCCCGTGGGCGAAGCAGGCCAACCCGATCGCGGACCTTACAGTCATGGTCCTAAAAATGATAACGGCTGGTTCATTCCAATCTTGAAAAAGGATGTCGCGAGTTTTTTGTTGATGTGAAAGACATGGAAATTCTTAATTGAGAAAAGAGCATTACAATCAACGGTTTGCAGCAAGGTAAGCTTACCTTATCCTACACACGTGTACACCAGCTGCTTTCTTTTTAGAGAGATCTAATAGTTCTTTATAGATGTCAAAGTATTCAGATACATCTGCAAACTCAACCATAGTGCCAAATATATTAGTCTAAAGTATGATGCCGAGCCTTGATCACGTTAAGTCGCAAGAAAACACTTCACATGTTGTTATTTTTATTTATATTGCTGTTGTTGTTTGCAGTTTTTATTTTATTTTTTTGTTTGGGACTAATTGATTTTAATTTCGCTGTATATCGACCATTCACACCCATAGACAACATACCCTCTTGTGCGGATTCCAACTTGACGGAATTCATTAATCTATCGAAAACTAAGTGATTTGAAGAAGAGGATTTGCCCCTAAAAATCACTGATTTTTGTAAAGTTTTGTGTTGATGTAATAGATTCTTCTAATAAAAACCACAGAGTGGAATGAAATTTTAAGCGCAAATCAAGAAAAACTAGGGTTTTTCTATTTAAGGCTTAAATTTTCAATATGCTCTTACTCATTCTTTTCAGATACGGGCCTGCTGTCAATTTCAAAACTTGTGTTTTTAACCACAGTTGTTCTGCACTCCGACATACGACGTGGTCTATTGGTTTGAGGCGCTGTAATACGTCAATGGAGAGGGAAATACGGTGCGTTCAAATACCACAGTGGCCCCGGTAGTAGAAAAGAAACCATATAAAAATGATCTTTTCTTAATCCATTTCATAATTTCCTTTGCCTTGCGGCTTTTCGCACGCAGTAAATTTGTCAGAGAAGAGGCACAAAGGAACATAAAAAAGAATCATTGATTCCATGTCACCAATAATTGAGCCTTGATATGATTTGCGATGTGAACCAGAAGTATTGTTTGTTCGTGCCTTCAAAACACGACAACGCACTTGAAATTATGAACTCCTTTTGCTTCATCATAAAAGCTTGGAAAATAAAAACAAAATCAAGAAATGGATTTCTAAAGATATCTCAACGCTGGCCCTTGTCAGGCATTTGAATGTGAAACAATGAACCAAGAATCAAAAACCATATATGGTTTCATTTTGTTGTACGTGGCAATTGTTTGTCCAACAGCGGTTAAGTGGCAGCTCACCTAGCTCAACCACTAGATGATTTTCGCGTTTATATACGACAAACCGGTCGTACTGGGCGGTGATAATTCTAAGGACAAAATTCGCCAAAATGGCAAACAGTGACCTACGAGTGGTTATTATTGGTCAAAGATTACTTACCACTCATTATTTGTATAAGCTGGCGTTCTATTTGTCAGTCTTCGGTTGCCTTTTCTAAGAACTTAACTATCAAACATGCCTGCCTTTTCCACATTATCCTTTTGATAACCAGTTTGGTGGTGAAAGTTAGAACGTCAGCTTCGAGGTTGGTCAACATGGGTTCGATTCTTTTGTCGAGTCATTTGATAGACTTTAAAAATGGTATTCATAGCATCCCTTCTCGAGGCTTAGAACAAGAGGAATAGTGAGGAGAACAAGCCGGAAAGGTCGCTTGTTATGTCCTCGGAAAAAAGTATATAATGTGATACCTCCCAGAGGCAGAAAGGTGGCTGGGCTTAGCAGTTTGCTTATTGTGGTTGCCAATGTGAGGAATGACGTGCACACATAGCATGAGCTCAGATGTATAAATGAATAAATTTCTTTGATTGTGAGCGTCAAAAAGGAAAGCTATAAATACCGTTTTAAAGTATTTGGTACAACTCGGCAAGGGAAACGAACTTACATCTGCCGCGAAGCGTACGTTCTAACCTTACACCACGCAGGTTACGCCTTCACTCACCAGAGATATGCACATTCTTGCTCTTTATTGCACTTAGTGATAAAAAATTTGAATTGGATCTCCACTAGGTGGCAGGCAAAAGTCAGTGCTTGCAAATTGCATGCATGTAATGTAAAAATTAACATTTATCGTCTAATAGTTTTAGAAAAATTCCAAAAAATTGACAAGAATAAAGATTGCAATTAGCTTATTGAATTTTTCTCGAATCCACAAGTAAGATTTCCTTCAATCTTTAACTTGGAAGCAATTTTTACGACACTAAATTCCAAGCAATCAATCAGCATTTTTGTAGAGGAAAATATATTTCAAATAGAATCAATTTGAATATGGAACTGAAGACAATAATTTAAATATATTGAAATAGAGTTGCAACGATGGTGATTAATTGCTCGGAGCCTAGTGAGCCAAGGATTTCAGATCCGGGATAGTAATCATCAGACAAAAGGATTTCATCAGTTTAGGTTAGGTCCTAACTCCAGAATTGTATGCTTACAGCATTGCACTGACAATTGCTGCTGAAAAATTCAAACAGATAAAAGACGACCTCACTTACGATATACACGTGATTCAAGCTTTCCTAAAACGATGAAGATCTCAAAGGTTCTAGAACAAATGCGTTTCTTCTGCCTTTCTTACCCAAAATTACTAAGCTGACTGTCAACTGAAAAATCACCTAACTTAACCAACTGCAAATCAAAAGACATGAATCCAATCCAATGTAACTTGGAATTAAACTAGATTGCAGTCTTACATTCAGACGATAATCAACAGGTATAAAAAGGGATGTTATTTTTAGAACTTTTATATTTCCTTTTCTTGCTCTCGTGTACCCACTGCTGAGTACTACGCACCTGCTAGATGTCGCAACTTTTCCCGACAAAAAAATTGGTGCGGCGCAAAATGAAATTACGAGAACAATAACTGTTTGTTTTCAAAGTATTCCAAATGTCTATCTTCCTTTTCTGGCTGAAATTAACCTACAAAATCACAGACGAAATAAATCCTGCCTCAACCTACATACCGAAGTTAAAAGTCGGACCACGTCCTACGCTACACGCTGCACCTCAAAGAAGACCCCAATTCGACTTAAATCAAGGCGGGTTTTACAAATATTTTGACAAAGAAAGCATCGCACTGCCAGCCGATCCCGCAACTTCTCCGTCAATATATTTGTGAACTCACATCAAAACCACGTGAATGTCAGTACCCCAGAGGAGCATAGGTAAAGCTGGATCTGCTTCGCACTGGAGTTGGTCGCTTTAAAAACAGTATGAAGAATATGAGCCTGGAAACTACAAGTCAGCGGGAACTCGGCTTGGTTCAGACCGCAGAGTATATTCTGCAAGAATGCCCGACCCTGTAACCTTCAAGCAGCATTTTGGATATCAACAACAAGGCTTTGATAAGCTATATTCTTCATAACACCTTCTGACATTACGCTACGAACTGTGTATGTAAAAGAAGAAAAATCACTTTACAAAACCGAAAGCAATGTCATAGAAATTTGATTGTGACGTACGTATTTTCTGTTAGTAGAAAAGACCATTATCCTTAAAACCCAATTTGTGAGTAGATGTTTGTGCAATATTCTGTTTTTTGTTGCTTTAATTAATGTTGTATGTTTGCAAAAATAACAAATTAAATGAGTATTGATGAACTGAAGAACCGAAAAATTTTACAGAAAAAATATTCCAAGAGCTGGTTAGCAATTTTCATTTAAAGGTATTGTTAGAAATTGGTTCAATAGTGTAAAGTGTAGGGCATATAATAAAAACTGTGGTGATAAAAGGATATCTTCCCCCCCGCCAAGAAGCAAAATTTGATATTTTGCACATAAAAGGCAATATTTTGAAATCTTTAGAGGGTCCTTTGAAAGCAATTTTAGGATCAACTGCTTTCTTTTCTACGGATCGGGCTTCAAGGTTTGTATAGATCTTCTGTGAGAAATTTTTCTCTTGATTGAATATATTTTCGTCAAAAATTATTTTTCATTTACTTTTGCAAAATAATTAAAACTTTGAGGACCCTGAGACCAGTTTAGACAATAATTATTTTAAGCAACGTCAAAATATTTTTTCGTGGTGTAAAAACAAAGATACGCGATTAAAGTCAAGTCGCTAAATTTGTCATCTTATAGGATAGTCTATCTGTCTCTAGTCTAGTAATAGCTGGGATAGCTTACATCATAAAGTAAAAATATCTTGTCGACATAGGCTAGTGTTTCAATCAATTATACAGCACCAAAATAACACAAAAAGCCAAATTTGAGCAGCGCTTTTTATTGAGATTTTGAGATTGCTTATTTCATTAACAAACATACCAACAAAGTATTTGTTTTGAAAATTTTTGAAAATGAAAAAGCTGATTTTGAAACATCAAAAAATTTAAAGCACAGTTTTTCTTCAATACTAGATTGTATCTTTAAAAATTCTTTTGGATGGTGCAGTAAAAAGTCTGTCCTTATCTTCTTTCTACGAACTTGCAGGAGAGTGTCAGTAGCAATCATTGAAACAAGATCTGTTGTCGAGACCTGATTCATTCGAAGTTACCGACTATCCTTATTTTATTTGAATAAACGTGATGGTATTTCAAAAATATCTGCTGCTTCCAATTTTCGCTAAAAAGAGAAAACTTATGTAAAGCTTTTGCACAAGGGCGAAACCACGTAACCGTTGTGGGCATCAAACCAAGAATTGTCCACTCATCACTATCATATCGTGCTCTGTTTCTCTTCATCATGTTGCCAGGTTGGCTGTTGAGGACCTATCAATAACGTCCGCCTTGTTGGAGGTGGGATTACCACCGTGCAATTGATATTTGAACTGGTTTAAAATGCTAGACTGTATTTTTTATTGCTAGAGGTCATTGGTTAGGTTGAGACATGGTTTTGGACCTTATGCTGTGCCTCTGATCTCTCGGCGAGAAGAAAATAACAAACAAACTTGAATCAAAAAACTTTAATTTGAAACGGCACTTGAATGTTTCGTCTTGCATTTTCAGGCTGATCAAAATGCCATTTGAAGAAGAGTGCATTGACGCTTTGAATCTCTACCGACGTCGTCACAGTGCTGACGCGCTGGTTGCGAAGCCGGAGCTGAGCAAGCACGCACAAACATTCGCAAAAGAACTCGCTAAAACTGGAACATTGCGTCACTCAAACAGCCGGAAGTACGGAGAGAACCTGGCGATGACCCAAAAGACGCAACCAAGTGGTGGGTGGTAAAAAAGCTGTTGCGGGAGATGATTGGAAACAACTGTTACTTTCCCCTAAAAATTTATGCATTTTTTTCATTTTTAAGATAAAAGGAATACGGAAATATATACTGGACAGATTCAATTGCTTAATAGTACTGTTAGAATCGAAGAAAAAAAGGCATATGTGTTTTTGTGCTAGGGAAGGATTGGAAAAACCTACTGTAGGTTCAAAATTCAGTTTGTGCTGATGATATTTTCCAACCTCATGCGAAATTAGTTTTTATCCAAAAAAATGGCGACTATGAGCTCGATGGTGTGGTGGTCAAGACACTCATCTCGCAAGCATAAAACCTAAGTTCGAATTCCGTCTGTGTCGAAATTTACAGAAATAAATCACTCCTTGTACTTGTGTATAATAACACAGATAGATATTTGTGTGGAAAGGCGGTAGAGAAAAAGGAATTCTCCAACTTTCATCAGTTCCGTGGGCGCACGAAAACAAAAGCCTTAAATTCCCCATCACGAAAGCTAGCAATCGAGTATGGAACTGCCTTTACCTTTGTAGGTACTAATTTGACTTCTCTGTGTTGACAACAACAGAACCACTTAAGGAATAATTACCGTTCTGCTTTAGATGCAGTTTCCATTCATCTTGTATGATCTGATCTATGTGATCAGAATATAGAAGATTAATACAGTGCGTTTCTCTTTAGTGTTTCATTGATTGATTACCGGCGCGATGGCGTTGTGGTTACAGCGTCCGCTTCGCCGTTGGTAGACCTGGGGTTCATTTCCCACGTCGAGTCATACCAAAATACTTTAAAAAATGGTATTCACAGCTTCCTTGCTTGGCGCTCAGCAAAATAGGGGTAGTGTGAAGAACAAGCCAGCAAGCTTGCTTGTTGTGTCCGTGGGCAAGACACTTAACGGGATGCCTCCGACTTTATGTGGCATACAGATGGTGGGCCCAGTCTAACTGAAGACTTGCAAACCGAGCGTGAGCGCTAACGAAGAGTGGCCTATATATACACATCTTCCTGCATAAAGCTCACAACAAATAGCTCAAACGATGAAGAACATTGATTGATTGATGGCATTTTTACAATACAGCCTCAGTTTCGTGTTTTACATACAAATTCGTTATTTAGTGTTATTGGCTTAGGTTCTTTCAATTTGCATCATGTTCTTAGGTAATCAAAAAAGCATTCCGTGTTTCATTACGTTGAAGCGAACGACTGATGTGTAATCGCGTGTTGCGATGCAACAAAACAAAGCAGGCTTCCAACTCAGCACGAACAAATAACTAATGCAACACATGTTTAGGTGAAGAAATTGTCAAGATCTGGTACAATGAGATCGAAAAATATGATTTCAATAAGCCGGGTCCGATTCCAGGAACGGGTAGGTTGAAAGTTTTGTTGCGATTTGTGGTGAACTCATGAAACACAAGACAAAAGTAAAGTTGGGAGACCGTGATGTGACCTCGCAGTGTTCAAGTCACCAATCATCCACGTCACTACAAGTCATTGCAGTCAGCGCAAACCATAATCTGAATCCCAAACGACTTCCGCAAGCGCCGTTCTTCTTTGCAACGCCGCACGCAACAGGTTCTAAGCGTTCAACGCGACGACTTTCGTTTAAAAACCTAAAGCCTGGTCGACACCGAAACCTAGGAAGGCTTAAATCTTTGATTATTTTATTTTAGCCCAGTCGCTGGCTACGCGCGCGGCTCGCAACTGAGCCAAAATAAATCCGAGTTGGATCGCGGTTGGCTTCAGTGTAGAACGAGCTCAACGCTCAGGGCATCACGTTACTCAGCAGGCTTTGTGATGAAAGCGACTTGAGCAAAAAACTATGAAATCTAGAATTAAAACTCGGTCGCAGAGAATCTTTCCACTTTTTTAAGAGCTTATCTGGTTGTCATGAAGATAAAAATTTTACCTATTAATTTGAGGTTGTTTGCTGCCGTTATTCTCGTTTGCAAGCGGTTTATGAAATATATTGCAAACGACTCTTGCACCCGAGGAGATTACTTAATAAAACCAAACTGTTTTTAAAATGTTTTCAGCTCATAAAGAATCACAAATATCTGCATAAAAAAGCCACTACGCATTTTTGTTACAGTTTTTCATGCGTAAGGCTCATGCTCTGTTCGCTAGTCTTTTTCAGATTTATCCACAGGACGAGTAGGCTACTTGACGCCTCTACATGTTCGCCAAGTGCTGTAAAGATAGTGGAATATTGCTATGTGCAGCATGCTGAGGTGGTCAGTTCACAATTTTGTGTGCTAGGTGCAAGTTGTGCAAGTTTTGCAATTTCAGGCCTTGCGCTACCTTTGTTTGATTTTTTTTTTGTGTTTGCCGAAGTTACGCTGCGTACGAGAAAAAATAATTTCCTTGTGCATTTTATTGCAATGGAAATTACCAAACAAAAAAATATTATGTGCTTTTATTTGCCTTTCGCTTTAAAGTAAAAAGCACGATTTAAAAGTAGCCTATCTTTACAGTTCCTCATTAATTCAGAAATAAAAATGTTGGTCATTTCTGAATTAATACCCAATTGAAAAATTGACCAAATGAAAAGAAACTAAGACTCGCTTCCACTACTTAATCATCGAAAATGATTTGAGGTGGTTTTGGGCAACAACGCCAACTTTCCGATTTCAATCACAGTGTAACGGTTGTTTGTGATTGGGTCAGACATTTTAAAACCAAAGGCCAATCCTGATGATCTCAAAAAAGTTTGAATGCTTTGTAATAATGCTTTGTAATCAAAGTTTACAGCAAGTGCTAGACAAACCTTTCCTTGTTATTATGCAGGAGGTATTTTGATGAATAATAAAATTTCTCTGTTGCGATGATGATTGGTGTCGGGTTGGTTTTATTAACTTTGGATTTTTGCTTTCAAAAAAATGTAATTGATGATGTCGATGCCGATAGTGTCCTTGCATTATTTAGCATAAAATTGCACTTGTTTGGCAGCGCTTTACCGGATTGCGCATCTTGCTTAGCGCTACAATCATTCAAAAAATCTGCTTGCGGAAGATGGGTCAACACTGGCGTGCAGAAGTCCAAATTTACAAAACTACCGAAATTCATATTGAAAAATGGAATTACTGAATCGCTGAATTATGAAAATTTATCCCAAAGCAAGGAATTACCGAAATACGAAAATTCGCTCCAAAAAAGAATTACTGAATTACGGAAATTTAGCAATCATTCTGAAAAAAGAATTACGGAATTAAACAAATTACCAACTGAAAGAGTATGAAAATTGCTACTATACGGAAAATGATGAACATTAAAAATAGAATCATTCACTTTGATAAAGTTTAAATCAAACTAGGTTTCCTTAAATTTTCGTAGTTTTGCGATTTTCGTAACTTGGTCGGTGCTTTTCTTTTTCCAAAAGAAGTTTACGTAATTTCGTACTTTAACATCGCCCTGGAAGTTGTGCCGCGATTAACTTTTTTGAATCAGTCTCGCGCTTTATTGCACTGGGTTTCGAAGAATCACAGCGAAACGCCAAACTATGAGATGACCCCTAAAAACACCCCTGACCTTCAAATGCCCGCACCTTTATTTACAACGTTATGCTTGAGTTCAAAGTTTTTGTTTATTTTTCAGCTCATTTTACGCAAGCGGTGTGGAAAGGAACCACTCACGTTGGAGTAGGAATTGCCAAAGGGCCCCGAGGGACTTTTGTGGTGGCAAATTTTTTGCCCGTGGGCAATGTAGTAAATCCAGGGTACTTCGAAAGCAACGTTCTCCCACAAGATAACAGTTTAGCCATCGAGGAATCAACAGTTACAACATCAAAAGATAAACAAACAAAAGGTGTGTGATGTCTCTTTGAATACATGAATTCCGACTTCTTGTCGAGGTATTTGTTGAAGGCCATGGTGGTGTAGTCATGGTCTAATTTGAATTTTCCAATTCGCGTTGCCTGAATAACAACCTAAGACTTAGAAGTTCTTTTCGATCCTAACACAGCTTTTGGCTTTGATGATAAAATGATCAAAACTTTTTCAATTTATTTACAATAATGATGACACTACTTCTACGGCTCAATTTTACGCCTTTTTTGCATGCTTACACTCAATATTTTTTTGCAGGCTTACACTCAATTACATTCAATATGCCTCTGTCACTAGACGTTCGTTTTTCAACCAGGCTTTTTTGTTGGAATAACGCAAAACTTTGAATTCCAGATGCTTTCATAAAATTTTCCACTCCAGAGTTTTTGTTTCGAAGTCAGGAACGATTATCACCACCCCACAGCGGCTGCTAGCCTTGTTAAATAAAGCGTCCAAAATATATGAACGTCCCTGCTGAAAACGAAATCATTTTTTTTTATTTCATTTTTCATAAATAAACTCAAAACGCCCCCAAAACTCTTCGAAATCTAGCTGCACGATTTTCTTCCTACATCCTAACTGCTTTTGGCGGTTTGCAAGCAAGCTTACAAAAACAGTTTTTCAAAAAAAGGAAAATAAAATTCTTTCTATTCTGCCCAAATATTGAAAAATTAGGAATGTTTTTAGATCTTGAAAAAGGAAGCAAGGAAGAGGAAGCGGAAGTGTTTGAAGACACGCAAACCAAAAAAAATAAAGAAGGAGTGGTTACCGAAATACACACAGTGACAACGATTAAACGTCACACTGACATACAAGGTATCATGTCCCGTCATCAATCACCTCAAATATTATGTGATTTAACTTCCACTGGACATTACAATTTGCAGCGTAGGCTATTTTACAGGACATCTTTAGCAGTGTTGTTGGTATAATTGCAAGGTGTTCAATTCTCTAATGAGAGGAGAAATTAGCGGTGCGTTGTGATATGGCCAAGGGGAACCTGACTAAGGAGGCCAACTGGGGAGACTTCAGTGGCCTGTGTAGGGCACGGCTCAAGAACATTTTGGCGCTGTGACTGTAAGTAAAATTTGTCTTCAAAGTCTGAAAGTTTGATTCGTGGTAACATTACGCTGGGCGTAGCGTACCCGAGCCGAGCAGGAGTGCACTTTCACATACACGCTTTGGTTTAAACTGTGCTTTAAGGCGGCAGAAAGTTGACTGTGCAGGTGTGACGGGGGCCATGACGTCATTTTGCAGTCCCACTAATATTCCTGCGTCTTATGTTCGATGAGTTAAAGATGTTCTCATTGCTCAAAATAAACTTCCTGTTGATTTCATTTGGAAGATTGAATTTGTTTTCAACCAAAAACTTTGAATTTCTAGTTACGAATATTTTCTTTTTAAAGAAAGCTTCTTTTTTAGATTATGTCTGCTCGCTGCGATGGCCCGGCCTCATTCATATGCACCATTCTTGATTTTCAAACCATGGTTCAAGTCTTGCATGAGTTATTCATGTATAACTACCTCCAAGAGCCACCACCTCCTCTCTTCTCAATCGCCAACCCCTCATACTTCCTCTCATTTTTCCAGCTCTTGTTGAACAAATAATTATTTTCTTAGGGAGGCGCGTGAGAGAAATTTCCAAAGACATTGCAACAACAACAACAAACAAAGGAAGAAAATCGACAAGCAAGAAAACTGAGAAGTACACAGAATTTGAAGAAGATGGTGAGATAAGGATCAAATAAGGTAGCAACAAAATTTTAAAGATCTTTTTGCTTATAGCATTTAAACTCCGCCTTAAGCGACAACAGTGCGAACCATAAATAGATGTACATCCCAGACCTGCTTCCAGGTTTTTAAGTTTCAACTTTCAGCTTCAATTTACTTTCAGTAAATTTACTGCTTGTTGAAATCTTCCATTCACAGGATATCAACGCAGAGTATCTCTTCCAAGTTTATAGCAATACAATTCATCAACGCTTTCAGATGTTCTTAGCAAAAAGCAAACTTACAAAATGATTTTTTTCATTTTAGTTTGCTAATGGGGTGTTTTTTCGAAACGGTAGAAATGTTTTCTGTTATTGTTGGCTGCGTGATATCGTTGGAGAGAAAACCGCTCCAGCTTTTTTAATCGCGGGATGGCGCAAGTGATCTCATTCTAAAGCTTTCTTTAGTTTGTACATCGTACGGTACATACAAATGTGCATGGCATGTTCTTTTTATCCTACCATCGCAGAAAAATCCTCGGGGTTATACAGAACATGTTGTGTTTTGACCTGCTTCAAAATTGCCAATATCGTGGGACAGTGCATTCCTAGCATATGCTCTGCATTTGAGAAACGGAAAATTAACCTAAAGTGACTTTTTGAACTGCGCGATGACACAAAAATTAGGATCTCGCGTTTATGAGTTTGCGTCTTGGCGTCTCCCGCTACTCTGCTAAAAGTGCCGGTGGATCTACGTCAGCATTGATAAATTACATTTTTAGCACCCTTTTAGATCAAATCTAATTACCGTGTTTACTCGCTTATAAGACGGGGATTTTTCCTCGAGGTTTCGGGTTCAAAGTGGGGGGCTCGTCTTATAGACGAGGTCTACAGAGATTAGAAAATAGATATAAACGAGTCTAAATCTCCCAGGTGAAGATGGGACCCGACTTATAAGCGAATCGTCTTATAATCGAATAAATACGGTACGTGCCTCCCGTCATTCATGTTATATATATTTAGACTTGTGGTTGTTACTACGAATCGCCAACATCACATTGTGACGAAACAATGACATTTGTTAAATTGCGTTCAATATTGAATCTTGATTACGTTTTTTCTAAATTTTGTTGAATAAAAGCGTCGAAAACTTGGTACCAACTGTGGTGTGTGACTGGCACTGCGGCACGCGTCTTGTCATAAGCTGCAAACCTCTACTATTACGGATGAGAAATAAATCGAAAAGTTGAAGCATTGTTTTTCGTAACCCAACTTTTGTCATTGATGGTTTTGCTTTGAAGTGGACTACAATTGAGTTTGAGCGAGAACTTATTTGTTTAATTCGTCATAAAGTTCCTTTGTTTACTCAACAAAGGTGTGACAATTTTACGTTTTACTGATCTTATTTTCAAGTTCAATTTAAACAGAAAGTGCTGTTTAAGAGAAAATGAAATTAAGATAGACAAGTCAGTCATTCTTTTATTGATAGTAACGTCGCAGTTGTTGCTACGGTTCAGCAGTGATTCATTCAGAAAAGACTAAGCTATTTCACTCCGATTCAAATCGTTAAGGATTCCATGCAGTGCAATTTTGATTGTATCACATAACCAATTGGCGGTGTTGTCCAGCGATTGTTGTAAGAGATCTGTAGTGACCCACAATAGCCCTATTCCCCGTGCCTAAGTCAGTGATTCCCAATTGGAGTCAATTTTATTATAATCAGAGATGCTGGGAGACGTAGTGTAAATTTCAATTTGTCCTGGTGGCAGATTTTTGCCTATTGCCAGAAAATTGTAAAATCCAAATTTCTTAAAAAAATTAGACACTGTTTAGACCCTGACCCTCGCTTTTTTTCATTTGTGTCCCAAAAATACGTTTATTCTGATAAAATCTGCTACACTTCTGCTAGAAATGCTATGTTTATACCCATTTTTATTATTTTCCAACCAAGAAACATTTTTGCAATTAGATTTGCAATTTTTGCAGCTTTTAATTTTTTCAACTTTTTAGTTATATCTTACTGCAACTTTTTAGATTAAATATTTCCTGGAATTTAAATCGTAAACTTCTAATGAACAATACAGAAAAGCAGTTTGATTTATGTATTGAAAAAAATGAAGCGACAACATTGTAAAGTGTTTAGGCATGATAAAAGTTCGATTTTTTGAATGCTGGAGTTAGATTTTTTGAATGTGCCAAAAAACAGTTTTGTTGCAAACTTTGTCGCATAATTCTTAGTTCTTCAGTTTCACCAAAAAGTAGCTTTTGTTCTTGAATTACCTCAAATAGAATTTTTGGTCCATCCACAACTGAACTTTTGTATTTAACTTGTATGTGTGTTTTCCAGTACACGCCAACAACACATGTTGCAAGCAATTTCATTTTCTTTTGGACATCCAGTCGGACATCTAAACTCACAATAAAATACTCTTAAGACTCTAGAAGCCAAAGTTAGCCAACGTGAATGACACAACGGGCAAACCTTATTATAAATATTGTCAGAACTTTCGGTATTGCTAGACTTAACTAATGTGCGAAGCTGATTCAAATACTTGGCATCAGAGGATAGCTTTTCGATGACTTTATGGGTTATCTCTGGAAAATTATCAATAGACAGTGGCTCAAATTTTTTAGGGGATTCTTTCCAAATATCTGCAAAAGAATGGGTTCGAATTTTTAAAAAAATTTGGATTTCACAAAAAAATTCGGCAATGGGCAAAAATCTACCATCCAGGCAAATTGAAAATCGGTAATTGCAAAGCATTCAGTGTCATTTAAAGAGCCACGGCATTGGGTTTGCTTTATGCAGGGTGGACCAAAAGTATGGTTGCAGTTAACACTTAGATATTCTACGTCTATTAAACAATTATTTACATAGTAGACGTTTTACACTGAATATTTGATCTCTCAGAGCTTAAAATAGTCCACCTTCAACCTTGCAACCATCATACAATCAAACAACTAAATCTCTACTTTTAAATAGATAATGAAGTAACTGCAACCCTATTACTGACCCACATTATAAATTGCAAATACACTTTATTTCACTTACAGCTATGACGAAATATTTCAAACACTACTTGAGCGATAAAGTTATTACATTACTAGCCGGCATCGCACGGCAGGGGCCCTCCATCAGTAATGTCCGGGTTTAGTATTTCGGTTCAACCGGCTGCGCCGGCTTCACCCATCCGGCTCTTGTGCGAGCAGTAGCGAAAAGTTAATGAATTTCATGCTCTTTCACAATTCTTGTACACGAAATTGTGATTGTCATATTCTCTTAATCATGATTGGCAATGCTGACAAAGAATTTTGCCACAAATTATTGTTAATACTTGTGGAGGAGAAGGGATTGCACATAATCAAAACTGATTGTAGCGGCAAAAGGGTGGTTGCTTTCTCAACTGAAGAAAAAACTATTTAATAGTAAGCCTATTTTGCGATTTGGTGCTGCCCCTTTTCTATTTATATTTGTGTTATTAATTTCCTAATTTGGCGGCGCTATTGGTCTTGTTTCCGGCATAGCAACAAAAACGGCTGTTGTTCTCTCTAAATTCAGTTTTACTAATTGTTATGGTTATGGTTTTATGTTGATTTTTTCTTAAACTTGGGACTTCATTACAATGCTGTAGAATATAGACATAAATGACATAAATACCATAACAGACAACATGTCAGCATAAGAAAAAATCCTTGCTTCAAAGTATATACAACGGCGTCACCCGAAGAGCCGCCGTTAGTAACGTGGGGATTGAGAGTGTCGGTTCAGCCGGCCAAGCGGGCTTCACCTATCAGGCTCTTTTATGAAAAGTTACCAAAAGTTTATGTGTTTTCTGCACATAAGATCTTCACGACTTTTTGTGCTCCTTTTCGTAGTAGAATATCTCATTTCAAGATTCTGGCTATGCCTCAAGTCTATGAGCTCTGTTCATTGCTGACACGAACTCAAGGGAGCCTTGTATTTCCTGTAGTTTGGAAATAGGGAACACATTTCTAATATTAAGCCATGCTAAAGCAAAATAGAAAAAATGTCTTTCGTGTGGTACGATTTGACTCAGTGACGCTGATTTTTTTCATTTCCCATTAAACGTTCTCAAGTTCTCGCTGGCTACGCATTCCCTGGGAAGTTTAAAGGGTCCTTGGTTTTCCTCAAATCTTTGGTTTGATCCCGATAGCTCTATAAAGCTACTACAAAGCAAAATACCAATAATATCTTCCATGCGGTGCGATTTAACACAGTGACGTTGTTAATTTTGATTTTGCCTCAAACATTCTCAAGTCCCTGCTGGCTACGCACTATGATTTATATTTGTTTTTCCTTGCTTAGGTATGGTCATAGAAGTTAAATAAGTCCTTGCTTTTCCGAAATTTTCAGGTTTGATCCCGGTAGCTCTATAAAGCTATTATGAAACAAAATAGAAAAACAGGTTTCTCCCAAGTATGGTGCAATTTTACCCTGTCAAGTCATATTATCACCCGTGCCGATTTAAAACGTATCAATTTATGCAGCTGCGCCAGCTTCACCGTACAAACATTTATGAGAGCAACAATATAATGTTTTACTAAATATAAGCCATGGTTCCTGTACATGTAATGGTGATCATGTTGGTTTGTTAATCAAGACCGAAAGTATTCAAAAAGAAAGGACGATGACACAAACTGCCAATCGTAATTTTAAAAAGTGTAGGGGGGGGGGAGATGAAACATAATCAGAATTGATGGCGTCGCCCTAATGGTGGTTGTTTCGACAATTAAAGAAAGAAGCCGTGTAGTGGTAGGCCTATTTGACGATTTGGTGAGCCCGCTTTCGTATCAATATTTGTGACATTAACATCTTTGCCTGTGCTGCTTGCTTTAATTCGGCGATAGCATGAAAAGGGGCCATGCCTTTCCCTTAAGTCATACAACTTATTGTAATAGGTGCCAATTAAGTTCTTTTCAAACAAAAACATTTCCTCTTATTCCAGTGTCACAGATTGATGCTATTATTGTTTAATTTTGATCTTTTCTTAAATTTGGGATTTTATTACCTTTAACTTTGCCCCCAATCCAGATTTTCTTACTTCTGAATGACGATTAGTGTTTTGTACCGATAGGCCTATCCTTGCAACTGCAAATATCAGTAATGGGCTTTACCATTTATGTTTGCTATTAAAATGATAATGGATAATTTTGCTGCCTGCTACTGTTTTCACTAAATAGTGGCAAGCATTGTGACGTCATTTAACATTATGACCTCACAATGCGCTTTGACCCATTATCATGAGCAAAAAGCGATCGTTTTCTGTCAAGTAATGCAAATTTAAAAAAATATTTTGATTGTGAGGTCATCGTGACATCACAATTACCCTTATAACCCTCACCACGGGTTGGTGATCAATCGTGCCGAATTTGATGGTTCAATCTCAAGCAGTTTCAGAGGAGTTAAAACAGACGCAGACAGAATTGCGCTTTATACATCAGATATGGTTGCTCACTGACAAGCAACATGAAACTAATGGTACGGTGTACCTAGCTGAAACGAAAAAACTATTAACAGTGAAAATAACGCAAAAAACAACAACACTAAAAGGTATTTTATCTTAGTAACAACTATCAGGAACTAGGCTGCAGCGAAAGCAAAATTTAATTCGAATGGATACCAATCACAATGAGCTTGCGAGAAAATATAATAAACACTAAGTGTTCAAAGGAAATTTGTGTGATTTAAGATGCCCATTTCACGTATTTTGCCAAAGTAGAAAAATTTAAACAAACCAATATTTTTGAAGACGCACTAGTTATCTATGTACTAAAGTGATTTTGGAAGAAAGTACCATTGATTTAGGTGTAATTTCTATCAAGGAGGCTGCTCAAACCCATAATTTGGGCAAAGGTTGCTCTGAGTTTTGGTCAACAGCATCTTGGAAGTTTTGACTGAAGTTTTCTCGAAAAAATAATCTTCCGATGCTTGAAAGAGGCAGTGGCTGAGTGCGAACGAACTTAACTTTTTTCTTGATAGACTTTGGCTAGCTTCAGGAAAGTCTTATAAAATATTTATTGACACAAAGTTACATTCCGTTGCTCCTTTATCAATTTAACTGGCGATCAACTGACAATTTACTAAAATGCTATTGTGTGTTCATAAGCCATCGATTGTGATAAATAGGTTTGCTCAAATGCAATCGACAGCTTGTTGATATGCTGAAAGATGTCATTGAATCAATAATTGAATAATAGTGCTGCAAAAGTATGGCTCCAGCCTCAGCGTAATCCCTTTTTCCTTGAATAGAGTGTAAGAATATTGTTCCCCTTCTACTTCGACAAACATTGGTTTTAAAGCTATCTCAGTGCAAGCTTTCTTTTAATAAATTTACGGAATAAAAAGCTAGAAGGTATAGGTGTGGCAATGCCGACCTCTGTCGTGTTTGCTGAGCAAAGGTTAGGCGCGCTTTATCAATACATTACCTCGACTACATCAACAAACATACCGGTACTGTGGTACAAAGCAGCCTCAACGCCCGTTTACTTACTTAGTCACGAGCTTGGTAAAGCTATTCATGGTGAAGTGCAAGAATTTTAACACTAGAGAAGAAATAATAAATATTTGAGTGTAGAAATGTAGTCTATTGTCTATCTGTCATTGGCGTAGGGCCCCTCATTCAGGGCGGAATTACCAGCAAGTACTACCATGATATTTCAACTGGAGGAAGAGGTGCAGCTTTATGCTTGTGAAAGCCCTTACGTTCCAACTCTATAGTGCTGCCCGTAGCGGGGCATAATTGAGCCTTCATATAAATTAGTTGATATTTTCGTTTTCACGCACGCTAGTTACCGAAGTTGCCAGCATTTTTAGCAATCTACCTCGCCATACCTTTCTATTACAAGCACTGAAGCAGGGAAGTTAGAACAGCTACCCTTCCGCATTGCGGACAAGACGTTTTTATCTTAAAGTAGAGCCTATTTCGATTTCTAACGTTTACGAAATGATTTTTTGTGAAGATTATTGAAAGTGATTTTTTATAAAGTAAGCAGAGGCAACGCAGTGAACATAAACGTTTAAAAGATGAAGCAGTTTTCGGAAAGGATCTAATTAAAAGCATTACTTTGGTAAAAGGTTACAGAAAGCGAGGCCTGTACTAAAAAGATAGGGGAGGGGAAACTTGCCTTTAATTCGTTATAATGACGTCATTAACAGTTGGTATTATCACCAATCCAAAAGAGGGGGAGTGTGCCTCCCGTTTCCTCCTGAGTTGGTCTCAGAAGTAGGCATTTCTTGCGTAATTCCGTTCGGGACACAACTCTCAAATGCAGTCTCAAAATTTTCAACATTGTAAATATTGTTACGATATTTGGCAACATCTAATGCTTTAAATCCATAGTTTCGCGTGGCCAATCTGTGATTTGAACCCGCGTTGTGTCGTTGTTATGTTTGTTTCACGTGAGGTATCGCTTTTATTGATTAGTAGTTGAATTTGGCAAAGTTGTTATCACATTTTATCACATCTTCTTATTATCACATCTTACTTCATTCTCATGTAGACACGTAGCAGGAAGGTTTACGTTGCTTTATAAACCTGCACGTTTGAACAAAAGACGAAACTGTCAAAAGAAGCTTGTAAGAAACCAAGTAGATAAGTTGGATAAGTTATTCTTTTGTTGATCGTCTTTGTGAAGCTGTAGTAAAGAAGGTACTTGGGGGTCAAACTAGCTTGAAACCACTACACCGCTAACAACGCCAATGTCGCCAACAGCGCTACTACCATCCCATCTTGTTTTTCTGTCAATTGTGCTATCTTAATTTCAAGTTTCAGTTCTTTATCGTCAATACATGTTTATCAAAAAATTAGTGCACGAAAGTTTAGGCGACAGAAGAAAGGAAGTTCAAGAAGGGGCGCGTTTCATCTATTTTGTTAAATAGCTTCACAACAATCTGTCTCGGGTTCGGAGACTACCCCAAGAGTCTCTGTCCCATGAACCCGTTACAAACATCATCAAAATGTAATCAGTGTTCACTGTTTCGTCTTCCTCTGGCCAATGTTCGGTCACTGACTGCTCTGATGAGACCTGATAGATCAGAACAGTATGCACTGTTTGCAGTTTCTCTCTAAAGTGCATCGCTGACCTCTTGTGTAAACGAAATAAACTAATTCTTGCATATAAGTTACTTAGATTTGAAGGTTCAACGCACTTGCTCTCAACAAAGTGTTATCTCTGTTTTAAACATTAACTTTAAAATGGGGTTCGAAGAAGACTGCATTGCATCGCACAATAGATACAGAAAAGCTCATGGGGCCAATCCGCTTGAAAAAAAGCGTGATCTGACTCGTCACGCACAGAATTGGGCCAATCAACTGGCAGCATCTGGCCAATTTCGTCATTCGCGAGATAGCAATTACGGAGAAAATATTGCTATGACGTCGCAATCGAATCCGACCGGTAAGTTTTCCTAAACTTTGAAACAAGATCAAATTTGCGAGAAATACGACTTCTCTATAAGCGGCATTCATAGATTTCTTGCTGGGCGCTCAGCACAAAAGAGATGATATGGACTAAAAGTCGGCAAATACGTTCGTTGTGTCCTTGAGTATCGCTCATAATGGAATTCCACCATTCTGATGTGGCAGACAGGTGGTAGGACAGAACATGCTACTTGTCGCTGTGACCCAGTCAAACGAAGACTAGTAAATAGAGCATTAGCTTATATGCGTAGAAAAAAAATAACTAGCTACTTCAAACGAAACTACGTGTTTCCAAAATATTTGTCTTTCTGGAAGCTGACAAAGTTTTGTGGAGATCTTTTCCTCCGTCAAGTCAATCCGAAAGGCCACGTGTGTTTATGACCCTTGATGACAAAAATCTTGCAATATTACAATTGCCCCCTACATTGATTTTTAAATATGACACAATGTCTGCGTTTTATTGATGACAACATCAAGAAACGACTGCTACATTCATGCTCCGACGTAGAGCTCAGAGGACTGCCATATAGTTCTGGGATTGTAAAAGGATTGGCCTCGAAACTTTGCGGAAACGACTCTACTCGTATATAAAGAAGAAGGTGCCGAAACTGACAAACGATATTTTCTATGTAAATTATTGTTTTCTATATTTGCAAAAATATCCGTAAGGCTTGGGTTCTCCTCATTCGAATATTAGTAGACTAAAAGTAATGCTTGATAAACTTGGCAAAACTGCGTGTTGTGTTTTTGCATGTAAGAATGAATTGCAAATATAAACCAAACCAAAGTTTTACTGTAATGCAGGCGAAGAAATAACAAAGATGTGGTACGATGAAATCATGCAGTACAACTTCAACCGCCCTGGATTCACTAGTGGTACAGGTAAGTTATTAGTGTTGTAGCCAGGGGGAGAAATGTCGTTTTCCACGCTCCATCCTCTTCCTCCTCAGCTAAAACTTACACTCGCAACACCATGAGTACGTGATCACGCCAACTTGACAAGCGAAATGTCGAATATCGTTTCCCAGTCTTCACAAACTTTTTTCTGATCACACGCCAGCAATCTAAGTAAAAGAGTTTTTAGTAAAATAGAAAAAAAAACTGATCCATTAATAAATCATGTTATTTGTTTTTGCCTTACACAAAATACTCATTCATAATTTGAACTAGTACAACGTCACAGAAAAAATGAAAGTGATCTGAGCGAAGTGTAAGAAGCTGCAAAGAAACCGATGGTTTCTATATTCAATTTGTTTGCTGATGTTAATGTGACTTGGTGCATAAAAAGATTCTGCCTCTCTTATATGAACAGATGTTGTTTTTTTATGAATTCCCTTTGTCAGGTGGGCTGTACTTTATTACCTTTTCATTAAAAATTGTTCCATAATTAACAGTGGGCATTCATCGCCAAAGACATTTTCCAACTTTGAACAGTTATGTAAAAGTTTGGGTGAACTGCCCACCAGTATAATAAAAAGTAGTAAGATCTTGCCATTATTGATCATATAGATCAAAACGTATAAGATAAATGGAAGATGAACATGCAAAACTGTGATCATTTCCTGAGTGAGAGTGTTGTACTCGTAGAAGAGCAGAAAACAGCCTTACCTTAAGAGATATGTAATTTCTGTATGTAACTTCGGAGTTTCCGCTCCGAGATAGCTGGTGTGAACTGTGGAATCGAGTTTTATCTATGCTTCTATATGTTTTCTTTATATTTACGACCGATCGACGGTTGGTTTACATGAGCATTATCATTATTCAAAAATATACATTTTTGTTGTGGTTTGACCTTTTTTCTCTGATTTTCTTTAATTTGATTTTGACCAATATCAATAGAGCAATAGCCTCACTGGGATCAGTGACACTCACTCAGACTCAAAAGTTGCACCTCAAAATGATATCACTCACATTTGTCTGCCATCAATTATAGACTAAAGATAAAGACCTGTTTAGAGACGCATTACAATGGTGTCTTTTAAGTCTGAGCTCTCCCCAATCTTGTAGTAATGCCACTGCTATAAGGCCAATATCATTAGACTTTCAGTCACATTTTCATGAATAATCGATAGCTACTCTACAATTTTGGGCTGCTTGCTCATTCGCAGCACACAACCAAAAAATAACACGTAACGAAATCGATATTTTCAGGACATTTTACCCAAGTTGTGTGGAAAGATTCTACTCACATTGGAGTTGGGATTGCCAGTGGGCGATATGGGACCTTCGTAGTGGCCAATTATGATCCAGCCGGAAACATGAACGTCCCTGGGTATTTCGAGAGAAACGTTTTACCACGTGGTGCCAGTGTGGAGCCAAGCCCTCATCGGTCAAGGAAGGACTCATCGTCGTCGTCATCGTCAGATGAAGAAGAAAGGCAGCCGAGCGGGCGTAAGTTAGTGATTTTAGAAAACTTTGTGACTGAAGTGACTTCGTGAATAAGTTAGGGGCTTAAAAAACTCGACCTGATGGTAAATTGAACTGATTAGCTGAGTTCCTAGCAGTTATGTTAAATAAGTTTCTCAATAGCTGAACGTATGTTAAAGGTAAACAGACTCATGGGTTCGAAGAAGACTGCATTGCATCGCACAATAGATACAGAAAAGCTCATGGGGCCAATCCGCTTGAAAAAAAGCGTGATCTGACTCGTCACGCACAGAATTGGGCCAATCAACTGGCAGCATCTGGCCAATTTCGTCATTCGCGAGATAGCAATTACGGAGAAAATATTGCTATGACGTCGCAATCGAATCCGACCGGTGAGTTTTCCTAAACTTTGAAACAAGATCAAATTTGCGAGAAATACGACTTCTCTATAGGCGGCATTCACAGATTTCTTGCTGGGCGCTCAGCACAAAAGAGATGATATGGACTAAAAGTCGGCAAATACGCTCGCTGTGTCCTTGAGTATCGCTCATAATGGAATTCCACCATTCTGATGTGGCAGACAGGTGGTAGGACAGAGCATGCTACTTGTCGCTGTGACCCAGTCAAACGAAGACTAGTAAATAGAGCATTAGCTTATATGCGTAGAAAAAAAATAACTAGCTACTTCAAACGAAACTACGTGTTTCCAAAATATTTGTCTTTCTGGAAGCTGACAAAGTTTTGTGGAGATCTTTTCCTCCGTCAAGTCAATCCGAAAGGCCACGTGTGTTTATGACCCTTGATGACAAAAATCTTGCAATATTACAATTGCCCCCTACATTGATTTTTAAATATGACACAATGTCTGCGTTTTATTGATGACAACATCAAGAAACGACTGCTACATTCATGCTCCGACGTAGAGCTCAGAGGACTGCCATATAGTTCTGGGATTGTAAAAGGATTGGCCTCGAAACTTTGCGGAAACGACTCTACTCGTATATAAAGAAGAAGGTGCCGAAACTGACAAACGATATTTTCTATGTAAATTATTGTTTTCTTTATTTGCAAAAATATCCGTAAGGCTTGGGTTCTCCTCATTCGAATATTAGTAGACTAAAAGTAATGCTTGATAAACTTGGCAAACCTGCGTGTTGTGTTTTTGCATGTAAGAATGAATTGCAAATGTAAACCAAACCAAAGTTTTACTGTAATGCAGGCGAAGAAATAACAAAGATGTGGTACGATGAAATCATGCAGTACAACTTCAACCGCCCTGGATTCACTAGTGGTACAGGTAAGTTATTAGTGTTGTAGCCAGGGGGAGAAATGTCGTTTTCCACGCTCCATCCTCTTTCCCCTCAGCTAAAACTTACACTCGCAACACCATGAGTACGTGATCACGCCAACTTGACAAGCGAAATGTCGAATATCGTTTCCCAGTCTTCACAAACTTTTTTCTGATCACACGCCAGCAATCTAAGTAAAAGAGTTTTTAGTAAAATAGAAAAAAAAAACTGATCCATTAATAAATCATGTTATTTGTTTTTGCCTTACACAAAATACAGTTGGCTCCGCTTAACTGGATCACTTTGGGCCGAGGGCTTTTGATCCAGTTAGCCGAATGATCCAGTTAGCCGAAAAGATACAGAACTGTATTTAAAAAAAACGTCAAGTTTTTTAATCAACAAAGAAACCCAACTTAAAACAAATAATGAAATGAGAATCAATAATACAACTGTATTTATTAATTAAAACAATGTACAGTATTTTTAGTTCTGCTGAAAAAAACGTTTTGAATTTCTTTCACAGATCTTGAAACACAGCGTTTCGGCATGATGTTTAGTTTACTGTTAAAATTTACTGAATAGCGCGTGGCGTGTTTTGAGCACATGATTAGTGTTTGAGCACGTGTCGTGTGAAACGTGGAAACACGTGCCGTGCGAAATGTGGAATTTTACTGTGAGTTTTCATGCAAAAGTGATACAGTTAAACGAAAAAATTGATCCAGTGATCCAGAAAAGCGGCGTCTTTTACGTTGAAAATACTTATGCAATTTGGGACTTAGGAAAATGATCCAGATAACCGAATGATCCAGTTATCCGTGAGCCAGTTTAGCGGAGCCAACTGTACTCATTCATAATTTGAACTAGTACAACGTCACAGAAAAAATGAAAGTGATCTGAGCGAAGTGTAAGAAGCTGCAAAGAAACCGATGGTTTCTATATTCAATTTGTTTGCTGATGTTAATGTGACTTGGTGCATAAAAAGATTCTACCTCTCTTATATGAACAGATGTTGTTTTTTTATGAATTCCCTTTGTCAGGTGGGCTGTACTTTATTACCTTTTCATTAAAAATTGTTCCATAATTAACAGTGGGCATTTATCGCCAAAGACATTTTCCAACTTTGAACAGTTATGTAAAAGTTTGGGTGAACTGCCCACCAGTACAATAAAAAGTAGTAAGATCTTGCCATTATTGATCATATAGATCAAAACGTATAAGATAAATGGAAGATGAACATGCAAAACTGTGATCATTTCCTGAGTGAGAGTGTTGTACTCGTAGAAGAGCAGAAAACAGCCTTACCTTAAGAGATATGTAATTTCTGTATATAACTTCGGAGTTTCCGCTCCGAGATAGCTGGTGTGAACTGTGGAATCGAGTTTTATCTATGCTTCTATATGTTTTCTTTATATTTACGACCGATCGACGGTTGGTCTACATGAGCATTATCATTATTCAAAAATATACATTTTTGTTGTGGTTTGACCTTTTTTCTCTGATTTTCTTTAATTTGATTTTGACCAATATCAATAGAGCAATAGCCTCACTGAGAATCAGTGACACTCACTCAGACTCAAAAGTTGCACCTCAAAATGATGTCACTCACATTTGTCTGCCATCAATTATAGACTAAAGATAAAGACCTGTTTAGAGACGCATTACAATGGTGTCTTTTAAGTCTGAGCTCTCCCCAATCTTGTAGTAATGCCACTGCTATAAGGCCAATATCATTAGACTTTCAGTCACATTTTCATGAATAATCGATAGCTACTCTACAATTTTGGGCTGCTTGCTCATTCGCAGCACACAACCAAAAAATAACACGTAACGAAATCGATATTTTCAGGACATTTTACCCAAGTTGTGTGGAAAGATTCTACTCACATTGGAGTTGGGATTGCCAGTGGGCGATATGGGACCTTCGTAGTGGCCAATTATGATCCAGCCGGAAACATGAACGTCCCTGGGTATTTCGAGAGAAACGTTTTACCACGTGGTGCCAGTGTGGAGCCAAGCCCTCATCGGTCAAGGAAGGACTCATCGTCGTCGTCATCGTCAGATGAAGAAGAAAGGCAGCCGAGCGGGCGTAAGTTAGTGATTTTAGAAAATTTTGTGACTGAAGTGACTTCGTGAATAAGTTAGGGGCTTAAAAAACTCGACCTGATGGTAAATTGAACTGATTAGCTGAGTTCCTAGCAGTTATGTTAAATAAGTTTCTCAATAGCTGAACGTATGTTAAAGATACGCATAGTTGTATTGAATCTAATCTGATGGAAACTAATGGACTTCAAACAACGATTAGTTTCTTTTTTGTGAAGATGTAAAGCAGATTTCAGATAATTTTTTCGATTCGATTCCTGAACAGAATTAACGTCGAACTATACATCTTACCGGAAATTTGATATCCACCTTATTTTTGGCATTTCAATTTTCAACACGCAATACTTTGTTTTGTTAGTACCGGGAGTAGTGGTATGAAGCGTTCGTTTTCATGACAACCCTAAAAAAAGGCAAGAAACTGGGGTTGCTCTTAATAGTTCCCAATTTTTTGTCAAAATACCATTGAAAAGGCGTTTGCAATTATGTAACAGTAGAAAACGCGTGGTTTTAATAACACTTTTAGGTGTCTTCGCTCTAATGCTTTCGCACAAAGATACGCCAGAAGTGAAAGAAAATAAACACAAAAGCTGAGGTTCTTTTATACGTCTTCTTTCCTCTGCCTTTTGTAACAAAGTCTGTAATGACAGGGTTTAGTAGACACAACACCCACAAAATAGCGACATGATTCTGTCACTAATTTCAGCTTAACTTATGCATTGACGTCCAGCCACCGGAACGATGGTAAGACTTGGCCGGACTAACTTTAAATAAATTTAGTAGCTGATGCAAGCGTGACGCAAGTACTGAGGGTCAAAAGTAGCCAAAAGTTTGAGGTTTTGGTGCTAAGACAATCCACGCGGAGGTGTAGCCATAACTGTCGCTTTTATGCTTATAATTCAGGTTCAAATCAAGTCCTGGGCCGATTGCAACGGCGTTTGTGGGTGACTGCAGGCAAGACGACCTTCACAGCCCTCCGATTTCTCTGTTCATCTTTATTTGATTAGTTTTTCATAGCTACCTTGATTAGTTTTTTCCCACCTTTTCAACATAGTCATGGAAAACTATTTGCAAGTTGGGACATCCCAACACGAGATTTCCGGAGGTCTGCAAGAATACGGAGTCTCTTTTGTTTTGGAAGTTTATAAAGTGTAAAAAAGTAACAACATTTCTGTTTTTCGTCTGCTAAATTAAGCCGGTTTTTACCTCTACGCTTTCTCGAAGGAAATTAAAACTTTTATTACTTATTATTTGCTAGTTTTTTTGTTAATTGATAAGTTTCGAACGCATGCCGTACTTTAATCGGCATTAGATCACAATCAAGCAATTGTGACTTCATGATACAAAAAATTTCTACTTGCGACTAATATTTGAGAAAAAATTTCTCGCTAAGGTTGACAGCAAAGTTTTGAATAAGAGTTTGAATTGCGAGAAATCTTGATGTTTACAGTAAAATCAGGGTGTCAAGCAGTAACTTAGCAGACGGGAAATACAGGAGCTATACCCCCAAATTTTTTAAATGAGGTCACGACATAAAGACGTGAAAGCATTTCAGACTCTGCCATCCGACAAATTCTATATTTTTGGCTCCTCCAAATTTTCTTCCGTCTATACCGCTTGCGTTAAGATTCGTATTTGTAAATGTGTCAGAGTTGGAGCTTTAGCAAAATGAATTTTTCAAAGTTTTGTCAATTTTTGAAGGCTGCACTTTTAACAAACTGGTTAAATTTAACATTTACACTGTTTTGTTTATTTTAAGAATTTTGCTAAACAAAGTTTAAGCACTAACGTAACAGCTGCTGGGTTATAAGGTACTTGAGTGATATTGTAAAGTCTAAAAAGCAGGAACGCTCTTCAGCCGAACAAAGCGCTATTGAAGCTAAATTACAGAGTTTTGTGCTTAATTTCTGGTCATTGAAGAGTACAGAAAGATTAAAATAGACAAAACCGTCGGAACGCCAGGCATTTCGGACAGCTTCATTGAACGCAGTTATTCACGGCGCAAGGTTTATGCTTCATCAACACGCAATTTCCGTTTTATATATTGGTTTTTCCTATCTCTTACTTAATCTTATTTACAATGACAGAGAGCACGAAGACGAACGTTCAAACTAAAGTAAAGGAGTTTGTCGACGGACAAGGTAAGATTTGCATTTATACTTTCAAGTTAATCATTAAACAATTCGCTTGCCAAACAGCTTTGGATTTATCACTACTGTCAAGGCATTGCGTTCCTACCGCAATTCTTGCTGCCAGGTAGAGACAATTTCCGTAAACGTTATCTAAGAATAAAGCGATGCAGAAACATACAAGCATTGGCTACAGCTGTAACCTAGCGACCATCGCTGTGAGGTACATTGTCAAAGAAATGATATGAGAAAGGGATTTCGAGTTTTTTGACCCCAATTTTAATTATATTCATGGCCCTGCAGCCCTTTTGTGATATTTTTATTATATTTAGTCTATTTTTTCTCACCCGCTGAACAGCGACGCTAATTTCAGTATGTCACTGCGGAGTTTCCACGTTTCAGTTTCCGCTTGAATTGCTTTGATATTACTTCTAACAAATTTACTGCTTGTTTCAATCCAACAAGCAGAGAAAATAAAATCAAAGCAAAGTGCACACAACAACTTAGTCATAGTGATATTTAAACGTATGACCATTTCATCACATGATGGCCATGCTCATGTAGTACTCCTAATGCTTTGACCATTTTTATTTTTTCATTTCCGAATTTTAAATGAAACCAACAATTTTTAATCACATTGTGAGACGTTCTTTTAAAAAATATTTAACTTTGATATGAGGGGCCCCGTTTTCATTTCGAACCGTGATAAACTTACAAAATTTGTGGTCGTGCATTCTCCTTAATAAAAGGCTGGTCTTGGCAACTGCGAGAAAATCATTTTTACCGGCGTCCCTCCACCCCGTTTAGAAGTAGCAACTGCCACATTGAGAAGAGCAACCTTTTTTTCAATATTCGGAAATATTTTTTAATATTACCCATGGTCAAATGATAACTTGCATAAATTTAGAAAAACTCCATCAAGTACGAAAGCACCATAACAAAATCAAAGCCAAGATTATTAAAAAAGCTTTTCTGCAACCAACTTAGAGAGGGGAGATGACACCAAGCTTCACCCATTTCTGTTGACAATCTTCGCAATTTGAAGTTCTTATTTAGTTGATTTTAAAACCACTTTTTTCACAATGAGCCCCTAAATAGGCAATTTAAAACATTAAAGCTGTCGAAGTGGCGCCGTGTTTTAAAAAACTAAGTTACTACAATAAACTGAGTCAAATCATTCTTTCGATTTTAACTACGCGGAGCAAGGCCTACCAGGTAGTCAATTCATGTGATTAGAGTCAAAGGCGCAATTACGACGCCTAATAAAGCTGAAACCCTTTTTTGGGAATCACACTTTGCATCAAAAATCAAATTTTGGAGTCACACACTAACTGCACCACAAAGAATGCTGTAATAATTTTGGTTATTTCCTCTTCTCTTCCACTTCCCTTATCTAACTTGCGCAATTGATTGAGGTCAATAATAATCAATTTTTTATTTGATTTGTTGCCAGGGCGACATGTTAGAGAGACCACGATTACCACGACAACGATCACCACAAAGGGAGGATCAAAATCAACTAAGACCAAGACGGAAGTAAAGACGGAATATCTAGGAAGCGGAAACACCAGTAGCAGCCAGAAGAAAGGTGATGGTGACGTAATAATGATGTTATTGTCTTTCCGGCTGCCTACAGCTTGGACATGAAAAGAGAGGAGTGACCCCATTTAATAGATGATCTAAAAAAGGCTATCAGTGGATAACAAAGGGCAAACCTTATAAAAAGCGAAGATTTTACACATTCATAGGAGACAACCTCGTTCTCTTCTTTTTTATATCTCCACGCTCTGGCAGCTTTGATTATCTCAACTGGTTTTCGGCGAATCTTCATATAAAGCTTGTGATGAAACTCGTTTTTGCCGCTCGATGTCGCAAGTGTTCAGTATGCTATTAAATCTCCCTTTTCGTTAGGCTTGAATTCAACTAAACCGTTTCCACAATGACTTGGGACAAATTGCGTCGAACGCGTTCTAGATAAGGCTCGTTGATGCCATCTTTTCGAATGAAGCTCGGTACAAATCGCAAAGCATTTTCCACCATACTGCCCTATCATAAAACCACCCCGCGCCCTTCAAAATGCCACCGACAAAGATCTAGTGAAATACCTTGACTTCACGCCGAGCTTTGTCCTGCCTGTAGCTCTTACAAAAGCACGATAATAAAATCCTGCTTATCGCTTCATTTGATACAGTTATTTAGTACACGTGTAAGAACCGAGTTATTACGCGCCAGCGCCCTGAAGGCCAATCACGCCACAAAATCATGCTTGTGTCAGCTCTGCCTTTTCATTAACACAAACCACTTGCCTAGCAGAGACGAAATTCACAATCGTGAGGTTCGGAGCTCAAAGTTTTAATAATTCATGCACTGCATGCTCTTGTCTTGTCTTAACGGAAAATTTCCTCTTCTTGGTTGCAATAATTGGAATAAAATTATTCTGTACTACCAAAACTTGTAGCTGCAAAGCGGGTGTAAGTTCAAGTTGCATTGTGTAAGAAAGTATGTGATTGGAGAGTAAAGTAGTTTTTCTCTCATTTGTTCCAAAGGTTGATCAGAAGAACGCTAGTACAAGTAGTTATGCAAACATTCAATTTTAAGCCAATAACCTTGTCCTTTCATATGACCATTTGTGAAAAGTCAATGACCCAATAAGATAATTAAAAAACAATAGTTTACTTCACATTGTTTTCAGAAGGCAAAGTAAACCATTTGTGAACAAAAATTTGGGTGCTTGTTGTAAACCATTGTCCTTTAATTATCTTAATAGGTCAATGACTTTTTGCTTATTTACGTTATTGTCGGCAACGAGGCCGAGCATGCTGAACCACCGTCTATGCCAGCAATTGTCGATCATTCATGTCCTATGATAGCTGCACCACTTGTGTCTCTGGGAAAGGCACTTTACGGCCTTTGTCACCACTTGGTTGCAGCGCTTGGCGAAGAAATGTACAGTGCCAGCAGTACTAACAACGCGGAAGCGGATGTGACGCAACTTCTATTGTGATAAATCGACAAAGGTTTTCCCGTGACCGCAAGATAAATATAAAGAGCAAATTATCTACATTGCTTGGTTTAACTACAGGTTGGAAAGTCAGCCTCGGTAAAATTGCTGCAATTGGCTCTTAACTTCACTTAAAATATATGAAGTTAAATTTTTGTGAGGCAGACTCACAAAATACTATGGCGACATTACATCACTAGAAATAATATCCATGTGGACACCTGGTTGCTAATGCCGGACAAATTCATTTTGACTTTAAGCTGATAGCACAGGTGATCAACATTGTTGATGACGTATTTTTGACCAATATGAAAAAGGATAAAACGTCTCAAATTTGTTTGTGAAAAACACAAGAAAGTAAGTTATTTTTCTTTTGCTTCCAAACATATTTCACAGATTTTTTGTTTGCAAGCAACCAAGCGATTTTAAGACAAGGTATCCATAAAATTTCCGTAGGTTTTGGAAGGTTTTTCAGACTGGATACGTAGACAATTTTGAAAAAATTTTAAAAGTTTAAAATTTTTTCTGCTACCTGGAGTGGAGTATAAATTGTTCGGGTTTTAATAGCTGGGGCTATATTGATAAATTGTGATGCTTTATCAATTATATCTTTAAAGTTTTTTTAAGAACAAAATCTTTTCCTAGAAGCTATTTTCAGTAACTTAATGCAAGACGAAACAAACGATCAGATATTGGGCGACCATGCTTCACCGGGCTGGAATAGTGAAGCTGCTAACCTAGTCTGGCTTAAGAATAGATGTAACACTTTGTTTTGCGTTGGGATGAAGGGGTTTTTTGTCTCAAAAGAAAAGTGAAAACTATTTTTGGAGATTAAATTTTTCAGTGGATCAATTTCGCTAATTTGTTTATTTTTCCATTTTTTGTTTTTTCAAATTTTTGAAGGAGCTGACAATACTCCGGGGGCAGGACTAAAAAAAGTCTGGAGAGTTTTAGTCCCTAAGTTCCCGCTTATGTCTGTAGTGGGAACGTAAGAGGCAATTTTTGGGCCCCTACCAATGGTAGTTCGTCTAGTTATTGGTGCGACTACAAATGAGCAATTTGTATTGCGACTGGTTCGAAATAAATTGCCGCTTCACTTTAGCTTGATTTTCACTGGATTCGCGGTGTGAACTTAAATCATCACGCATGCCTTCCTTATTATGGTTTTTGATTTCCCTGTTGTTTATGAAAACCGGAAAGAAGCAAAGCATCTAAAATCAACAAGGCAAAAACGCACAAAGCTTGACTGGTTCACTTTTATATTACAACTGCAAAAACAAACTCAGAATGTTGATAGATTTGTCTCCTATTTATGAAGGAATTCTGGAGCTAAATGAGTCTGCAACAGAAAAAGCATGTTCTGCTTCAATTTAAGTAGCTGAAATGCTCAGTAAAGCTTTGTAAAGATACTTGGTCTTTAACACCAAGGCTAAAGTGAAACTTCAAGCAATACCTTTGGGGGGGGATGATGCGATGGGGATGTTGCCAATGATTGCTTACCATTCGGGAAATACAGAGATTTACGTTAGGAAAACCAGGAAACGGGAGATACAAAAAGGCAGTAATTTCCAAGAATTTTCGAAACTGGAAGTTCTGTTTTCAAACCCTAGTATTTATCAAAAACAAGGAGGAGTAAACAAAGCAACAATTTATATTGTTTAGAATTCGATTTAATCTCATGCGTTATGACTGACTATCCCTTGAAGAATTGCTGCAGAGAATAGCTTTGATTATTGCAGCGTCGCTTCATCTCAGGGGAAAAGCGTTTCTAAAGCGATAAATCAGCATTTACAGTTGCGATGATATAAAAGAAAGCAACTAAGTGTAGTGAAGTAATAGAAAAATGACTAAAATGCAATGGGTGTCTCTTCAAGACCTGCTTCAGCGCCAGATAAATTATGAGCAAAGAGCTAAAGGTAACTTCGTAATAAAGAGAGGAAACCCCCTTATCATTTTTTCTAGACTTAAAATCAAACAGCAAAAACCCGTTTTGAAAAGATTTTCCAGTAATTGGCTAGCGGTACTTTCACTCCACGCACACACACACACACACAAGCTGAACAACTCTTATTACAATATTGAATCAATTTAGATTTATTCCAGAAGGTATTATTTTGGTTTCTTTTATTGACAATCTATCACTCTGTTGTGATTTTAATGAAAACAAAACGCATGATTATGACGTATTATTTATGCTTTTGTTCATTGCAGATGCTCACAAACATCTGGCAAGTGATGTCTCCAAATTGAGCCTTGCAGATGGACACAAAAAAGGAAAGAAAATCACTAAAGATGAAATCGAGCAGTTTCGAAAAGAAGCGTACAAACGCCACAATGAGCTGAGAAAGCGACACGGTTCCGATAGGTAACCGAATTTCTCCTTGTTTTTTTATTTTTTATAATTTTGCTTGAGCACGGTGCATTCTCAAGCATGCGAAGCTTCTTTAATGTAATATTGCTGTTTTCCCATTCAAAGTTTAGTGTCCATTTACTCCATACAACCTATATGCATATCGATTCGTATAAAAACAAGTCATAATGTTGATGATTCATGAAAGTTTTATTCGGTTTACAGCATTACTATCAGCTCATAATCATAAATTTACGACTTATTCCTATCAAAAGTTTCTCTTTATCACGTTTATTTTCCTTCTTAGAGAAGAGTTATCAGTTTTAGTTTATTTGTCTTCCCCAGTGCGTTAAAACAACCATGATAAGGCCTAAAGGCAGCATAATATGTAAAGAATGTATCATTCAGCTAACTAAAGTGCTAGATTTTGTGAATTTAAGGACATAATGAACGATGAATTGCTGCTTTTTGGAAAACATTTTAATGGGTACTATATATTTATTGTAAGAAAATTTAGTTACATTGTCTTGAATAAAGCTGTATATGAGAAAGTAGTAGAGATGAGCACTAAGCGAAGGCAATACCGAAACAATCCAGATGTATTTTGCTACATTTGTGGTGAATATATGATGGCAAAGCACCGATTCAATGTGAGAGATTTTACCAAGAGAGCTTATGAAACCTACTTTGGCATGAAGTTAGGGATCCAAGGCAAGTCTTGGGCACCCCACAAGGTGTGCAAACATTGTACAGAAACGCTGCAAGTCAGTTTGATGCGGTCTGGGGCTCCTATGGTATGGCGCGAACCCAAAAATCACCATGATGATTGTTATTTTTGCATAGTGGATATGTCTGGATGGAATCAGCGAAAGAAGAAAGATTGGTATTATTCTGATATTGAGCCTGCTTGACGACACATACCACATTCCGCTGAAGTTCCAGTTTTCACTTCCTTACCTGACCCTATTGCAGATGAAATGCAACTGAAAGCGATGGATGATACTGATAGCAGCGACAGCAGTATTAGTATCTCTTCCAGCATGCCTGCTGCAGCATTTTCGCTAGGTGCAACACTAAAACCCCTTAGTCAAGGCCAACTGAATGAACTAGTTCGTGATCTCGGCCTATTTAAAGAATCGTCTGAGATTTTGATATCTCGTCTTGGTAAACATGGTAAACTGGATTCGGGAACTAAAATTACATTCTGCCGTGATAGTGATGATTTGTTGATTTCTACCGTGATTACATTCTACCGTGATGGTTTTTCAGAAACTGCGCTACAGTGAGCACAACTGGGCCATATGCGTAGACTTTAAAAAGGTCAATTTTTTGTTAGGACAGCAAGGTGGTACACCAAACATTATTGTTTTCTCTGCTACTGGGACAGTCGCGCTACTGATCAGCAGTGGGTAAAAAAGGGTTGGCTGGCACGTGAAGATCTTGCTGTAGGCGATAAAAATATCATAAATAAGCCACTGGTTAATCGGAATCGTATTATCCTGCCCGCTTCACATGAAGTTGGGTCTGATGAAACAATTTGTCAAGGTTTTTGATAAAGTGTGATTGTTTCGATTATATTGCCAAAACCTTTCCTGGTCACAACATGGAAAAACTTAAAGAAAGTATTTCTAATGGACCCCAAATTCGCAAACTGATATATACAAGATCAAACCTTCACTGCTCGTATGGCAGTGGCTGAGAGGGCTGCCTGGTGCCCATATGTCTCAGTGATACGAGAGTTTCTAGGAAACACAAAAGCTAGCAACTACCGGAACCTTGTGGATGTGATGCTCCAAAACTTTTAAGCTCTTGGTGGAAGGATGAGCATCAAACTTCACTATCTATTTACCCATATAGACTATTTCCCAGAGAATCTTGGTGATGTTAGCGAGGAACAAGGGGAGAGGCTCCATCAAGACATTAGGACGAAGAAAGAAAGATACTAAGGTCGTTGGGACTGTCACATGACGGCAGATTATTGCTGGACATTGATCCGTGATTGTACTGAAAAATCCCTAGCTCGAAATCATACATGCAAACTTTTCTTCAGATGAACAGTTAAAACCCAATGTGACATGCTAGTTCATGTTTCTTTACGTCTATGAACATCCCCATGTAACTGTTTGTTACAGAGGTGTTTTGCAAATGATGGACCGATACAATTCTTTGTAGCTTTTATGATGTTGAACATTGCGCGTTTACTATATAGCATGCTTTATTCATTCTGTGAATTAAGAGTTTACCTGTTTTGGGTCAGTAATCATTCATGTCAAACCAATATGGATCAATCACACTGAAAACACATTTTATTCATTGACCAGCCCTATATAAATGCCCATTTAAAAGTAACCCCAATTACGGTAAAAATAAATAGAAAATTCAAAATATCTCAAAAACCAGAGCTAATCTGCAAAAAATAACGTCATTTTCGAACTCAGCGCCCCCAATTTACCCCAAAACCGCTTTCACCTTATATGCCAAAAATTTTTTGTTGGCCTGTGTTATTGAATGTCATGATTTTATTCCAAACGCTTCTTTAGCCAACGCGTATTATTTAGGTTAAAAGCGAAAAGTATATAAAATATAAAGAGTTTTTTTGATGTTCTCCCCACTTCTAACTTTTAAACCCAACAAATGACTTCTTATTCACTAAAACGTACTTTGAAACTGAAACTCATTGAAACCCATTTTCTTTCAGTTTAAAACCTAGCAAAGATTTGGAATCGAAGGCTCAGAAGTGGGCGGAGCATCTGCTACAAATCCGAGGACTACAACACAGCAACAGCGAAGATTGCGGAGAGAATGTCGCTTACAAGTTTGCCAGCGACAGTAGGATGTTTCCAGGTGGATTATTATTATTATATCATACTGTACAATGTTATAGTTATGTGACAATTTTTCCTCAGTATTCACTCTGGGCTCAATTTTCAATTAGACGATATCGTGTTAGTGTTTCAAAACTGATTTCTTACAGAAAAGTATTAATTTCGAATACTAAACTTTAGTTTGGTAGGAATCTCTCTAAAATCTCTTTAAAATAGCTCGTGTCATTCAAACCCAGGTGAAGTAACATCACTTGCCGTATTCAGCTTAAAAAGTATGCAGCTCTTCAACTTCAAAAAGAAACTGAAAAACAAAACTATTTGTAGCAGCTTTTTGACACTCTCCACCAACTTCGCTTTTTAGCACCAAGGCTTTTTTAGCACCAAAAAACAAAACCAAAATCTATTGAATGCCAAATCGGAAATTTTAAAACCATAGTAAAATTGTAAAATAACTAAATAACAATAAATTAATGTTACGTAATTAGTCAACAAACTGACGTATTAAATATAGAAAACTTGCAAAAAATAATAAACAAGGCACTAAATCTTTTCATTCTTTTACCGAAACTTCATTAAACCAAAACAGTTTCAAAATTCGCTTCTAGCAGTCTAACACTGTGGAGAATGAAGACCTATGAGTGACAAAAGCTTCAGTGATTTTAAGATAGAACTATTCTTAAGCGTTTTCTGTCACATCATTTGTCACGTTTGTTTCAGAAAAAGTTTTTATCTAAAGTGTATAAACAAACTAAGAATATGATATTTTGAAATTTCACAGGTAATGTTATTGTGGATATGTGGTACGACGAAATAGAAAAATACGACTTCAGCCGACCTGGATTTAAAAGTGGAATTGGTGAGTTATTAAATAATGCTGCATGAGTCAGCATTGGGATGAGAGGAATAAATAAAATAAAGAATAAATATAATTTACCTAAAAAGGCTTTCGAGTCAAATTTCTGAGAGTTGGTTGCAACTAGCCTGCAACCAAACACTTGCTTGGTTGCAGGCTAGTGTTAGAAAAATGTTAGCTGTGCTGGTAACTCCAAAGCGGGTCTGATCACAAGCTTTTTGTTTTTGCCATAAATAGGCGATTCTTCTTCACTAAAATTGGCAAAGCAAATAAAATGCGAAGGTTTCGGCAACTAAACTAGCTACAGGGCTTGCTGAAAGTTCTTGGAGTCTGCCATAGTTGGCACTAACTAGTTTGGCCTATGGAATGTTATGAATTTTTTGATTTTATCAAGATTTAGTTTAGCAGAAACCTTCGTTTATGATTGTGGTCAAGTGTTGTTACCTAAAATCAAATCACAAGCATTTGTTTACCAAACGACAGAAATACATTGACTAAGAAAAAAGTGAAATCAACGTACTAGTCACTCGGTGAAGATGCGAACGAAAGATCACTTGATCATCAAGTCACTTGGTGAAGGTTTATTCGAAAGATCACGTGGTTATCAAGTCATTCGGTGAAGATGCAAACGAAAGATTACGTGATCATCAAGCCACTTGGTGAAAGTGCAATCGAAAGACCACATGATCATCAAGTTACTTGGTGAAGATGCAATCGAAAGATCACGTGATCATCAAATCACTTGGTGAAGATGCGATCAAAAGATCACGTGATCATCAAGTCACTTGGTGAAGATGTGATCAAAAGATCACGTGATCATCAAGTCACTTGGTGAAGGCGCGATCAAAAACCACGTGATCATCAAATCACTTGGTGAGGATGCGATCGAAAGATCACGTGATCATCAAGTCACCACCACCTCGATTTCATAGACTGAATCGAATCGAGCAGCAGATTTCTCAATGTGTAGCTGTAACGGCTTTCCGATTATCTGCGGACATAAACGAATTGTTTTCAGGACATTTCACCCAGGTTGTCTGGGACGACACAAAGGAAATTGGAATGGGCGTGGCAATCGATGGACAGGGCACAATGTATGCAGTGGCCAACTACCGACCTCCTGGAAACTATGCAAATCGGTTTGAAAAAAATGTTAGACGGCCAAAACATTAAAGTGAATTCAGTTGAGGAAGTGAGAGCCTCTTGAAATGCTTAAAACATCATGAGTTGGCTAACAACACCACTTGAAACATATGGGTTAGCGAAAAAAAATACGGCACCAAAAACGCCTCATGTTTACTAACCAATGTTTCAAACCGTTTTGTGAGTCACTCCATGGTGCTTTAAAATTTCCAAATCATGAAAAACAGTTCAACTATATCCCCTGTAGCGAAGTACGAATCAATTGCATAATTTCTCGTATTTTTTGTCGTCGTGTCTTCAGCAATGTAGAGGGCCACTACCCTACTAAGCTAAATTGTCTGCTTAGTGCTTCGACCATTCTGACGCAATCAGTGCCCAAGATGCCCTTGAGTATCTGGAGCTACACAAACAGATAATAAAAAGAAATTATTCAAAACGGTGCTTTCAAGGTATCATTTATAAAAAATTTCCGCTTCTTTTTTCGAAAATGATTTTGCATAAATATTTTGTCACATTTGTCGACTTATTTTGGTGCTTTTTATTAATGTTTTAAATGGGATTATTTCTATTGTTGAGTCGCGTTTTGGCCGAAAGTCGCCATTGTCATAGCAATAAGAATTAGCCGAAGCATTAGTTTTAGAAAAGTAGGTTTAGTTGTTTATCACCAGTTTGATCTACAAATGGAATGATGATGAAATAGATATCTGATGTGTTTTCATGACCAATTTTACTACTTCTTTGCTTTTGCTTTAAAAACTTAGAGATTACAGTCGTCATTTAAGGCTAGTTTTCATAGTACAATGTCTGTGACATCACAACTGTTTTAAGCAAAGGATACAATGTAAACTTACTAAGTAATGAAAACGAAATAATGTTGGTGCTGTGGTGTCGAGAACCGAACGCTTGCTAGCGTCACCTTACGATAAAATATTATAAAGCTATATTAACGTTTTATACCACTAATAGATGATGTACATGTACATCTTACAAGATATATAATGGTTGAAAAAACTGCCAACTGCACCTTGTTGATATGATATTGCTATTGCTGTGGTAACAATTGCACGACATTTTGCTGAATTCGATGTTGAGATCCAAACTAAACATCCTAGTATCAGCTATTCTTTTACCAATGCTGGATAAAAACTTCACTCTTCAACGATGGTATTGCACTTGTTGTTCAGTAAACGTGATTGCTACGCTGTTTTGTCCTCACCATTACGTAGTTCTTGATTTGTGTATGCAATTTCTTTTTTCGTAGTGAATAAAACTTGAGTGAAGTTAATTTGCGTTTGAGTGAAGTTGATTGTAATGTGAGCGGCTGTTTACAAATCACTAGACGCTTTTTTATCCGATTTTTGTCACCCCTTCCCCTTTGTGACGCATCATAACGTTTTTATAAAGCCCCTCCAACCCCTCGTGTGATGCGACATATAAAGTACTCAAGAAATTTTTAATTATTTGGATTTGCCACAAAAACCTATTTAATCAAACTGTCGTAAGCTTTAATTTTTTTGTATAATAGCAAATTTGTCACATAACGATATTTCTTATCCCCCTCCCCCATATAACACTGATATGACGGTTTTGCTCCTCCTCCCTCTGAAAGTGCTATGTGACTTTTGAACGGCCCTTGATTCCAGTAGCCAAGAAGAAGGTTAAGGCGCACTCTTTTCCAATTCTGGACTTGCAGCAGTACAACATACTGCTGACGTCATCACTAACAAAGAGGGAAAACTCTGATTCCAAGCATGTCTTTTGGCAACTCTCTTCGGTGATGATTAAGTTAGCAGCAAAATTTTTATTTTCTGGTAACGGAAAAAGTCATAACTATAGGGGTAAAAATATGGGGCTGCAGCCCCTCTTTCCAAATATTGTCAGACCAAACTTTGAAAGGTTAATGAATAAAGTTTGGGTTAAAAAAAATTAAACTTAAATTCTTTAAGTCGTTTTTTTGGGATGAAAACGGAAAAATTTTTATGTTCGAAAACTTGTTCTGAAAATAAATAAAGACTCTCCTTCGGTCAGCCCTCCGTTTCGGAAATCATGATTAGGGAGTCCATCCAAGCACCTCCACTGAGAGAGTCGTGTTCCTCATAATTCTCAGGCAATCTTGATTTTTATTGATTTCCTTTAAGTTTTAAAGACTCATGAGAATTTTGGCGCGAAAACTTGAAAAGATCTTTTTTGAGTCATACAAGCACTTTTACGCCCCCATACTTTCATTTCGCTTACGCTATTTCGTTTGCTCTGAGTGTAACACTGCATTAAATCCTCAAATGCGAAAATAGCGTTTTATCGCCCTTGCGGAAGTCTTCTCAAACACTAAAGAATGAAGTAGTTTAAAAATAATTTTTGAGCATTACCTAAATGAAATCAATATTTTTACATTGTTAAACAGCATGTAACATGACAACAAAGCTTTATTTGATCACACTCGGGTGGTAAAAGACTTGATGTGAAACCCCATTTCATTTGTTTAAAATTATGATGGAATCACAAAAAAACAAAATAAGAATTGAAATTGAGCATCAAACTATATTTTCTACTCGAAACAATAAATCTTAACGTAAGATAGCAAAAAACTACGAGGACGCTTGGGTGCACCAATACATCCATCGAAATACAAAAAACAAACAAAGAAAAGCTGTTGTAGGATAGAAAAATATAGCTCAGTAGAGCGCAACTATTTGTTACACTATTTTGCGCTGAATGCAAGGTTTCAACTGACAAGAAAATTCAACAAAAATTCTTGGCAACACTGATGGCGTCAGCATGACGAATCTTCGAAACAGAGATGTACAGAGAAGTCTTCTTTAAAAATATGCCAGGTTTTTTTCTTATGGGGATTGTCAAGCTCGTCACGTGACAAAATCACCTGACCCGAATCGACAAATCCTGTGTTAATCCAAAAGTAGAAAGCGCAATCGTCATAGCCACGTGGAAGATTTTTCTGAAACAGTACAAAACGTTGCAACTTTATCACAGACTGCTGTTACTTTGGTATCGGTGACGTAGTCAGAATAATTCTTTTCCTGACGAGAGAGGGCAAGGTAAACGGTGATCTCTTGCAAAACAAATTTTTGAAAACATATTTTTGCAAAGTTTGGAAAACAAATTTTTGAAAAATTAGAAAAGCGTAGCTTTTCCTACATCCTTGCCTATGCTTATGTTTGTAGCGCGAAGCATAGGCTGACAGCTAGCAGGCTCTGCCTCGCAAAGAATTTACGCTAATCATAGAATTACTTGTGTTTACACTCGCTTCGAAGTTGCCAGCACTTCACAGTTCAGACGCAACGCATTTTCGCTACAACCAATTTAACCACGCTGGAAAAATCGTTGCAAAGTGCATTCCACAAAAGCTGGTGTTTTTGAAACTCGGTCAGACATTTATTGCGCCAAATTGCCTAGCACACTGAGCTATCCCGTTGTCAACAAAAGAAGATATTTTGAGTGTTTTAATTTTGCCCGAAGACGTGTAGGTTTCAAAAATGCTTGTTTTCTGGCACACTAAATGAGGGAAGTTTGGTCAAAGCCAATAGATTTGGGTTTAATTCTGTTGTTGAATCGTAAACATTTCTTCATTTACGTTACCCATTAAGTCAGGGGTTCTGAACCGGGGGTACCTGTACCCCTTGGGGCACGAAGCACCAAAGCAGAGGGTACGAGATGAAGCGTCAGAATAATGGTTATTTTTAACTATTTGCTAAAAATTTATTTTCAATGTTATTTGAAATAAGAACACATTTTCCGAAGCTATATTTTACATCTGCATTTCTGAATGATTTTTTGTCATAAGAGAGAGTTACTGTGACATAATAAATAGCTTCTTGTTTGTTCCGACAGAATGGGTTTTGCAATGGATTGGTTTTGTTGTGAACAATATTATGGTTGATAAATATGCACCAGTGACATGCTACATTGTGTTTTATTTCATTGTTAGATTGTATATTCACCGGTAATTTTGAAGGTGTTTGTTTGATAGGTCTAGGGGTAGAAAAACATTTCACAAAATTTTAAGGGGTACGAGCGCCAAAAAGGTTGAGAAACGCTGCGTTAAGTGGCTTGAGATTTTGCTTTAAACAATTGCTAAGTCACACACGTCACATGTGCTTTCATAGTTTGAGGTTTGTGACGTCACAATTCTGTTAAAGAAAAGTTAAATCAAAATTTGTCAAGGGAGAGCTAGTAATCAAAAGCGGTTTTAGCATTTTTATTTGGGAGGGAGGGTGAGTCGCGCTGCATACATTACAATGATTAGTTTGTTTGCAAGCTTAAAGATATTTTTGTGGGACATTAGGCTGCCAGTGAAGCAAGATGTTTGAAAGATTTGGAAAATATCCAAACCTCACAACTCCCTTTCTAGATCCTTTAATTTTAAAACTTATTTGTTTACAAAATCAAGAAAGTGCTACCAAAACATCAACTACTTACCGCTGATGATGTAAAACGAAACTTGACGTCACCGCTGAGCTTCGGGCAATTAATGACGTCACAGGTCACCTCATTCTCTTTGTCGTTGTGGGTGACCTGTTAAAGATATGATGACTGAAGTTTTCTTCTGCAGGCTTACCCGTTCATTAGAAAATCACTTTGCTCTTCCTTTAATGAACGTGGAGCAACATCAAAAAGCGACACAGTGTGGAATTGAAATAACACATAAATAGTTTAGTATAAAAACCACAAGACATCTAAATTACTTAACTTTTCAAAATATTACAACCAAAAAATGCAATTAGGTTGCAGTGTTACGACATACAACCAAAGTTAAGTACGGATACAATGTGTCATTTTTTGTCTTTTTTGATGATTTAGTTTTTTGATATTTCTCAATGTCTAAGAAAAGAAAGTCGTAAATTTCGAGTGAATATTTATCACTGAGCGTTCACGTTTTTAATAAGATCTACAAATTCGGCTGACGAACAACGCCTGCTACGTCTTACGAGCCACACTATTATTACTGTTGAAAGAAATCTAAAAACACATTCCTGTCAAAAATGGACTAAAGATGTCAAAGAGCAGCAAATCTCTTTAATAAGTAGTATTTTTACAAATCAGCAGTGGAATTTTAACTGTAGTCTCCTTTTCTGTATTTCTCATTTTACTCACCTTGCAGTTGTACTCCTCCCCGAAGTTGCATTTAATCACTTCCTGCTTCCGAATAATCATTTCCATGGAAAGATCAGATCCGTTTCCTCGACCGACTCCTAAAAACAGGATTCCAACCAACTTTTGCCTAGCGTAACAACATTTTCCACTTTTTGTTTAAGCTCGATATCTACTTGAAAATAAGTCTTCAGCGAGGTGTAAGTTATTGAAATTATTTTATGCTTCACTGGTTCAAAGCAATAAAGTTGCTCGCTCAGCATAAGAAGAACATTCGGCCACCCGCCAATGACGAATCACTTTGTTGGTAGTGGGAGTACTATGTTGCAATTTGTGTTCATTTATGGTTTGAAATAGACTACCGCTTTTTTCAGTTTGATCTTGGTTAAACTGGTTGCATAAAATCTGAATGTCCCACTACACACTGCATCTCACCGCACCTCAACTCCTAACAAAGGATTAAACAGAAGGACCGTATCATGCTTTAATTGTGGATTGTAAGTAAGACATTACGATTGCTTGTCGGCCATATGTTAGATAATTTCTTTTAATTCAAGTGCCTAATAGCAATACTGACAGAAAGCACAACGACAGATAGATTTAAACGGTCTTATTTTCAAAAGGGAAACAGTGATTGCACAAAAGGCTACAACTAAACCAGAGGCTGCGACTGGACAAGATAGCAAAATTTTATTGACCAAACATGCCTTCGATAAATGTGAACTATACTCTAAATGAATTCTTATTTATTTAAAGTACCGTTCTTGAATTGGCAATACCAATAAAAAGAGCGTTTAAAAACAGCAAGCAAAAACTGAGTAATTTGCTGTACAATTTCAAAATCAATTTTCAAGTTTTGAACCACAAAACACCGGTTTCATGACTTATTCATTCAAATGAACTCCGCAGAAAGAAATTGAACCCAAAATTTTTTTGCTCACTACTCTGCTTGAAAGTCGTTATGAAGAAGAATTAAAAACTTGTAAATTTAATTGTGCTGTTTATGAAAATATAAAATTAATTTCGTCTTGATTGGGCATAAATATAAACTAAATAATTGATTTTGTACGTTCATACAGAAGACGAGCAATTATCTCTGAGCGCAACTGCATACAGTACATATTGTTTCGACCTTTCAGGTTTCATAAGTGCAGTTGCTTACTGACAAATGACCAGAGCTTTTCAGTAGGTTTTCAAATATTGCTTCGTATTATAGATACGAAAGAATGCTTGTTGATTTTGTGGTATAGGTGTTTTGATGCTCAAAATTAATCCTTTTCAAGAAAGCAATCAAAAGAAATCAAGAACAATCAAATCGACCTGCAATCGAGTGAATGACAACTCGACTAATCCGGAGTTCTTTCTGTGGGGGAGGAATTCCGCCAAAATCTCTCTTTATTTTTTCATAATAACCAACATATCGGATCTGTGATGCAGTTTCTACCCCTTGGAAAGTTTGGCCTTCATTTAAATCCGTTCGCCGCATTCCAAAATATTCGAGGGCATTCTGAGAGCGAAAGATGTTAAAGAGCAAGAAAGTTCAATGTGGCCTCAAAGGAGGTAAACACTTAAGACCCCAAATCTGAGATCAATAGAAAAAGCGCTCAACCAGTCAAAAACAAAGAATTCAAGTACTACAATGCTGTTAAAGTAGAGAAGAAGGTTTATATTCTTGGGAGTGACATGATCGGCTAAGTAGCCAAAATATTAATGGGAATTCCGCAGCAGCAAAATTAACTAGCTGGTCCTGTGGTGTTTATTATAATACTCAATTAGTCCCTTGCTCTGCATGGCTTTATCGATGGCTGCAAGTGGAGAAATGAGGAAAGAGAACGAATGGAGAAGTAGCTTTTGCAATTTGATTTTGGCAAACTGTCAACACATAATGCAAGAAAATGTCAAAATTTTTCAAATTTTGTTAAACGACAAGGTTCAATGACAATTATGAAAAGTTGCTTTGCAAGATACTTGATGGACTAGAATTGTTCCCAACATATTTCATAAGTTATACCCTTTTACTGTGCTTAAAATGCCTTATAATGGGTCTAAACAACGTATTTTATGTGCATTTTGATTTTTCGTTAAGCTAAATTTAACTTAACTTGCTGCGCATGCGCTACGATGAGTGTGAAGAAAGACAGATTGCTCACGATGAGCTGAATTTCTTTCCACCCTACCCATTTCACGAAATGTGGTCTAGTGATTTCTGATCGCGAATTGCAGCAAGATGTTGCCAAGGGTTAAAACTGCGACATCTTCTATCACCTTTGCAGTCTGAAACTTTCCTTGATCGATCAACCACGAGCAGACAATTGTTCCTGTTCTTCCCTTCCCTCCTTTGCAGTGAATAGCGATCACGTGATTGGGATCACTTGAAGTCCACTCACGAGCGTCTTTGATGAAGTCCATGAGATCTCTGAAACAAGCATGAAATCAGAATAACAATAGTGAAACAATTTTGAGAAGTTTGAAGTGATAAAAAGAACAAGATCTTTTACAAATAATTCTCGCAGTAACGTTGCCACAAATTTTGAAAATTTGATGTGTTTTAAACTTTTTGACTCACAGGTTTTGTTTTGGCAGTTTGAATTTTTTGGTCCATTTCTTTCAGAATTCCACTTTTCTCTTTGCTATAAAAATTACCTTGTTCTTATAAAAAAATACCATTTAATTTCCAAATTTGTTTTGATTTCATCCAACGTCCCATCACTCTCTACATCACTAATTCCCAACAACTAATCCACTGAATACTTTTTTGGGATACGCAAAAAATTTCACTAAAGATACACTGCGTATCACGTTTACATTTTTGGCGAACGAAAATCTAAGATGTGGGGAAAGAGCAAAGACTTTTTCAGGCAGGGATCTTTTTTTGATATTATGAAAAAACTAGCCGGTTAATAAGTTGGTGGTGTGCAGCATCAGCCAGGTTTTTGAAATCGAAAAGATTAGGAACCACTGCGTTTGACTCCAAGCTCTAGATAAGGGTTTAAACATTAGTAATGACAAGTTTTCGCTTCACAAATATGTAAACTGCAGCAATCGAATTCTACACCATTTGAAAAGCTTTTTTTGAAAAGAGAGAAGTTGATTCTAGAATTAATTTGGCTCTTTTCTTTTCAAATTAATTTGTTTTACAAAATTTTTCGGATTTATTTAAATATTTAGGCTACTTTGTGGCAACCCTACCCGCAGACCCCCAAAAATTTTTTGAAAAAGTTGCATTTGCAAAAAAAAATTGACGAAAAAAATTACTTCTTTCTTGTATATACGGTTCAGTCTGGTAGAGTATTTCACCTACCACTGCCAGAAAACGATAATAATACTTACGCAATAGATGGTACATTGTGGTCATCAATCAAAACCCTGTACACGCGATTATCGAACAACTCCGCCTTGTACCCGCGTTCGCCTATAGGTAACAAAACGTAGTCCTAATCGTAAGTCAAAAGGTTGTTTAGGGTTTTAAGTGATTGAAACAACAATTACTTTGATTGCACTCTGCACAATCTACTTTCAAATATGAGTTTGGGACGGGCTGGGGGTCCAACTTTTCACCCCTATAAAATTTTTAAAGACATTTTGGCGATCCTAAGCTATAAAGATGTAGTCAGAAATAGCATTCTCAGAGATATCTTTCTCCTAAACTTTGTGACAACGTCTTTTACAGATGGTCACAAAAAACCTTCACTCCTCTAGTAAGCAAGTTTTTCCAAAATTTGTGGAGGCATTGGCTATTTTATTCCATCAACTAACTACATTTATATTAGAATATGATATTTTTTAAATATTGGCAACACAAGAACGTTATTTTTCTCTCAGCTCGTCCATCGACACCCTCCCAGTTCAAAAAATTATTATTCTTTCTTTACTGGTTAATAGAAAAATTGAAATTTGAAGCCGATTTGAAGTCAGCATTGGTTTTATATTCAGACGCAAACATCTGTTATGTCGGCAGCCTGCTCCGAGCGATAAGACTTTGAACGGTAATGGAGTGGTTCTGAATTCAAAAACCGGTAAAGGAGACTTAAAATTGGCAAAAGTGCCAAATCGTTTCAAACGTGTAAAAAACCATCAATTTTTTGCATAAAATTCCGAAGTTGGCTCACTTGACCGGGACTTGTCTGGAGTGTGGAGCGGTCAACCGGGTAGCTCTTTTGCGATCAAAAAACCGCGAGTTGAACGCTCACAGCGTTACTTTGCGGGGGGCTTGGCAGGACGGAACCGACGTTTGCTCATAAAAGCTCACGTTTCGAGTTCAAACCATAGCTTGCAGTCTTGCGCTAACGACGACAACGACATGCATGAATAGCTGCCAGTGCCGTGTTCAGGTCTCTGTGTGCCAGGGGACCAGAACAATTCTAGCTCCGTCGTAGCGAGTAGGGCTAAGATAATGTAGCGTATATTTGCATCTCATCGATACGGAAAGAGAATTCTCTTTAATACACTCCTCGCGAATAATCGCTGACCAGCTTGGTAAACAACACAGACATGAACAAAAACATTACACAAATCTATTAAGTAATGGCGACGTATATACAAACGATACGCACAAAGCTGGTTAAAAAGTAAAAAGGTAGCTTCACAAGAGAATAAAACTACTTATCATGCGAACCCGCAAAAAAACTTTAGCAACTGGAGAAAACAAGTTGCTGTTGAAAGGCAAAAATCTATAATCTGTGGGTCCGTGTGAGCCCGGAGATTGGGCTCGTGCTACCTCCCTTGACACCATGACATGTCACTGAGGCTGCTGACTTGAAGACCATGAGGTCCATTTAGAGTTTCCCAAACTTTACGGTTGACTCGTTTTTAGAATGGTAAAAAGTTTTCAGCCGTTCTGAATAAATTCCTAATCACTTTACTTACTGCAGAGATTGTAGACCTTGTATTTTCCAGGATATTTTGTTTCAAAAAACCTCCGTACCTCTTCCTTCGGATTCCGATAATAACTCTGCAATCCAGAGCTAGGAAATGACATAGCGATGACGTTGTCAGTGACGTAGGTAAGGTCAAGGTCAAAACCATCTTTCTGAAACAACATCTCTTGCTTTTGTTTTATCGGATTTAATTGAATTTTGTGGATACGTCTTGTAGCGCCATTGCAAAAATCCTTCTGCTGTCTTTTGTCAAAAGCACGCATATTTTCTTGGTGTGCACTTGTGTTGTGACTGCTGATGGGCAGTAATTCTATTATTTGAATGTGAGGCAATGATGCTGTTTGTGTTCTTGCGAATGTGGTTTGGAACGGTCAGTTTGTAGAAGCAATATCATTTCATGTTTTGACATGTGATATTGCGCATGATTGTATCAACGAAACTTAGGTTACAACAACTAGTGCGTAATTAGAGGTGACATGTAGTAGATTGATTGCAATTATACAAAGAAGATCTAGGAATCGTGTTTATGAGAAGACCTAATTTTCGAAGATTAAGTTCGAGAAAGGAGCAATATCTTGCTAAAATCTAAAGGTATTAACGCTAGGTGCAAAACGTCAAACTTCAACAGTTCGGAAAGGATAGAGAAGTGGAAATAAAGGTCGATGTAATACCATTCTCTCTCTCTCTCTCTCTCTTTTTCTTCTTCTGAACCCCAGGATTGTCAATCTATGTTGTGCCACAAGTAAAACAATCAAAATTTCTTACCCTGTACCTCCGCTTGTTTTGTGAAATAGTTCTCCTTCCTGACTCAGTTACGTGCCGATGACCGTAAAAAATTCTCGCGACTCGAACGACACGAATCAAACGGGCTATGGTGACCAATCTAAAGGATTCAAAAAGAGTTTGCTATCTGTGCAGTAGACCGTTTGAAAACTCAGGATAGGCAAAATATTTTTACCCTAAATCACTTTTGATGACAAGTTTTTCGGCGAACTTGCAGAATTTTAATCAGAATCAGAACTATTTAGCTAATTTAGGAAGTATATAATCAGTAAACCTAAGTGATCATCACTTTTTTAAGTTCACAAACAAGAATTCAGTGAAAAGCAAAGCTTTGATAATTTTTTGTGGAAGCCATTGTCTATTATTCCCTCCTCCCCTCCCAACTGCTACACCCCTGGTTTTTACCTTGGAAAAAACGACAGGGTTGTAGAGTTACGGCCATCAGATTTTCATCCAAGGGTTACATGGACATGGGTCAAATTTGAAAAATCGATCATGCACGACGCATGACATCATAAATTTGTTTAACAAGCATAATGCACGAACTTTAATTTTTAACCTTGTTCTCAATGCCTCACACAAACACATGGTGTTGACATGCATTTTCGTGTTCTTTTCTTTGCGTCTGTAGAAGTGAGTGGTGAAAGATGAATACCGAAAATGCATAGATGTCTCCGCACTCACGCGCTAACACGTACATGCACACAGGCACACACACACACACACACACACACACACACACACACACACACACAAAAGCGCACACTCACTAGCGTGCTGTAAATTTTTACATGAGGGGATATATTGGCAAAGCTAATTTTTTGAGTATAAGAAAATAAGCCTGTTTTTTGGCTTGGCTAGTTATCAAGGTTGAAGGAACTAAAAGGGGCCATGGCATATTGCTTCACTCGTTCGCACATACTCGTATGCAAGGAAAACCAATGAAAAAAATTTCTTTGCGTGCGGTAAAGATTGAAAATGCTTCAAAATTGCATGTTTTGAGATGAAACGGACGGGCCACATTAATGAAAAACACGTTATATTCTTACCTTCCCAAATCCTGATCTTGTTTTGAATCATCTAAGACAGTATAGAACACTGTCACTCCAAACGTCACCACGACCACAGCACCGTCCAGTACTTCCCAAACACTTCGAAAAAACTTCTTTGGCCTTCAAAAATTAGGGAAAGTTGAATTATTGTTTTGAAAGCTTGAGAGACAAAGCTATTGATCGTGCTCTCTCTCTCAAAGGTGAATTTTGAACCCCTCTTGCCAAGGTCGTATTTAATTGAGATCAAGCGATTTGTTTGATTTTTCGATGAAAAAATTCTTTTATAAAAATGATTTTGGTTATCAAGTAATTCAAAAAGGTTGAACTAGTAACGCCATGAGGGAAAGATCCGTTTTGGGTGACGTCGTTAAGCTATTTTTGTAATTATGAGGAGTTAGGTGGTGTTGTCTTTGAGGCCGCTTTGGCTATGTCTGAGTCGATCACATCACTGATTTGACCACTTTCTTCTTCCCGATCACTTGGCTATGTCTTTGCTAGGTGCTTACCCGTATGAAAATATCCGCAGCAGTAAATCAGCCATAAAGATACAAGACAGAGTCATTGCCAAGCTATCGTACACAATTTGGGTGGAAGGGGGCTTGGGTCCCAAACTCAGGTCCACAATCATGAGAACAATATCCAACAAAATGAGAAAAATACCGAAAAGACGAACACTTAAGTGGTCGATGAAGCGGCGAATTTTGAGTTGAATTTTTCTGAAAATAAACAGATACAAAACTTTTTTACATTTCAAAAACCTAAAAAAATCAAGTGTGGAATTGATTAGATCATCTGACAAAAGCATGACATTTAGGATAGTTGCCAAATCGACACCGTGACAAACCATAGCTTTGAGGAAAGAAACTAAAATAATCAGACAAGAAAATTACTTTAGCAGAAGTAATCTTCATCAGACATTGGTTGTTAAAAGTGGATGAGTATATTATTTTACTGGTTCGTACATGCGACGGAGTTAAAGGGGCGGCTTTCTCCTTATAACTGGTCTCCTACCCCCCTCTCAAATTTAGGGCAACAAACAAAATTATTGCGTTTGGTCTATTTCAGAATATTCCTTGTGCCGCCAGAAATATAACTTTTCCTGCTTGCAATACAAATAATGCTCGTCAGTCAGCAAACAAAAGATAATTTCCTACTAAAAGTGAACAAGTTTTAGGAAAGTGAAGGTACAGTACATTATAGTTTACTTCAGCTGCTGCTTTTGTCAACAAGCTGACTACTCATTGTTATAGTCGTAATTTCATCACGTTTCGACAACTCATGACACGGTAGAGCATGAATAACTGACCTCGCGATAAATGGTTTCTTAACGGACAAGGACGTCGAGATGAGTTGAGTTATATATTTACAATCTCCTGTCACGAGGAATTTTTTGTAGATGAAACATAGAACAAATTGTGTTGAGGTCAGCAATAAAGTTACCAGTTATCTGGTATTCTACATAATTCTTGTTATCACCAACACCAAAGCAAGGCACATGAAGCCACTGGGCTTATACACATCGATAAAACAACTTAAATATCACCAATCTGCTTTCTAGTTACTCGAAATTATTCTTCGGTTCTTCGGTCGTTCCATTATCTACGTCTCTCCACCACAAGTCGGAAATTTCTGGAATTTTAACTTCGTCATCATCGACCGTCATTGCGTCGTTAACATGTTCAAATTTTCCTTTTTCGCTGGTGGTGACCTCATCGATTACATCATAACATTCGATGCTAGCTATATTTGCAATAACCGGCGGTTCATGAAAGCTCACTCTCTTTTTCCTGTCTTTACTCTTGCCAGCGCTTTTTTCTACGCTGTTAGTGATATTAGTGGTGACGTCATTAGTGACGACAGGTTTTACTTCATAAATCGATACATCTGCTAGGTCAAAAGTGGCTTCATTCGATTTGTCTTGATTGACTTCTTTTGAAACCTCGTGAGTGACTTCATTTAATACGTCGTGAGTGACTTTGCTCGATTCGTGGAGAAGGACTTCACTTGATACGTCATGAGTGACTTCATTTGATACGTCGTGACTGACTTCATTCGATTCGTCGTAGGAAACTATATCCAATAGATTATGAGCAACTTCATTTGAAATGTCATGAGTGACTTTACTTGACAAGTCGGAAGCAAATACATTCAATTGGTCATGAGCGACATGAACGTTGGAAATGTCTTCAACGGATAAATCGTTAGCGACTACATTCCATACATCACGAGTGGTTTTATCTTGTAATCCATGAGCATCTTTATTAGATGCGTCACAATTAACCCCACTCGCTACATCCTTATTGAAGTCATCTGCTAAATCATGAGTTACCTCATTCTTTACCTTAGTAGAAACGCCATTTGTTACATCATTGTCTTGTTGCATTGAAAATAAACTTGGAATTTCGTTTCTTTGACCGTTCGATATCAGAACAGCCGTGTCGTCTAACGAAAAATTCATGATGTCTTCCATATCGCGGCTACTGTCGAATGCTGGAATGATGCCGCACTTCGAGCAATCTGGTCAATGTTTAACAAACCGTTGTGGTGCCGATGCAGCAGTTAATGTATAACCCAGCCATGCAGTAATAACTTTGAGTATACGAGGAACTTTATGAAGTTTAATGAATAGAAACCACTTTCTCTTTATTAAATCTTTTAGTGATTGAGTCGCAAGTTGACGGCACCTGGGGGGTTTGATTTCTGATATACCACGACCCCGATCAATTATTCAAATCTCACATTGGAAAAACATAAAACGTAATTCTTACATTTACAACCCAATTTAACGGTAGTGCGCCTTTTAACCGCGACGCTTGTTTGGGCAAGGATATTTTCATTACAACTGAGTAAATTTTGTTTATTATTCACTTTGTCTTTATTGCTGAGCGTTTAGCATGAAGGTGGCGAATGCCAAGGGTTTTGAGAGTCTCGACAAAGAAGTTGAATCCACATGTTTTTTTGACTTGCAACGAACCCATTGTCTAGTTTGACATACTTGCAGTTTAGCAGTCGTCAAATGTGATTTTGAGTAGATTAGAATCCTTTTTCTTGTCTAGTCATCCCGAAGACTTTAAAAATACCGTAGTAATGAGAGATTTCCTGCTTGACACTCAGCAATAAGAGTAAAATGAAGAGTAAAACGTAATACTAAATCTACCAATTCATGACTAAAATCATTACAGTTGTGTTACCTGACCTAAGCCATCTGGAGTAATCTTAGTAGTCTGCACCAATTAACAGTCACCTCAATGTTATGGTGTGGTCCCCAACCCTTCCGGGTTGGGTAAAAATTGCGGTCGGCCTCCTCGAGGGTCCCAGATACCCAGGGCTCTCCCAACATCAAAAATTTTTGCTGCGCTACCCTCTGCGCAGCCGCAAAAAGGCTGCACGCACTCTCTACAATCGGTCGTCTGCCTTTTCTCTTTTTGTTCTCTTAACTCTCTCTCCCTTGTCTTATCATTCTTCTTCTGCACCTGATGAGCGGCAACGTTTATCCAAATTCTGACTCCATTTTCCCTATTCTGTGTGCGCCAGCAGTGAAACCTGGAGGGCCAGGTTAGTGCAATGTTGTACTTGTTTTAAATAGGCACATTTAAGTTACTCCTCCCTCTTTTAATTGGAGTTGACCCACTGTTCAGCTCGTACACTTGAAGCTTCCCTTTCTATTGCCTCTCAAGTTTTCCTGGAGATCACCAGTCCATCCACGCTCTTTCATCTTTTCCGGGGTCCTCCAGCATTTATACCTCCAATGTACACTCTCTCAACCACATCCTCTGCCAATGCGGCTCTTCCCTTCACCTCATCTACAAACAGCCTACCCTGTCACTAACCTCTTCTTCTGTTTCTTTTCCACCTTCTTCCGCTTTTGGTTCTTCTTCTATACCTTCTGCTTTCTCTTCCTCTCCTGATTTGTTTAAGATTTTCCAGTGGGATGCAAGAAGTTTTCGGGCAAGAGGCCCTAAATTTCTTCACTTTGTTTTGCTCTTTCCTGTTGATCTCGTCTGCAGCCAGAATCCCAACGTCGACTGTTATTCATTTTTCAGGATCCTTGGATGCTCTGCTTTGCAATCGGATTGCACTTAATCCCCGTCAGGCTTTATTTCTCCTGAGGACTCGCAAGTTATCGCTGATGTCGCCATTTTTGTCCGGCATTATCCACCCTTTTCTGAACTCTCAACTTCCTTTTTCTCTTCGCTTATCCCATACTATGAATATGTAGGGTGAACATTTTGTTGAAAAACTCCTTTCCTCTCACTTTCTTGAACATGTACGCTCCTGTTATATGCTTTTCTTTGGCGGATACAAACCACTTCTTTTCTCTCTTTTCTTTCTCTTCCTTCAGAAATCTCTTTATTCTGGGAGACTTCAAATGTCATTGTCCTGTGAAATCCTCGAAGGGAAGAAGTATTCGATTGGGTTATCTCTTTTGACTTCCTTCTCCTCAATGACATTGACACCCCCACTCTTTTTCATTGTTCTTCAGGCAGTCGTTCTTCTCCAGACATCTTGGCTCGGTTCTCTCTTGTAATCTACTGCTCCTGGGAGGTGCTACAGAGTTTGGGCTCTGATAGCCTACCGATTTTTCTTGTCCTTTTTTCTCCAGTCCATCGCCTCCAGTCTTTGAGTCCTCTTTCTGTCAATTTCTACAAAGCTTGTTGGGATGACTTTGCTATTTACACTGTTCTTCTGCACAAGAATTTTCCTCTCGTTCCTGGGCTGCTGCGCTTTTTATCTCTTTGGGATTAAAAGCGGCCAAATCTTCCGCTTCTTTCGGCGGCGTCCAATGCCTAAATCAAGCTTGGTGTGTCTCCCGCAGTGGAAGAATCGGTAAGGAAAAGACGCAAGGCTTTTTTTCTATTCACAGAAGTAAAGCGATAGGCTAACATCTTAGTCGCTCGGCATGTTTCTTCAGTCATCGTTAAAGATAAGGCTAAGGCATGGCACAAGACAAGCTCACCTCTCTCCCCTAAATCTGATTCCAAGCCAGTCATTCTGTTGTTCAATCTGTTACTGGTTATGCTTCATCTTCCCCCTCCTTCTCTAATTCCCTAACTGCTCTTCGACCAGGTAGTCGGCATTGAATAATGCCAAGTACCTAAGATCTTACTTTAAAATTTCTCAGCCAAAGGTTTTGCGTAGCAGAGTCAGAGACTACTTGTCCTAGCTTTGACGGGCCTCCTGTCTTGAGTAATCTTATTTCCTTTTTTGCTTTCAGCTCACCACCACTAAATTTTTGTGCTACCTCTAATCTCTTCTCTTCCATTGCTACTAACCAGACAGAGACGCCTACCCCATGCTGAAGCTCCTCCCTCCCTATGGCACGGATCTTCTTTTTTCATATCTTTAATCTCCTCTGGTCTTTACATTGTTGACCTTCCAACTGGAAGTCTTCAACTATTATTTCTGTCGACAAGATGGGAAAACTTCTGGATTCACCTGCTTCCTTTCAAACTACCTTTCTATCAGCGTGGGTCTCAAGGTGCTTGAACGCATCACTCTATCTCGTCTAACTACATTTTCTCTCCTCGCCAGGTCAGTTTTTGCTGTGGTAGGTCTACTTTGGATCAAACTCTTTATCTTCTTCAGCTTATTTCGAATAGGTTTGGCAACCCCATACCGGGCTCTCGGGCAATCCTCGTTACTATCAATTTTTTCACGGCATTCGAATCTGCTGGCATCCTACTTTCTTCCACAAGCTTATTTCAGCTGGCCTTCCTCCTTGCCTTGTTTGATGGACTCAATCTTTCCTTTTTGACAGGTGCGCTTGTGTGAATTTCCAAAATCATAGAAGTCGCTCCTTTCGAGTTTGTCGAGATGTTTCATAAGGACCCTTTCTTGAGCTTGTTCTTTTCTCTTTTTTTATCGACCATCTTCCTGCATCCCTAACTACTTCTGTCAGCTGTTCTTTTTATGTTGATCACCTGTCCGTCTGGCCTTCCTCTCCTTCGGTCCCTAACGCTGTGGAGACTACTCAAAGAGCCCTGATTCGACTGGAGCGCTGGTCTAAGCCCTGGTGTTTTCCTCCCCATCTGTGCAATTGTGAGGCTTCCTTCTTCTTGGTTGATCCCCACCAAGCCGGCACTCTTCCCTTTTCTGCCCATGAATCTGCGCTTAACGCTAAGTTCCTCCCTCTTTTCAAAGCCTTCCGTTGTATCTTTGCTTCCTCACTGGGCCTCCTCCCAAGGAGTCCCTTTCTCTACTGTACAAAACTTTTCTTCGGCCTGTTCTCATTCATGCTTCACCCAGATGGTTTTCTTTCCTCCTCGTCAACAACGCTATTAAGATAAAAAGCCTTCACCGAGCAAACAGGTGCGCTATCGCCAGCTACTTTTCCTTCTTCTCTATAGTTTTCTCCTCTCTGAGGCGTCCCTACCTTCCCTACGAACAGTGGTGTTTAGTAAGTAGTGATAATTGTAACTATTAACTAAAGATTTCGCTTGATACTGAGTGCAAACAGAGCGTCGCTCTCTTCGCACTCAGTATCAAGCAGCAAAACCTCGTCTCAAAACCAGCTCTAAATATAGGCAAAAAGTTTTATTCCTGGCTGCGAAAACCGCTATGTGCGAACCCTGGATGTGGAAGCGGAAGCTGGAAGCGGAAACGGTTCAAGCGGAAGCGCAAAAAATCTACCGCTTACGCTTCCACATAGGTTGTTTGATTTGAAGAGTAACTTGGCGAAAAAATTTTGTCCGTTTCCCGATGTGGATTAAACGGTGAAGTTGCACTATAAGCCTGAATGAAAGTGCTATATCAGTAGCGCAAGAGAACAAGAAAAAGTATAACTAGCATCACATTTTATATCGATTACGGGTAAGAAAAGGTAGTTTGAACAATGAAACGTAGCCAATGAAATGATGACGTGATTAAACTTAACTAGCCTAGGTTAGGGAGTTGAAAACGTTGAAAAAGAAATTACTCACGACGGAAACAATTTGATCATTCTATACCAGTGCTCTACAACAGAGCTTCCCAAACTTTTTCGCTCGCGACCCCTTTTAATCTTCCAAAATTTTCCGCGACCCTTCACGGTTAAAATGATAAACAGTGCAAAATATGCGCTTGTGATAATTATTGAAAGGCGAAAAATAAAAAAAGCTACCAGTACTCAAAGCCTTCTAATTTACACTTAGGTAGCTTATTGGAAACAAAACAAAAAGCAAACACATTTAATGTAATGAGTGCCGCTGCCTTCTGCTACAAAGCAAGTCCAGCCCTGGCTCAATATTTGTTAATGCTGGTCTCAAGGCGGTTTCAATGTTGCATAGGCTGAAACGGTATTTTGTTTTGATTGCCCTCAACGTTGAAAACGCTGACTCGCATTGATGCGTCTAGACAAACAGCAAGAGTGCGGTTACTGCTGAGTCAGATCATGATGGATATTCCGCTCTAACGCTAAGCCAAAAAGTGTGAAGATGTTTTCAGAAAATTCAAGCTGCAACTTAGATTCAAAAGATAGATCAGCAAGCTTTTCCAAAATTTAAGAGAGAGGTGCTCGGTACTTTGTCCGTCAACTCATCAAGCTGAATGGTAAATTTACGGCTTTCTTTAATTTGTAGAATGAGTTGCTCGCGTTGGTCTTTGCCTTTTTTGGAAATTTGATTGGACACAGTATTGTATGACAATGAAATTTTTCGCATTTCATTGGCCTCTTTTTTGCCGCGAACAATTGCGCTCGTTTCAATTGCAGCTGATAGAAGAAAATTTCGCCAATGTTGTGAAGTTTCTTACTTTTTGCAATCAACAAGGAAGCCTCAAACGATGCTTGTGTATACTTCCCTTCATTTACACATTTACTTTCATATGACTGTCTTTGTCTTTTCGATGTTCGCAGAAAGCGATGAAAAAACTCCATAGGCCTGTTGCGATGAGAATCATGCTTGGTGTAAACATGTCGTTTCAACTTGGCCAGCTTAAGACTCTCATTAGCCAACGCTTTTTTTCAAATCAAACAAAGAGGACGGTGTTCATTGTTTTCCGATATGAAAGCGAAACCATACTGCAAAAAACTGCCGTTATAGGTTTTTAATATTACTAGCCTCGTTTTTCTCATTGAACTTTCATCGATCTGCCAGTCAGTGTTGCATCTACCTCTACCGTTCATCTGCAGTACGTTTATTACCGTTATCGTTCGATTTTTTTAACCAGCTATCCATTGATTAGATCAGTTTTTTTTAATATTTAGCTACTATCCTCTCGTCTGCACAGCGCTATGGTGTCATAAACTGAAGTGACGAAACAAAAAGTGATGCATCCAGTTATTCCACGTGATACCGAAGTGACGAAACAAAAGAGTTATGCATCCAGTAATTCCACGTGATACGAATGCGCAAAAGTCCATCCGCTGTCAATTAACAAAGTCCCACTATTTGACACTATAGCAAGCCTATTTACGTAGAATCTACAGCTAAGTTAAGAATGATGTTTTGCACAATTGCAATAGTTTTTAACGATCATCAAAGGTTGGAGAGAGTATACTAATTTTACGCAAAGTACTGCATATACTATAGTTACTAGATACGAATTATAGGAGCTGGTGTTAGCCTGTTTAAGATATTACTTTTAATTAATGGATGTAAAGGCATTAATTAAGATTAAAGGCATTAAAGACATCCATTAATTAAAAGTAATATAGTTACTAGAGTATATGCAGTATAGTATGTGCAGTTACTACAGAAACTATGGTATATGCAGTACTTTGTGTAAAATTGATATACTCTCTGCGACCCTTGAACATCATTACGCGACCCCCAGTTTGGGAAGCCCTGCTCTACAACAAGGGTTTTGCAATACATACAGTTGTGTTTCGTGAATTTTAAGGGCTCTGTGAGGGGTCCACGAAGGTTCTTCGTTTATTATTAGTATTAATTTCTTGTTTCAGAATATTGAATTCTTAAATGTAGTGGTGTTCCGTGTATATAAATAGTTAGTAATGGAATCTTGTGATAACAAGTTGCAGACTGTGTCGTAATTCTGTTTACAACTTTAAGAACGTCTGAATTTGCTAACTCCCTTTGTTACATAATAGTGCGTCTGTATTTTCGATTTTGCTGTTGTTGTTACTTGATCCCTTCTGAGGACGGGGGCACGGCGGAAGACCATCGAGCCCCAGAATCCGGGCAACTCCCAAAGGCATGGACCAGAGGTCGTAGAGAGTCAGAGAGTCGCCAAAGAGCGAGCGGCGCAAAGAGTCCGTAGCTGGACAATGCAGAATGAGATGAGAAGTGTTCTGGGACGAGTGTCCGCAGGCGCTGCACGAAGGATTCTCGATTCTGCCAATTCTAGAGAGATAAGAGCTTAACAGTAGGCTGTGTCCGTTGCAGCGTAGACGAGAGAGAACACAACGAGCGTGACGAAGGAGCACAAGTTCCTCGGTGGAAATCGAGGGAATCTTGGGGACGGACAGAAAGTCAATGTTGATGACTAGAGTTAAAGTTCACTCAAAGTCACAGTTAGTTGAGGATAGAGAGGGAAAATCCGCGCTATATTGTTGTAATTTCTTATTGTGACCGCAGGTTATTGTCAAGAGCTGTAATATGTGATCATACGGTTTAGATCTTCTTCTTTGTCGTTTGAGCAATTTGATGTGAGCTTTATGCAGGAAGATGTATATGTAGGCCACACTGCGTTAGCGCTCACGCTCTGTTTGCCAGTTTTCAGTTAGACTGGGGCCACCACAATGGGTAGACTCCTTGGCCCCACCATCTGTCTGCCACATAAAGATGGAGGCATTCCGTTAAGTGCCTTCCCCAAGGACACAACAAGCAAGCTTACCGGCTAGTTCTCCACACTATCCCTATTTTGCTGAGCTCCAAGTAGGGAAGCTGTGAATACCATTTTTTTGAAGTATTTTGGTATGACTCGACTTGGGAAATGAACCCCAGTACCGACTGCGAGGCGGACACTCTAATCACTACACCATCGCGCCGGTTGGTTTAGATCTAAGAAGCATTAAGCTAACTGTTGTAAAAGTGTTTGTAAGTAGTGAAGAAATTTGTAATAACTGTTTATTCAATGAAATGTTTAGTTATTTTTTGAAGTGTAGTAACGAAATATTTGATTTTCTTACAAGCAATTTGTGATTTCTAAATTTTTGTTAGTGGGGATTCCGTGACAAACGCGAAAGTACATCACTTCCGCGATGACAAAAAGGTTGAAGAGCACTGTTTTACATTCAACACGGGTTCTAATATCTGAAAAAAGGAAACACAGAGTAGTTCGGAACAATAAGCTTAAGCGAAGTACCTAAAGCAATAGCACTATGTGGATAGGTTTTTGTCTCCTCAAAATGATGAAGTGTAGAAGAAGGGAGGCTACAGACCCACAAAAGTTAAAAAATTCTCCACGGTCGTTTTCTCGTTTTTTGTTAGTGGAAGCGGAAGCGATAGGTGTGGAAGCGGAAGCGGTTGAAAAATAACCGCTTCCACATCCCTGGTGCTAACGCTGCCTGAAAGTTACTAGTTACAGCTGCTTTGTGTTTTCTGCATTTAAAACTAAAAGAATGAGTATTTCATTGCTTTGTCATCAAATAATGAAAATACAGTTTACGTATTTGGTCAAAAAAATTTATTTCATTGGATCCCTTCAACCAATTGGGAATTTTGGACTTTTTAACCTTGACCGATTAACTTGAAATTGCTAGAGATTATGTAAGAATAAATTATATTCAAAGTCAGGAAGTATGAAAGCGAAATTCTTAGTCTTTTTAGAGTAATTCTGTAATGACCGTCAGGGAGTGGGGAATATTTGCTACCACCACTATCATAGTAAGGTTATAACTGGTCTCACTCATGCAATCGAAAGTCGATACGATACCGCAATCCCGGTCGCGTTGGCGAACAAATGTGAGAATGACTCGAAGACGGTTCGAACACACTGGCTGATCGGTTAAAATAGGTCAAAGCCCAAAGTGCTTGCATCAACAGTTCAACACTATGCTACTATAATGGAGTGATTCTACTACGCCTGACCTAAAGTGAAAGATTGTCACAAACCCGAAATCAGAGTGCATCACTAGTTGGTGCGGGCATGGGTTCGAATCCCATTTGTCGAAATTTTTACGCACTGTTTTTTGAGGCCGATTTTCAAAGCCACGCATTTTTGCAATTAGCACAAACTATAGAACTCTAGCAGAAACTGTATAGCTTAGAAAGATTAATGCATCTATTTGAAAGTATCTAAAACATTACCGACAAGGTAAAAGCCTATTGTAGAGAGGTAGACTTTTTCATATTTGCAGGCTTCTACTTCCTTTTGGCCAAGGTAAAAGTAGCTTTTAAATGTTCAAGAACCGTATTGCATTAGGAATTCAAGCTTTTGTTTTCCAAGCAAATAAAACGGCGTTTTTAATATCACAACATTTTGATAGGGTCTTATATCAAGAATAGATCAGTCTTCCTGTTTGGAACAAAAATTTTGGCGGTTCAAAGTAACTGTAACTAGTCACTTTTTAAAATTTGATGCTGAAACAGTAAGTAAGTAATGCTTTTTGCGAGGTAACTGTAACTCAATTGCTTTAAAGAAATAACTTGCCCACTATTGCCTACGAGTCATCCTGACTCATTTCTCTCTGTCATCGTATGAGACGGCCCTTCGTCTACCAACCTCCTTTTCCCACCTCAGGTTTGGCCATACTTAGAATGAAACTAAGACTCTTCAGGTCCTCTCGGAAAGTTTGGAGTCCACTCACCTGCTGATGATTTCTCCTCCTTGGAACCCGCTTTCCTTCAGCGTGAAACTCACTCAATCAAATCCATGCTTCCGCTCTGAAACTCCTCTTTTTCGCCAAGATGCGGCTCTCGCTCACTTTGATTCTCTTCCTTTCCACAATCTCGTGATTTGGACTGATGATCCTCACCCTTTTCCTGCTTGGAAAGTGGGCTTCATTGTTCTTGCCAACTGCTCACTCTATGACGCCGAGACCGCACTTTCCTATTCGGCTAGCACAGTGTGTTCAAGCTTTTCTGCTGAAAGTTGCGCCATTCTACAAGCTCTCCGTTGGTCTCGGCAGCACCGACAAGCCTTCTCTCAAAACACTCGCAATGTCTTTTCTACACTTTCCTCATCTCCGTCCCCCGTTCTATCTTACACTCTCTGGCACATTTGGCAGGAACTGTCCTTTCTCTCCTCCTTTTCTATTTGGCCACAATGGGTCCCCAGCCGCTAATTTCTTCCGGCCAAAAAGCTGGCCGAACGATGTGCGCTGCTCTATCCATCTGCAGTTCCATGTAGTCTCTCTCCTCTTATTTCATGTATCTACTCTCCTAAGTACTGTCTCATTTAATTTCTTCGACCTCCAGATTCCCTCAATGTGTGCTGAGGAATTTATGTTTCCTCGTCACGCTCGTTGCGTCATGTCTGAAACAGGCACAGCCTTCTATCCAGCTCTTACCTCTCCAGAACCGAGAATCCTTCACGCAGCGCCTGCAGTCATCCGTCTCATGGCACTGCTCATGTCATTCTGTACTGTCCAGCTTCGAACTCTGCGCCGCTCGCTCTTCGGCTACTCTTTTTCCGCATACGACCTCCGGTCCAGGTTTGGTTGAGTTGCTGGCATCTCGGAAACTAAGCTACGCCATGCCCCCAACCCTCGGAATGGGTCGGGTAACAACAGCTCTTCGTGGTGGAGTGCGTTTTCTTCCCAAAGAAGCGTGGTGGTTTATTTGTACTGATACTAAAGAGGTGCAATTCCCTTACATGCACTCCCTAATATCTTTCGATCAGTGGAGACATTTATACAAACATACAGAATTTATTTCTGCCAATTACGTCTTATTGTAACGTAATACAAAAAAAACTAACCGTAGTATAACAATGAGATTGCATGCGGTGAAGAATTAAAACAAACAAAAACATGCGACGTATTCATTCAGAATACGTCGGTCGCTTACTACGGGAACTCGAAAATAAAAAGTGCTAAGTTCCGAGGCAGCGAGCTCTGTGGTAAGTGCAAGTCAATTAAACAGCCAAACGATCGGTAGAGAGAGCGGTGTCGTCAGTGGTTTCCGTAGTTGGAGATGATCCAGGCTGAAACGATATGTTCCTTGAAGTTAAGGTCAACTAAATAAAAAAAGCGTTTTTTAATAACAGCCGCTATGATATAGTGATAACTGTTCCGGACTTTGGAGCGACCCAAACATCGAAACTCCGCAAATATATCATTGCTACTAGTTAGGAAGGCATTCGCAACGTAAGTGCTCTGTTGCATCATAATGAAGTCCGAATTGAAAGCGAGCGCATGCTAGCAAACTTACACCGAACCAGCAAAGGGCCTATGTAAGCTTGCGAAATGGGAAAAATGGTGTAGCTTAGAACTTTGTTTTAATAAGTTTAGGTACTGACATAAAGCTCTGCTAAAAGGTGGGGAAAACCCATACAAAAATTGCTTTGTTTGATGGAGGGAAGATGGTAATTGGCCACAAAAACGGGGAAGCAAAACGTATCTGCTGCATGATGTAGATTGTTGACGGAAGTTGCTCCCCCAATGTTAGCAGTACAGCTATATGCGATGAAGCTCTGGCAGTGTGGTTGATCAATGCTCGCATAAACTTGATGTTGTTGCGCTCTTAAAAAAGGAATTTGGTTGCAGCGCTTATGGTTAATTGCACTGTGCCAGCAGCTACCAACCCCAAAGCGAGTCTGAAAAATGCTCCATCATAACTGGCGGAAAAGATATTTTGTGACCGGAGGGAAAAAATATGACAAGACGCAACTGATAGTTAACTCTCCAAATCATTTAAATGTAGTTTCAATAATTTAAAGCTTGTGTAATTTACTTTAAGTGTTAAGAATGAACAAAATTGACAGCCATAAAAACTCTCCAGATTCTAGGCTATTTATATCCAAAAAACCCTACGCTAGCAGTTCCCAAGCTGGAATTAGTAAAGTATGAACTAAGTAGTTTCAATGACTTCATGATTAATCACTTATTGTGAGTCTTCGGTTGTATTTATAACTTATTTATCATAATGAACAACGAATCATCAACAAAATGGCAAATTTCGCAAATCCTTTAAAAAGTTTGAGCCATTTAGCTTACATGAAGATTGCTGCAACGTGAAAAGAGTGAAGTTAAAGGCAAGATCGATTCCACGTCGCAGCACCCACTGCAAAAGCAATAGGCTACGACGTCTCTCGCTAGGTAGTAGCGATGTTGCTAACCCAGCATGTCAGACGACTCTTGGGTACCCACCAGTGGCAGTCCGCCTTGTTGGTGGTGGGGCTACCAGTCACTCAAGACTGGTTCGAAATGGGCTGCCATCTTCCCCTAGCCTAATATCAATTAGGTTGACGGCATGAACCTGAATTACCGTTCATGCCGTACCTCCATCCCAAGGAAGAGGAGGGGTAAACACAAACAAACAGGTAGTAGCGATTGTGCTAGAAATGCATGGCGCCCGCACTACTGGTTGTCCTTAAGCGATGTAATAAAAATTTTCTAATAATAGTAAAAAGTGCCATGTAGCCGGCGAATAAAAACACATATTCCTGATATGTAGCGCTCACCCGAATTCGATTATTGATGGGATTCGGTGAGATGCTAAGCCAATCCGAACGTCTGTTTCCGGCTGGGTTGTCCTGACAAAATAAAAATTGATTGCAGCATGCCAGGACAATTAAATCAGGCGCTCAGAGGTGTTTGGTAACTTTAATATATGGATAAATGTCCTTGAAAACGGTGATTAGGAAGCTTCCTTTTTCCTATTGGGGATCTCATAACCAACTCCCATAATTTTTGAAAATTCTTGCTGGAAGGGCGGAAACCAAACCAACATGTCCAGGCAATTGTCGCTTGGGGTATTGCCCAGCTACAAACTCTGCGCGAAACTCTTCGACAGCTCTTTCTCAATATATGGTCTCTAGACCGGGCCATGGGGTGCAGGACAGGTCTCCGCGTACACTATGATATTCCTTTATATTCCCACTCTCAGGATAAAGCAAGGTGACAACAACCAGATTTCGATGATGTTCATTCAACAAGAAACGATTTGCGAGTGGATTTGGCAGTGTAAACCAGTAACACAAAAGTCTCAGAAAATAATTAAGTGCCAGAAAATCCTAAACTTACTAAACAGTATAACTTGATAAACTAAACTGCTATTGACAAGACGATTATAATGCACATCATAAAACAAAAAAAAACATTTTTTGCTAGCAATGTTCGAAACATTCTTTTGCTCAAGAGCTATTTGGTTTATCAAGAGTCTTGTAAAAATGTCTTCCTTTTCCGAAATTTTAATGAGCACGATTGATACATGTTGAAGTTGAACTGAATTCCGTTAACTTCGACTACGGGGTTCACCATAATCGTATGTGAGCTCAACTTAGCAGCACCATCACAACATAGCATATCCCAATTAAAGAAACTATGACCAAATTGCATCATCAATTCTCTGCACAACGTTGTACAATGAAAAGCCTGTTTTTGCCAGAAGCCTTTCATGACGCTTTCAGCAGTGGCAGTATCGCTTCAGTTGAAGAGCTAGAGCAACGGTTCCCAAAGTGGGAAACTGGGGGGCTGTGACATCAAAGTGGGAGATAAAGGGGCTTGATAGAAAACAATTACGTCCCAAATAAATGACCAAGCAATGTGTCAAACCAAAGTGCAAGTCGGCGGTTTGTACGCTTGCTACATTTAGTTTCTGTATTTTATGTATTAGTGCTTGAAAAAACAATTATGTTCGGAGAAGGATAATGAAAATAAACCTATCAAATATAAGAAAAAGGGCCGAATGTTTATGTAGGTAGTAAAGGATCATTTGAAGATGGTTGCATTGATAAACAAAAAACGCAATGGATCGAGACAAAATCGAAAATGATCTGCTGTGACGACCACCGAAAGAAGCATGGGCTGATGTTTTTAATCAGATTTTCGTTAATTTCAGCTAAAGTATGCGAAGGTGAATTAAGGAAGAGAGCCGACAGGCTGAAGATTAAGGTCCCGCAAAATTTCTTGCTGCACTCCGAAACGCAAGTAGCACAGCATTTAAAATATCATGAAACAAAAGGACAGAAAAGCTTGCCGAATCATCTTGTCTTGTACGTCATAACGTTGATTTTTCAAAGAGATAATTTGTGATACTGTTCCTACTACTGAATCGGAAACGCATACAAGAGTATGTTGTGACGTCGAAAACAATTACCGTATATACTCATGTATACGTCGGTCTCGTGTATAGGTCGATGTGTATTTTAAGACAAAAAATTACTTCATTATAAGTATTGCTCGTGTATAAATCGACTCCGCATTACAACATGTTTTGATGGACTTGCGGTATTGAGGAGTACCCTGAACTGTTTGGGGTAGCAATACCGATGCTGAGAATTGCTTGGAAGGATTGAAATAAACTTTTTATTAGACTACTATTATATAAATGCTGACTGTTTGTTGTATTTAAAATGTTTGCATATTGCGATAATTATCGGTATTTATACATCAAGGTCTATTTAAAGGTACGTGCATTAGACTTCATTGGAAATTTACAGTAATAAAATTTCGTTTACTGGTTGCTCAAATATATTAATTTGTTAAATTTAGTTCGTTAAAAGTTAGTTCGAAACCGACAGATGGCAATACAGCACAACAATGGCGGCTCCCATGTCATGATTGAGCATGCCGTCGTAAGATTGTTTAATAATAATATATATACCGTATATTTTAAGCTAATTCAACACCTCTACAATAAATTTCACCGATATTTGATAATTTTGTGAAGTAACGTTAACATTTACAAGGTGAAGCACCATATTATCAGCGTTTGTTAAGGCTTCATACGCGGTGTGTATATTGCTTGTATAATAACGGAGTTTTCTTTTCATATTCACATTCTATACCACTCGGCAGCAACATGTCCATAAACATTACTCTTGCACAAGTTGACCCCAAAAATTTTACCTTAAAATCGTCTCCCAGAAATTCCACTTATACATGAGTATATACGGTAGTTTCATTTTTTTTCACACTGATTTCTACCCGTAGGTTTATTGCGCTAAAAAGGGCTTTGCAACTGGACAACCCAGGGCCTCATCTAAATCAGGCCCTGCAAGCAGGTCTAGGCCAGCAGCACTCATCCGTGAACCACGCACATATTAGTGGGCTACAGCACATACTAGTGGGCCATAGCACATATTAGTGGGCTACAGCACATATTAGTGGACCACAGCACATATGCCGAGTAGGCCACGGGCTCACGGCTTGCTATTTCAATTTTAACTGATTAGAAGAACATCACTAAAGTGGAAAAAATAGGTCGTGATTGAGCCACAGACTTTTGTTTAGCTTGAAAATGAGCCACATGACTAAAAAAGTTGAGAAACACTTGGCTACGCTTATCTTATTCACGTGCCTACTCGGGAGTCTTTTCGTGATTTGCTAATTGAAAACCACTTCATAATGAAATTTATTTCTCTCACAGGCTGATTCAGTGAAACCAAATAGCTGTGATGTAGCTTAAGCTTGCAAAATCATTATTTATTCTACCAGTGGTTTTCAACGTTTTTTCTGTGTTGCTCTTTTTTAAACCTTAGACTTAAAAACTGTTTCTCCCTATCGCAAATAGCATGGCGAGGATCTTCTTTACTAAAGATATGTAGTTTCAACCTCTCCATTACAGTATATGCGCTATAGTTTAATGAAAAGGCCGAAAATATCATTTTTTTCGGATATAAACGTATAGATAATTTTTCTCGGACACCAGCATTTCTGGATGTCTCAATTGCCGAATTTGCACTCCATGGACATTTTATTTTTGCTTTTTTGAAATTCATATTCAAATCCATTGTGAACACTCGAGCGTTTATATAAATTGCACGACACAAGTTTTCCTTCCAACACCCAGTGTTCTCCCGCCCAATTCCTTTCAACAACAAATTTTTTCCCCAACAAAACAATTCTTTCTTTAGGGAGTCAAGCAACTCCCAGTTGAGAACCACAGTGTTAAGCTATTCTGCCTGTAATATAGCCGAGGACCAGAGGTCAGCTCCAACACATTAACGATGTTGTTCAGCAAAAAGAAATTGCCTAAATGCTTTGTCGAGAGAGGAGTTTGCTAATAACAAAGTCTTTAAGGGACGGTTCGAGAGAAAGTTTGGGAAACACTGAGCTAGAGTGAACACGTTACATAATATCCAAACTTTGAATCAACAGCACGTCATATTAAAATAAGCGCTGTTATCAGCTCGCTTACAATTGTCCCGTAAAAGACCGATTTGTTCAGACAAAAGAAATTGTTCCCTCCGGTTTCTTCCCATTCGACGTGACACCGTTTCTAATCAGAGTGTAACAAAAACCTTCTGGCAAAAACGTTTTTGCAAAGTATATTAAAGTTGTGTAATCCCAACAAATTACAGTTTTAGAGCTCACATTTGCAAGAGACGGGCTTACAAAACATCATTTTCATAATCAATTAAAAAACGCGCTGTGACTAAATATAACTACAGTACTACACGATGCGCGATAGCAAATTACAATAGTGCCAAGTCATTATAAGTGCCCGCAATGACCACATAATATAACACAATGTCTATACTATCTTGGAGACAAACGAATTCCTTGTTCTACACATATTTCAAGCTAAACTTATGAAATACGCAAAGATATGTAAACCACCAGCTATTGGAGCCGCAGCGGGGAATTAAGGAAGCCGGCCTTCCATCTTTTACTGCCACCTCTCCATGTTTATGCCAAGTTAACATTATGAAGTAAAACTACCAGTTTGGAAGCAAAATGTGCGCAAAAAGGCCCGTTTTGAAACAGATTACTCTGTTCTACAACCTGATCGTCAAATTGCAACTTGCATAATTGAGTTTGCCGTTTAGGTCTGAAAGTCGACAGTTATATTTTAAGCCTCCATCCCAAGCAAGAGATGGCAACAACTCACTGATAAACTCTTATGATATCACTTACATTTATCTCCAAACTTTTTAATACGTTCACTTTACACATAGGACAGGTTTGCTTTGATGATATCCATGGATCAACACAATGTTTATGAAAGCAATGCCTGCAATAAAAAATGATAGTGTGAGATCAAGAATCGGATTTCCTCACCCTAAAACCATCCAAGCCAATCATGAAAACTTCAGGAAACGCCTTAAAGCGGAAATTCAGAGCAATGATATCATACATGCATGACCATGCAGAATATGCAATGCTCTAATAGACAGCATAGATTCCGTATCATTTCTCGCTCGGAAAAAGACATTTAATACAATTTCCCAAGCTCGGTTGCAGTACTTTGGTCAAAATATACCGAGCGGGCAGTTTTGCTTGCTCTGAAACCAATTGCATCATGAACCGTTCTACAATCGCCGCCATTTCGTGGAAACACTGACCTAATACCGTACACACCAGCTCAACTGCATGTAAAAGAAAAACTTGCTGAATTGGTCAGCTGACCAATCTGCTTCCGTTTTTTGCTAGTCATTTCATCATGCTCTACAAGCAATTTGCTATCAATACCACAACAAAAAGAGATAGATCTCATCAATTGAAAAACATTTACGGCATCACTCCTACTTCATTTCCCTAGCAGTGAATATTGATTGTAGTTTGGCAACATAAAATGCTTGCCACCAACTTGAGATGGAATATGAAAGTAGCAAATGCAAAATAAGCAATGACATGGTCTATATTTATGGTTATTGTAATTACTCACAAATTTTGCAGCAACCCATCTGTCGCATTTTTATCCTCCAAACCCACATAACAGTGACGCAAAGACACAACCTTGCTTCGGAGTTAGCAACCATCAACATTGCGCGTAAATTGATTTTAGTTTCGATCACTTTACTGCTCATTAGAACCCGACAAGCAGAAGATATCATTGCAAGGTGCAAGAGCACTGGAAGTAATGAACGCAGTAATCGTGAGACTTGAACGCATGATCGTTTGGTCACTGTCGCCAAAAAATGGCGCTTTATAGCCGACTACTAACATACTTGCAAGGCAGTTCTCTGACAACATCCTCCACTGTGTATGGTTCAATGCATATAGCACAGAGCGAATCTGGAACTTTTAAAAGGTCATCACCACGTTTCAGCGTACGAATAGGCATTAAAGCAAGAGCTTTTACAAACATTTCCTTTTGACGTCGCTGTAAAAATAACAATTTTCCATCAAAATTGCCTTCAAATAAACACAGTAAAAGCACACAACTGAGTAAAAATTCCTCAATGAATAGGCAATTAAATAGAAAACCTAAACATTAGTCGACACATACAATGTGGAGATTCAAGCCAGCATAAAGGTAGTGTTGATCTCAAAAAAGTCCAGCCACAGGACACCACTTCAACATAGCATTATCAAACACTGACTTCGGGTAGAATTCAAACCCATGACGTTCACCACCTAAAGAGAGTGCGCCTAGGCTTTAAGTAATGAGAAATTTGACTGGTTAAATCCAACGTTTCCTTGCCAAAAATATGGATTTAAATCCAGGGTCTTGGTGGCGGAACGTGTTATTTTACAACCAACTTCATACTACCGTCAGCAGCGTGGAGCGATTGACTGAGCGTTAGATTTGTCATTGACAGATTAGGAGTTGAGCGCTCAGAGCATAACGGCATATGCGGTAAGTTTAAGTGGAATCGGCGTTTGCGCTAAAGCTCACATTGCTGGTTCGAACAACGGTTTGCTTCGACCGCAACGTCATGAATGGATGATTGCTGACTTGAAGAATGTAGTCACTCCGCAGTCCACGAGCTGGACAAGTTCTTGTCATTTTTTTTTTATTCTTTAAGCTGGGTGCAGAGTTAGTTTAGTCGTCACATCTACCGGCATATCTTTTAACTACATTGGTATTTTAATGTACTCAGGGTGCCCGCCTTCGACCGCTAAGTTTGGCATCAGTGACAGAAATAGGGTGAAACTTACCGCTGATTTGCTTAAATTTCTCATAAGCCTGAACTTTTGAACGTAGTAGAATATCAACCATGCAAGAGAGACCACCATAAGAATCAAGAACGAAACAGAGACAAAAATTATCGAAGTTCTTTCGAACTGAATGTCTCTGTAAAAGATAGTATTTATCCTCACAAAAGCAAGTAGGATAACAGCGAACAAAAAGAAACCAAAAGCCTTAAAATAACTTAAAAAATAAGATAAAAAATGACCAGACGGCGGGTGGTGTTTGAAGTCATTAATCAAGGTAAAAAATGTAAACCTAGTGATTGGTACGTTAAAGCCAAGATATCAAAGTGCTGCGGTTAGATCGAATTTAACCAGCAACTTTTTACGAGCGAAGAGTCATTTGAGCCCAATTTCAACAAAAAAAAAAGAGTACAATGAGAGCCGCAAAAGATTGCAGTCAAAACGAATACGTATGGAATAGACCAGGGGTGGGCAAACTGCGGCCAGCGACGAACTTTTGTACGGCCCACGAAAGCCTCAAGCAAATAATATTTAAAAAATCAATTAATGTAGAAGAACGTGACTGGGTGCATTTTTCTCATTGATAGACTCTGAAAATTAAATGTGCTTGCATTTTCAATTGAATAAAACTACTTTGATTCATTTGTCTTATTAATTGTTGGCTTTTAATGTTATACCAAAATTAAAATGCAAATCAATTAGAATAATATACCAATGCGTTCGTTAAAAAGCGCGGCCCTCAGCTAACTTTTGTGACCGCGATGCGGCCCGCAAGCCAAATCAATTGTCCACCCCTGACATAGACCAATGTGGTTACGGAGCCGCAGGTTGCCGACCCCTGAGTCAGATCGACTCAACATCTCGAACCCGTTTGGGAAGAGTAAACAACGGTTTCTACTAATAAGGCAGTTATGTTGGATACGTTTACTGTAAATACTTCATGCATGACGATAATTTTATCATCTTTATCATTAGCGTTTGAAATTAATTCATTTACTCTACCAATTGCCTTCGACTAGCGACTCTCAGTTTACTTTGCCCTTCGCATCCCCTACAGAAAGTAAACCTATTTTCACACCCTTTCCAACAACGCGTGCGACACCTGAGACCTGGGGCATAGCCATCCAAAATTTCGGGGGGGCAAGTTTTTATATGCTGATCACTTTGGATGACGACTAGTTTTGGGCGTTGTCATCGGCTTACAGCATGATTACAAAAAAATTATTCTTTTTGGCACACTACTAACAAGCCTTGGTTTTTCGTTAACACGCAGCTTATGAAGGAACTCTTACGTAAAACAAATGCGATTAAACCAGATGGTAACAACAGCATACGGAAAAATACTAAATTATGAATGAGTGAGAGACATGAGGACAGTTAACAATGATTTAGAGCACATAAATCAGGAAGTGGCAGCAGAAAGAATACAGAATTAAAAAATAGCATTTGATCTACATTGAAATAACACGTTTTTGCAAGGAAACTTAAAATTTGCAGAACTTTGCGCAAGACGTTTGCCAAACATAATTAACATCGTTTAAAATCAAAAGATACACAATGCCCTTACAATAGCACAGTGACGTTTTACACCACGGAAAACAATAAACGGTTTGAAATCCTAAATACCCAAGCCGTTTACGTACTACAGGTAATTTGTATAGGATCTCGCATAAAGACATCTTAAGTTAGCTCGCTTTAAAGCCGCGCCATACCATCTGCATGGCTAAAATCTAACGGCTCATCACGTATGCAACGTTCATCTGTTAGTGTTTGTAATCATTAGACAAAGAAAAAGTACTTTTGTAATGAACAAATTCCCAGGATGCTAAATATCATCGACAGGCTTTAGCCAACCAAAGTTTGATACCATTTAAAAATAGAACAAGTAAGAGCTAAAAATGTTGAAAAGCTGAAACAAGAGATACGATTAAAATCGGCTTGCGTATGACACTGCAGGCAAAGACAGATGCTTTATGTTAAGCAGTAATGAACCATACAAGAGGCGAACGATTTATTTTGAGCGTAACTGCAGACAGCGCGCCCTGTTTTGATCTATCAGGTTTCATCAGTGCAGCTGATGATCGACAATTGGCCGGAGGCTAGACCGCAGTTTATTTCATACTTTCTGGCAAATTGTCAGTCCCCGGCCGTACTGATGAAACGTGATAGGTCGAAACAGTGTACACCGTTACGATCCACTTCAAGCACTTTTTCAAACATGACCTTTGACGCTATTCGTCCAGCTTACAACAAACGAGTAACAAAGCATTCAGCGTTAAAGAGCTGTTGTAATCACACGTCTGCCTATAAATCCAGCTTACTTGTTAAATCTATACGCTTTTCCAGTTCTAATACTTGCATACACTTTCCCACCATTTTGAACAACAACGCCAACAGAATTTCCGAGTTCATTTTGAATCGCAATTGCTACTATCTTTTCAGCACCTGCGAAAAAAGATTGAACACATTAAAGTAAAACGAAAGCTCATGGAAAAATCAGAAAGTTTCTACTTTAAGCATTACGTGGAACATTATCTCATAATCTATTCTTCCCCTATACGTCAAAAAACAAACCCACAGCAAGGGCGTAGCCAGAAAAAAATTGAGAGGGGGCCAAATTTTGCAACTTTTAATGTGACGTCATTTACTTATAACGGCTTTTTGCCTTTCGTGAACTACGCTCGTCGCTACTATAAAAATTGCTGTACAAAACTGAGAAAGTGCGAATGCGATTTTACTGATTTAATGTAGTTTAAACAAGAACGGCTTTAATAGTTCAACTTCAATTGTGACGTATAAGGCACTATTTAAGGAATTTCAAGGAAACCACTCACACTGGTAGGTTGAACGTTCTAATAAAATAGTTCGCATCGCAATACAACAAGAAAGCGCTCAGCGAGACGCTTATTTCTTGCCATTACCATAACTTGGATTATCAATTCATCACTCGACTGCGATATTGATAAAAAACTTCGGCAATATTTAGTGTGTAAAACGTACACATCTTGTTTGATAACATTTGAAAGTTTAAAAACTTAAAAAGTCACGCCCGACCCACCCCCCTCCTCACCCCCTGGCTAAAAGTCAACAATAAACTCTAATGTACCTGCAGAGGCGCACAAAAATTTGTTTTTATTTTTTTGATACTGTTTTGTAATTTGACTTAAAATTCAGGGGGGGCCATGGCCCCTTTGGGCCCCCCTGGCTACACCTATGACCCACAGCATGCGAAGAGGATAGTCCATGGTGCACCCCGTTGGAACAGTGCAGTAACTCGATGCCAAATTATTATTCCATACGGGGCAGAAGGATCTCTATTTGGGTCATATACGGTCTTCATAAACCCGTAGAATGCTAAGGTGTTGATTGTATCAGCATAGGTTTGGATTTCTTGCGCTTTAGCTTTTCACCAGTTGTTTAGCATGATTCTGGTCTACACACCAAAGGTTTGCTGCTGTTGAATGAGAAAGATATCTGTTGTGTAGTATTTTTTTCGCATAAGAGAAAATGAATATGTGTCAGGTTGTTGTCAAACCAGTCTTGGTGACATCTTTTCGAGACGCCAAGTAGATCTTTTGCAACGATAGTAATAATAGTTGCTGAAGTAGTCCACTCTGACGTCAGAGTTTGCCCACCAGATATACCAGGCTCGACATCTGGGTATCAGGCAAACTTTTGTTCAGGTATTTCAGCCAGTTTCTGGCCAATTTCAAATGATCTTAAGGTTCCGACATTCAGAGTGGCGTGAGAGGCAACTATTGGGCGCTAACCAACGGCAGTATGACCGGTTAATGGTGGGGTTGCCAGTCACTCATTTGTATTAAAAACTGGTTGAAAATGAACTGCCACATTTTCTAGGACAGATTTTAATTGCATAGGGAGTGCACCTGAAATATCGTTTCATGCCGACCCTCATTCAAAAAGAACGGGAAAACACAACAAAAAGACGTTAAAACTTTATTTCGAAACGCTGACATAACAAATATCGTTTCCGGCGAATCTAAACTCGAAAATTATAAATATCTATTCAGTAAAATCGAAAACACTTATTTAAACGTACCTTTATGACTCATAATTAATGGCCAATTACCATCAGGATAATCAAATACAATTATAGCACTTGCATTTCGTTCCAAAGCCTAAAATGATGAAAAGAGGGCTACAGTTGACTTGAGTATGCAAAGTTAAAAGCAAACAAGAGTACTGATGAATAAAGCGTGACAAAAAACAAGTAAAAACTATTAATCAAAAATATGAAACTTGTTTAAAATGAAACATTATGATTTGCTTGTTCACATAAAGTTTGGTGTGGAGAAGACTACAGAAGATTCATAACGAAACAATAACTTCAGCATTGTTTTCACTTTTCTTTTGGATTTTTTTGTTACGTTTCGCAGAGCTTACAGGCTATATTTCCTTTGCTTAAACAAATTATGTTTGTCATAATCTGAAACATACTAGCGCATGCATTATGCAAAAGATGTCACCATTAAAACATTGCAGATACATACAAAACAACCAAAACTTCAATTTTTTAAAAATCAATTTTTAAGCCACTATGCCTTAACAATATAACATACAGAGGCTACTCATCCAGCATGTTGCTGGTTTCCAATCCAGGTTTCAAACTGAGATTGAGGATTCCTCATGTCTAAAAACTGAAGTTGGAGGTAAGCATGGGCATGCTCTCCATAAAAAAGTTCAAAAAAATACCTCATGTGAAAGTCTGCAAAACAGTTGGTTCCCAGTCCCAAGCGACTCTTAAATGGGCCGCAGGTTGCAAAGAATCTCAGGGTTACAAAAAAATTATTAAGTTATGGCAAGAGTTGGATTGTTGGAAGTTTTTGTGGTAAAGGAACGGAAGTGTGTGAACAGTTGAAAAAGAGGAAAGTGGATGTATGCTGTTGTCAATCCATCTGTTTGATTCATGTGCCAAGTGTTGCAAGAGGGTAATGGCAAATGGGACATATGAGATGAGCAAAACTAAAAGAGCGACTTCAACTCTGGCAAAAAGTTTGTTGGTAAAAGACGCGTTGACAATAAAAGGAATAGGGAACGAGGTGACGAATTATCAGTTTATAGCCAAATCAAGTTAGTGATCAATTTTTGTGATTAGGGAACAGATCAGATGCCAATGGTGGAAGTAAAGCAGCAGCAATGGCAAGAATTAAAGCGGATAAAATTTAGAGAATGTGAAGAGTTGCTTCATGCAAAAAAGCTATTGCTAAAGATAAAAGGAAGAAGGTATCAGAGTTGTATGAGGCCAGCGCTGTTGTATGGAAGTGAGACATGGTGTCTGAGATAAGATAAAATGGCAAATTGGAGAAAAACTGGGAGAAGAATGACAAGAGCAATGGGTGGTATTAAATTACTTAAAAAGAGAGAGCAAGAACTTACGGATATGTTGGGTTTTGAAGAAAGTTTAGATGCACCAGCAAGAAAGAATTGACGGAAATAGCATTGCCATGTACTGAGACGTGTACTAGTGTGACGCTGTGCAGAAGTTATTTGATTTCAAAGTGGTTGAAAAAAAGGAAGTTAGATTGACCAAAATGTCCTGGAGAAGGCAAAAATTAAAAAGATTAAATTACAGAAAGAAGATGTCATCGACAAGACAAAAGTAGCACAATGCTGTACACAGAATTGCAAGGGACATGAGGTAAACCTGACTGCCTCCATAAATGAAGACAAAAAAGGGTTTCAAAACTGGTAATTCTCTCTTTCTCACTGTATCTGTAGGTGGTAAAATACCATCTACCACCTGTGTCAGATATTTCTATTTTCAAGCTAATTGCATAAAGCAAACTAGAACCACAATCATTCTATAATCTCTGCAATCAAAATTATTTGTCCGTCTAAAGCATGCTCTCCTACAAGGTCAAGTAAATATTAAGAATTTATCTTTGGTTGTAGGGTTCTACTGCTGTAAATAAATGCAAGCTTAAACATTATGGGCCTAAATAAATTGCTGACGTGCTGGAAAAATCAGTTTAAAGAAAACCACAAAAAAGGCAAATCTTGTGCAACATTCTTTAAAGTTGTTTTAAACAACTACAAAAACACTGGGTGATTGTCAATTTTTCACATATCTAAACGAAAAACATTCGAGTGGGTTCCAAACTTTTTTGCAGTTTTCTATTCATGTTTATCAGAGGCCATAGAACAAATGAAACTAACGATCTAATTCTAGACAAAGAAAACTCACATTATTAATCTTCTCATCAAACTTGCATTGTCCCCTTGCTACAAGAGCAATCCAAGATTGATTTTGAAATGCATTAAAATACTTTGATGAACAACCATAAATATCGTCATTAGGCAGTACAAGATAACCTGATACATTCACCTTAGGTGATTCGCTCCCAAACACACCTAAATCTTCGTCGAAAGAGCCCTGAAACAAAAATTAGTTTGAACATTGAAATGTGCAAATGAGCTTCAATTGTTCATATGAGCTCATGCTCTATTTGTTCTGTTAGTGCAAGCAAACAAACCATGAACCATCATGGTGGCCCAGTCTTTAGTCAAACTGAGCCACCATGATAATTAGGCCACTCAGCCCCAAGACCAGTCTCCCGTGTAATGAAGATAAACTGATTTAGTGCCTTTCAAATGGACTTTTTCTCCATGATATGTAAACAGAATTGACACACTTTTTCTCCATGCTAGTAAACAGAATTGACAGACTTTTTTCTATGCCATGTAAAACTTTTTTATTAATGCGTCTTTGGTTTGAACTGTGATCCAGTTAAGGTTTAAACCAGCAACCTTCTAAATTTGAGACAGCTGCTTTAAACACGAAGCCACTGAGACAGTCTTGTCCCAAGGTTAGTTTACAGTATCATTCCCTAATTTCCAGAGTCTTCATTAATAGAATAGCTCGTGTTCAGGATCAGATTTGCTTCAGTGTTGAATGTGTAAAACAATGCTACTACAAATCAGGCAGAGTAAACTACCATGAAGTGTCTCTTTCAGGGGAAACAGCTACAGAAAACCACAGAACACAAGCAAGTAGGTGATTGGCACCACTCTATATTTTTGTTCCCTAAAATTTCCAAAGCAAAGATGTGTGTTGGTTAGTCATGTTGTGCAGAGAGATGGAATTACACCAAATTGATAAATTGGCAAGAGCAATGAAAGAGAAAGTGAGAGAAGCAACATCTAATATGGATAAATAATAGGCAGTGGCTATTTTGCCGTCAACAGCAATTTACCCTCAGAGACTATTTTGCTGTGAGTTATTTGTGATAGGTCAATCTTAATGACGTACTAAACATGTGACTTTTGGTCGTTTCTGATTGGTCAATTTTAAAAACCAATTAAAAAATTTTGCACCCACCACCCTGTACACTCCCTTCCAGTGTACACTGCCCCGTACATTTACATACCAGGCCTGCCCCTTCAGTGTACACTGCCTTTCTTTTAATGCCCTGCCAGCTGAGATTCGAACCCGCAACCATGGTATCTCAAGACCAGCACACTATCCACTACACCACAGTGTCACTGGTGTAGTTATAGCAAATTTGGCTATGTAAACACACGTGAATGATTACAGCCAAATAGATTCCAAGGGCAAATTGCTGTCGACGGCAAAATAGCCACTGCCTAAATAATATTAAAGGATGAATAGAATGAACAATGAAGGAACTGGTTAAAACAGGGAGGCATCACAAAAGCTTTCTGAATAGTGTGTAAACAGTAATTCACAGGTGCAACTTAAAAAAAAGTTATCTACATCAAATAAAGAATTGACATATTTAGAAACAAACAAAATTATTTGCCTAGTTGTGCAAACTGAACACGTTCTTTTACACATTTTTAAATGCTCTTAAAAAATATTTTTCATATTACAGTTAGATATGGTAAAAGTTAATGTTTTTTCCAAATATAAGGTTTTGAATCCAAACTTTTAATTGTTAATAAAAGCATTTTTATTCCTAGAAAGCATTCACACACCATTTTTCATACCACAGTACATACCACAGTTTTTGTTTGTCCATTTACTGTGTAGTTAAATACAATGCCAGCCCCTTGATAAGAAAATTCTAGGCACTGATGCTCAGGAATGAAATTAATAAAAAGAAGAACAAAAACAAAAAGCATCTTGCTTATAAAATTTCTATATGCTGTTATGTTTAATAGGTTACTGAATCTATCTAGAGGCACACTAAAAATATACAAAAAAATTATGACAAAAGTTTGCAGTTGGGCTTGCAAAGCTTAAGCTTCTATGCTAATTTACTTCAAACCAGTCTGAAGTGCCTCACTAATCTGATAATGGCAAATAGCTTTTCAATACTACAAGGAAACACCATTTGCTTTCAAACTCAGGTTTCAATTTCAAATTATTGCGCACCCTGATAGCAAGGACTAGAGGGCACTTTTTTTGTTACCTCAGGCTGCTATCTTGGATCAAATGCAACTTAAAATGCTATGGTTATGGGTTTAAATCTTCACTTGTTGGGTACTTGGGCAAGGGCATAGTACACTGGAAGAGAAGGCCTGTTATGTGAACGTACAGAAGAGTGTACACTGGGGCTGCGACTTTGCCCAATACATCCAAGATGGTGGCCTGGGGTAATAAACAAAAAAGTGTCAACTTGAGGATAACTGCAAGCTTGAAGACCATTGGATCGTTTCTAGGGCTCCAACAAGTGACAACCATTCCTTTGTTTGAAATCTCACAGTTTAAAGCAACAGAAAAGGCACTTCCCTCAAGCAATGATTTCTGATAATCCTGTTAGCCTACCAAAGGCACTAAACTTTGAAAATGGCTCGTTTTTTAGGTAAAATTGCTAGATTGTTTGGGTTCATTTATTCACTTTGTCAGAGTCAAGACTGTTAGGGCACCAATAAGTTACTACATATTTAGAAGGAACACAACACAATAGAATTATAAAAAATATTTTGCTAAAATTTAAGCACTGGCTTTAACAAATTTAGAACGTTTACGATTTGAGCTATTTTTTGTAAGAGATTGAATATTTATTTATGTGTACGAGCTCATGCTTGCATGTCTTTTGTCAGAGTGGGCCACCACAACGAGTAGACTGCTTGGCTATGCCACCTGTCTCCCACATAAAGATGGAGGCATCCCGTTAAGTGTCTTGCCCAAGGACACAACAGGCAAGCTTACCGGCTTGTTTTCCACACTATCTTTATGTGCTGAGCGCCAAGCAGGGAAGCAGTGAATACCATTTTTTGAAGTCTTTTGGCATGACTCCACCTGAGGAATGAACCCCAGGTTTACTGACTGGGAAGCGGACACTCAAACCACTACGCCATCGCGCCGGTAAGAGATCGAACATTTCATAGTACAGTCAACCAAGTTCCCAAAAACTACAGGTACTGCCCCTACCAATACTACCGAGGTGCTATGCTGCACTCCTGTAACCGACCTAATTAAACAAGACAGTGGTGGCAACAGTGCTGCCACTCAAAATTTCCAATTTTCCCTTTTGCAAATGGTCAGAAATCTCTACATGTTCCTACAGTATTTCCACCAAAATGGAGATGGAAAACAAAAAACAAGCCCAAAACTATGTAAGATTTCCCAAGATTCTGACATCACATGCGCCGAAATTTACACGATCACCTATTTTTTTGGAGATTAACCGCTCTAATATCGCAATTTTAACCCTAAGCGCGCGTTTATCTGCCAGCAACACGGATCTTTTTTTTTTCTTTTGCACGTCGACATTCCATAACAGAATAAATTCGCAAAGTTGATAACTATTTCGCAGTTTTCCCTTAACAAACACTGCGAATCTCGGGGTGTAAATTGTAAAAATCGGAAAATCACAACATTTCGTTACAATTTTCGAAAAAATCCCTACCCAGAATAAAAAAATCCCGTAGGGAGTTCCTACTCTCTACAGATAAACAAAAATTCTTTCTATAGGGATAAATCCCTACGAGTGGCTGCCCTGGATAGTAATCACAGTGCATACAAAAATTTAGAACTTTTGAGATTTGCTGTCGTTGCAGGCCTACACAAGGTGTAGCTTATGATAGCATTCCCCTGTTAGAATTACAACAGTTCTTTTTATCTTTAATGTAATTTACGGTACCTTGTATATAATGTATACGCTTTTTTCGTGTGTGTTTCCTTATTTTGCTGCCACATTACAGGAGCGATGGCCACGCACTATTTTTAAATTTAATCAAAATTCGTTTCATGTTCATGTTTTTAACGTACCGGTATATCGTTTTGCCATTGTCGTTCCTTTTTTTTTGTCCACTGTTGTCAAACTTTGTTTTGTTTTTATGTTGATTTGGCCAAAAATAAAATAATTATGCTCGATTCAATGACAGATCAACAAAGAACCAAGGGGCATGCCATGAAAGTCAGTTTGCTGACCGCAGACCCCTAGTCATTGGTTTTGCAGTCAATGACATAACCACAAAAAATTTTTTTTCAAAAAAGTAACAACACCAAATACGTTTGTTTAGCCGTATTCAAGCCAATCAGTGTTACCAGCGTGGCGAATTGAACGATCACTGCTCAAGAGCGTTACAGATCATACGCATCAATTGAATGGAATTGGCACTTGCAATTAGTCTCGCGTTTTAAGTTGAAACTGTGGGCTGTCGCTAACCTCCACGACATACCCGAGTGATTGATTATTTATAACTCTTTCAAGTTTTGTTTTCTTCTGTATTTGCATGATGAAATAAGTTGTTGCCTTACTTAGTTTTATCAACCCTACATGAGGCGTACTTTAATTTCATGGGACTAAAACAAGTTGTAAATCTAGAAATAGGCCTAGGGGTGTAGTACTAAACTGAGGTGGTCAGCAACAAAGCAGTTCTACTGGAGTTAAACTTCTTCTGCTTCAGGTTTTTGGTAACGAACTACTTAGTAGATTCAGTTCATGCTACTTCTAAATTACTTTTATTTCAGTAAAGCAAGAGTAACGTGGGGGCCACTGGAGTACTTATAACTTTTACTTAAGTACACTCAAAACTATGATGTCGAAAAGATGACGACGATCTTGCATTAATCTACATTTAAAAAAATTACATTCGGAGAACAAAACTTATGTAGGCTAGATTTGTACTCTTGAAAAATTTTCTATTTGTGCTACCTTAGTAAAGCAGTACGAAAGATGCTTTCCAATTTACCATCTCTTCCTCACTGTGAACAGGGTAAACTGCTCGATGTCGCTAAGCTAGATCAATTGTAAAGCAGTAAATACAACTTGTCCTTTCCAACCGACTAGTGGTAGGTGACAGTTCTTCTTGTGCTCAAAGATAACCCGAAACGGCTATGACAGAGCTGCTCAAACTTATGTCAACAAACGAGCTGTAAAAGGCTCCAGTCAAAGCACGGCAGACCTGTTTTGATCTATAAGATCTCTTCAAGGCAACTATGTCATCATAAGGTCACAAATGTACAATGGCGGATATTGGGTGAGGCGAATGATGCAGCTGCCTCAGGCCCCGCCTTTTTGGAGTTGTCGAGGGGCCCCCCTTTTAAAAATGGCGTGTGTAGTTTTAGGGTATTTTGTGGCATTTTGAAATGAGTCCTTGGTCTTAACAACTGTGGAAGTGCAAATTAAAAGTGGCTATTTTGCCTTTGACCGCAATTTACCCTTAAAAGCTATTTTGCCTGCAGTGCTCATAAGTATTGTTTTGGCGTGCTCATAGTTACTGTTTGGATAGTAATACTAACTATGAATAAAATGGGTAGAAGTTAGAATCTTTGCAGGCAGGGTACTTAAACAGAGGCAGTATACATTAAGGAGTGTAGCAACTTCAACTACTACAAACCACAAACAGAAAGTTACCAACAGCAATGTTAAGTTATAAACCAAACGGAATCTACGAAAGAAGTTATCATGATAGAAGTGACTAGTCGCCACATGAAGTGCACTCATTTTAATTTGGACTACAGTCGGATGCCTGCCGTTGCGCTGCAGGAGGATATGGCAGTTTGTGGATATGAGCAAGAGTGCAAGCTGAAAGCTCCATTTTTGTCAAATCACTTTTTGTCAATTTTAATACATTATAGAGATTGACCAATCACAAACGACGAAAAGTCACGTTTTTAATATGTCACTAAAATTGACCAATCACAAACATTCAACGGAAAATAGAGTGCAGGGGTAAAATGTCATTGACGGCAAAATAGCCACTGCCTAAATGAAAACCAAACACTAAAATTTGTTTTTTCTATTACTGTTTTGGGCTGAAGGTTTTCCAGTTCTTTTGACAGAAACTGTTGTGACAATGTGGGTTTAACATATTTTTTTGGGTGGAACCTCGTTTTACTGATGTGATCAGAACAACTTATATTTTTAGCTGTTTGAGCAGACCAGACTTTGCCTGTGAACTGTGATAATTTTTATCTATGAAGTCGGTCCAGCTTTCCGTTCTGTCAAAACGTGAATTAATTAATTCATCTTTTTATGAGCGGTTTATTGATGTTAGTGAGATACTGTTGAAAGCGGAAATAAATTTGCTTTGAAAGAATAATCGGTCAGTTGCGTTTGTGGTGCAAAATAATATTAGAGATATGCAAGCAGAAAAAGTTTTTGCAAGATTTAAAAACTAAGTTTTAGTTGTTTGACATCTTTGTACTTGCTGTGTTCTGCTCAAGCCAATGATTCAACGGCAAATTTGCTACATTCTCATATTTACCTTTTTAGAAGAATTTGTAAAAGGAGAATTAGTTAAGTCATTATTCATGATTGGTATATGCCACTATCTTTGATTATGATAGTGAAACAAAAGATTTTAGCGGCTTTAACGCTTTACTTGTCTGGTGACTCATTCAAACATGAAATCTGCTACAGTCATATTTATCAAGAAGGTTTGTTTATTCAGATTCATTTGTAAATTATTAAGATAGTAGTCCTTGATTTGCTGAATACGAGGGTAGGCTGAAAAGTTCTTAGCCTCACTATGAAGGAGTTGCGACAGATCAGTGAAACTTGCCTTGCGTTAAATTCATGCTTTGTTGATACTGACTGCGATATTTTTTTTAGGTAACCTTATGCTGGATAAGTAATTTTGCACTTTAAAAGGTTGTACTAGAGAGATTTTGTAATATGAAGAGAATTTTGCATTTTGTTTTTTTGATGATCTTGGGAATGTGGATAAGATTTGGCACTGTGATGTGATCAGATATTTGCAGAAAAAAGGATTAATCACCAAGGAAATTCATGCTGATACGGTTTCCACTTTGGGGGATGATGCTCCAGCTTTATCAACTGTGAAGAAGTGGGCAGCGGAATTTAACTCTTTCGCTCCCGCGATCATCGATTGATGATCTCGTGTTTTCAGTGTTTACCTCAAATTTTGTTAAATTGAGTTACAAAATTAGTTTACTTAAAAATCGATTTGTGACTTTATTTTTCATCCGATTTTCATAAAATTTTCAAAAGATCACGCTTATTTCCTCACGCATCGAATGAGGTATAATTTGTGCCCTAATTTTTGGATTTTTATACCCAAAAACGGTTAAAAACACCAATAACCCAGTTGCAGACGACAAAATCGGCCATATTCTCAGCATGTGCCAACTACGCTAAAATCAAATTGAGATTACATCTTTACCACATAACCAAACCCTTGATCATTAACACAGTCTGAAAACTACTCTTTTGGGGCATCATTTGACAAAATTTCAAGCGATAATAAGAAATTTTGCTTTTTTGAATTTCCAAATATTTTAGGGGTCTCAAAACCCCCCCAAACAAATTTGAATGATAAGTAGATAAAAGTAAATTTAGTGCGTAAAAAATATGATATGTTGCTAAATACCGGTCTCATTTGAAAGCTTAGGAAATTTGCTTTTCAGCAATATACAACTTTAAATAGTTTAGACTAAGTGGTATATGATATTTACTGATCAAAAATGAGTACTGTACATCATGTCAGTTCAAAACCCCCAAAAATTGTTTGACTTACCTTCACTAAATTATAATTTTTAGAAAAACTACCCCCTATAAAACGATAAAATAAATTGCAAATGTTTCACCAATAAAGTCGTCATTTTGATAGATTCTAACTCTGCAGTTGTAGCGAACGGACGTGTTTTTTTTGCACTGATCTGGCAATATGAGCCCAAAAAACAGAACAAATCGAAATGAATTGAGTTCAGGTTTTAACGACGAGGACAGACAACAACTTACTGAAATTAACCTAACAATTAAAAAACTAGTTGAAGAAGTCGAATACTTAAAAGAAGAAGTAGAAGAAAGCAAACTGAAGTATGAGGAAATCAAAACTGAAAATGAAAAACTAAAACAAATTGTCAACACAACGTTTTTTAAAGTAGACGAACTTGAACAATACGGTAGACGAGAGAATATTAGAATCCTTGGAGTTGCTGAAAGAAATGATGAAAGGGATGATGGTGAAGAAGTTGTAACAAATGTGGCCAAAGCCCTGAATGTTGAGCTCAACCCTGAGCTGGATATTCAGAGGGTACATCGACTTGGCAAAAAAAAGAAAGGTCCAAAAGCGAAACCACGGCCTGTGATTGTGCGCTTCGCTTCATACAAAAAAAGAATGGAATTTATGTACAAAAAATCAAAATTGAAAGTTCATCCCAACTTCAATGGTGTTTATCTTACGGAAGATTTGACTTCCTTGCGAGCAAAAATGTTAAAATATGTAAAAGAAGTTGCTAAAAATAAATTTATTCTCTTTCATACCATCAACGGAAAAATACGTATGAAGCGGTCAGCACGGGAAGCAGGAACGATCACCAACAATGAAAGAGACACAGGTACGGGAAATTGGCTAACAATCGATTCACCTGACGACTTATTTAAATATGGAATGGACATAGATTTTGATAAACTTAATTATACCCCATTGAAATTTAATATTGAATGCTCAGCGAAATCTGACTTTAAATAATGTTTTTCGTATTCAAATTGCTTATCAAGATCGTTTTTTTTTCTGTTAAATTATGGCCTCTTATAAATTAAAAAATGACTGTGTTGATGATAACAATGGACCTGTACATCATTGCGCAATCTTTGACAACAACCATGAGTGCAATGCAGCTGCTGAAAAGCTTATCAGATTGCCTACTGATAAATCCCATGCTGACAACGAAAACGACGTGACCTTTTATGATGTTACTGATAATAGTAGTGGAAACTGTAAATTAAATCAAAATTACGCCTCTGTAACTAACAGTTGCAAAGCAGGTGTCAATCAATGCAACAACAGTTTAGGTTACAGAAACTGTGTTGATTGCGATCAATTTTTTGTAAATAGCAATTACAAGAATTCTTCAAACTCGTTTTGCTGCAATCAAACACATGTCGATCAAAGCCCAGGTTTGCCACCAATTTTCGGTTGTGCTAGCACCATTGTTAACACCATTGAAACTGAAAATCCAAACGTATCAAATAATTTACCTGATGTAGATGCAGAGCTAGATTATAACGATTTATATTCTATGCCAAGTGATTACTATGACGATCATAACTCTATTAATAATTTGCTCTGCTCAAAAAATAAATCTAATCACTTGTTCATGATTCACTTTAATGTGAGAAGTTTACAAAAAAATATTGACAAATTATCGCACTACCTTACTGATTTAAACCGTAAACCTGATGTAGTTGCAGTATCTGAGACCAAACTTAAAGAAAATATGATTTACAGTAATATTGAACTAGATGGCTACCAATTTATTCACCGTAATAGTCATACGTCTGCTGGCGGTGTTGGAATTTATGTAAAAAGTTCTATTTCTTATAATTTAAAACCTACTATTAACATTGATTTGTCTTCGGTTGAAAATTTATGGATAGAAATAGAAATTAACAAAAAAAAACTAATTGTAGGCGTTGTTTACCGCCATCCTGTCCAAACAGTGGAGCAAATTGAGCTATTTTCCAGAGCATTGACGAACATCTTTCATGAACTTAATTCTAAAAAATCTGAATTCTACGTGTTAGGAGACTTCAACATTGACCTAATTAAAATAAAATCTAACAATCGCATCAAAACATATGCGGATGATTTAATAGGCAGCGCGGTAAAGTGTCTAATAAATCAACCAACAAGAGTGAGCAAAAATTCAAAGTCATTACTGGACCATATCTATTCCAACAACCTAAATAACCAGCTTATGCCAGGCATAGCAATTAGCGACATTTCTGATCACTATCCTGTTTTCGCTTTAATTCCTTGTGTAAAGCATTTCAAAAACAACGCTCGCCAAGTATGGAAACGAGATATGAAAAATTTTAAAGCTGAACACTTTATCGAAGACTTAAACCAAACTCTAAATGCATCTTTATCGTCATTTGACTCTACAATCCATAATCAATTCGAACAATTTATTAACTCTTTTACGAGTGTGATAAATAAACACGCCCCGCTTAAATTAGCTACCAGGAAAGAAAGGAAACTAAAGACTAAACCATGGTTATCCTCTAGTCTTCTCTGTTCAATTAAAACCAAACATAAGTTGTACAAATCGATTTGTAAAACATATGATGAAACAAAATACAAAAACTATAAAACGTATCGTAATGTTTTAAATCGAACGATTGAAAAAGCGAAACAAAAATACTATAATGAATTGATAATTGAGAACAAAAGTAATAGCGGTAAAATCTGGAAAATAGTGAATGAATTAGTAAACTTAAAACCTTCACAACAAGTTGACATTAACCAACTCAACACAAAAACAGGTGAGGTGATAACTAATCCTGCTACTATTTCTGAAAATCTCAATGCATACTTTGCCAACATAGGGAAAAAAATGGCTGAAACCATTCCCGAAGTTGACATGGATACGAATGCAGCAGCGCCGACAGGCATAATCAATTCTTTTTTCTTAACTCCAACGTATCCAAACGAAATAAATAATATTATCGACTCGTTTAAAGATTCAAAAGCAACCAGGTATACAGACGCCGAAACTAAATTTATAAAAATTAGTAAATCAGTAATATCTCCTTTTCTTTGCAAATTGATAAACGATTGCTTTAGTAAAGGCGTCTACCCAAACTGCTTGAAAATTGCTGAAGTTATTCCAATTTTTAAAAAGGGTGATCGTAAGGAAGCTTCTAATTATCGTCCCATATCAATTTTATCACAATTTGATAAAATTTTAGAAAAATTAATTTACTCCCGCATCATTAATTTTATTGAAAAAAATGAACTGCTCTGTGAAAATCAGTTTGGCTTTCGGAAAAATTCTTCAACTATATTCGCAATCAACTCAATATATGACAAGTTTATAAACAATATTGATCAAAATTTATATACATGCTGTTTGTTTTTGGATTTATCAAAGGCTTTTGATACGGTTGATCATGACATTCTTTTAGATAAATTGTATCGTAACTTTGGAATTCGTGGTAAACCTCTGGATTTATTAACCAGCTACTTAAAAAATAGATATCAATATACTAATGTACGTAAATTTATGTCTTCATATACTAAAGTATCATGTGGGGTACCCCAGGGATCTTGCCTTGGGCCGCTACTTTTTTTGTTATACATTAATGACATTTCGTTGATTTCCAATTTTGACACCACATTGTTTGCCGATGACACCTGCTTGATGATGGCTGATAACAATCTAAAAAACCTGGAACACAAAGTTCAAATAGAACTCAAAAAAGTTAACTCCTGGCTCTGTCAAAATAAGCTATCCCTAAATTTTTCAAAAACTAACTACATGTTAATAAACAAGCAACCCCTTAAAACTTGTCATTGTAATTTTAAAGTAGCTCTTAACGGTATTACTATTAATAGAGTGCATACTGTTAAATACCTTGGGTTATTCATTGACGACAATCTCAAATGGACGTCGCAAATAAATTATTTGTCTACGCAGCTTGCCAGATGCACAGGACTCTTTTACAGATTGCGCAATTTTGTTTCAAGAGAAACCCTTTGCATGCTATACTATAGTCTTGTATACAGCAGAATTCAATATGGAATTACTGCGTGGGCAACAGCAAATAAAACTTCACAAGAAATAATTCGAGTAAGGCTTAATAAAATTTTGAGAATAATATTGTTTCGAAACTTATATACGCCAACTTCACAAATGTATAAAGAACTTCAAGTATTAAAAGTAGAAGACATATATCAACTTGAGTTAGCTAAATTTATGTATCAACTCCATCATAGTCAATTACCTAAAAACTTTTACCATTCTTTTCGTAAGTTAAATACTATTCATCAACATGAAACGAGATTAATTAATTCGACTACTTACTACCGCCCCCGAATAAATAAATTATTTAGCCAAAAACTATTTTCTCACAGAGGTTCAAAGCTGTGGGGTAACCTTGAATCCGAATTAAAGAGCATGCACTGGGTTTCTTTTAAAAAAGCGTATAAACTAAAGTTAATAAATGAATATTAACGCTTGCAAAAGCTTTTGATTGTGTAAAGAATATTTATGGTTATTGTTTGTTCCGTTTCCTTTTTTTTTTCTATTTTTATTTTTTTTTATCATTTGATAAAAACTTGAACTCAACTCTTTTTTTTTTACATAATGTACTCAAATTATAAGTGTCACTTAATACATCTCGCTTATATCTCAATCTGCTGAGATCAGGGAGTATCTCGACTCGATAACCGAAAGGTTCCTCGATGCTCCCTGGCTTTTGCTGCTAGTGATTTTTTTTTTGTGTGTATTATCAATCTGATTATTGTGTCGGTGCGCAAAGCAAATCAAATAAATTCTCTCTCTCTCTCTCTCTCTCTCTTTGTATCAAGTTTCCAAGGAGACAAAGACTGAAATACAAGTTTAAAAGCTAACAGAAGTTTGGCTTCTCTAAATCAAAGTTTGCTGTATCTCCCTTGTTTCTCAAGAAATGGGAAGGGTGTAAACAAGCGGCTGTTTCACTATCAGTGACAGCATATTCTATTTAAACTTGATATTTTCTGAATCTTGAAGAAGTTCCCTGTTCAAAAAATACATAATGTTACATGGTTTAGGCTAACCTCTAGCAGATAATAACTGATCATATTTTAGGTACTGAATTTAACTACCAAAATTTGGTACCGGTCGGTACCGGTCAAAAAAAAGGTCATGTGCCTCAGAAAATTGCAAATTGTAGAAAACCTAGGCTTTTAGGTAAGTTTTGAGTGATGTACCTTGAAAGCTTATTTCCTTAGCATCCTTTTGCGACCATTTCTAAAAAAATTGGTAGAAAATTAAATCTGTAGTGATCTTTGAGGTGAGGGTACTACTTTAATTTTGAAGACAACTACCCCCCAGTTGGGGGGTTAATTTGCAGAAAATTTGCATATTAAAAAAAAATGTTTTTTTTTCTATTTGAAATTCTCAAGAAATGTAGATTTCAACGATATATCACACTTAATGTAGAAGTAGACAGCTGAATAATGATTTACAAACAAACTTGAGGTACATAATTATGATTGATTATGACAGTCTCTCGCGCTGCCACCTTACGGACATTTTTTTCGCTTTTCACGCGGGAGCAAAAGAGTTAAGAGGGGGGGGAGAGCCTTGAAGATCATCCGAGATCAGGACGTCCTTCCACAGCTACCACCCAAGAAAACATTGACCGTATTCATCAAATGGTAATGAATGACAAACGATTAACCATTAGTCACTTGGCCAATGTTATCAGCATCTCTCGCGAACGAGTGTAGAACATTCTCCACAACGAACTTGGCATGTCAAAAGTTTCGGCTCGATGGATGCCCCGGCTTTTGACACCTGATCAAAAGCTCACCAGACTCGTCATGTCAGAAGCGAACTTGGCAAGATTTGAGGCAGACCCAGATCGTTTTGTTGAGCGTTTTCTCACCCAAGATGAATGTTGGGTCCATCACTTTGAACCAGAGACCAAAAGGCAATCCATGCAGCGGAAGCACTCAACTTTTCCTGCTCCAAAGAAGGCCAAGGTGGTGTCATCCGCAGGAAAAGTGATGGCCTCCGTATTTTGGAATGCAAAAGGCATTGTGTTGATCGACTACCGGTACCTTCAGAAAGGTAAAACTATCAATGGAGAATATTATGCCAAATTGCTAAGGGAGCTACGACAAGCAATCAAGTCAAAGCGGTCTGGAAAGCTGACAAAAGGTGTCCTGCTTCATCAGGACAATGCTCCTGCTCACAACTCTCTGGTTGCAATGTCCGCTGTGCATGATTGTGGCTTTGAACTGATTGATCACCCTCCATATTCTCCTGATTTGGCACTATCGGATAATTTTCTGTTCCCAAACTTGAAAAACATCTTGCTGGAAAACGGTACCAGAGTGATGATGACGTCATTTCCGCTGTAGAGGACTTTTTTGAGGGTCAGGAGGGGAACTTCTATGCCACCGGGATCAGAGCACTGCAGCACAGATGGAAGAAATGTGTGGATCGCAGAGGAGATTATGTTGAAAAATAAGCCTACTTTGGTCAAATTTAAATACTTTGTGTTAGTCAAGCAATGAACTTTTCAGCCTACCCTCGTACCTTACCTTATACCAGACCAGGGGCGGCCTTAGGCCGATTTGACCGATTGCTCCAAATCGGGCCCCGCGCTGAGAGGGGCCCCGCATTTTTTTTTCAAAAGGCGACAATCTCGGTCATCTCGATCCTCTGGCGGCCGGCCCGAGGCGTGATCTTGCTGATGCAATCACATGTGTGCACTCAGCCAGTCAGCGCCCAGCAGTCAAACCAGTAGTAACCAGATTAATTAATAACGTATCTTTCCCGCCAAAACATCAAAGCAAAACGTGGTACGTCCTCGCCAGCAACGTATTTATTACGTCGTATATACACCGTGCTTTGGGTGCCAGCAGGGCCTATGAGAGGGGGGTCCAGCAGGTACATTGTTCCAGGGCCCGAGAGCCAAGGAGGGGCCCACGACTCCTCTTAAACATTTGGCCAAGATCGTGTGTACGCATGTAGGAGTCGCGTAAATACGCAACTATCTTGGCAACAAAGTCGGCTGTAACCTAATTAAATGATTTTTTTGCTAATTTCTTCCTTGACAAAGATTTTTCTATGAACATTTAAAATTCTCGTTATAAATGGTAAATGTAAATCGTATTTTATATTGCTACATTGCTTGAACACTGGTTTGTTTTAACACTGATGATAATCTTCTATATGATTATTAACTGAGCATTTGTTGAAGTTTAATAGACATTAATTTCCCTCAATTTTATTGCAAAATAATTTAGCAAGTGTTAGGGGCCCCACATGGGCTTTGTACCGCCTTGAAAGATTTCTCTTGGAGGCCCTGGGTGCCAGTGAGTGTCATACATTTAAGTATTCTGTCTATGGTATCAGTTTACGTGTATGTTTTACACTGCTAGTTTTCTTAGTACAAAAGTTTAAAAGAAACCCCTCTTAAATATGAGCAAAAGACCGAGAGATATCGGCAGGAAATATCTTAGTGGCAGCAAGAAACGAGCCATAGCCAAGGCGAAGAAAGCTAAGGAAGAAAAGGAGAAAGGTGCGATGGACAAATTTATTAGATCTGTAAACGTAGAGTCAGACAACAATGAAGGAAATGGCTCTCAGGAAATGACATGTAGAGAAGCCAGTGGTAAACCTAATCTTTCTTCAATAAGCAGTAACGATCAACAAATTACATCATTATGTCAAAATTCGCCGGTTGAGACAAACATGGGTGACAATGATACTTCAGAGTCAAGCGAAGAGGACTCTAACCCAGCATTACACAATAGTTTTGCGATAAAAGATGATCCTGCTACATGGCCAGATAGGATAAATCAAAATGTCAGAGATTATTTAGTGAATAAAGGACCACCTAAAATTATTGTTGATGATTTTCCTCAAAATGAAAAAGGGTTACATTTTTCGAAATTCCATTGTAAAAGAAAGCTGAAAAATGGAGAAGTTATAGAACGGCCATGGCTGATATACTCTGAATCAAGTGACAAAGTTTACTGTTACTACTGCAAACTTTTTGACAATTCTGATACTGCCCTTGCTACTTCTGGATTTAACAACTGGTCAAATATTCAAGTTTGGAGACCTTTCACACCCGCGTAAGACAAAATAGGCTTTAGATTTTTCATGAATGTAGAGCAATGTCAGACATTTTGATGTACAGTTGGATTCAAAAAAATCGCTCCGTTTTTTCCTGAATAAAAAATATATAAAAATAAAATTGGTTAAAAAGACAACTACAGTAGAATTTGTCTAATTCGTCTTTGTTTAATTCGTCAGTTTGCATAATTCGTCACATTTTCGTCAGTCCCGGCAGAATTCTTATCTTTTACGTGCATTCCAGTTCGTCTAATTCGTCACTTCGCTGAATTCGTCACCTATTTATATCCCCGAAAAACCTTTTGTTCTTCTATTCGTCATTTTCAGATTCGATTCAATGTTTAAGCTGTATTCACAGCTTTGTTGGTTACTACAGGATAGATAAATTCAAGCGGTCTCAGTGGTTATTTCAACAGGCGTGAGATCTCAAACAACAAACAGTCCTTATCGGATTAGATCTCATTGTTTTCGTTGTACTGCATGATTTGTGTTCAGTGTAAGTGCATTGTATTCAATAATAAACGTAACAAACTGCGTTAGCAACAAAATAAGCCCCTTGTATACAAGCCATTATAGAGTTTTTACCTGTTTGCATAATTAGTCAGTTCGCCTAATTCGTCACTTTTTTCTAATCCCCTTGAGGTGACGAATTAGGCAAATTCTACTGTATTTAATAAAAGGGTGTATAGAGTCTTTTTCGTTTTTCAATTTTTATAAAATTTTCCGCCATGAGAAATTTTTAGGATATAGAAAATTTCTGAAGAATATATAAAAAAATATTAGAAAGGTTGAGAATGGCCACTTTGCACTTGCAATTCTTTTCTTCTTTATGCACAATAATAAATAGTATAGAGGGGCCCCGCAACTTCTAAGGCCGGCCCTGTACCAGACAGTTTTAGTGCATCAGTTAAATAGAGAGTATGAAAGTATAGCATCAAAACGAAGGCGAAAGGAAGAAAGTAGGAACATGGATGATGCATAAGTCTAATGGATAGATTTATTGTAAGTAACAGCCCTACTACTACTACTACAGAACTGAGAGATAAAAAGTGTATTTTCAAGCATCCAAGTTATGTGTATCGATGAAACAGAAAATGATACCAGTAGCCCTATGTAATCAAGTGTCAGTGAGTTCAAAGACAATGATGTAGAGGATATTGTTATTGGTAAATTGGTTGCTAACCTGTGCTCAGCAAAAAACAAGGTAACAACCATTGTAACTAAACTTCCTGTTTTTTTTCAATAGACCTAATGCAATTAACCAGCGCCAGCATTAAAAATTTTTAGATAACTCCTATCTCAAGGCATTACAATTAAATTCAATGGTTTTTTACAAGCATGTGAAGACTCATATTTTTAGGAAGTTTAAGCTTTGTCTAGCAGTACACTAGCTAAGCATATTGTCAGCCCTTATCTCACGATGTTTTGACAAAAAAAAATGACCGATGTTGCTGCATAACATCTAAATATTCTGCACAATTGTGTTTTGAGGAGTGTTTCATGATAATTAAAGTCACACCAAGTTTTTAAGGCACTTGTGTTGCAGCAAATCATTTGAATATTCCCTACAACTGTGCTGTTATTGTAATGCTTTCGATAGCGAATTACTCCTAATTTTTTTGAAGGATGATTAACTGTGTGAAATGCGGTAACTAGTCACTGCAAAAAAGCATTTGAATATTTGTAACGTATGGCTTTGATTATAAATATATCCTAATGTATCTGCATCAATTCTTTTGCAACAATCTATAGCCTACCCAGTAGCATTGTTTGATCGCAATTATTTATAGCTACATCAATTTTTCCGGGCCCCTTATTAGAATTTTGCCTCAGCCCCCCAATTTTGAATATCCACCACTGCAAATGTAAGCTATATTTGTAGTTTTGAAAACATTTCCTTGCTACTTAGGTACCTGAAACAGAAAATGCATTCTAGATTAAAAACGTAGCTTACGGTACATTTGGGGTGGTTATGAATAGGCATAGCAGAGACATAGTGGGCATAGTGGACATAGTACTGGTACAAAGATAGCAGCGAAGGTGTGCGTCCGAAAACTAGTCGCACCAATATGAAGAAGCCTTACCTCTTTTTCAAAAAAAAAATTAATTTTATGAGTTTAGATTTAAGCATTGAGGGGGTGCAATGAGATTTCACATCAAAAGCTCAAGTTATCATCACTGTGCCTGTACTATGCCTATCTATAACTACCGGTGCATTTGTGGTTTATTCACGGCACTACAATGGTAGTCTTCAAGTTAAAGACCAACTTTATGAGCTTCTACTACAAACTGATCTCCGAAAGAAAGCTCATCATTATAAATACATGGATAAAATGATTTCACAGAAGGAAAAAGAAGTTAAAGTTTCAGGGCTTTATCGATAACCAGTTTACGTGTACAGTGATTAGTCGTCGTACGTCTATGTGATTTGGGCTTGATAAAACAAAATTCAAATCAAGCCTATTCTACAAAGACACCGGATTATAATCAGAATTATCCTTTTCAGTAATGTATTTTGTATTTGCGGTAATGCAACATAATAGGCAAGGATGATAAATGCTATATAAATTAAGTATCTATGCTTTGTAGTTTATAATTATGCTTTAGTGATGCTGTAAATTCTCTTGGGCAGATAGATTAACAAAGTAGATATTTCTTAAAAGGCGATTCAAATTAGTGGTTATTTTTAAGATTAAAAACGCGTGGCCAGATTCGGTAAAACTTTTAATCATCAGTAACGTCACTATGGAGGGGCTCCTCGGGGGATGCAAATGTAGACGGAGCCAAGGAAAAAAACGCGTTTTAGTTAAGAGCGTTGTGGTCCAAGAAGCTGAATAAAATAGGTGGTGCTTTAAAGATGTTAATAGCACCACGATGTTTTTTATATAAATAATCTAATCAAAAGTTTGGATTGAGTAACACCTTCACGATTTTAGCAGAAAATCAGTTTTTGTGACTACAGTAAAATTAATGGCACATCATTCCGCTTTTTGATTTGTCGATGAAAACTATATTTCGTGAGCCATCATCACAAGCTCTGGACTTAAATAAATTAAAACATGAATAACTAGGTCATTAATTTTATCGAAATTCGATGGATAATGTACCGGAATAAAATATTGGTAAAACCAGATAGATTTACCTGGACCACCATTAAAATAGTGTAGCTGAAAAGTGCTTTTTGACCAAAGAATCAGATACACATTAGCACTTCAACCAGGGGCAAGCTCACAGCCGACCAACAAAGCTTACTACGACACACTGAAAACAGGATAAAACGGCACTGAACTTTTAGAAAAGTCGTATCATGCAAAAGAGACTATAGTCTACAACTGCATCCGTAAATAGGAAAGAGCTAAGTTGGGCGACTTTGAAAACCATTCTTTTCGGGTTGGAAAAATTCCATCGCGGTGAGGGAGATCAACTCATCCAGTTCTTTTTTCGCCTCTTCACGATTTCTGTCGTTAATTAACGAACGTCATAAATCACGCTTTAATATAAGAACGACATGACATGACACAAAAAAGAGAGACATTGCAAAATATGAATTTGTTTTATAATCGTGCACCACGTAGATGCGCGGTGGGCCTATGTATCAAATAGTGACATTGGCAGTATGAAAAAAAGAATGCATAGAAGTTGCTTGAAAATGCTTAGAAACTATTTCACAGATCTCCAGCTTCATTAATCCGACAATTGTAATTCACAAATTTTCTATTTAACTCAGGGGTATAAAGAAGAAGGGCATGTTTTCTCTTACCCCAACTTTCTCATGCTTACTCATTTTATTAAATGACAAAACCTGATTAAAAATACTAGATCCTTTCCTCCCTCTCTCTGAACCAAGGATAAATTTAGTGCTTGAAAACTTGAAAATTATTCTTCTATAAAACATCTTTAGTTTATCAAAAACTTGACATCTTTTTCGAATTCTAGGCAACACAAAATTTTTGTCTCCCATACTCCCTCCCCCAATTAAAATCCTAACTGCGATACTGAATGCTATCATCTTCCACTTGACCTTTTATTTAGGAATACTTTGTTTCTGCAACCAGTGCTCCACCTGTTTTAGCAACTTTTTCGCCATGTGCCTCAGGTTTCAGAATCAATACCAAAGAGTTTTCGTTTTGTGATCTTATTTGAGACAAGTTCTATCCATTTCTTTCTGCTAGAAAAATAATTTTTCTAGCCATAACCAGTGCTTGGTCTTCACTCATTCTTTGCGCATCCTAGAACCAACTCTATCGCGTCATCCATATCGTGAGGGATGTCATCCTTCCGTAATACTTCCAACTCTAGTACTTGGATACAACCATTTCTGCTTTTACCTTCCAGAATTATTCCACCCATCATTTAAACCATTCTCAATTCAGTTATTTATATCCTAGACTCAGTCATAGCCTAGCTTTCTGCTCCATAGCACACAGCATTTCTTAGAGATTTTGTATATTGTACCTTTCATTGAGACAGCCCCCTTCTAAACAAAATTCTGCACACCTGCTTGAATTTGTTTCATCCAAGATTTTTCTGCATAATTACTTGGCATGCTTTGCATTTAAAATTGAAACTCAACGCATTCAACGCACTTACTAGCGTTGAATCCTACTCTTCTTCCACACACTGCACAAGAAAAACCTTTGCTGCAGATATTGTTCTCTACCCAAGAAAAAAGCCTTTAATTTGCTTACATTTAACTTCATATATTCCTACAGCGCCTTTTCCATTCAGCATTTTTCTCATTTACTGCCGTATAGCTATCCCCAAACAGTACTACATTCTTGGTATACAGAAACTTTTAAAATATTTTCTGTAACGCCCTTTGTTATATCGTCCAGCACCACAGCCAATAAAAGATGGCTGAGCACTGAACCCTGCTGGAATCCGGCATTTACATTATACCATTCCCATCTTCACCCTCCGACCTCATAGCTGTTTGGCTCGATAATATATTTCCATAACTGCTTTTACCTCCCTTTCCACAACGCCTTTTCTTCTTGCCCCCACCAGATTACTCTACGTCAATGTATAATAATACTTCATCCTGTCTTTAAACTATTCAAGTATTTCCTTTCTCTGCATACGCAAACGGTGGTCTAAGCTTTGGAAAATAGCCGGTTCCTAAAGCAACGGGATCCAACCACGTCACCTTTCCTGGGAAATATTTGGTAAAAACTGCCCCAAAACCAATTCCATCACACCGTAGAACCCTCTGTCTAACTGGCGACGATCAGCTACTGACGGACACTCACTTGCCGGCCTTGCCACAAATTTCCGAATAATATTTGATTTTTGGTTCAGTACCACTGGTCCGAATCGTAAGGACGACTTCATTACTAAAATAGAATGTAATCATCTGGCTGGAAGGAGTGGTGGGAAGGGTCTGTAATGCAAACAAATTACGTCACATTTAGTGCTTGGTAGCATCACAATATACTAACTCAGGGTGGTCCAAACCCTAGCACGCGGGCCGCATGTGGCACGCGAACATTTTGTTTTTATCGTATTTTTAGTGCAAAAAAGCTCAGGAGCAAAGATATATCTATATTTTCAAAGGTACATTGCAATAACAACGGCCCTTGGCATGCTGCTCACTATCAAAGTGCAGGTTAATGAATAACTTATGGTGCGTAATAATGCTTTTTCTACGCTTTGTCACGACACAGGCAGACGCTAATTTTTCCCTTTAGTGACAAGCATCGTCTTTATCATCCTGTGGTTCCGCCAAGACGATTTTGGAAACTTTTGAAAAAATCTTTTGTTGGCCCCCAAAAGTCTTTTGTGGATTCCTGGTTGGAAACCAATGCTCTTGTAGGATTAAACTGCAAGATAGCAGATGTGTTTGATACCAGCGTTGCGAGAAGAAAATCTGAAGGAGGGGGGAAATATAAATTTCGGTTTTTGTGTTTGTCAATTTTTTAAGATGACTTTTTCAAAGATTGTCTTTTAATCCCCAATTTTGTCAAATTTCTGCCTAAAATTTGCTTGTTGCCTTGTGTGCAAATTATCGGCGTTTTGAAGCAATCATCTCAAAATACCTTTCATCCTTATTAGAGAATGAAAAACTTGGAGGCATACCCCCTGCTAACCCTTCTTGCCAAACCAAATGGGCATTGTGAAAAAATCCTGTCAGCAACTGACAGTTTTAACTTTTAACTTCAAAGTCAGGGGTTCTTAGAGTTTGCCTCAATATCCCAAGGGGGTATTAATACAAGATTATGGGGGTATTGGGTATTTTTATTACAAAATAAGATATGTATTATATTACGTAACAATTGAAAAAGGGAGTTTAATTTTACGTGAATCCGGATTAGAAGTACTGGGGCTAAAAACTTTAAGAACCGCTGCTCCAAGTGATTTTTTATCGAAAGTGTGCACCGTGTTTAGCAGAGTCTACAGTTGCGAAAAAAACTTTTCAATTGATGTAGCGATTTAAAATCAACGCACAGATCAAAATCGCCACTCAAATGCTGCGTACCGCAAACAGCGAACTACCAAAATTAATGCAAACCCTGACATGATAACGAAAACAAAAGCTAATGAAATGTTTTGCTAATAATGCGTCCTGTATCTTCTTAGTTATCTTGGCTGAAAACCATTTTTTGAGTGGCAAACTACGATGGTGGTCTAGCAAAACACTAAATCGGTTGAAATAACAAAATCAGCTTTTTGATCCCTCGACCGTTTCTCCAGCTGCGGCCCGCAAAGCTTGTTTCAAACCTATGTGTGGCCCTTTATACTAATAATCACGGACCACCCTGTACTAACTCAAGCAACATAACTCTCAAAACCATACATCCACCACATTTTTATTCCGCAGACTCGCAGGACAGAACAGCTACTCCACACAAACGACGATTGTCCTCCTGACTTGCTTCGGGGTTTGAAGTTTTAACAATTCGCTAGAACTTCTTGGTATTAAATTCCATAAATTTGCTGCTCGTTAATATCCGCTAACAGAAAAATTCACTGTAGCTGTTTTTTCCTAGGGCGCAACACAGTCATCACGGCTTGAACTAATGACCATTCGATCACTACTGCCACAAAACGGCACTTTAACCCAATTGACCACGTGGTTCACAACACCGCAATTCCATTACCATTGTTTATATTGAAGCTGTCTACTAAAGCGCGAATCGCATTTATAGAAGGCTTTCATAGTCATAGGATCATCATATCCGGGCATGGGCTGGTAAAATGGTATATTACCGTCAACACTTGTGCTCTAAAATGAACGATTGCGGATTACGGAGTAGTTTCCTACCGCGTTTCCGTCGCTGGCGCGACTGTCAAATCCGGTACTGAGATCGCGAATTCCGTTTATGACAAAGCGGCCTAGCTTTCGTGGATACTGGTGATTTCGTTTTTTATCTACAATCACGTCTCCGCTATTGGCCGCGTCAGCGAAATTACGAAGACGATGGAACATGGCGTTAGTCTTCTCTCCGTCGTGGCTAATGTAATAGGAGTTGTTGCTCACGTGATCACCGTATCTAAAATCACAAATTCTCGATCAACATCAGCAAATCTCTTCTGAAGACTCAAGAAGAGCGGGAAAATTCTTAACACTGAAAAAGTGGTACTTTTTGCTGACGCAGCAGATGTGTTGTGGTATTGCTAGTAAGACGTCACAACGGCATGACCTCCGACAAGCTGAAAGCAGACTGCTTAGAAACAACCAGGCACATGAACCGGCGCGATGGCGTAGTGGTTAGAGCAGAGGTCACCAACCTTTATTGAACCGAGGGCTACTTTCCGATTACTGATCATGGCGAGGGCTATCAGTTACATCCTAATCAATCGCGTAGGAAAACCTTACAGCACTAACCCGTCCGTAAAAAGACTATTAGTGAATTTGGTTAAGACTAACAAGCAACGGATTTGCCTTTATTTCTTTCCTTACCTATAAGATAAGTGTTGCTATCATTAATAGTTCTATATCGAAAAGGCTATGATGACATCAAAACAAATGCTTAACAATAGGTATATTACCTCACTTTGCAAAATGCAAGTGAAGTTTAAATGAATTTTTAAATAAATGATTTTTCAAGTTTCTGGTAGGTAACGCTACTACAGCTTTGAGTAGTTAGGCAGTGTTTTGAGTTTTACAAAAAATTTAGCTAGGGACCCGCAAAATATTGATTTATTTAATGGGATGCAAGGCAACAACAGTAAAAACCACTGCTTTAAAAAAGTAACATCTTCAGCTTTTCTTGTTAAAGTTGATTTTATCACAGAACTAAGCTGTCAGAGTTGCATTAAGTGCAATTTGGGCCTGGGTGCCACTTCCTTTAAAGGACCCTAATTGTAAGTCAGCGCTGATTTTTCCCCTTGTCGTAGCATGTTCCAAAAGAGAGCAATGTCAAAGCCTCGTTAGTTACCCCGCTCCACGCCTCCACTACTAAATAAACTTTTCACGCGAGTCCGCTAAATGTTAGCGGGGAAACAATAATGGCTTCCACAGCGTTATGGCAACAAGAACTGGCTGGCTAGCTCGACAGAAAAGGGTTAAAAACATGACACAAGACTTACTATTGTTTCAGTTCTAGTAGAGCGATCCGCTAGAACACCAAGAAAATTGGGTTGCAAATTTGGCAGCACCTGTAAAACACAACTTACTTGCCATAAATATTCTGAAGTTGTTGGGTTAAGGAAGTTCCTTGTGCATCCAACATACACGCGCATTCGCCAATAACCGCTAACGCACTAATTCCATCTTTATCTAACACGTTGGTACCAAGCATGTAACCTGAAATAGTTGAAATCTTTATCTATCGCTATCTTTCTCCGTCTATCAGTACAGGGCCCCAACAAGGTTTGACAAACTGTTAACAACTGTTACTTTTCATGACATACCAATCGCTTCTTCAAATGCATAAAGAACCACTTTTCCTTGTTTCATCAAATCGGAGGATCGACTACCCATCCACTTAAAGCCGGTTAAAGTATCCTAAAATCGAAATTGGGTTAACATTTCCTGCTAAACAGTAGTCTGTATTTCAAAAGTTGAGCATCTGAGCTCGTACTTGCTGCAAAAACAACCTCGAATGACCCAAGTTAACAAGAGCACGTGGCATCCCCGTAATGTTGTGTTGAGTTACATATTTTCTATCCTTCGCATACCGAAATTCTTTTGAAGATTATAGCAGAACATCGTTGTGTTTATATTTCGGTATTACAGTGCTGCTGACACATTCTATTTCTACAAATAGCACAATCAAGCAGGGAAAACTACGTAAAGTACTTTTTCCAAGTGCACAACGACATTGCTAGTTAAACTGAGATTTTACCAATATCATTCACTATGGCAAGATTAGCGACAATGATAAACCTAACCACCATAGTGATTTCAATGTTATTCTTGTTTGATATAAATGACTGAATTGTAGCTTCTAGCTAGCTTTCAAATTTCTCTTCCGACCAGTAAAATATCAATTATTTTGGCAACTTTTTCAAAGCCGTGTGACACAATGTAGCATTCGATTTGAGCGTCTCAGGCTGCGTTTTTCGCGGTTTCACATAGCGCTTTCGCGACCTGGAATCAAATTTCTTACCGATATGTAGAGGTTTTGAAACGATATCTGGCTGCTTGATAGTGAGTGCAAACATAGCGACGCTCCCTTTGGTTGGTTGGTTCACCCCTCCTCTTCCTTGCAATGGAGGTGGGCAATCCAGGTGGCCAATCCAGGTGGGCGAACGGCAATCCAGGTTCACGCCGTCAACCTAATTGAATTAGGTTAGGGGTAAATTGGCAGCCTATTTCGAACAGGTCATGAATGTAAATTACTGACTGGTAGCCCCATCCCCAACAAGGCGGACTGCCATTGGTGGGTACCCAAGAGTTGTCTCTTACGACATGCTGGGTGAGCAGCTTCACAATTCTAATCCGGGGAAGCACGGGTAATCGCTCTCTTTGCCCTCAGTACCAAGCAGCGAAACCTCGTCTCAAAATCGGCTTTAAAATATCTTGTAGAAATTTTATTCGTGGTTGCGAAAACCGTTATGTGCAAACGCAGCCTCAATCTCTTAATCTAAAAAAGAAAAACATTTACTCCAGCTAGAAAATGATGCAGATTTAGCCGAACTTATGGTGGAAATAGTTTAACCTCAACCCCACAATATGTATGAACATTATAAGCATTGAATTTTGACGTCCACTAATCTTTTACATCTGGTGATCCCCCTATTCTGAAAAACCTCTTTCATACCATCTTGCTATCTATATTTACCCTAGTCTCCTTTACTGGCGAGGGGAGGTACCGTGTGACATGGAACGTCCATTGTCACACCGCAAATCCAATCCCGCATGAAAATGCATTATGATCACGCCCAAAGAAAGTGCAGGTTATTTCAAACCAATCATAGCTTTACCAACAACAAAGCTCTAGTAAGCACCTAAGCACCGAAAAAGCACCTTTTGGACATGCTAGGTAGGCAACATCATACCAACTGTTACCTCGAATGAGAATCCTTCAACTTTCGCCATTGACTTCAGAATAATCGACGATACTGTGCTACTCAACATGTAGACGTTGGACCGATCTTTAAGGTCTGGATTTTGTGCTAAGAATGTGTGCCACGCCCACCAGCCAAACAGTGCTCCTTAATTCAAAACAATGAGTACAACACACCCAAGAAATACTAGATGAGCCTGCACGTGCCACGGACAAGTAAACCTTAACGGTTATACAAAAAGCAACTTGTATTCTGACATCTGGGAAGCTGCGAGTAGTGCCGGCGCAAGGTAAATATTTACGCCACAAGCACTGCAACAGAGAAAAATAAATTACAATGAAGCGCATTTGGTGAACGAACCAAAACACAAGACTAAATGTCAGCATAGAACACTACGAACGCTTTACTAATCTCAATTGTTCTGCAAGGCTGTAACGAATTTGCATGCTGTGGTAACGGGAGGGGTTACTTGGAATCACTTATTTTTAAGGGCCGTGCAGCTATCTCACGACGCAAGTGGCCAGGAAATGTCACGTCAAGCCGGATGCATGATCAATGCAAAAATGACAAAACTGACTGATCATTGCAAGACTGCAAGCATGTTTGTGGCTGAAGTGTATTATGGTGACAGACCAAGGTCAACAATAACCTACGGAGGTCAACAATAACCTACGGAGGTCAACAATTGCGCTACAGTTGAACTACAAGCATCAAAACTTCAGAAGGGGGAAGATAGTTTTTCTTTCGACTTGATAAAACGCATTCACTAGCAAAAAGATTTTATCAAATACGAATATTTATTATTTATTTACTGCATTTCTATTCTTTTGACTCCGCAAAATAGTGACGTAAACATAGGAAGCTCTGATTTGCTTCGAAGCTCCTCATCGTAAAGTTCATTTCTCAAGAGGAAAACGCAGTCATGTTGTTGCTGTAAACCGACCCCTTCCGAAAAGGGGGGCACGGCGAAAGATTATGGAGACCCAGAAACAGGCGAATATAGAAAAGCAGTCGTCGAAAAGCGAGCGACGCAGCCGCAGAGAGACTGTAGCTGAACAGAACAGAATGAGAAGTGTCCAGAGTCGAAAGACCGCAGGCGCTGCATGAAGAACTCTAAATACTGCCAATTCGAGTGAGACAAAGAATATAGCAGAATGCTGAGTAGGTTGCAGCGAACAATAGTTTGCTAAAGCAACAATGCAGTCATCGTGAGGTTTGAATACACGACCATTCAAGCATGACCACCAGAAACGGCGATCTATCCCACTAGAGCACGCTGGCAACTAAAAACATCATGAACCCCGCAAAAAAAAACAAAAAAACAAGACATTGAAGCTTTTCGGTCCAGGGATGAGATTGCTAGCGGGTTTTGTGGTTTACTAAATGAACACTAAAACTTGACACAATTGTCCTACCAAGCTCGTTCCCAGTGAACACTTTCCAACTTCCGTCTTTCTGTTTCTCCGCGACCGCAAGGCGATCTGCATCAGGATCGTTGGCAAGGATGACTTTGGATCCACTTTCATTTGCCGTTCGGATAGCAAGTGACTAAAACAAATAAACTGTATCGTGATAACACAAACACGATCGCAGTCGGAAAACAGGAGAGCAAACTAATGTAAATACTGCCGTGCTGATTCGGTGCATGGCCAATGTTCCCTTTAAACGAAAAAAAGTGCAAATTTGCGAAAACATGTCCGGCTAATTCGCAGTTACAATTCAACAGTGCGTAAAAAGAGTAAGAGCAGTTTTTGGTTACTTTTTCCAGTTTGTTAAAATTTTTGCAATTTTGCTGGCAAAATCATTAACCACCTGTTTAATGCGTTGGAGATCATGAATAAAGCACCAACGTTTGGAGTGACGTTTTTTCACTACAGTGCAACGTCTCACGTAAACATCGTGTGGCTGTGACGAAACAGCGAGTGACACCGACGTTAATATCGCGCCCGACGTTACCGCACTTCTGCATCACAAACTACCTCTCAAGCAATAACAAAAACAAGATCGAAGTTGTTTTTTCTGTACTTTTCCCGGCGAATTTCAATCGTAGTTAAAGAGCAATGAGAGCAAGCAACTTTCGAACTCCAATTTAACACAAGGCTTCATCTTTCGAAAGAAATTTGTAACTGTAATTGGTTAAAATCTATATTTTTTTGTTTACGTTTCAACGCTAATTTCAATCGTGCTTGTTAAGATAAAAAAGCATATAACTCTCGGTTTCACTTTACCAATGGTTCAGTTTTTGCAGATTACAAATAAATCACCTTCTCGCATTTGGAAGCTTTGAAAACGAAGAGCCAACAAAGAATATGACTTCAAATCAACTCCAGTTTTGAGTCCCCTCAAAAAAAAAGATCATTTTGTTCAATAAAGTGTAGATGACAGCTATGAGCTGTGATAGCTCACTAGTCATGATTGAAACAAGCCTTGAAACGTAAAGAAAAAAAGTGGATTCTCGTTTCGATTCCTTTAAACATTTTATATCAAAATGTAGCCTTTTGTATGTTAATTGCTTGAAAGGTAATGGGTATTACTGCAGAATTTGCCTATAACTTTACCACTAGGGGATTGTGAAGAACTGCCATTTACTATGTACCACTTCAAAACTATCTTTTAATTCAACATAAAGGTGTATTGTCTAATCAGGTGTACCAATGTAAAGGAAGAACCTCTAATTTGCAAAACTCACAGAAAGTTGTGCACTGCACAAAGAATACTTCCTCTAAAGCGTAATTGAGCGCGCGCGGCTCTTGCAACCTTTTACATCTACCAATACACAATTGCAACGAGTAGCGTAGGCGGGGTACCCTGAACAAAATTTTGTGGAGGGCAGCCCCCTCGAAAATGCTGTAAAACTACGAGGCCTTCTATGAAGAATAAACCTTACTATTTTTTACAGTAATCGCCTTTAAGTAAAACCATATAAATTTAACACGTACAGGGCGTTTCAGAAGATATACCCATTTTGAAATAAGTGTGATCGAGTTGTGCATACTGAATAATGCAATAATCGTTATATTTTTGTTTTAGATAAGCGAAAAAATTTATCTAAGTAATACAATATGGTGAGATTAACAAATGAACAGCGCATAAAAGTGATTGAATTTTGGCATCAAAGAATGTGTTGTTTAAGTTCAACGCGACCATCAAACATACTTTCAAGTTTAGAAACCACCATAAAGAAAAACCATTGCAAGAATAGTTCGAAAGTTTATAAATGATGGATCTATTTATGGCTTGCACAAAGGAAATAGTGCCAGGCCAAAATAAGGAAAAACTGAAAATAACATTGAAAGGGTTGGGAAATTAATTGGGAAAAGTCCAAGAAAATCAATTCGCCGATTATCTGCAGAAACAGTTAGTACAACTACGTCTATATTCAGAATATTACAAAATAATCTGCATGTATTTCCATACAAAATTTAGCAACTAAGTCAACTTACTCAACAACAAAAAGAGACTAAAATGTGCCAGATGGTTTTTGGGAAAAATGGAAAGCGATGATTAAATTCTTCAAAAACTTCATATGAAAGATGCATATAATACCAATTTGTGTGGAAAAAGTGAACAGACAAAACTGTCGTTACTGGAGTGCTGCGAGTCCTAACAATGACTTGACTGAAATAACAACAAGATCCGTACTCAAAGTCGCTGTATGGGTAAGCAATTAAACGGTTTCGAATCATTGGCCCAGACTTCGTTGAAGGTGCAGATGGTGACACTGTCACAGTCAATCAACAGCGCTACCAAGAAATAATTGAAACTTCCTACCAATCACAGTTGCGAGTTCTTGCAAGGCAAAGAAATAACAATGTTACTATAAAATCACAATGGTTTCAACATGGGGCTCCCCTCCTACCCCCCCCCCCCCCCCCCCCGCCTCCAATACAGCTAATGAAACCGCAAGACTTCTTTGCCGTCTTTCCTTGGCGATTGAACTCAAATCGGATTATTTCTTATGAGTTTATCTCAAAGACAAAATTTATGCAAATCAAAAACCTTGGCCAATTTAAGATGACATCCGTTGCGAGATAAAAAACGTCGACAATGAACTTTTCCCCAATATGATGCATAACATTGCTGTTCGCACGCAGAAGGCCATTGGGCTTCGAGGTGCTCATGTTGAATCTATGATGTGAATTCAAATTCAAATATTCATTGGTTATTTAAGTGCTTTCTTAAAATGTTTTTGCAATAACTTTTTTATATAAAAACTTTGAAGCTTGATTAATACAAATATTTTACTTTTCTCAAGGTCAGATATGCTTTCACCAAACACTGGTGTTTTTAAATAGGTACTTTTTTGAAATACCCTATTACTAATATCAGCATGTCAATTATTTTGCTACACTTAAAAGCTGCGTTTACCAAACTCGCGAATATTCGCGTCCACGAATTTTTCTTGTTCCGTAACTTTGATCAGTTTTCGAATGCTTTTCACAAAAATAAAAACTCACCTTCAAATATTTGATCATATTCATTCACGTAAATGATTAACTAAAACTTATTAAGAGCGAAAAAACATTTAGCTAACTACTTTGCTTCGACTAGCTTCGAGGGTTCCATAAACAAACTTCAGAAGTGTTTCAAACCTTCTGCCATCAATTTCGCTAAATACCTAGCCAGAAAACAACGTTTCACTATTTTTTTACATCTGTGACAAAATTTCAAAAAAATTAGTTCATTTGTTTTCGTGCTTGGTTTGTGAAATCAGTTGATGAGACTTACCGGTAGGTAAAATCTGCTATCGCTTACCAATAAATTTGCTTTCTGAAATACGTTTGAGGCCGAAAGCAAGAAACGCATACTATGACTATAACATCGCACTAAAATCTTAAATTTTCTCCTTTCTAGTTGCGGCTTTGGTCATCTAATACTTTCCAGTATTAGATCGAAAGTTTACTTGCAATTGCAAAACCCTGTTTTTAATCATGACGGAGATACGTAACTAGTTTAATTACCTACGATAACCAAGCAATAATAGAAGTTCCCGAGAAATTTTTGTTCTTGTGTCATAGTCGTGGTAATCAACCAAACATCCCATTGTTTCACAAAAGTCACGGTTCTTATGCTCGTGCCAAGCGTCCATACCAGATTAATTTTATTTACATGCAACGCTAACCTGACATTCTGAAACGCTTACCAATTACTGTTGCAAAGGCCGCCAAGCTTGAATGATCAAACTGAACTTTACTAAATTATTCTTGAACCATGAAAAGTATTTTTCCCGGCTACTATTCTTCTTCCTACCACTCTCATAAGATGTTTTCCACTTTTTTTGCCATTTTTGAGTAAGCAAACAAAACAGCGGCGAAGAAGAATGCAATAACTTATGAAAAATAGAACAGCAAAGTTGCCAACTAATAACCATATTTCTAAAAAACGTTTATTCTATACCAGTGGCTCTCAAATGTGCATTGTCTTAATTTTCCAGGGGGTCGCACGATAATTTGGTTTTGTGCCAATAACTCTAGCTTTTATTCGATTAAAAGTATTCTGAACGTACAGGGTCCGCCACCCAAGTGTAGACTTAATTTTACAATTATTTTAAACTTATTTATAAATTCCCTATTGTTCTAATTATACTTAATATTTAGTATTAAGTATCTAGTATTTATACTAAGTATAAAATATTTAATAAATTTGTTATAATTTTGGTGAAAAACCACAATGAACAATGCTATTGAGAAACTCTATCAAGATGGTAAAACTGCACCTGAGATTTTCAAGATTCTGAAGGGATGTGTGAGTCGCTCTGGTGTTTTCAAAACAATCAAACGACTTAAAGAGACAGGTAGCGCACAATCAAGAGTAAGGAGTACTCCAAAAAGACCCATAAGGACCGAAAAACTCATAAAGAAAATCAGAGAAAAACTGCGAAGAAACCCAGCCCGGAGTGCCACGAAACTTGCTCGGGAAGCCCATGTGAGCCCCGTGCAACCTGTGCTCAAGTTATTCAACGTCTCCGTCGTGTAATCCGGGAAAAGGGTGGATATATAGAATAATCTGTAATACATATAGGAGATTATACATTTTTCTTTGCTTTCTGTAAAATTTCATTATATTTTTCATTTTTGTTTTTGAATAAAATGAAAGTTTAATAGTCTACACTTGGGTGGCGGACCCTGTAGATTTATTTATTTTCTTCTAACGTTGAAATTCGTCTTTTTATAAAACCGTTACCAATAAGCTGTTGAAATTATTGACTTGTTACTCAGGAATAAAATTGCACAATTTTTACCTAAATTAGCCCAAAATAAATAAAAACTAAGGCAGTCTAGTCAGTTGTAAATTGGACGAAAACAGGGAAGATGAGTTACAACCTTAGAAAAGCGTAATTTGACGACAGATGATAAGACTAAAAACAAATTCTCGGAAACAAAACCACAGTTATTTGGATTTTGAGTCAAATTTGTCTTGCTTGGGATGCTGTCTGGCACGGCACAAAGTCTTGTGAGTTTTTTCAAATGCGTCGCATCGAAAAAAGTTTGAGAACGACTGATCTACACCATAAAGCGCTATTCTCTGTGTGTGTGTGTGTGTGTGTGTGTGTGTGTGTGTGTGTGTGTGTGTGTGTGTGTGTGTGTGTGAGTTCTAATTCCTTCCAAACTAATGGACGTACAAGCATGAAACTTGGTACGATCGACCACCATCCTAGGGTGAGTGTCATAAGGGGTTCGCGACGTCACGACAACGTCGTAATCAAACATAGTTTTATTTAATTTGTATTTCTTGACAAAAGAAAGCCATTTCATACTCAAACGAAAGCCAGTGCCCAACTAACCAACTTTAAGAAATTTCTCTTCTTTGGCCTTCTCACATGGTGTCATAATTAATGATTATTAGTATAATTTGTTTTATTTACTCAAAAAGTATTGAACGTAGAAACGCGATCAAACGCTTTTTGGGAGATATTAATAAGATACTTTCGATAAAATAAATTCTACAATTAAAACTCCATTGATGATGCAACAACAGATTCTTTATTTCCGTATGTTAAGTCTTCTAAGCAAGCTTCTCATTTTTCCTACACGCTACCAACTCGCTCTATGATGTCGGGTACGATCAACGTAGTCTTTTGCAAACAGAGATCATCGCATGATATATTTTTCAAAAGATGCAAAATTTTCATAATAGCACTTTACTTAAAAAATGATTTGTGACCTCATTTTTTAACCAAATTTAAACTTTTTGCACAAATTGAAGGGTATTTTAAGGATAATCCGATAATATATGATTTGTTACTTAACAATTGTTTATATCACAAAATGTAAACTTTAACTTCCGTAGTGTAACTTTTTATCCTCGCCCAAAAAATGGTACGCTAACTAAAATCAGGTAAGTTAAATATATAAAGGTTACGATAAGGTGCTAACAACTAGTGTCGTTTGAAAGCTGAGGAAATTTGCTTTCCAGCAATATGTAGCCCCACTTAATTAGGGCTAAAGGTTAGCATATAATGGCTGACCAAAAATTGGTTGCTATACATCAATTTCCATGATTAGTTGAAAAATTTTCCAGCTACTCATAAAAAAACTGCAATTTTTAGAAAACGTTCGAAAACATGGCTCTTTGGCATTATCTTTAAAAATTCTTTGGCATTAACCTTTAAAAAAAATTCAATCTCCAAAAATTGTTAAAGGTAGCCTACACCATACAATAAATTGGTGATGTTTCCAAAAAGAGGAGGGGATAAATATAGTCCTGTTTTAACTGTCTGCCTGGCTGCATTCATGCAAGGACCATGCAACATGCGCGCAGCCAGAGGCGTTAGCTCATGCAAATACGCCTACACTTACAAAAAAGTCGTAAGTAGTGGGCCAATATTTAATAGCTTAGTCCTGAAAATACTTATCAATCACCTTATCGCCCTTCCACAACTTTCATGTGCTTTCAAGCAGTTGATGAATTCAACGGATAAAAGTTTGTTTTGTTCAAGAAGGCCTATGGTGAAAAGAGGGCAAATAAAACGTTGCTTGGCACTCGAGACACATGTAGTGGCTATGCGCAACCACTCGTAATGTTCTTTTTTTAATCGACTGCGTTCGAAGAAACGATTGTTTTGTCTCGGAATGAGATTTGGTTATCTCAAAAAAAGACTAATTCTTTATTATTGTTTTGACTACTATCCATTGGGTGAAACGGCTGAACTGATATTCTTAACGATGGCTGAACTGATATTCTTAACGATGGCTGAACTGATATTCTTAACGATGGCTGAACTGATATTCTTAACGATGGCTGAACTGATATTCTTAACCTCGACATTACTGCTGGAGGGCCCTGCGGGCGACACCGACAGAGCCAGCTAGTGTTTTATAATTTTCTGGTTTAAAAAAATAGAAGCAGGTTTCTTATCAAGAATCAGAAATACCAAACTCTAAACAGAATATCTGCACGGCTACATTTGAAAAGGCCACAGATAACTCAACATTTTGCAGCCAATTGACTTTAAAAAAAGCCAAATTTCTGAAAGTTGGCCCCAAAAAAGCCAGCCTGGCAAATCTGCGGTAGGTGACTTTTTTTGTGAACTTTTCAAGGCTGACATAATTTCGCGAACTGTTACTATGTTGCCTCTTCTGCCCCCGAAAATATTAAAAACTCGGCGCTTACACCTATACAATTGTTGTTCGGACTTGCTTTTAGGTCACCTTTAAAAATCTTTGACGCGCAGTTAACTAGAGTTCCTGCTGCGAAAGAACTAGCACGGTAAACAAGACACAACCCGCAAGCTGGCGTCTGAATCGGATTAAAAAATAAAGATCATTGGTGACAAAGACGAAGGCCTAGATTAGTGGTGTTCAATCGGTGACCGTGGTCTTTACTGGACCAGTACTTCTAGCCCTCACATCAAGAAAAATTGGAAACATTTTTCTAAACGACTTGTTTTTTATTGTATTTGGACAACAATCCCAAAATTTGCTTTGATAACTTTTTCGAGGTGACTCAAATATATGGATGGGCAAGTCAGAATACCGAATCCGAAGGATTCGAATCCAGAATGCCAATTCAAACCGGATAATAGGATTCGGTTCACATCCTGCTTACAAGTTTGATCACGTTGCTTGGTCACAGATTTTCTTTTTGTAAAAGTATCAATTGCATGCAATGATTTAAAAACTAACTTGCTCACACAGGCAAACGTGTAGAAAGCTTAAATGTATTACACTGCAATAAACTCGTTCTCTGATTGTGTTTCTGTTGTTTTAAACTTGTAATAAATGCTTTCATGTTGATTGTGCTAATTGCAAAAAAAAGGATTCGGATTCTGTTTTACCATTCTAAAATAGTATATTATTCTGAATTGGCCATCTCTACTTAAATATATATTGCTAGCACCACGTGGTTACGATCGATATAGAGCGTCTTATAAGCGAGAAGCGAAACAGCAAGGCAACGTTAGTGTGGCAAAATAGGCTGGGTCATACCTAGAGTACGGGTAGTTGAAACGCATCGTCATCACTAGGTCTCATGTCGAGTGCAAAACATTTTAGGTGGCCTCCGACCTGGCCAATATCCTACATGGGACTGTATACGAAACAAACCCAGACGATCTAACTTAAAACACAAGAGTTACCTACCGTTTACTTTTGAACCATGTTCGTTTTGACCTTACTGCTAACCGTTTAAGTACGAACTAAAACTGATATCCCTACATAAAGTCGATCACACAACGAGTGGTTTGGCTTAGAAGGACGTCGCTCTTAAGGCATAGTTGGCAGCACGCGTTTATGCGTCAGCATACCTCGGGACGCGAGAAGACTAGGTCGAAAGACACGGGTTCGAGTTCCACAGGCACCAGACACACCTCCGGACGAAAATTCGTATATATATAGCCGGGCCAAATGCCTCTGCGCATTTCGAAAATGGGCCACATGCCAAAAATGGTTGAAAAACACTGAACTAGATGAAGAGTGCCATAATAAACGAACAAAACACGGCTGAAGGAAAACTGATGTGTGCCGTTATACGCGAACTAAAATTTAGGCTAACTGAATGCAAAAAATTTGAATTCTACAGGGACTTAAAGGAAACGCTAGGTTTTTATAGGCAAGTTGACGTGACAAATAAAGCCGTATAACCATTTCTACGGTACAAAAAAGCGTGGAAACAGTGCATACGTAGCTGTAATAGCTGTAAATCGCAGTTGCGTTACTATCACGTGGTGTTTAGGTGAGACGTTTGGCTTCCTTCAAAAAATTTTGGATCAACGACCAAATATCTGAATCGGGGCAAACGACATTATTTGCTAGCGTATGCACTGAATGATTAGCAGCAGGTTACCAAAAATACCGTATTTACAACTTTAAAGTCAGCAATTAGGTTGGGATATAAATTTGTTCAGCAATGTCCGCCAAGGTTTGTCCAGTGGTTTTTGTACATTTGCTAGCAATTTCGCATTTGCGCCGGCGGTTACGCACGTACTAAAATGTTAGAGGAAACACTGCGTATGGTTGAAAACGCCAGACCTTTCGTTACCAAGTCAAGAACGATTATTATCATACGACAGTGGAAATAGTGAATGTGCTTAAGAGTTCAACCAGCATGTCACAAAAGTCGATTTTCAGGCACTCGACACTACATTGGCTTTGCTAGTAATCGGGCCACATTACTTCGAATATTGCTGAATCGAAGTAAAGTGTTGCTTTCCATAAACTGTTCAGTATACGCCTAAAGCTTGAATGGGTTTGCATTGAGGGCTTTATGTTCTGCCACACGGTGCATCTAGAACACGAGTTCTCAACCGGTAGGTCACAGCACGTTAAGTCGGGTGGGCCACGGACGTCTGTGTACTTTAAAAATGGATTTGCATGCCAAATAAGATTGAGAAATACTGGTCTATGTGGACTGCCATACGGACCAGCACCTGTGTACCAGAGGCGTAACGGTCTTTTTTATTGAGATCAACTCCACTGCCATGATATCTGACGTTTATCCAAGTGACATTGTAATCATCACATCAAAGTTCTTATGAAAGTGGGCCACGGCAGGAAAAAGGTTGAGAACCACTGATCTAGAATAGCTTGAAAAAAGGTAATCTTAACTCAACTACAGCCCAACACTTACCAGTACTCCTTTCCCTTCTTCAGGATTAGGATACTTTACTGTAGGAAACTCAGGATCCGGTTTCATTTGTTCAATCACGTCTTGCAAGACGGGGAGATTGAATGTTTTGAAAGAACGATGAGCGAACTCATGCCCGACACCATGTACAGGAGTATATGTGAACTTTAATTTGGTCGATTTATTAACTGCTCTATAAAGTTACAAACGCTGAATTAAATATTTTCAACTTTACAATTACAAGCAGAATGCTCAGTGTTCAAACCAACTTTGGAGCTATCACTACTGCCGGTGTCGCACGTTTCTACAATAAGCGTAGCTTACAGGCAGAGAAAATTGTTTAAAGTATCTTTTCCAATGCTACAACAATGCAGAAACCACGCCTGCTTTGAACTTATTTTCTCACGACAGCAAGCCAGTATTTTATCTTGTTGTTGTTACCCCGATCCCTTCCGAGCGATGGGGGCATGGCGGAAGCCCATAAAGCCCCAGAAGTCGGGCAACTCCCCAGGACCAGGACCAAAGGTCGTAGAGACAGAGAGTCGACAAAGAGTGAGCGGCGCTAAGAGTCCGTCGCTACACAGGACAGAATGAGGTGAGAGATGTCTTGAAATGAATGTCCGCAGGTGCTGCATGAAGGATTCTCCATCCTGCCAATCCTAGAAAGACAAGAGCTTAACAGAAAGCTATGCCTGTTGCAGCGAAGACGAGAGAGCATACAGCGAGCATGACGGGGGAGCACAAGTTCCTCAGTGGAAATTGAGGGAACCTGTGTGTCAAAGAATTTAGATGAGACAGTACGCCTCCAGTCCGAGAAAAGAGAAGAGTGGATATGATAGATAAAAGGAGACTACAAGGGATTGCAGAGGGCACGAGTAGCGCTTCCCGTCTAGCCAGCTCATCAGCTGTGTCATTCCCCGTGAGAAACGAGTGACCGGCAGCCCATTGTAGCCCGATAGTACAGGAGGAAAAAGAAGACAGTTCCTGCCAGAGAGATTAAGGTAAAAGAAAAGACGAAGGAGAGGACAGAGCGGGAGTCTGAGAGAAGGAGAAGAGAATGGCAGACTTGTTGGTGCTGTCAAGACCAGCAAAGAGCTTGCACAATAGCGCAGACTTCAGCGGAAAAACTTGAACATACTAGGCCTGCCACAAAGAGAGCAGTTGGCAAGTACGCCACAGCCGCCTTTGCCAAAAAGATAAGAAAAAAAGCCATCAATCCAGATCACCAGATCGTAAGATGGGAGAGACTCAAGGTGACAGAGAGCCGCACCTTGGCGAGAAAGAGGGGGATTAGAGCAGAAGCATGATGAAGAAAAAGTGGACTCCACAGTAAAGGAAGGCAGGTTCCAAGGAGAGGGAGCGCAAGCAAAGAGAAGCTCTGCAGGAGAAAGCATGACATGGGTAGACGCAAAAGCTCTCTAGGACGATCTGCAGAGCCTCGGTTTCACTCCAAGTCTGGCCAAACCTGAAATAGGAAAGGAAGTTGGGAGACAAAGTGCCCGCTCATAAGATGACTAGGTGAAATGAGTCAGAGTGACTTGTAGGGGAGGTAGAGACACCTTAGAGAAGGGCAGCCTAATATGGCAAGATTAGCCGCTCGGTGAAGGCATTCCAATTTGGTGAAGTTGGTAACGCTAAGAAAAGGAAATCATCTGGGTGAAGCATAAGTGATAAGGGGCCGAAGAAAGGCTTTGTACAGAAAAGAGAGGGACTGGTTAGAGGGGATCCATGAGGAAGCAGAGATAGAGCGTAAGGTCTTTAAGAAGAGGAAACACATGGCCTTCAGCAAAGATACATGTTCAGAAAAGGAAAGAGTGGGGTCAAAGAGAATCCCCAAAAAAGTTGGGGTGGCATTAAAACGGAAAGAGGGGTGAATAAGAGGAGATGAGGCTGGAGGATAGTTTGGAGGGAATTCACTGAGAAGAGGCCTCACATTTGCTTGAATTGAGAGGAAGACACCAACACTCAGACCATTGCTCCAGTCGAATCAGAGCTCCTTGTGTAGCCTCCGCTGCAGCAGGGACCGAGAAGGAGGAGAGCCTAATGACTAGATCATCAGCATAAAGAGAACAGCTGACGGAAGAAGGCAGAGAAGCAGGGAGATCATTGATGAAGAGAGAAAAGTATAGGGCAAAGAACACATCCTTGCGGAACACCTTGACAAACTCAAAAGGAGCGACTTTTGTGATTTCGAAAAACCACACAAGTGCGCTTATCAGAAAGGAAGGATTAAGTCCAACGAGCTAATCAAGGAGGGAGGCAAACCAAAAATAAATCTGTGAAAAAGGGTGGGGTGCCAGACCGGGTCGAAAGCTTTGGAGAAGTAGTCAATAGTAGCAAGAATGACAGACTTGGGTTTATTAAACCCTTTGCTAAACTGAGAAAGATAAAAAACTTGATCGAGAGTAGACCGTCCAGAGTGGAAACCGACCCGGCGGGAAGAGAGAATGGAATTAAACTCCAGAAAGAAGAGTAGACGAGATAAAATGATGCGTTCAAGAAGCTTTGAGACACAGGAGGTGAGAGAGACAGGCCAGAAGGAAGCAGGAGAGTAGAGAGATTTTCCCAATTTATGGATGGGAATAATAGATGTCTTCCAGATGAAAGGAAAGGAATGCAAAGATCAGGAAAGATCAAAAATGTGTCGGAGAAAATCCATGCCAGACTAGCGTGGGATAGGCAACTTTGTTTGGGCTAGTGGTGGTAGACGAGGAGAGGTTTGTGGCAGCCGCAAGAAATTCAGCGTGGGTAAAGGGAGAGGCAGAAAGATGAATGAGACTTCTCAGGGCACGTGGCTCAGTGGAGCTCGGAAAGGTAGCCTCTGGCTCTGCTATACAAGGGTTTGGCTACGAGACAAAAAAGTGGGGTCTCAGGTAGTCAGTAAAGACCGAAGCCGACTACCTGCAAGATGAACTGTTGGGGAAGTAAGTAGAGAAGGAAGAAGAGCCAGCGACAGAACAAAAGAAAGAACACAGACTTAGGGTTAGATTTAGGAGAGAGAGAAGAGCATGTCGCCTGCCATACCTCAGCTTTTGCCTTGATAGACGAAGCATGTCGCGAAGCAAAGATGTAAACCTGACGATTCTCCTCACTTCTACGAGCAGCAGCAAAAGTTTTACGTCTTTCACTAACCGCTTCTTCCTCTTCAGTGGAACACCAGGCTTGAGGTTAGCGTCTGATGCGGCAGTAAGAAATGGAAAATTTGGCCGCATTCAGTGTCAGAGAAGTAAAGAGAGCAGCAGCAAAGAAACAAGTATTCCTCTGCACCAGGACAGTTAGCGTCAAAGAAAAATACAAAGTCATCCTAACAAGCTTTCTGGAAATTGAAGAGGGGTGTTTGTTGGAAAGAAAGACTGGAGAAAAAGGGACAGATAGAAAAATTGATAAGTGATCAGAGCCCAAGTTCTGAAACACCTCCCAAGAGCAAGAGAGGGCGAGAAAGGAGGGAGCAAAGCAGATGTTGGGAGAGGAGCAATGGAGAAGAGTACGAGCATTAGGGACATTGAGAAGAAAGAAATCAGAGGAGATGACTCAATCGAATACTTCTTCTCCACAAGGGTCAGAAGTACTTTTTGAGTCCCATAGGGGGTGATGGCAGTTAAAGTTCCCCAGAATGAAGAGATTTTAAGAGAAAGAATGAAGGAAAAAAGGAATCAGTTCTGCTATTTATCAAAGAAGAGCAAATAGGGGGAGAATAAACATTAAGAAAGCGAGAAGTTGTTTAAAGAGATGTTGACCCCTACATCATCAGAGTAGGGGTCAAACAAAGAGAGGAAGCAGAAAGTTTAGGGAAGGATAAGCCTGCGTGAAAAAAATGATGACGGGGCTGCTAGCGTAGTGTCATTGAAAGAATGCTAGACTGGGAGTGAGGGTAATTAGATCGCAGAGCAGAGAATCCTGGGATCTGGAAAAAGGAAGATGAGTTAAGATTGAATTCCTGGATACAGATAACGTTAACAGGATGAGGCAAGAGAAAGTGTAGTAGTTCAGTGTTCCTGGCTCGGAGACCTCCAGCAATCCATTGAAGAACCTTGAGTGAACTACAATTAACACTTTTTTCTTTACGCTTTAAGACTTTTTTTAATCGTGACTGGAAAATTGTCGCAGCACGTATCTTTTGACCACTTCTTTTTAGAAAAAAAGTTTCTGAAGGGAATTCAAAACTAAAATTGGTTAGAAATCATATTCTTTTTTATTTTTAGTGTTTATAAATGCCAAGTGAAAGAAGGCTATTCATTTGCAACGTACAAAAGCTGAACCGTTCCCTCAAAAAATGGTGTTTTTTGCACTAAACTGAAACCGAGAGCTATGTGCTTTTTTATCTTAACAAACTCGATTGAAGTTAGCGTTAAAGCGCACAGAAAACAAAGATTTTAAGCAAGTCCAGTTTCAAACTTCCCTCGAAAAATGATGTCTTGTGTTAAAACTGAAGTTTGAGAGCTGCTTGGTATTACTGCTCTTTAGCTAAGATTGAAATTGGCTGGAAAAATGTAAACAAAAAAATTTATCTTATTTTAGGTTAATTGCTTCAGAGATAATTAATTTATAATACAAAAAAGTGTGGCAATGGCATGCGCGATATTCTAAGTCGCCGTCACTAGCTATTGCGTCACAGCAGCGTGATGTTTGCGTGAGACGTTACACTGCTCTAAAAAAGCGTCTGTCCTAACTTGGATTTCTTTTCACTGTTTCCCACGCATTTAACAGTTGGTTAAAGACTTTGCCAGCAAAACTGCAAAAAATTTAACCACGTGAAAAAGTTATCAAAAACCCCCGGACATTTTTTACGCACTGTTGAATTTTAACTGCGAATCCGCCGGACATAATTTCGCAAATTCGTACTTTTTTCGCGTTTAAAGGGAACATAGTCTTTAGTATTAGCGTGATGCTAAGCGTAAAAATGTCTTCGCGATCAGTGCATTTGCGTGTGCAATCGCCTATTACGTCTGAGCATACTTCTGATTACGCTCGCAATCATACTAATGAAAACAGGCCTTTTTATGCTTGGTTAACAATTAAGTTAAACTTGGCTTAACATTTTCTTTTTTTGGCACAGTCGCAAGCCGTGCACGTAAGCAAACCAAGAGTTAAGCCGCGCTTGGCTTCAGTGTACACCAGACTACAGGCAACGCACAACAAAGGCCAAGAGTTAACTTGCGCTTGGCTTCAGTGTAGACCAGGCTACAGGCAACGCACAACAAAGGCAACTAATTGAACCAAGTATACTTGTAAAGAATAAATGTAAAAGTTGAGTCTTTACACAAAACAGCACAATTTGGAGACACTATCAAAAATCAATAGCTGTTGATTGGGATTAAATTGCAATACAGCATTTTATTTAGCTTACCTATGATGGCAATATTTGTCGAGGTCAGCATAATATGATTGCATCACTTCATTGTACGGGTCAACAACGAGTGAAGAGCTCCATGCTTGTTTATGGTTCCATATATCATCACAAGAAGGCGTTAAATGCGTTTCAATAGACGATGCAATGCCTGATAATTAACACTCTTATAAATTTTAACTATTCGGCACAGCCGCACATGTCTAAAAATCTTAAGAAAACTATGAACTTAAAAGTACGCACAATTCCAAATTCAAGTTAATTTCCAAAAATGGTCACTACTTTTGCCCAAAGGCAAATTTTAAATCTTTCACAGTGGGTCACAAAAAACAATGATAAAAGAAAATCTTTTGAATGCAATCGTGTGCCCTCAAAAAATTTGGCGCATACCAAAATGCAATGTGACATGTGCCTGACTACACCATAAAATTTATACAAAAAACTTAGATGGAATTACAGCACAATTTCACATCAACGCCACAACAAACCTACCTGTGTCATGAGGAGGAATAATTTGGGCTCCATTTTCCCAATACACTTTGTACCCATTGTCTTGCTTTGGGTTGTGAGAAGCAGTTACCATGATGCCAGCGCAAGTCTTATATTTCAGCACACCATATGGCTGCAAATAATCAAATAAAATAAAAAAGCTCACCTATCTTTTAAACAAACTAACTCACCACAAAAGGCGTTGGGGTTATCTTGGAATACAAATACACCTTGATGTCATCATGAACAAAAACATTAGCAGCAAGTTCAGCGAACCTAAACAAAAGAAAACTCAATAAAAAGTGAAATATAGAGAGTATGTACAAAATAGACTTGAACAAAGGTATTATAGCCAGACAGAAACATGCAGTAGAGTTCTAAGCAAGCATTGACCTCAATTAAATCCCACTAAGAGCTTTTATTAAAAGCTTGATTGTAGCAAATTCTAGTTCTATCATACTACGTTTTTTAGAAACTAAAAAATTTGTTTGCTCACGATCAATTTAAAAAATCAGGACCAGCATCTTGCAGGCAGTATTTCAAGTTTACTAATAACACCTTAATGTAACCGATCTTTAACAGCTCACCTTGAGCTATTGTGTCGAGAGTCAAAACCAATTATCACACCTCGTTCATTTAAACTGGATCCAAATTTTTCTTGAAGATAGGCAGAAAACCCCTGAACAAACAAAACGGTTATCTATTTCTATACTTTCATCCTCTGACCAATTACACACAAGCAACTTATTTTATGACCAGCTTTGAAGTTTCCAATACGTTGGTAATTCTATCAGTTTAGTTGTTGTGGATTTATTTCATCCAGTAACGTAGATCTTAGTGAGCATGATGCACAATGATATTACACAGAAAAAATAGTCTTTGTTTGGTGAAGTTACTTCAGGAGAAGACTGCCAAAAGACTGAACAATGCAAACAAAAACAGCTGAATTCAATATGATGCCACCACACTCGAAGTAGTTTCAACTAACCTGCGTTGTTTGAATGATAGTTAGGTCATTCATTTTCGAATTACCAGGACCCATTTCTGCTCTCAAGCCTACAAAAACCATTTGGTATAGCTTCACGAAATTGCTAATTAATGCAATATTACATGTAATTTCATTTTGCATGACACTTATACCAATTTTGTATGACACAAGATCATACAATCACGAGATACGTTAAACTGAAAAACCAACACCAATAAATTCTATTACATTCACATCAAATTTCGGTGATGCCAAAAAAGTTGAAAAACTGTGTTCCAAACAGTCCTTTTAGAGGTATTTGTTGTCAGAAACTTGTCAAAACCGATGAAGCAAAACTTTCTCTAAAAAAATTTATAGTTTACCAGCAGTTCCAAATTCCATTCTTGCTAACAGACATTTTTTTAATTGATCAAATTTTTTTTCTGCACACAATTTTTCAATCGCAGCTTTGGTTGATTGATTCTGAAAATAATTTTAACATAACATGCAAATATTTTGCATTCTAATCCTACAGCTAATTAAGTATGCGATGCATTGCGTTGAGATAAATTATCTCTATGCTGATATCAGCAGTCAACATATAGAACCAACCGTTATGTCTTCATATCAATCAACACAACAGATTTTGTTGTCTAATTTTACAGCAAACACTGGTGTTGCTTTAATAAATGGACAAAAAAATCATTGATGTAGCTGTTCTATTGCAAGTAGAGCGTAATTTGAGTAAATCTAGCTAAAACAGCAAGTTCACTCATGTCTTTTAGTACATTGATAGATATATAGTTTATTCCACCTTAACGTTATTACCGCAGCAAATTAAATTACTAAAAGAAAATGAAATGCAAAGTTAAGGAAGCATTAATGAACTTGTTAGACTATTAAATCAATATCCTTCCTGAAAACAGTGAGAGCAAAATGAAAACAAAAATTAAAATAGCACATACCCTTTAATACACACATAAATTATAGTTATCCATACAATATACAATACCAGTGTGATCAAACGAGTATTGGTCAGTGGGCCACATTTCAACTAACATATCAACTTGAGGGCAAATTCTATAAAAACAAGGGTTCTTAAACTTAGATCCATGAACAAAGTTTAAGGGGTGGGTAAAGACCCAATGGAAATGCAACATAAAGACCTTTTTCTATTGGCAATCAATTTCGTCTCAACACATTTTAAAACTATTTTACTCTTTAAAAAAACATGAAGACCATTTTTTGGGTTGTGGAGATCAATTTTTTCCAATCGCTAATTTTTTTGACAAACTTTCTCTATCTCTTTAAAATTGTTTTATAACAGAATATGTACTCTCACATATGCTTATGCTTCTAACTGTTGAAAGCATTTCTTATCCTAAATCTTCAGTTTGAAAAATGTACTTTTGCTATCTAATTTTCAAAACTCCACTTAAAACGTATCTATGAGCCACAAAAAATACCTCTACAAGCGCACGTGGCCTGCAGTGCTAGTTTGACTATGACCAAAGTAATCTATAGGTCATTGTGCTTAAAACAACCAATGTTTCAACTGGGTTAGAATAGCTACCCTGCAAGTCATTGAAGGCAACTAATGGTCTGGGAGTAATGCTGTGGACCAGTGATTATAAAATCATTTGTTTTGTGCCTCATTGAAATGCTAGGGATTTGCATACTTTTGTGATCGTTGTCAACTGATTGTTTAGACTGTAAATTTTCAGGTTTAATCTGTCACATAACCGTTTGGGATTGGTGTCGTTGTATTTGCTGTTTGACTGGTGGGGTAAAATTCTACATTTGTGGGTTTAGTCCATCATGGGAGCACACAAAATTTGAATAGTCTGTACCAAATGTCATGCGACTATGGAATTTTAGTCCTTGACAGAACAGCTTGTGATTTGGCTGCTTTGTATCTGATGCCAACTGATGGTGTAAAACTCAGCATTTAGTTCCTAACAGCATCAAAAAAATTCTTGGATTTTGTGTCTGATGTTGACTGATGGTGTAGGACGTAATATTTGTGAGCTTAGTCCCTCATGAGAACACTTAAGATTTGTTGGTTTAGTATCTGATGTTGTGTAGCACTAAGGATTTGCAAGTTGAGTAATTTACAAGAGCACCTGGGATTTGTTGGCCTGCCTATGTCAACTCATGGTGTAAAGCTGAGAATTTGCAAGTTTGTTCCCTGATGGCAGTGCTCTGACTTTGGATCACTAGTTTGTCAGTGTTTGTGCCACACTGTTCTTCTTGCGTCAGTGTACCTGTTTTTTATGTTTAAATTTTCAGCAACTATAGTTCTAATTAGTACAGGTCTGGAATGTTTGTATTATGCAGAAGTAAAAACTAAGGTTAGGATTAGAATTTGGTTAAGGCTAGGGTTGGTTCACATCACAAGACCTTTTGATGGACATCATGGTCATAATTTAGCAATACCTTTTAGCATAGCAGGTAGTAATGGGCCTGTCTAAGACCTAAACAATGTACTGGCTCGTGGCAATCTGTATGTTGTTCGCCCAACACCGCCGCCTATATAAATAATAAAATAATGCTTATCATAATTAATCAGTATAATTAAAAGTAAACACAAAGCAGTAGCTAGAGTTTAGCACAGACTTTTTAGCTTTTAACCATAAAATGCACGCCAGTTAATAATTTTTTTGGTTACATTTAGCATGTGGTTAAGGCGTTGGTTGTGCATCCTCACCTAGCATTTGCATCAACATTGTATTGCTTTTGTGCATCATTAAGCAGAACTGTTCAAAACGTTTCATTGGTAAGAATAATTACATGAAGAATATGATTAAAATAAGGTTAACATAATTTGCACAGGGCAGTTAGTAAAGTTGGGCAATTTTATAGCAGTATAGGCTAGTGGTAGAGTTATGTCATGCTTATTGCAGGTGTGCAAATAATTTTAAATAGGAACCCATATTTCTACTTTGTTTCAAAATCATCAAAGCTATTTTTTCTGAGAAAAGTTAAGTCAAAACAGAGTTGTTTCCAATGTTATTTAACATAAAATCTATTTTGTCTTCATCAAGAAGCATCATAAAGCCATCAAAACTGATAGAAAAAGTGGGCTAAATTAATTTCCTCTAATTCTAACAAGCAGCGTATTTTAATATAAGAGCAATAACAAGACAAGCAGAATATCAAATGACATAGAAGATGGCAGCATGGTGACAAAGACTTGAAATCACTGGGTTTCAGGTTCAAAACTCTTTCCAAGCATCAAGAGATAGTGTCTTTTGAAAAAGCACTTAAAAAGCTGTTTATGCAAGGTAGACACCACGTCAGTTTACTTGTTAAAAACTCATAAAGTACACTACATAGACCTAAGTTGTAAAGTTTTAACAACTATTTGTTCTCACATGTTTTCACCAAAAAATAAATACTTATTTGTTCTCCATCATTGTTAATTCTAATTAGTATGTGTCTGCAATGAGCGCGGTGTTTGCATTACACAAGTTTTGGGTTCAAGTTTGAGTTAGTTGATATGCCAAGACATTGTGATGAACATTTCGCACATCATAGAAAAGTACTATGTAGTAGAACCCCTTCATATTTGCTGAAAGCAGTGAGTAATTCCTCCAATAATTTAAGCTCTCAACCCTTTTTAAATGTATTTCTTTTTAACTTCCTACTGCACAATAAAACTACGAAGGTTTCCAACTCCATCAATCTCCTTATCTCAATCATGAAATTTGTTTGATAGATCACGCACTGATGTACAGCTTGCACAAACTTAATGTGATGACATGCAGTAGACACCTTGATCACATGCAAAATGTAACCAATGAAAATTGTTGACCAGCACATTTTAGAGTTTTAAGCTAAAAAGCTGGTGTTAGCACTCTACCCACTGCCTAAATATAAATACTCACTTGGTCCCAAGCAAGCCAATTTGAAATTGCAGTGTCTAAAGCAGCATCTCCCGAGTTAATCATAATGATATTTCTATTTGAACACCAAACCTAAAGTAAGTTTTAATGGTCAAACAGGCTTGCCAATATTTTGGTAGGCTATGGATAGTGTAGGCTATACTACTCTTCAACTCCGTTAACTGTCAGTCAATAAGCGGTTTTTCATTCTTTTCCATCAAGATAAAACACACAACACAAAAAATAGGTGACAAAACAAAGGAACATGCAACAAAACGCTGAAGTATTGTGAAATACAAAGCATAATAACAAAATTTTGCAGTAAAATCACACATGCCTGCTTTACCTTTTACATAGTAACGAAAAAGCAGTATACCGTATATACCCGTGTATAAGGCGACCCTGTGTATAAGTCGATATGCATTTTAAGACAAGAAATTGCATCATTAAAGGTATTACCTGTGTATAAGTCGACTCCGCAATTTGCAAATATTTTGGAATAATTACCAGTAATTTGAAGCACAAATCGGGTAGCTGATTGAACAATTTAACACGTGCATTAAGCAATCGATGATACTGATGATCCACTTGACAGTGATAACGACTTCTATGATGATGCAACCAATACTTGCGGTTTTGAGGAGTGGACTGAATTGTTTGGGGACAAAAGGATTTGAATAAACTTTTTGTTGGACTACTGTTAAGTCAATACTACCGTATACTGTGTACTTTAACATATTTGTATATTGCATGTATGCCAGTATTAATGATGGATGGTAATAAAGTACTGGTAATAATGGAGTTTTCTTTTCATACCACATACAACTCGACTCAGCAGCAACATGTCCAAAAACATTACCCGTGCATAAGTCGACCCCTGAAATTTTATCTTAAAATTGGGTCCCAGAAACTTGACTCATACACGGGTATATACGATAGTGATAATAAAAAAAGTTGCACAACAAAAACAAAAGATACACTGTACCTCAATAATAAAACTTTTAATCTACATGTTGAATATGCAATTAACAAATGTTTTTCTATGCTAACGTAACCATTATGTTTATAGCACAGGGGTCTGCAACCTTTTTGCACAATGGACTGGTTTATGGCAGGCATTATTTTGCAGACTGGTCTTCAATCTACTATCTTTCTAACTGCAGCCTCTCGTGAAAGTTTGAACCAGAAATATCCAACCTGCAGTTCACTGCATTCATAAACTCGAAACTGACAAAATTGCACACTAGAATAGTTTACGATTTCATAGTTCCTTTATGGGCACTAACAAAATCACAGACATAAATATTCTATGAACAGTCTGCAATTTTGTTAGTGCTCATAAACTGTACTCAAAAGTTAGCTTGAAAGTACTCAATGGTTGCATTATTAAACTGAAAAAGTAAATATCTTTTTTTTTCCTGATGCCTTTTGGTTCCAAACACTTATACAAAAAATTCAAGCAAAAAGTTTATATTCGAGCACAGTGTTCCCTCTAAGATTTTAGTGAGTGCGTAACCGCCGGCACAAGTGCAAAATTGATAGCAAATGTAGGAAAACCGCCGGACAAATTTGCAGGGAAAGGAAAGTCAAAACTGTGACAATGCGCTTCGATGACGTCATAATTAGCGTGACTATGTCAGCCCCAAAATGTTCAGAAATCGGTAGCCTATCGGTTGTTATAAGACGGTGGCGAAATACTTTGCTATTTTTCTTCAGTAAGTTAATTGTGGTTAAATTTGGTCTCAAACTTTGCAGTCTTTGCAACAGTGATTCGTAAGCACTTTGAAATGAGAGGTTAAAAATGCGCGTAAATAAAATTAACCCTTTGCCGACGCCCGACATGAGCATGAGAACTAGAACTTTCATGAAGTAATGTGATGTTAGGTAGGTTATTACGACTATGACACAACAAAAATTACTTGCGAACTTCAACTGTTGCTTGATTACGGTAAATAATTAGACAACTTACATTTCTTTATCGTAATCAATTAAACAACAAGTTTTTGCAATTGCAAGCAAACTTTCAATCTCAGTTCGGAAAGTACTTGAAGGGAATTCAAAACTAATTTGGTTAGAAGTTGTATTCTTTTTGCTATTACTGCTCTTTAGCTACGACTGAAGTCGGCTGGGAAAAAGTAAACAAAAAAACTGATTTTACTTCAGGTTAATTGCTGGAGAGATAATTTGTTATACAAAAAAGTGAGGCAAAGGCGTGGGCGATATTTAAGTCGCCGTCATTAGCTGTTGCGTCACAGCCGTGCGATGTTTGAGTGAGACGTTTGCACTGCTCTGAAAAAGCATCTGTCCTACCTTGGATTTCTTTTCATTGTCTCCAATGCATTTAACAGTTGGTTAAGATTTTCCTAACAAAATTGCAAAAATTTTAACAAAATGAAAAAGTTACCAAAAACCGCCGGTCTTTTTTTATGTACTGTTGAATTTGAACTGCGAATCCGCCGGACATAATTTCGCAAATTCGCACTTTTTTTGCGTTTAAAGGGAACACTGTTCGAGCACTTTTGTACTTTATACCATTAAGAAAAAAGGTTGGATGTCCCTGGTCTAAACACACTTTAAGCTTTTCAATCTGCTTTTACTAATAAAGCACAGGCTAATGGAAAAAAGGTATATTCATTGCACAAATGCTCGTGCCAAGTTAATACACAAACTATGATGCAACAACTCGCAAAAATTTTTCAGGGTTCCAACACAATTTTCAAAACTAAATTGTATGACTTTCCATGTCTTTTTCTACGACTTTTCCATGACCATTGTTAAAGCATTTTTACACATTTTTAAATACATCTATCAGTTTACATTGAAACAGCTCTTTTGGTAATGAGATTAAATTCTTGTTAATTGCTCCTTGTGACAACGTTTTCACTTGCCTGCATTATTTACCTTGCATTGCTTTATCATTCAATTTTAACTTTAGAAATATAACATCTGGTTAAACACACCTTACTACCACAATGGTACTCTCACAAGGCATTGATAAAACATAATACTTGATAAGAAGACAATCAGTTACATTTCTCATTTCTGGCATATTTAACTCAAACTACGGTAACTAAATTTGAATCTTTTAATGTTTTAGCTAACTTTCTATGTCTTCTTAAATTATGCTTATGCTACTATTTGTCATAAAATGCAAACTAGCACATGCAACAACCCTTGACATTGCGTTTAAATTCACAAACAATTACAGTGAGGCTATAAAAACAATACAACAATAATTATTTCTTCAAGCCAGAAAAAAGTCCTCTTTTGTGGTCTTTAACCCTACAATCTCTGAGCTGAGCATCTTACTTAGAATAGCATTGTTTCTAAGCTGGAATATTATTGTCATTGGAATAATATCAAACCAACAATGATATGAAAGACTAGATTATAAAAAGCCCCTTTACAATTCTCATTTAACTGGATCAACAAACAGTGAGCATTTTGATGTTAACTTTGACTTGATGCAATCTAGGTACAGCATGAATGAAAATGTTAGTTATAACAAGATGAAATGCCACATTAAAAATTAACAAGAACATATACACAGAAAATTTTAGGGCTCAAGAAAATGATTCCACAATCTAACAGAAAAATATCTCTCAGTAAATCTGGAATAAAAAGTTTGCAGAACTTATTTTTTTCGGTGCTGTAGTTGCATTGAGCAGAAAGCATAATAAAAAATATAGTTTATCAACAACTCTCCCACGAAAAAAACACATCAACCATCAAAGTTATGATAGAGCATACGCAATTTAAATACTGCACCAAGGTGATACTTCCTAAGCATACAAAGATAAATGTTATTCTGTAAACTTCAACTTTTTATTCAAATAAAACTTGGTCACAAAACTTTTTCTCATTTTCTTCACTTTTGCAAATCTTCAGTCTGAAAGCATTTGACTTTGCAAGCAAAGTAAAATTGTGCTTCACTTTTGCCTCTGTAATTAATTTGTCTGTTTCTAGGCTCATAGCTAGAATGCTTTTATTTAATAACTTTCGTTTACATTCGACTTCACAAATTTCATCTTCTACAGCTTTCCTCTTTTTAGCTATATCACTTTTTGAATGAAGTTTCCTTTGCTCTTCTAAATACAACTGATATCGTATTCTTACTGCCCGAACATTTCCTTTCAGGCTGGCAGTAAAAAAAAGCTCACTGAAATGATTAGCATCACTCTTGACACTACTGTACACAAAGCGACTTGCAAATAAGGTTTTCTCCTGCAAGTTTTCAACCAAAAGTTCACTGTTGACTAAAACCCTCTCTCGACTGCACCTTGACCATGCAAAAGCATGAAGATAATTCTAAAACTTCCCACACCTTTGCATCTTTCATGTAATTCCGATAGAATTCATCCAATTTTCTGCATTCATGTTGAAACTTGAAAACTCAACAAGATGGTTTTGTTTCATTTTCAATACAAAGCCTTTGAACTGAATACGAATTTCATTGCAAGTTTCTGCCGAACACCACTTTCCGTTGAGCAAAATCTGCAGAAGTCATTCAAACTTAACCTGTGCTTCTGCAGAATCAGATACCAACTTCTGTGGTACAACACTCAACAAACTCGGAACCAAAGAATACTTTAAACAAGATCTTTCCAACAGTTTTAATACAATAGCAGACAATAATTTAATGCAATCATTTTTGAAAGATAAGATACATAGTTCACTTGCAGCTTTTTTTAAAGTATCTAGAGCAGCAAAGCCAATGTCAACATGCTTTGGGTTTTTGTGGTTCTTTTTTGTCAGCAGGGTCAATAGTAGATAACTTCTTGAACGTATCGGCTTTTTCTAAAACTTCTTTTTTTAAAAAATGACCCATGATAGCAAATAAATCTTTTAAAGACAAGGCCAAGAAAGGAGTCATCAGAGCTTTGGACTGAAAATTCAACAAAAATTCTTGCAGTGATTTTGCCACAGCAACAAAAAATTCCAGCTTAGCTTCAATTAGGGCATCATCACATCCAGATGTGACAGAAACAAAAGAAGCAGAACCTGGAGTCCTTCTTTCACTCTTCACAGTTTTGACATATTTGTTGACATGAGGCCAAATTTTAAAAACTTGTTCAGCAACCTTAATACCTTCTACTCATCTACGCTGACAAAGCTGAAAGGGAAACAAATCACTGCCTGTAATTTGAATAAAATTTTCCCTTTTGGCAGGAGTATCATGAAAAATTTGCCACAGAGAAAGCAGAGTATTGCCAAGATTTCATCCAGAATCGTTTGCTCCCTTTTCAAAACTTAAATGGACAACATGCAATATTTAGCAAGTCTGGGAGTTCTTCACCTTTGTGTTTTTGAAAAAGATTGTGATAGGACCATCCATAGATATTTGCACCAAATTGCTGGGTTAAGTAAAGCTATTCCATTTTTTAAATGAGTGAACACATCTCCTGCTGTAGCATAACCCACAAACTCTGAATTAAAGTATCTTGCTGTTACTCTTCTGCTTTCGCAGTCCTAGAATCTAATTATCATATTCATTTGCTTTTTCTGGCTGATTTGATTTAAGCTTTCATCAAACAATAAAAGTGTAGTCTTGAGTGCATGAATTTTCTCTAAAAGCAGCTCGTGAAAATAAGGATAAATGCCAAAACACGCTAAATATGCACACTTGGTAGCTACACATGAAAATGACTGTGCAATCTGACTAACTGGAAACATTCTAGGAAATAAACAGCTAATATCTTTGCAAGAACTAAATGAATAGTGACTGATTATTTCTTTAATAACCTAAAGAACTTGTGCATACAACACTTCCTCTGATATGATCAAAGATCTGCTTGGGGATGATACCAGCACTGCTGACACATCACTGGTTTGTTCAGGAACAGTCACAGAGGATGAAACTTGTTCACCAGATTCATTGGTGGGAGGTGCAGACTTGTTTGTTCCTCCAAAGAAGTCAGTAATTGACGAGTGTAAGGACTTTGCTTGTGCTTCATAATCTGATAGTGTTGTTTGCTTTTCATGTGACTTTTAACAGCACCAATCCCCATGTTTGATATATCAAACAATTTTCTGCACAAAGTGCAGTACCTTTCATTGTCATCTTTTGTCTGCTGCAGCCAAGCAGCAAACTCTGGTTCTTACAACCAAATTTCACAAAAGTGACATCACTTGAATGCCATACCAAACACTGATTACAAACAAACTAATTCTTACTACTCACTAACACTTGTTTGTAACTTTTTTCTGTAACTTGCCTGTAAAATAAAAGTTTTGATCTATCAACCTGTTTTGCAGATTTTTGTACATAAGACAAAAAGATTTGGCAATTGTCATTCTTGTACAGTTGCAAAATTGCGCACTTCTCAGAAGCAAGATTGGTTTTGGTTTTAGGTTAGGGCTCATTTGTTAGCAGTAAAGTTTGAGATAAAGCTTTGGTTAATGGTTATATTTTGAATTTTCAGCTAATAAAAACACAAAACTGCATTAACAACACAGTTCTGTTACTGCATGATTTTATCATAAATCATGAAATGAAAAAAAAAAGTTTTTTTGCCAACACTAGTTACATTACATTTAAAAAGCAAGAAAAAGGTGTATATCACAAAGATAATTACCTTTATTAGAATTATATAATGTATTACAGAATGCAAATATAAATGATTTTTTGGAGATAGGTAAACAACAGCAGATCTTGATCTGTTGATACTTAAAGATCTGTTGATACTACAAAGTAGATATATAACTATAACTTTGAAAATGTAAGTGTTAAATAGAGTATGACTCAGTGTATTGTACTTTTATAATCTTACCACCTGACTTGGCATATCACACTGCCACACCACTTTACTTGTCATACAAATAAATATCATTCATTATCCTACCAAAATTCAAAAAATCAATTAAAACTGATTGCATTTGCTAAGTTAACGCTACTGCTATCACTTTTAACCTAAAAAAATTTTTTTCAGCTCTTAGCAATTTTTAATTAAATTAAATGACTTACAATTTTTAACATATTTTCCATGACTTTTTTTTTGCCATATTTATCCTTCATTCACGAGAAAGTGATGTATTGGTATATTTTGGACGGTAAGTCTGCACTCGCTTGGGAGTTGCCATTTCCAGGTCACCTGTCTTCCACATAAAGGTGGGGCATCCCATTAAGTGCCTTGCCAAGGACACAACAAGCGAACTTGCCAGCTTGTTCTCCACAACCTCCCATAAATGCCATGCACCAAGCAGGGAAGCTATAGATACCATTTTTTTGAAGTCTTTCGATATGACTCGACAAGGGGAATGAACCCCAGGTCTACTGACTGTGAAGCGGATGCTCTAACCACTACGGTACTACATCGTATCGGTTGAAGAAAGTTTTTTTCCAGGATTTTCCATGACCGTGGGAACCCTGATTTTTTTAACAGTGTTACCAAACTACTAAAAAATGTGTTGTTACTTCATAACCTGGTAACAAATTTCTCACAAAGTGGCACTGCCCTACAACTTGGTGGTTGCAAACCCATGGTATAGTACATGTTAGCACAAACCAGTAGATTAGATCCTCTAGGTATTTAGATATAAAAATGTGATATTACTACAAATGTTTTAAGTTACTAGTAATACCTTTATGCTGCTGCCCAGTAGAATATGGCACTGAGAAGGCTCCTGACACTTCAAAATAGCACAATGACAAAAGCGTACACCAAATGTGTCATGCAGAGTCCTTATCAGGTTACAAAAACTGGTTTACCTATATGTAATCCCACCATCTGTTGCCAACATAGCTTCATAATTTAATACATGGTCAATTTGTAAGTCTACTCAAAAATATGAAAGATTTATGCTCCTGTTACAGTATATCACTATATCATGTATATTTATGGCTGCTGGCTTGAAATCTTTGATTTGACCACTTTGCAGTCAATAGCAATTAACTTTTACAAAATATGTGAAGTTTCACAAGCTATATATATTCTCCTGTTCTCAGCATCATTTGAACGTTTGCTTTTACCTACCACTTTTCCTAAATAACTGACCAGAAATCATACAGTCCTAGTTATTAACTTTAAAAATTTGAATTGATCCTACCTGAACCAGACGGAACCATTACCAAACTATCTAGCAAACATAAATGCTGCAAATACAGTGCAAAGTATGCCGGGCACCCATCCATGCACCTCTTTTGGCACTTTCGTACAAACTGCAGTCACACTTTGTTGGATTTAAAATTGGTAAGACACCTAGACTGTACTTCCACAAATTTTTTTCTATTTCCTCCACTTTAAGAATTATTTCCTTCAACAACAGGGGTCGACATTAACTTTGTACGCTGCCCGACTGTCAAACCAGCAACACATTAAACACTATGTGCCCACAGCAAACTAAAATTGCCCAAAAAAGCAAATGAGCATCTATCGATTATTTAGTTATTTAAAGCAAATTTAAGCGCCACACAATTGGTCAGTTTTTTGTAGACAAAATGAGATTTATCCAAACGTTGTCCAGTCGATTCCAAAGACAAATCACCAGTAAAGGATTAAAATCGGCAATTTCTGGCGAATGCAGTCAACAGCAATTAACTTGAAAAAATTTTTGAAACATTTAGTAACAACGTAAATACCAGTGCTCCATTTAAAAACGCCTTTCGAATAGAACAGTGTTTTTTAACCTTTTTGGCGCTTGTACCCCTTAAAATTTTGTGAAATGTTTTTGTACCTCTAGACCAGTGTTTCCCAAACTGTGCGCCGCGAAAATTCGCAGGTGTGCCGCGAGTCTTTCTAAAGTGCCTTCTATTGATACCATTTTTCTACCAAAATCGAGAAAATGATCTTTTTTATTTTTGGAGTACCCCATCAGTTCGGGCTGCATGAAGCGATTTCCACAGATTGCCGACCAGTGAATAGGTCACCTCCAAAAGAAAAAAAAAAAGGTCATTACTAGTCTCGCAGACGCCCGTAATGCCACTCGCCATCGCAAAAACTACGTTTCACTGGTAGGTGTGCCGCGAACGGTGATTAACCACTTTCCTGTGCCAGCAGACAAAAAAGTTTGGGAACCACTGCCCTAGAATTTAAAATAACCATTATTCTGACGCCTTATCTCGTACCCCCTGCTTTGATGTTTCTTACCCCCAAGGGGTGCAGGTACCCCCGGTTAAGAACCCCGGGAATAGAGAAACAACTACTCGGAAAACCTTGATTTTCACGAGGCTTAGTAAATCCAATTACACGAAAAAATACATTATTTATTAAACTTCAAAAATGCTTCAATGTCGCTGTGTTTAATCATCACAAAAAATATCGCAGCTCGCTTAATCGAGTTGTTAAAACTGCAAAACAAAATTACTTTAATGAAGCAATTGAGGCTAATAAAAATAATCAAGACCAGATATAGAAAATCATTAAATATTTAATTCAACTGAAAAGTAAAATGAAAACTCTTTGCACGGAGTTAAAGATAAGGGATAAGGGAGATGTAGCTGCCAGTTAAAGCTATTCAGCATTTCTGTGATGTCTGCTAAATATGCAAATTGCCATTTCCATTCTGGATCAATCAGCTCTGGCACCGTCTTGTTTTGTGAGTGAAGAAATAAGTAAATTTCAGGTAGCAGCTCGTATAAACGCCTTAAAACTATGCCAAGGCTCAACCATCGGACCTCTGTGTGATATAAGAGAGAGAGAATTTATTTGATTTGCTTTGCGCACCGACACAATAATCAGATTGATAATACACACAAAAAAAATCACTAGTAGCAAAAGCCAGGGAGCATCGAGGAACCTTTCGGTTATCGAGTCGAGATACTCCCTGATCTCAGCAGATTGAGATATAAGCGAGATGTATTAAGTGACACTTATAATTTGAGTACATTATGTAAAAAAAAAGAGTTGAGTTCAAGTTTTTATTAAATGATAAAAAAAATAAAAATAGAAAAAAAAGGAAACGGAACAAACAATAACCATAAATATTCTTTACACAATCAAAAGCTTTTGCAAGCGTTAATATTCATTTATTAACTTTAGTTTATACGCTTTTTTAAAAGAAACCCAGTGCATGCTCTTTAATTCGGATTCAAGGTTACCCCACAGCTTTGAACCTCTGTGAGAAAATAGTTTTTGGCTAAATAATTTATTTATTCGGGGGCGGTAGTAAGTAGTCGAATTAATTAATCTCGTTTCATGTTGATGAATAGTATTTAACTTACGAAAAGAATGGTAAAAGTTTTTAGGTAATTGACTATGATGGAGTTGATACATAAATTTAGCTAACTCAAGTTGATATATGTCTTCTACTTTTAATACTTGAAGTTCTTTATACATTTGTGAAGTTGGCGTATATAAGTTTCGAAACAATATTATTCTCAAAATTTTATTAAGCCTTACTGGAATTATTTCTTGTGAAGTTTTATTTGCTGTTGCCCACGCAGTAATTCCATATTGAATTCTGCTGTATACAAGACTATAGTATAGCATGCAAAGGGTTTCTCTTGAAACAAAATTGCGCAATCTGTAAAAGAGTCCTGTGCATCTGGCAAGCTGCGTAGACAAATAATTTATTTGCGACGTCCATTTGAGATTGTCGTCAATGAATAACCCAAGGTATTTAACAGTATGCACTCTATTAATAGTAATACCGTTAAGAGCTACTTTAAAATTACAATGACAAGTTTTAAGGGGTTGCTTGTTTATTAACATGTAGTTAGTTTTTGAAAAATTTAGAGATAGCTTATTTTGACAGGGCCAGGAGTTAACTTTTTTGAGTTCTATTTGAACTTTGTGTTCCAGGTTTTTCAGATTGTTATCAGCCATCATCAAGCAGGTGTCATCGGCAAATAATGTGGTGTCAAAATTGGAAATCAACGAAATGTCATTAATGTATAACAAAAAAAGTAGCGGCCCAAGGCAAGATCCCTGGGGTATCCCACATGATACTTTAGTATATGAAGACATAAATTTACGTACATTAGTATATTGATATCTATTTTTTAAGTAGCTGGTTAATAAATCCAGAGACTTACCACGAATTCCAAAGTTACGATACAATTTATCTAAAAGAATGTCATGATCAACCGTATCAAAAGCCTTTGATAAATCCAAAAACAAACAGCATGTATATAAAATTTGATCAATATTGTTTATAAACTTGTCATATATTGAGTTGATTGCGAATATAGTTGAAGAATTTTTCCGAAAGCCAAACTGATTTTCACAGAGCAGTTCATTTTTTTCAATAAAATTAATGATGCGGGAGTAAATTAATTTTTCTAAAATTTTATCAAATTGTGATAAAATTGATATGGGACGATAATTAGAAGCTTCCTTACGATCACCCTTTTTAAAAATTGGAATAACTTCAGCAATTTTCAAGCAGTTTGGGTAGACGCCTTTACTAAAGCAATCGTTTATCAATTTGCAAAGAAAAGGAGATATTACTGATTTACTAATTTTTATAAATTTAGTTTCGGCGTCTGTATACCTGGTTGCTTTTGAATCTTTAAACGAGTCGATAATATTATTTATTTCGTTTGGATACGTTGGAGTTAAGAAAAAAGAATTGATTATGCCTGTCGGCGCTGTTGCATTCGTATCCATGTCAACTTCGGGAATGGTTTCAGCCATTTTTTTCCCTATGTTGGCAAAGTATGCATTGAGATTTTCAGAAATAGTAGCAGGATTAGTTATCACCTCACCTGTTTTTGTGTTGAGTTGGTTAATGTCAACTTGTTGTGAAGGTTTTAAGTTTACTAATTCATTCACTATTTTCCAGATTTTACCGTTATTACTTTTGTTCTCAATTATTAATTCATTATAGTATTCTTGTTTCGCTTTTTCAATCGTTCGATTTAAAACATTACGATACGTTTTATAGTTTTTGTATTTTGTTTCGTCATATGTTTTACAAATCGATTTGTACAACTTATGTTTGGTTTTAATTGAACAGAGAAGACTAGAGGATAACCATGGTTTAGTCTTTAGTTTCCTTTCTTTCCTGGTAGCTAATTTAAGCGGGGCGTGTTTATTTATCACACTCGTAAAAGAGTTAATAAATTGTTCGAATTGATTATGGATTGTAGAGTCAAATGACAATAAAGATGCATTTAGAGTTTGGTTTAAGTCTTCGATAAAGTGTTCAGCTTTAAAATTTTTCATATCTCGTTTCCATACTTGGCGAGCGTTGTTTTTGAAATGCTTTACACAAGGAATTAAAGCGAAAACAGGATAGTGATCAGAAATGTCGCTAATTGCTATGCCTGGCATAAGCTGGTTATTTAGGTTGTTGGAATAGATATGGTCCAGTAATGACTTTGAATTTTTGCTCACTCTTGTTGGTTGATTTATTAGACACTTTACCGCGCTGCCTATTAAATCATCCGCATATGTTTTGATGCGATTGTTAGATTTTATTTTAATTAGGTCAATGTTGAAGTCTCCTAACACGTAGAATTCAGATTTTTTAGAATTAAGTTCATGAAAGATGTTCGTCAATGCTCTGGAAAATAGCTCAATTTGCTCCACTGTTTGGACAGGATGGCGGTAAACAACGCCTACAATTAGTTTTTTTTTGTTAATTTCTATTTCTATCCATAAATTTTCAACCGAAGACAAATCAATGTTAATAGTAGGTTTTAAATTATAAGAAATAGAACTTTTTACATAAATTCCAACACCGCCAGCAGACGTATGACTATTACGGTGAATAAATTGGTAGCCATCTAGTTCAATATTACTGTAAATTATATTTTCTTTAAGTTTGGTCTCAGATACTGCAACTACGTCAGGTTTACGGTTTAAATCAGTAAGGTAGTGCGATAATTTGTCAATATTTTTTTGTAAACTTCTCACATTAAAGTGAATCATGAACAAGTGATTAGATTTATTTTTTGAGCAGAGCAAATTATTAATAGAGTTATGATCGTCATAGTAATCACTTGGCATAGAATATAAATCGTTATAATCTAGCTCTGCATCTACATCAGGTAAATTATTTGATACGTTTGGATTTTCAGTTTCAATGGTGTTAACAATGGTGCTAGCACAACCGAAAATTGGTGGCAAACCTGGGCTTTGATCGACATGTGTTTGATTGCAGCAAAACGAGTTTGAAGAATTCTTGTAATTGCTATTTACAAAAAATTGATCGCAATCAACACAGTTTCTGTAACCTAAACTGTTGTTGCATTGATTGACACCTGCTTTGCAACTGTTAGTTACAGAGGCGTAATTTTGATTTAATTTACAGTTTCCACTACTATTATCAGTAACATCATAAAAGGTCACGTCGTTTTCGTTGTCAGCATGGGATTTATCAGTAGGCAATCTGATAAGCTTTTCAGCAGCTGCATTGCACTCGTGATTGTTGTCAAAGATTGCGCAATGATGTACAGGTCCATTGTTATCATCAACACAGTCATTTTTTAATTTATAAGAGGCCATAATTTAACAGAAAAAAAAACGATCTTGATAAGCAATTTGAATACGAAAAACATTATTTAAAGTCAGATTTCGCTGAGCATTCAATATTAAATTTCAATGGGGTATAATTAAGTTTATCAAAATCTATGTCCATTCCATATTTAAATAAGTCGTCAGGTGAATCGATTGTTAGCCAATTTCCCGTACCTGTCTCTCTTTCATTGTTGGTGATCGTTCCTGCTTCCCGTGCTGACCGCTTCATACGTATTTTTCCGTTGATGGTATGAAAGAGAATAAATTTATTTTTAGCAACTTCTTTTACATATTTTAACATTTTTGCTCGCAAGGAAGTCAAATCTTCCGTAAGATAAACACCATTGAAGTTGGGATGAACTTTTAATTTTGATTTTTTATACATAAATTCCATTCTTTTTTTGTATGAAGCGAAGCGCACAATCACAGGCCGTGGTTTCGCTTTTGGACCTTTCTTTTTTTTGCCAAGTCGATGTACCCTCTGAATATCCAGCTCAGGGTTGAGCTCAACATTCAGGGCTTTGGCCACATTTGTTACAACTTCTTCACCATCATCCCTTTCATCATTTCTTTCAGCAACTCCAAGGATTCTAATATTCTCTCGTCTACCGTATTGTTCAAGTTCGTCTACTTTAAAAAACGTTGTGTTGACAATTTGTTTTAGTTTTTCATTTTCAGTTTTGATTTCCTCATACTTCAGTTTGCTTTCTTCTACTTCTTCTTTTAAGTATTCGACTTCTTCAACTAGTTTTTTAATTGTTAGGTTAATTTCAGTAAGTTGTTGTCTGTCCTCGTCGTTAAAACCTGAACTCAATTCATTTCGATTTGTTCTGTTTTTTGGGCTCATATTGCCAGATCAGTGCAAAAAAAACACGTCCGTTCGCTACAACTGCAGAGTTAGAATGAATATAACACATCTCCGTGTGCGGATTCTAGTTCAGATAGGAATTCTTAACACTGCCTGTGTTGAAGTCCCTTTGCTCTTATGAAGTTTATGCATGACACCACAACCTTCGTGACAGAATCCCACGTCAAAACTTTGCAACACAGTGCTTGCTGGTGAATTACACAGTGGACTTGTAGCAGAGCGGGGAGACTTCGTTCTTCTATCTCCCGGTTTATGCGTCCTATGAGCCCCCGAGACATGCCCACTATCTAGAAGCCCTGTTAGTTGTGATACTGGCTAGTTTTGACCAGTCTAGGTCCAACTCTTTCATGGATTGGCACACTTTACAAAAAATAACCTCCCCCCCTCGTAGTTCCTTTGAGACTTTGGAGGGCTGCCAGCTCCTCGCACATTTCAAAGTTTGCGCTTACTCCACGAATATAAACTAGCAGCTGCGCGGTGTTCTGCACGTCCGAACTCTCGTCTAGTGCTAATGAAAAAAATTCATATTTCTTTGTCTTCTGCTACAGATGGACATACCGGGCTTTGCAAAAGTTCTGACCCGTTTAGTATTTTTAGGTTTTGAGCTAACAAAAAATGAACTGATGCGAATTACTGATAAAACCTCATACCTGCACTGTTTCAGATTCTATAACTCACTCTAAATAGTGCTCAGCTCATTTAAATTTAGAAATGAAAAGAAAAAGAATGGAGGTATCAGCTCTTCTCCGCGCAGGACACAAGAAAATGGACATTGTAAAGTTACAAAATGTAAGTCTATCAACAGTGAAACGAGTCGCAAACCGCCTAAAAATAACGAAAGCCTCAAAGATCGACCTCGTTCTGGCAGACCGCAAGTTATTCAACGTGAGAATGTCCGAAAACCCTTTCTAAAGGATCCGACACTTAAAATGACTGAATTTGCGAAAAAAAAGATTTCAGTTGCTACCTAGTCAAGAGCTGTGAAGAGTGAAAGAGGATAGAGTTTAAGGCGTCTTAAAATACCTCTCCTAACTTCTACCATGGTTAAAAAACGACAAGAGATATATACCCTCTTCTTAATGACTTGAAAAGTCATGGTAATCGAGTCATCATCTTCTCAGATGAGAAGACTTTTACCATGGACCCTGTCATCCACAAACAGAATGATAGAGTTGTGAACTTTGGTCAAGACATCTCTGGTGTACGTTACGTCTCTACAACCAAGCATCTGGCATCTGCGATGATGCTTAGCGTTGTAGCCTCTAACGGAGAGAAGATGCCTTCAATGTGGTTCAAAGGAGGTTACAGGTTGATAGGTGCCGATTACAGGAAAATCATGGCAACGAAAGTTCTTCCTTGTATCAGGAAAATCGTCAAAGACGGCGACTACGGTACATGTTCAAGCAGGACCGTGCACCAGAACACACGTGGAAAGTGGTTTAAGATTGAATGAGTTCCAACATGACTTTCTGGCCCAAAGACTTTTGGCCCCCACATCGCTTGATCTTAATCCGCTGGACTAGAGCATGTGACCGCACATTGAGAGCAAAGCCTGCAAAGATCGCCACAACAACACTGAGGAATTGAAAGCGTCTGTAAACCGCGCTTGGACCTTGATGAGCAAGAACTACGTCCGCAAAGTATGTAAGGACTTTCGGCCTCGATTGAGCCGTGTCGTTGCTGCCAATGGAGGTCGTATTGAATAGCAATGTTTAAATCATATTGCTGTTAATGTTACTTTAAATAACAATTAATGTTACATTACGCCTAATAAAAAGTTGAATAGCCGCAGTATATAAAAACAGGTCAGAGCTTTTGCAAAGCCCGGTATATTCTGCTGAGCTAACAGTCCAATTTTTATCTTAGAGAGTTTGTCTGCTCGCATTTGGCCTTGTAAGCTATCATACTTGTCTTTGTGACGAGATTCATAGTGTCTCCGCAGATGGTATTCCTTGAATACCGCCACTGTCTCTTGACAGATGAGACAAGCTGCTTTTTCTTTGTATCAAACAAAAAAATAATCGTTTGTCCACCTCAGGTTAAATACACTGCATTCTGAATCGATTTTTCTCTTACATAATTTTTCGCCATTTTTCTGTTCATTCTAAAGAGGGGCAGTTTAGGTTTTTTCAGGGGTTTCCAGATAGGGGCACAGACTGCAGAAAGGTGGAACAGAATGTCACGTTATATAGGTGTACGAAATAGTTAATAATGAAGATAGTTCATAACTATGGAACATCTTATTGCAAAAGTCCGACTTTATTTTCAAATACACATACACAATGTTTAAAAAATTTCACCTTAAAAAACAAAAAAGCTTTGTTGGAATAAAAATATATTTTTAGTCTAATTATATTTAAATATTAGACAATTTTTTCAAGATTATATATATCCTACATTTTACAATATGTCACGGTTTTTTATCTACTAAAAATTGTACTAGAACCTTACCCTGATGAAGATTCCGTAGCTCGCAGATAAACGTGAGCTAAAATGTTCACTCGACAGTTGCTCAATATGACAGTTACTTGCGATAGCTACCAATCAAAGCGCAGGATAAGAGACGCTCGATAGAACAATGCAGGAACACAAGTAAACTTTTTTTCGGAGCTTCGCTTTAACTTCCAGAACAGACCTACCATCTCTCTAGACACCGAAACTATTACTACAACAGCGAAACTATTTTCAAATCGAAAGGCAGTACACCGGACTCCTTTCCTTCACAGTAAAATCGGTCAAACGGCTTGCTTTCCGACAATAATACTCAATTAACTCCGCCGTCAATCACACACGGCCTCACGCTTGCTGAATCACTTTTAACTAGTAATGATTAGAAACGCAAACTCGCTCTCTATTTAGATATGGCTTCGAAAATCCCAGAATAAACCAGAAAAACAATTATGACGTAACACTAAAGAAATTATGTCCTCAAACTTACTACGAGATACGAGCAAGTGAGAAGCCAAGTAAACAATTGCGTAATACCTGAATTAGAATGAAAAATTCTGGTTTCTGAGCTAGCCGATAGTTTTTTCTTTGGTCCACTGTACATGAAACAAATTTAAATGCGCTCGGGTGTTGTTCAGGGGCCGGACCAAATGTAAAGGGGGGCCGTAGTTCGGGGACCACCGCTCTATGTTTTGCAAAATGATAAAGTCTTAACAATATATCTACATCCCTACTGGGGCTTATCGATGTGACTTATTGTCCATGCCGTGTGTGTGTGTGTGTGTGTGTGTGTATCCTTAAATAAGACCCCATTGATATAGGTATTGCTGTATCACATTCTTTTATATTGCATCTTTTTTTGTACCCAATGATCAATATGTTCTTATTCAGCATGTTTATCATGGAGTGTTTTTTTACACCCGCCTGATGAGACGTAATAAGGTCGAAACCGGTCGCGAATTATTGACATGATCTAATAAATCGCTGTATGGTACCGTATAATGTTGGTGATCATTTTTGAGCAAAACTTTTTATTTTGCTTTAAAAAATTTAGTCAATAACTTGTGTACTTTTCTGTTTGTTGAAGGTTGTAAATTTATTATGCCAATTTTTTATTGCTTGCACGGTAAATTTGTGATCTTATTTTTTTCTGATTCATTATTCAAACTACTGAGTTAGTATCAGTGTTGTTGGTAAATGATAAGACTTTTCATAAAGATAATTTCAATAATTTAACGCTAAATCGTAATTTTTAATTTGCCCCAGTGTTGTAGTAATGTGTACTGATAACTTTTGTGTGATGTACCGCTATCCGATCATAATTCAGATTTATATTTGCTTGATTTTTATTTTGCTTGGACAGTCAATTGTTAACTTTGTGTGTATATCTGCGCCATCATTTTTTCCTTTTATGACTCGGATTTAATTTTTAGAAAATTGCTTTAGGACCAAACAATTAAGGTCCATTTCGCACTGTCTTGATGCTTTTTTTCCGAAGTTGTAAGCAAGTAATTCAGATGTCGTAAAGCCTCTAAATCAGGACGTCGAACCGAACCTGAACCGGAACCAAAAACCGAAGTTAATCGTATATTTTTGCTGAACCCGAATCGAACCTGAACCACAACTTCTATAAAGCTATAACGTCACAGTTGTCGTCTATTATGTTATATTTTTTAAAGAGCAACAGGAAAGAAAGAATGGCAGTTTCTCGTATTTTGCAAATAGCTTTTGATAAATTGGCATCTGCAAGAAATTTAGTTTGCTTTGATCGATATACAAGTTACATTGATTAATTTTCAGACAGCTTAGGTGCCGATGCCTTCTAGTGAGAATATTAACAGGCGAGAGCTTGAGCTGGGGACGTGTTTCTGATTGCATTGAAAAAAAATAGAACTTACCGTTACTACTAGTTTGTTAGAGTTTTGGTACACCGTAATTAGAAAAATACATTGCAGTATAGTATTAAACGGAAAGCAGAGTCAATTTTCCCAACTTGGTTGCTGGCGTGAGGAATGCACTGCGCCACTGCCAGCCGTAGGCTGCTGGCAACTCCGGAACGGGTCTGAACACAATAATGTTCCATGCTTAACCGGAAAGGTTTTCCAGTGACCGGAAGATAGCCAAATAAATATAAACGATAGTAAATAAATGTCTTAACTTTTCCTAATTTCTTGTGATCGCAAAATGAAATTACGTTAATAAATTTACAAGTTGCAGTCGAAGTCATTTTATGTAACTTATGATAAAAAATTTACCAAAAAATCAACACAAACTTTGTTCAGAACATCATAATTTTTGTCAAACTTCTGTTTTAAAGTATTAAGTTTTCTTTAAGAATTATTCCTGCCAATTTTGTTTTGGTCATGCCTTTGCTGTTGCGCAATAATTGTTGTAAGTGGGTGATATCACAACGTAAAAACTTAGCAACATTCACTTTTTGGTGTCATAAAATTTTTTCCCATTCTGCTTTTGAGTAATTCAGTATATTTTTTTGTCGCAAGATTTTATGAAAATTAATTTTTCGAAAATTTAGGTCGCTCCAAGAAAAATTTAAAACACTGGTCTAGTCTATATTGCCAGCTGAAGTCATAACTTTGATTATAAGCCGCATTAATAGTCGTTTGAGAATGTATTCTAATCGTCCGTTTATGCGTATGAGGTTACCTTGTTAGGCAAGTCTTTTGTCAGAATGGGGCACCATGGCCATAAATTGCTTGATCCCATCACCTGTCTGCCACATTCCATTAAATGTCTTATTCAATCACACAATGAGCGCTTTTTCCGGCTTTTTCTCCTCACTATCCTTTTCATGCGGAGTGTCCAGCAGCAGGGATGCGAAAGCGGAAGCGGAAGCTGAAAGCGAAGCGGTGGAAGCGGTACTTTTTCTGTGGAAGCGGAAGCGGAAGCGCGAAAAATCCACCGCTTCCGCTTCCACATAGGAGGGAAGAATGGAGAGAGAAAAAAATTGGTTCTGCTATCCTTCGTAGAAGAACGAATGGGGAGAGCATAAACATTAAGAAATGAGAGCGAGAAGGAGTCGTTTAGAGAGATGTTGACCTCTACATAATCAGAGTAGGGGCCAAGCAAAGAAAGAGAGGAGGTAGAAAGCTCAGAGAAGGATAAGCACTGCTTGACGAAAATGATGACGCCGCCGCTAACATCTACGACATCAGTAGAAAAAATACAAGATCGGGAGTGGGTGCCATGGGATTGCAGAGCAGAGAATCCAGGAATTCGCAAAGAGGAAGATAAATTGAGGTTAGATTCCTGGATATAAATAAGTTCAACGGGATGAGACGAAATAAAGTGCAGTGGTGTAGTGCTCCTGGCTCGGAGACCCCCAGCATTCCATTGAAGAACCCTAAGAGAGTTAGGGAGGGGAAGAGAAAGCAGGAGGTAAAGTGAAACAGCCAGGAGCATGAGGCGGTGGTGAGGGTGCAGAGGGAGAAGATATAAAGTGGGCGGAAAAAGGATAAGAAGTTTGAAAGCGAGGGTGGGGTGCGAGTGCTGCATTAGCAGAAGGGGGCCAGATAGAGCAATGAAGGTATACCAGCTGGAGGAATCCGAGGAGAAGGCACAGTGCTGGTAGGTGTAGAATCTCCAAAAAAAGCAGGGAGGGCTGCTCCAGAAATGAGAGCTGCCAAGAGTTCTGAATCTAGCAAAGGAGAGTAGTGAGCACTTTAAATGAACTTAATTAGAGCATGTGCAGCATTGCACTGACCTACCCCGCCAGGTCACATTTCAAGCGCACACTAAACAGGGAAAGACAGGACAAGGGTTAGGATGAACGTTGCCGCTCATCAGGAGAAGGAGAAGAATGAGAAGACAGTCAAGAGAAAGGCAGGATAAGACAGGCCAATTTTAAAGAGGCTGCGTGCTACCCTTCTGCGGTCGTTCAGGGGGCTGCACGCCGAAAAAATGGTTTGTGTGAGGGGAGTGCCCGGGGTAACTGGAACCCTCGGGAAGGCCAACAGCCATTTTGACCCAACCCAATCGGGTCGGGGACCGCACCACCACGTTGAGGCGGCTGTTGATTGGTGCAGTTCAATTTTGCACTTCACTATCCAAAAAGATCGGAGTCAATACGTGTTTTGAGGACGGACAGAAGGTAATGATGATTAGACTTAAAATTAACTCAAAGTCAAAGTTAGTTGAGGATAGAGAGGAAAAATCAACGCTATACGATGTAATTTGTTGTTGTGACGACAAGTTATTGTCGAGAGCTATGATATGTGGTCATACAATTTAGATCTGAGAAGCATTAGGTTAACTGTTGTAAAAGTGGTTGTAAGTAGTGAAGGAACTTGTAATAACTGTCTATTTGTTGAAGTGTTTGATTATTTTTTGAATTGTAGTAACGAAATATTTGATGTTCTTGCAAGCAGTTCTTGATTTCTAAATTTTTGTGAGTGGGAGTTCCGTGACAAACGCGAAAGCACATTGGGGGCTCCACGATGACAAAAAGATTGAAAAGCACTATTCTACATTCAACACGAGCTCTGATATCGAAGAAAAAGAAACACAGAGTAGTTCGAAACAATAAGCTCAAGCGAAGTAGGTAAAGTAATAGCAATAAATGAAGGTTTTTGTCTTCTCAAAATGATAAAGTGTAGGAGAAGGCAGGCTACAGGCCCACAAAAGTTAAAAAAATTGTCAACGGTCGTTTTTTCGTTTTTTGTTGGTGGCAGCGGAAGCGGAAGAGTTTGAAAAATAACCGCTTCCACATCCCTGTCCAGCAGGGAAGTTTTGCATACCGTTTGTAAAGTCTTCTGTATGACTCGACATGGGGATTGAAGCCGGGTCTATTGATTGAAAAGCGGACGCTCTAACCTCTACTTCACCGCGCCAGCGTTGTAATTGTAATAGGTTGTGTCACTAACAATTTGGACACAAGATTTTGCCGTTTTGTAAGTTTAGAGGTGAACTGTTAGGGAAATTTGGGTATTATACACCCCAAACAAAAAAAGCCTGTAGTTTGTATTGTGTAAAAATTAAATTGCCTTTAGGCTGCATTGTCAATTATCGTACATTATGGACTCGCTATCATGCGAATATCGACTCATAAATTTTTTAATGTACCGGTACGCGGTAAGAAAATCTTTTCTAACAAAGGATTTGTATCAGGCTACATGTCGAGCTAGTCATACGGTGTCCCGTCAAAAATGACATAGTCTATAACACTTTGCGAATACTAAAACTTTTTTCCTTCGGTTTCAATATTTTCGAAGTTCTGCTATCATGTGTTTCAGCAATCAGTAACCTAAATAAAATCAAGGAGGTTGAAAGAAAAAATATGATTTCGAAAAGTAAGATAGGTAACCAAAATTTAATTTCGGATTGGAGCAAGAAAGCAAAAAATTGAAATTAATTTTCTGGTTAAGATTTTTTATTATTTACACATAAGTGTTTTTATGTTACCATGTAATTTGTTTCCCTTAGATCTTATAGCTGATTATGGAAACCGAGCGGGTCCATTGATATTACCCTACTCTACCTGTGTTTTCGCGTTTTTATGTATAATTTGATTCGCGTAGGTCAATGAAAAAAAACGGGCTTTTATAACTTACAAGTCTGTTTAATAAATTTTTTGTTTGTTGGCTTAATTGATTACGTGTTTACAAATTTTCTGTGACTTGAATAAAGCTGTTTTGAAGTTGTGCTATATGTATGAATCTATTGTGTCGTGAGGCAATAGATTATTATTATCCTACTTTTGACGGTCATCAATCCGGTCATATTCTATTGAACTTGTTTTTTTATTTTTTTGTTCAACTAAGTTTACAGCAATATTTGTGTATAAAAATTGCAATGCAATAAAAAAAGGAAATGCGACAAATACCGTTTAATTGTGCAATATAAACACCCAAAACAAACGAACCAAAAACTAGATTTAAATTGTTGTTATTCTTGAACCCGAACCAAACCTGAATCGAACTCGAATCTTTTGAATTTAAACCCAAACCTGAACCTCTAAAATTTGACACCGTTAAATCTAAACCAAACCTGAACCACAACTTTTGTAAAGCAGTGAACCTGAACCGGTCAAAACAAATTTTGTTGTACCGGAGCGATATCTTGAACGGTTCGACGCCTTGTTCCAAATCTTCCGCTACCGCGGTTTCGACCGGCCAACCTTAGCCAACACGTTTTTTGGAGCCGTAGTTATTCATTTTAATGTGGTCCTTCTTTTGCATCATGACCTTAGCTTCAGGCCTGAGACTTGCGGCTTCCAAATGGACTAGTGCCCAGGGGCCTCCAGATACCTAAATCCAGCAGTGGTGCAGTGGACAAGAAGCAAACCCCGCCCAACAACTACATTAATTTTGGTAACCCTACATACCACATAATGTTCTTTTCTTCCAAAAAAAAAGCTTGATCTTTATGGAATATAAATCATAATGATTTTAGGAGAATCTCCACACAAGTGAAATTAATAAATGACGATTCCATTAAGAATATCAATAGACTGAAACTTTATAGAGTAAAGTTGTGACTGGAATCAGTCAATAGTAGAACTCACTCTTTATTAACAAATCGATTTCACTAAATTAGCATCATCAGTATTCTGCAAAGCAACCGCAATGATAAATTATATATACTTACGTCAAATTGAACGGACAGGCTCACAAAACTAACTCTATCATAAACCGAACTGACTGCAACAAGAAAACACTGCACACTTTAAGCTGATACAACGATATGAATATTACAACGACGTCAAATCTCTTTACCCTAGCATTCCTAGGTCTTTGGTGGAAAAAGCTTTAACATTTGCTCTTACTCACCATTCGTTTTTTACTCAGGCTGTTATCGATATTTTGGTTAATCTAGCTATGTTTTGCCTCCACAATGTCATAATACAACATAAACAAAACTTTTACACTCAAAAAACTGGTATAATTACTGGAGACAATCATTCAGTATCACTTGCCAATATTACCTTGCACTACGTCATCCTACCCATATCTGACGTCCTTAACAAATCTATTCTATTTAAACGTTTTATTGACCATATAATTTGGTTGTCACACGATGTGGAAACCACCCTCCAAATCAAGAACTGTCTCCTTAAAACCTTTCAAGATAACAACTTGGATTTGACTTTCCGTATGATCAACACCGCGGATTCTGGCTTCACTTTAGAATTTCTTGACGTAGAGCATAAAATTGACAGCTCTTATAGTTGTGGCTTTTTTACAAAAAATTTCATGAAACCCACGGCAACTAATCGTTTATTTTTAAATGGTCAATCATACCATCCTCCTCATGTGTTTAAATCAATTGTATATTCGGAAGCGGTTAAAATGAAACGATTAAATGAATCTACTGACGAATACTTAAACAGTTTACAACAACTCAAAACCAAATGCCTTAAGTCGAATTTTAACTTGTCATTGGTCAATAAAATCTGAAAAATAGCTACTACTTGGCAAAGTCGTTTTAATCCTGACAGTACTACTTGTAGTCAACAAGTTAAATCTAAAAAACTTGTTTGGGCTACTCCTTTCACTAAATTCTTTTCTTTTGACAAAACAGAAAAAAAGCTCATTCCTTCTGCTTCAGAAATTTATAAAAACCCTCCCACTTTCCGTCAAATACTAACAAATTATCAATATATTGCTCACAATACCACCAAGGACGATAATCACAGCGGCATTTCCCAGCCGTGTAATAAATGCTTCTTATGCGGCAAACACGGTAAAAACCCCACTATGGTAATATCTACTGGTTTCATTACTAGTGAAAACAACAACAAAATATTTCTCACACAACGCCTTACTTGTGACAACTACGGAATATATGCAGCGCAATGCAAATTATGTCATCAAATTTATGTCGGACAAACTAAAAACAAATTTTCTGTTAGATGGACTAACCACCGTACGTTTTGGAAAAATAATAACACACAAAACCATACTGATAAAGCTGCTCTTCTGCTTCATTTCCATAATCACCACAAAAACTTCATTAGTTCTCACCCAGACATTTCTGAATGCTACCATGTCATATTTTTGCAGGAACCTAGATATTACCATAACCTTGATATTAGCGAAAGCAAATGGATCAGAAAATTAAAAGCTACAATAAATATAACTTTATTACCAAAATTTTTTTGACCCTTCCCCCCCCCCCCTTTTTTTATGCCACTGTTTGATTATTACTTTTTCATTTTGCATTATAAATTTATTGTAATGGTATCTTCTTCTATATAAACTGTTTGTTGCGCCTGCAGTATTTCATTATTACATTTTTTACGTAATCTGATTATTAAATAAATAGACTCGGTAAAATATTTAAGAGTGCTCAATAACAAACACAGTTAGAGCAAATTAATATACAGGGTGGGCCATAAGTTTCCATACATATTGTATTTTTTTTGTTTTCCAGATATATAGTGTATTTGTTTTTGTTATAATACATACATAGTGTATTTTTTTTCCACATACCCTAGAAGATGCGTTTGACGAAAGAGCAACGAATTGAAATTATACTGATGGCTGGGTCGGGAAGCAGTCGCATGGTTGCACTGAACTTCAACAGAAAACATGGAACGAACATCACACATGACACTGTGGCTAAACTTATTAGCAAGTTTAAGAAAACTGGAAATGTTGCAGATCAACCAAGAAGTGGTCCAAGACGTACGGCCACCGATGAAAACACAACAGCTACGATACTTACAGCGCTTGTACAGAGTCCCAGAAAAAGCACGCGACGGTTGTCTGCAGAAAGTGGTGTCAGCAGATCGAGTATCAGGCGCATTTTAAAAGCAAACAAATGGCATCCATACAAATTGCATATGGCACACCATTTAAGTGAAGATGACCCGGATAGACGCATGGAGTTCTGTGAATGGGCATTAAGTAATGTGAACGAGGATCCAAACTTTTCTACTAAGATTTTGTTTACTGATGAAGCAAATTTTTACGTCAATGGAGAGGTTAATCGGCAAAATCTACGTTATTGGAGTAATGAGAATCCTAAATGGCTGAGTCCGACGAAGATGCAAGGTGCCGGCAAATTGATGGTGTGGGCCGGGATATGGGGAGACAGAATTATTGGACCACTTTTTGTCAGGAAAATCTTAATGCAGGAAAGTATCTTAATATGTTGCAAGAAGAAATTCTCCCTTCCCTGCTAAACGAGGAAGGTGACTACCCAGTTTACCTCCAGCAAGATGGAGCTCCACCTCATTATGGCATTCAAGTGCGTCGGTTTTTGGATCAGCAGTTTCCGGATGCTTGGATTGGTCGGCGTGGTCCTGTAGAGTGGCCTCCAAGATCTCCAGATCTCTCCCCTCTTGATTTCTATCTTTGGGGGCATTTGAAGTTTATGGTGTATCAGGTAAAGATACAAGACATAAATCACCTAAAAGAGCGAATCACCGACGCCATTAGAAGCATACCTTCAAATGTGCTGATGCGTGTTCATCAACAGTGGGAAACACGGGTTAATATGTGCTTTGAAAACAATGGGAATCATATAGAGCACATTATATAAACAAAAATGGTTTTTCAACATAAAATGTTTATTTTGCCTATTTATGGAAACTTATGGCCCACCCTGTATATATCTTTATTGGAAAAAATACTACAGCCTGTTTCGCCGTTAAGGCTCTTCATGTATTTCTTATTCAAATAGAATCTATTTGAATAATTTAAATTTAATATGAATTAATAATTAATAATTTAATTCTATTTGAAAAATTAATAATTTAATTCTATTTGAATAAGAAATACCTGAAGAGCTTTAACGACGAAACAGGTTGTAGTATTTTTGCCAATAAAAATATATATATTAATCTGATTATTAGTAATACCTTGTCATAATCGTTATCATATGTATTACTCTGGCAACCCGTTAAATTTTCTAGTTACTTAGCAGCTCCGGTTAGGAAAACTTCATATCGTTGTATCAGCTTTAAGTGTGTAGTGTTTTCTTGTTGCAGTCAGTTCGGTTTATTATAGAGTTAGTTTTGTGAGCCTGTTCGTTCAATTTGACGTAAGTATATATAATTTATCATTGCGGTTGCTTTGCAGAACACTGATGATGCTAATTTAGTGAAATCGATTTGTTAATAAAGAGTGAGTTCTACTATTGACTGATTCCAGTCACAACTTTACTCTATAAAGTTTCAGTCTATTGATCTTTATGGCATTTAAATTTTATAGGCCAATTATAAAACCAAAGCCAAATGGTGTAATCAGCTAAAAATTTGTGAGCGAGAAGGGCAAAATTTTCATATCAAGGATCACATTTTTAGTGAAGACCTTTTTTTTATCAATTTTAAAGATTCTACAAAATTTGGATGAAAACCAGTCATATGAGGAAAATTTTTTAGATATTTACTGAAGTTAAGCTGACACGATAATCTTTTATAGGCCAATGAAAAATTTAACCAAAAACCAAACTTTTATATATCTCTTGAGAGAGGTGTTACCCTTCCTTTTCTATTCCCTTGACAAGAACAGTGGCTGGTTTGTCAACAAATTAGTGTACGCTTGGGAAGATTAAGCAAACTGCAAACAAGAAAACATTGGAAACTATTTGAATTTACTTCTGGTGCTAAAAACTTCAAAATTAAAAAATACGACCACACAGCCCACTGGTAATAACTCATCGCATTTTACCAGTTAGCATTATACGCTAGTAAGTCTATCAATTGGTTTTCAAAAAAAGATCCGAAAATAACCACTTCAGTGAAGGATGGGCAAAAAATTAAAACTTGAATTCTAAGCTGTTTTTTACACAGTATATGACATTTCTATTTAACAGATATCAAGTTTTTAGCATTTACTAAAGTAAAAGTTATGGCTGGGTTGGGTTACTTCCTCCTCAAGTAAAAGCAACAAAAAGTGAAACTACACAAGTACGCAGCTCGTTGCAGAAAAAAAACCTACTTGAGCAGTTTACTCAAGTAAAACCTCCTTGTTGCTGAACATCTCTGAGTATATGATGCAACAATCTGCATCTCGCAAGCCATCAAACACTTGTTAGAAAAACATTTGGTTCCAAGTATAAAGATCGTTACACGGTTTAGACTGTGAAAAACTTCACAAGAGTTATGTCCGCGAACGGTATCGCTGGTCTATGTTTTCTCCAGCCAGTTACCACGATGAATGACGTCAAATCTGCTCTTGGATCTTCCAAAAGACAGTTAAATATCCACACAGGGACGCGTAATTGCAAGTTCTATAATGTACGGTAGTGCAACACGACATAAATCAAAACGATTCACAGCAAAAAAATGCTGATGAGCTGAATTGAGGCGGAAACAGTCCGATTTAAATCTGATAGAAAGCTTGTGGCAAGTGATTAAAACAAATATGGTAGATCAACACCTTATCAGTATAAAATACTGAAGACAGCAAAAAAGTTGTATGCACTGACAATTTAACTCTGAATAGCGAAATCTTGAAGGTGGTTCGCCTCACGGAATGGCTTGCAGTAGCTGAAAATAGAACATCAAAAATAGTGAAAAAAAATAAAATTGATTGTATTTTTTGAAAACACATTGCGTGCTAAGTGTTTGACGACTCAAGATTTACGCAGAAAGATAAAGCAAGAATGAAGACAACAAACGGTTTTCAAAAAATACTAGAAATGTTCAAATGTTTTTCCAAAATACTCTCCGTTAAACTTAACCAAGCAGTCTTTTAAGTATAAAGGATCTGAGACGTGGAAGAAAAGTTGATTTCATCAAAAACATTAAAACTTTTAAAGGGCTTCACAAAGCAGTAAAAGCGTAAATCCTGATATAAACAACGTTTTGATTCACTAAGTAATATACCGGTACTAAAAATGAAATTGAAGTAGGTTGTATTTCGCTGGTTTTTAAATCGTAGTTGCCATCTCTATATTGTTGCATATTTTGCCGCTGGAATATTGTGTCTAGCTCAATTCGACTTCTCAACTTCGAACAAGATATCTATTGTACTGACAATCAAACAAGATTTTAACTGTAATATTAAAAACATTCTTATTAACATCACTCTTTCCTCCCTGGCCACTACTAAAATTTTGGTTTTATTTGCCACCCAATGCCGACTATTTCGACAAATACTTCTTTTTAACACTTTTGCATCATCACCATCTCGGCAGTTTTGATCTTTAGACTACATCCATTTTACTATTTCTGATAGCCGACAAATAGCATTGCGCGCATATTTGGTAGGCTTAAATATAATTAGTTTTTTCAGGTGGAGCAACACCATACTAATTTTTCAAAGTTTAAGGTGTGCGTCTTAACATAGTGTGTTGTTGCTTTAAAGTGCTCTTTGATCTAGCGCGTGTTTTGGTCAAAAAATAAATGTACTAAATAAACAAGTCGTTATGAGTCGAAATCTGACCAGAGTGAAAAATCATAAAATTCGAGCGCGGCTGTAACAGTTAAATTTACTCAATGTCACCTTCAATCATCCTTTCCTTATTACCATTGCAAAATTTAGCGCTCTTTTTGACACATCATCTCCTCAGAAAATGCCTTCAATAATATACCATAGTATTCCATTCGCTCTTTCCAGCTTATTTCCCTTTGCACCACTTCTTCTATTGAGAAAAATGCAAATTCTAACTGGACAGTATCATAAAAGCGGTTGCTTACTCACTATTGAGTATTTCAACAATATATACACCAAACTTGCATAAATCGTTCAATGTCCAACTTAGTTTTCCCAGCATTTAACGTTACGAAATTCTTGCAGCTTCACGTAGCTTCACTTTTGAATTGACTGACATAAAAGGAAGCAAGTTGTCTAACGAAACTACATGCAGCGCTGCTTATATCGAGTAAACGTTAATCTGTCAAATCATGCCATTTTACACAGTTTATTTCGCACGCATAGGATGTAGAGACACTTAATATATAGATATGTACACGACACAAAACTGTACAAAGATTGCACTAGAACTAGTTTGTTAGCTTGGTACAAATCGATTGGACCTCATACAGAGTGAATTACATATATTAACCGGTACAACATATAGGAAAATATCCGGTGCAATAACATGAGGATATTGAAAATAAATTGAAGAGAAATACCAACTAACTGACAGCATTGTCTATCACAAATTGGCTTTGCAACATTCAGTGGCTGTTGGATTAAACCAGCTTATATACGTCAACAACGGCAAAAAAACAAGATGAAATAAACCGTGAAAACAATTTCGCCAAATACACGATAAAATTAAACAATTGCTAATGTTCTGAAAACGTAGTTCGGGAAATTAGGCACTACACGACCGTGTCTAGTTTGTAATGGGACGGAAACTGAAACGAAATGAAATTATATTCCCTTCACAATCAGTACCAAAGCTGTGATGAGCCCGTACAGACCAAGAACCTCGGCGAAAATAAGAATAAGAATCATACCTGAAAAACTCAAACAATTAGTTCAGGTCACCATCATAAATAAGATGCAATAGAAAGCAATGAACTTGACCAAGCAAACTTACAGTAATTGCATAGCATTCTTACCAAGTTATTCGAAAGAACGTATCAAACTAGTTATAAATGGAAGCTAAATTCACTTGCGAACACAACAAAAATCACGGCATTTCCTTGTGCTTTGCTCAATCAAAACAGTAAAGCAAGCAGTTCACCAAACACTGTTGTGCGAGGCAGCTACTAAGTAACTAGCGTAGTAGGTTGCGGAGGTAGTCTGTGATCTACATGCATGAGTGGTTGAAAGTTCAATAGCCTTTTTCCTTAACCTCGCCTTGATTGTGTTGGTGACATGATCCAACACATTCGTTCTGATGAAAATGAAGAGTGGTCAACAACAGTCACCATACAAAAAGAGAAATAATTCTGTTTTGACAAAAAAAGCCTTAGTATTCAACAACACTTTTATAGCGTAGCGGAAATACAATACTCTTTATCAGCATCGTGGCATTACTGACTGTATTTCAATCCGATCACTTCGTTCTTTCGACAAATATTTTATTCAAATTTAACGTTTCGCTCCCCTTAGTTACCGGGGAGCTTCTTCAGAACACGGTAGATGTTAATAATGTGACGAAAATATCCGGTGCAATAACATTATTAACATCTACCGTGTTCTGAAGAAGCTCCCCGGTAACTAAGGGGAGCGAAACGTTAAATTTGAATAAAATATTTGTCGAAAGAACGAAGTGATCGGATTGAAATATCGTTACACTCGACATACGAGGAATGCCTGCTATATTACTGACTGTATCAGATTCGTCATATGAGCGCTTACAAGGTGGTTCTAAAAGTTTACCTCAACACTCTTCGTAGGTATTGTATTAAAGCTAAGGAGATATAGAGTATATTCATTTTACAATTAGAGATGTAATAGTTTGCACAGTACAGGGCGTTTCACAATTCTTTCAGATTTAAAAAATTTTATTAAACAAAAAGTAAACGAGATAAAATCCAAATTTCAAAGCAGCTCGGTAGAAAACATCATGTTATTTTTGCATATGCATCAGCATGCCGCTAATCTATGCAAATTTTTTGTAGTTTACGTTTTCAATATGGGCCCCATTTCGGTTTGCACAGGCATTAATGCGAACAGCAAAATTCTCAATCACCCGACGACATGTATCTGTTGTAACGCTCTGGGTGAATGATTCAACAGCTTGTTTTAGCTGTCTAAGAGAGCAAGGCTTATCTTTGTACACTTCTGCCTTAGCAGCACCACAAACGAAGAAGTCAAGAGGTGCAAGATCAGGACTATACGGAGACCATTCGAGCTCTGCCTGCAAACTCCAAATTCTGTTTCCAAACAATGTGCGCAAATGGGCCATAGTCGCGTGTGCTGTATGGGGAGTTGCACCATCCTGCTGGTACCACAGTAATCTCTTTTGGTTTGGTGTGTATAGTTGGTTGAGGTCCACATTAATTCGATTCAATACCTCTCTGTAGCGCTCTCCATTCACTGTGACTGTTCTTCCTCTGCTGTCCTCAAACCAGTATGGCCCAAGCATCCCTTTCTTTGCATTTAATGCACAAAGACCAGTCACCTTTGGGCCTTTCAAGTACCTTTTATCGATCTCTTCAGGTCTCTCATCCCCCCAGTACACATTGTTATGGTGATTTACAGCACCATTCAGGTGAAAATGCGCCTCATCAGTAAACCAAACTCTGTCTACCCAATTCTGAAAACGGTCCATACGTTATGCTACTCTGTTGCACATTTCAGTACGTCTCTGCTTGTCTGTGTTCGTGAGCTTGTGGCATGCGGATATTTTGTATGGGAAGTTGTTCAGGTCCTTCCTAAGCATTCGCTGAAGACTTGTAACTGATATCCCAAGCTCTTGGCTCCTGTGCCTGAGGGACTTTTTTGGACTTTGCTGTAGAGAAGAACGGACTCTATCCGCATTTGCCGGAGATCTTGCTGTGATTGGCGCACCAGCTTTCTCCTTTCTGCAGTTAAGTACTGTTCCTTTAGTCATGAACTTTTGAACCGTGTATTGGATAAATTTTTGCTGTGGAGCTCTAACATAACGCACATTAAATTCTCGAGCATAAAGACGGCGAACTGTTGTATAGTATTTTGTCTCAAACCACCATTCAACGATTTTGATTTTTTGTTCTTTGGAATACACCAGAGTTAATTTAAGATAACGTTATTGGTAAAATATCAAATGACAAAGTATTTGTAACAAAATCTGAAACAGGCGAAAAGAAATAAATTGGAGCCTTTTCAAAACCTGAAAGAATTGTGAAACACCCTGTAATTGCAAAGTGGGGGTATTTAGATCTTCGCAAATCCAGATCAAAGGCGTTAAGGCTAAAAAAACTTTCAAGATCACTGGCAAAAAGCATTTACCTAGCCAGCAAAATGACCAAGCGAAGCAGTTCTTTGCAGTAATGCTAAAGCTTGGGGTTCCATTAATGGCTTGCACGGATTGGTACGACAATAATGGAAAGCTACTTACTCGCAGATCGCAATTTATTGTTGCTCTCTCTAACTAAACTTTACTAGTGTGTTTGACGAGATAAGAAAATTCTAGTCTTGATTTTTAGACCTATTGCTTTAATTAAACTAGGGATAGACATTTCGTATTAGGATCTAAAAGTTCGACTTAGACCGAGATTGGTTTTGTTCATTAGGGTTTAAGTACTAAAACCAACTGAAAATTAATACTTACCACATCTATTTAAATTCCATTCGACTATTGAATTACCGGTACCAAATGCGGCTAATCTGGCTACATTAAGTTTAACTAATCATGCTTACCACGTCATCAACTTTTCAAAAATGCTTCTTTAATGTAAGTTTAACTGCTACAAATTCTGATCTCGTCTCAATGGGCAGACATTTAAAATCATCAATGTGTAACAATTCAACGTGTTTATACTTTGATATCGTTTCATTTTTGTTTGAACATGTTGAATAATAAATTGCTTTCATTTATATTATTTTTCTTTGCTAGAACGCAAAATAATTAAGAATAGGATTTGGTATTCTATTCTGCACTTAGTTCAACTATTAGGGATTAATTGCAACATGATAAACGTTGTACTTACCAACAAACAATTTTGGCTGTTGAGCTGTACCACGCACGCCAGCGTCACCAACTATACCAATTGCAAATCCAGCGGCAAGACCAGATAAACCGACACTCAATCCAGCTCCAAGGTGAAGGAAGGCACTAAACAATGATGTATTTAACAAAGCAAGTGCAGTTAACACTTAACGTTTACCAAATCACTCAAACCATTGCACTGTAGCGTACAGTCCGACTTCAAATATGGTTCCTGTACACATTTCATTTTATAAAATTATTACCTTGCTTTAATAAAGAGACAAATTAAGTTTCTAAAAATTTTGTTTATCCAGAAGAGCCATAAAATTGTTTAGCATGACAAATATATCATTTTGCAAAGGTGGTAACAAAAATCGTAACTTGGTTTGCAAAGTTAGGTTCTTTAGGAGTATGAAAATCTGTACCACTGGGCCCTAAGTCGGTGGTTCATAATCTAAAGTTAAAATATCACTAGTGGTATGGCAAGGCTTTCATATCGTACGCAAGTTCAGAGTCAAATAATTAATTATATGGCGTCTTTTGTTTTAACTATCAAAGTAACAAGTCCTTCAGCACCCCATAAAACTAAACAATTTTGCTCTAAAACTGAACTATTAAAGTAAATAGCCATTGCTGCGCATGTGTTTGCGATCATCAATGCATTAGAACAAATCACAATTTTTTTTACTAAAAAGTGATGCACAGCGTCAATAAACATAATTTGCTGGTACACAGACAGAAAAAGGATGAGAACTACAGCTCCAACTTGAGCTATCAGCAAGCAATCACCATTGAGAGCGCCCAACTTCAAAGCCTTAATAGTTGAATTTTTCCAAAACAAAGTGATTACTTTTGCTCAAGTGTCAAGCGACTTTGATTCTAAATATTTCAAAATGTCTTTAAGACAAGTGGGTATAGGTGCTCTTATTAGTACATATCAGCTAAATCCCACCATACATATCACGAAGAATTATGGCTAGTTCAAATTCCGGACATTCACTATCTGAAAAGAGCCCAGTGTGCATTCTGTTGCGCAAATACAAAAATTCATATTTGAAACTGATACATGTTCCGATAAGCACCATGTTCAAACTCGTCAGCTTGCCAAAAAAGTCATTGTGTTGTAAAAAAAAAATAAATACACAACAGGGCAACAGTATGCTAGGTCTTTCAAAGCAGATAGTTGTTTAATGCTTGTTTCAAAGAAGCATGGGGCAATACTATCTTTTAGTCAAAGAGTGGTAGCAGCAATTTAGATTCATTTTTGAAACTGTTTCTCTGCTTTCTCCTCGAGCTCTGCTCCTTTAATTATGCTTTCTTCCTCTTTTCATGTTTACTAACTTCGTTGAACGTTTTTACATTTTTTAATGGAACAACAAATTTGTACATAAACTTCACTCTAAAGTGCCTGCAACAGTTAATGGATTGCATGAGTTAAAAAAGCACAAAGCAAGTGAAAGCGCAAAGAGGCGCTAGTCATTTTACTTTATAGCTCTATAATGTTTATTTCGTATGTGTGAGAAAAATATACACACAGTACACTTTGACTTTTCATTATTAACAGCAAAACTAACTTGAACAATGGCATATATTGTTCCATCTTTTGTGAAATGAGTACAGCAATAACAACACCATAAATAGCAATGATACCAGCCATGACAACGGGAACAACAGATTTCATGATTAACTCAGGACGCATGATACTCATTGCAGCAATACCGGTTCCAGATTTTGCTGTTCCATAAGCTGCTCCAAGAGCTGGAAAATAAAACAGTTAACATTAGGCATACAGATCTATTTTTGGTATGAGACACTTCAATTAAGCATACAGTTGATAAATGGGTTGCCAACGATTTAGTCACATGCAACAGAAAGAAATTCTTTCTGACTTCTGCAAACCAACTACGAAATTTTCAATAAATTACAAACTGGGGTGAGAGGAGCAATGCTCGAAAAATAGTTTTTGCTTGTGATAGGGTCAAGGATAAGGTTTAGGGTTAAATCAGATCTTTGTCACACATGTTGTTGAGGTGGCCGTGATATTAAAATTACTAGCAACCAATAGATGAAGACCAAAATAAGCAATTTACCCCATAAAAAAAGGAAGTAGCTGTTTGGCTATTGATGGCATTTTACATTTGGGGGCTATTTTGCCATAACCATTCATGTGTGTTTAAATAGTCATAATTGCTATCATTCTGGTTGTGATGCTGTGGCAAGTGGATAGTGCAGCTGCCTTGAGAAGCAAAGGTTACAAGTTGGAATCTTCACTGGCAGGTCACTTAAGACGAAGGCAGTGTAGGGAGGGCAATATAAGAGTGTACGGGGTGGTGTATACTGGAAGAGAGTGTACACTGGAGGTGCAAATTTTTTTAATTTGTCATTGAAATTGACCAATCAGAAATGACCAAAAGTCACATGTTTTATATGTCATTAAAATTGATCAATCACAAATGTCTGATAGCAAAATAGCCTCCAAGAGTAAAATGCAGTTGATGGCTAAATAGCCACTGCCTAAAGTAAACTGGAGTAATTTGGAACAAGTTAATATAAATTTAGCCACACTTCACATAATTTGAACAAATACATTGATTTCAACCTCATGTGATTCCGAACAATTTTTTTACAATCTCAACAAGACTAGTTTTGCTTGACTGCACTTGCAGTGATGCGCAGCTCACCTAGATACAATATGATAATATGCAACTGACCAAGCAATGATTTTATTAATAGCCATAAGAATCCATGGCAAGCTTTCTAAGATTAAAAGCCTAGCAGCTGACACAGGTACCCCAGCCATTGCCAAAAAAAATTGAAACCAGAAACTATTAGATGTACTCCTAAAATCTGATCTAATATCCAAATTTACATCCAAATTGAAAAATCAATAAGTACATAAATATAAACTAAGCTATGGATTACAATTGCACTTCAAATTGGATAAATGCACAGATCAAGCCGCAATGCCATTACATCAGTATATTCAACTTCTACAACATCTTCCTCAATGACCCTCATGATTTTTAAGCTCCATAACCTTGTCCAAATCAATTTACTTTTGGGGTAACTCAGGACAGCAATCCACCTAGTTTAAGAAACCTTATTTCTGAATCCAACAAATACTGAGACATACGACGTTGCCTAATGGTAAATAATTATGCAAATGTACAAGAAAAGTTGTTAGATCAAAGTAAATCGGCAAAAACAGCAGATAATATTTGAAAAGTAAACTTGCCCTAAATTATCATGGTATACCCTAGCCCAGGGGTGGGAAAACTGCTGGCCACATGTGAATAAAACTACTTTGGTTCATTTGTCTAATAATTGTTGGTTTTTAATGTTGTACCAAATTTAAAATGCAAATCAATTATAATAATATACCAATGTGTTTGTTAAAAAGTGCAGCTCTTCAGCTAGCTTACGTGACTGCGATGCAGATCTCAAGCCAAAACAATTGCCCACCCCTGTTCTAGCCAATTGTACATATCAATTTGCCAAAACTCTTAGCTTCAAACTTTTACAAGAATAACCAATAAATCTAACTAAACTTTTACAAAGCAATTTGTTTTGGTTGATAACACAATTCATAAATGCACCAGGAAGTTTTAATATTGTAGGTGGTCAACAATACATAGCATAAACTGTCAATACGAATGTATAAGTTATATATTGCTTTTTACTACTCCAGATTTGGCACTTTTGATTGATTTGGCTTAGGAAGCTAGGTAAGAAGCAACAGTCCAATCATTGGTTAGCCAGCAAAACTAACTAAGCTTGTACATGCAAATTAAAATAAGGGATGAAAAAGCTGAGCAGCTATACGGAGGATATACAACTGCACTAATAGTATGAACAACCATGCCAGTTTTTACTATTAAGACTCATAAGATCTACAGCTTAGCTCCTCCCACTGGTTTCGTGACTATCAACAATACTTTTAAATGCTATATTCAAACTATCCTGCAACTTGCATTTCACAGCAAGTCAAGACTAAAGAAAAAGAAAAATGGTAGAATACATGAAATTACCACATATATCGGTTGGCCTTACCGCTGAACACCATAGCAGATGCTGCACCCATTGAGCTGAAAAAGGGCGCATATGGAGGTATAGCTTCACTGAATGTAACCATTTTTTTTATTAAAAAAGTGAATACAACTACGTTGCAGTAACAAATCAAACTTAACAAAAACGACTAAATACAAACACTTGTTCAAATTTGATCAGACAGCAAAAAAGTTGTATGCACTAACAATTTAACTCTGAATAGCGAAATCTTGAAGGTGGTTCGCCTCACGGAATGGCTTGCAGTAGCTGAAAATAGAACATCAAAAATAGTGAAAAAAATAAAAATTGATTGTATTTTTTGAAAACACATTGCGTGCTAAGTGTTTGACGACTCAAGATTTACGCAGAAAGATAAAGCAAGAATGAAGACAACAAATAGTTTTCAAAAAATACTAGAAATGTTCAAATATTTTTCCAAAATACTCTCCGTTAAACTTAACCAAGCAGTCTTTTAAGTATAAAGGATCTGAGACGTGGAAGAAAAGTTGATTTCATCAAAAACATTAAAACTTTTAAAGGGCTTCACAAAGCAGTAAAAGCGTAAATCCTGATATAAACAACGTTTTGACGCACTAAGTAATATACCGGTACTAAAAATGAAATTGAAGTAGGTTGTATTTCGCTGGTTTTTAAATCGTAGTTGCCATCTCTATATTGTTGCATATTTTGCCGCTGGAATATTGTGTCTATCTCAATTCGACTTCTCAACTTCGAACAAGATATCTATTGTACTGACAATCAAACAAGATTTTAACTGTAATATTAAAAACATTCTTATTAACATCACTCTTTCCTCCCTGGCCACTACTAAAATTTTGGTTTTATTTGCCACCCAATACCGACTATTTCGACAAATACTTCTTTTTATCACTTTTGCATCATCACCATCTCGGCAGTTTTGATCTTTAGACTACATCCATTTTACTATTTCTGATAGCCGACAAATACTATTGCGCGTATATTTGATAGGCTTAAATATAATTAGTTTTTTCAGGTGGAGCAACACCATACTAATTTTTTAAAGTTTAAGGTGTGCGTCTTAACATAGTGTGTTGTTGCTTTAACCCTTTCGCGACGGGAAACGTACATGTACGTCAAAAATGCTTTTCCATTCGAAGACGGGAAACGTATATTTACGTCCGCGTGTTTTGCCAAAAGGACGGCCACCGTTGTTTTACGTTGCAATCGCTACGACAATGTAACATGAAGTGCAGTTGATACAAGGGCAATTTCCCTGCTTCGGTTTGCTCAAAAACAGGAGAAAAAAGCTGAAATAAATGCAGCATTGCAGCATAGTCTTGCAAGTTTGTGAGGAGAATTATTCTTCTTCGTTTTGCTCAAAAGCAAGCGAAAAAAGCTAGCACGAACGCAGTGTTTTATTAGTCTATGAAAGATTTTGAGAGGCAAAGACAAATGTTGCAAAAAATATGGGTTAGGAAAAAAGTTTCATAAAGAGCGGAAGAGGGTAGTAAACAAAACGTGAAAAAAACTACGAAAGGGGACATACTTCAAAAATTGTTGCGGCGATGTTCCTCTGCACCACTCCTTGTTTGGGAATGAGTACATCCAATTTTTTCTAAATTAGTAGGGTTTGGGTACTTTGGGATAAAATCAGCTGAGGATACCGTAATTATTTTTGCTGTGTCAGAATGCTACTACCTTATGCTTGTTAGTGGCTCCGTGGCAATGGTTTTGCAGAATATTATATAGCCTTTTGTGTCAACTTTTTTCAAAAAATTTTCTGAATCATTGAATTTATTTGATATGTTTTATTACTTTAGTTATCAATATTTTACAACCATTATTTCAGATTTATTTTCTAAAATATATAGCTGCAACATGAAGCGTAGAGCTGACATTGACATTGTAGCAAGTAGCTGTACTGATCAGTATTTTAATACCATTAGTGACGTCATTCATGAGGTCACAATTGTGATGTACGTCATCGCCCATGACAACAGTGGGACTTACCACAATGTGCATTCACTACAAACCTAAAGTACTCCAAGATGCGTAATAGTGAAAAAAACATATGATGCGAAAAAGTGAAGGTTATAAAAATAATACCGTCTGAGTGGCATAGTAAGTTTAAAAAAACCGTCGCGAAGTGGTTAAAGTGCTCTTTGATCTAGCGCGTGTTTTGGTCAAAAAATAAATGCACTAAATAAACAAGTCGTTATGAGTCGAAATCTGACCAGAGTGAAAAATCATAAAATTCGAGCGCGGCTGTAACAGTTAAATTTATTCAATGTCACCTTCAATCATCCTTTCCTTATTACCATTGCAAAATTTAGCGCTCTTTTTGACACATCATCTCCTCAGAAAATGCCTTCAATAATATACCATAGTATTCCATTCGCTCTTTCCAGCTTATTTCCCTTTGCACCACTTCTTCTATTGAGAAAAATGCAAATTCTAACTGGACAGTATCATAAAAGCGGTTGCTTACTCACTATTGAGTATTTCAACAATATATACACCAAACTTGCATAAATCGTTCAATGTCCAACTTAGTTTTCCCAGCATTTAACGTTACGAAATTCTTGCAGCTTCACGTAGCTTCACTTTTGAATTGACTGACATAAAAGGAAGCAAGTTGTCTAACGAAACTACATGCAGCGCTGCTTATATCGAGTAAACGTTAATCTGTCAAATCATGCCATTTTACACAGTTTATTTCGCACGCATAGGATGTAGAGACACTTAATATATAGATATGTACACGACACAAAACTGTACAAAGATTGCACTAGAACTAGTTTGTTAGCTTGGTACAAATCGATTGGACCTCATACAGAGTGAATTACATATATTAACCGGTACAACATATAGGAAAATATCCGGTGCAATAACATGAGGATATTGAAAATAAATTGAAGAGAAATACCAACTAACTGACAGCATTGTCTATCACAAACTGGCTTTGCAACATTCAGTGGCTGTTGGATGAAACCAGCTTATACACGTCAACAACGGCAAAAAAACGAGAAGAAATAAACCGTGAAAACAATTTCGCCAAATACACGATAAAATTAAACAATTGCTAATGTTCTGAAAACGTAGTTCGGGAAATTAAGCACTACACGACCGTGTCTAGTTTGTAATGGGACGGAAACTGAAACGAAATGAAATTATATTCCCTTCACAATCAGTACCAAAGCTGTGATGAGCCCGTACAGACCAAGAACCTCGGCGAAAATAAGAATAAGAATCATACCTGAAAAATTCAAACAATTAGTTCAGGTCACCATCATAAATAAGATGCAATAGAAAGCAATGAACTTGACCAAGCAAACATACAGTAATTGCGTAGCATTCTTACCAAGTTATTCGAATGAACGTATCAAACTAGTTATAAATGGAAGCTAAATTCACTTGCGAACACAACAAAAATCACGGCATTTCCTTGTGCTTTGCTCAATCAAAACAGTAAAGCAAGCAGTTCACCAAACACTGTTGTGCGAGGCAGCTACTAAGTAACTAGCGTAGTAGGTTGCGGAGGTAGTCTGTGATCTACATGCATGAGTGGTTGAAAGTTCAATAGCCCTTTTCCTTAACCTCGCCTTGATTGCGTTGGTGACATGATCTAACACATTCGTTCTGATGAAAATGAAGAGTGGTCAACAACAGTCACCATACAAAAAGCGAAATAATTCTTTTTGACAAAAAAAGCCTTAGTATTCAACAACACTTTTATAGCGTAGCGGAAATACAATACTCTTTATCAGCATCGTGGCATTACTTACTGTATCAGATTCGTCATATGAGCGCTTACAAGGTGGTTCTAAAAGTTTACCTCAACACTCTTCGTAGGTATTGTATTAAAGCTAAGGAGATATAGAGTATATTCATTTTACAATTAGAGATGTAATAGTTTGCACAGTACAGGGCGTTTCACAATTCTTTCAGATTTAAAAAATTTTATTAAACAAAAAGTAAACGAGATAAAATCCAAATTTCAAAGCAGCTCGGTAGGAAACATCATGTTATTTTTGCATATGCATCAGCATGCCGCTAACCTATGCAAATTTTTGTAGTTTACGTTTTCAATATGGGCCCCATTTCGGTTTGCACAGGCATTGATGCGAACAGCAAAATTCTCAATCACCCGACGACATGTATCTGTTGTAACGCTCTGGGTGAATGATTCAACAGCTTGTTTTAGCTGTCTAAGAGAGCAAGGCTTCTCTTTGTACACTTCTGCTTTAGCAGCACCCCAAAAGAAGAAGTCAAGAGGTGCAAGATCAGGACTATGCGGAGACCATTCGAGCTCTGCCTGCAAACTCCAAATGTGCGCAAATGGGCCATAGTCGCGTGTGCTGTATGGGGAGTGGCACCATCCCGCTGGTACCACAGTAATTTCTTTTGGTTTGGTGTGTATAGTTGATTGAGGTCCACATTAATTCGATTCAATACCTCTCTGTAGCGTTCTCCATTCACTGTGACTGTTCTTCCTCTGCTGTCCTCAAACCAGTATGGCCCAAGCATCCCTTTCTTCGCATTTAATGCACGAAGACCAGTCACCTTTCAAGTACCTTTTATCGATCTCTTCAGGTCTCTCATCTCCCCAGTACACATTGTTATGGTGATTTACAGCACCATTCAGGTGAAAATGCGCCTCATCAGTAAACCAAACTCTGTCTATCCAATTCTGAAAACGGTCCATACGTTCTGCTACTCTGTTGCACATTTCAGTACGTCTCTGCTTGTCTGTGTTCGTGAGCTTGTGGCATGCGGATATTTTGCATGGGAAGTTGTTCAGGTCCTTCCTAAGCATTCGCTGAAGACTTGTAACTGATATCCCAAGCTCTTGGCTCCTGTGCCTGAGGGACTTTTTTGGACTTTGCTGTAGAGAAGAACGGACTCTATCCGCATTTGCCGGAGATCTTGCTGTGATTGGCGCACCAGCTTTCTCCTTTCTGCAGTTAAGTACTGTTCCTTTAGTCATGAACTTTTGGACCGTGTATTGGATAAATTTTTGCTGTGGAGCTCTAACATAACGCACATTAAATTCTCGAGCATAACGACGGCGAACTGTTGTATAGTATTTTGTCTCAAACCACCATTCAACGATTTTGATTTTTTGTTCTTTGGAATACACCAGAGTTAATTTAAGATAACGTTATTGGTAAAATATCAAATGACAAAGTATTTGTAACAAAATCTGAAACAGGCGAAAAGAAATAAATTGGAGCCTTTTCAAAACCTGAAAGAATTGTGAAACACCCTGTAATTGCAAAGTGGGGGTATTTAGATCTTCGCAAATCCAGATCAAAGGCGTTAAGGCTAAAAAAACTTTCAAGATCACTGGCAAAAAGCATTTACCTAGCCAGCAAAATGACCAAGCGAAGCAGTTCTTTGCAGTAATGCTAAAGCTTGGAGTTCCATTAATGGCTTGCACGGATTGGTACGACAATAATGGAAAGCTACTTACTCGCAGATCGCAATTTATTGTTGCTCTCTCTAACTAAACTTTACTAGTGTGTTTGACGAGATAAGAAAATTCTAGTCTTGATTTTTAGACCTATTGCTTTAATTAAACTAGGGATAGACATTTCGTATTAGGATCTAAAAGTTCGACTTAGACCGAGATTTGTTTTGTTCATTAGGGTTTAAGTACTAAAACCAACTGAAAATTAATACTTACCACATTTATTTAAATTCCATTCGACTATTAAATTACCGGTACCAAATGCGGCTAATCTGGCTACATTAAGTTTAACTAATCATGCTTACCACGTCATCAACTTTTCAAAAATGCTTCTTTAATGTAAGTTTAACTGCTACAAATTCTGATCTCGTCTCAATGGGCAGACATTTAAAATCATCAATGTGTAACAATTCAACGTGTTTATACTTTGATATCGTTTCATTTTTGTTTGAACATGTTGAATAATAAATTGTTTTCATTTATATTATTTTTCTTTGCTAGAACGCAAAATAATTAAGAATAGGATTTGGTATTCTATTCTGCACTTAGTTCAACTATTAGGGATTAATTGCAACATGATAAACGCTGTACTTACCAACAAACAATTTTGGCTGTTGAGCTGTACCACGCACGCCAGCGTCACCAACTATACCAATTGCAAATCCAGCGGCAAGACCAGATAAACCGACACTCAATCCAGCTCCAAGGTGAAGGAAGGCACTAAACAATGATGTATTTAACAAAGCAAGTGCAGTTAACACTTAACGTTTACCAAATCACTCAAACCACTGCACTGTAGCGTAAAGTCCGACTTCAAATATGGTTCCTGTACACATTTCATTTTATAAAATTATTACCTTGCTTTAATAAAGAGACAAATTAAGTTTCTAAAAATTTTGTTTATCCAGAAGAGCCATAAAATTGTTTAGCATGACAAATATATCATTTTGCAAAGGTGGTAACAAAAATCGTAACTTGGTTTGCAAAGTTAGGTTCTTTAGGAGTATGAAAATCTGTATCACTGGGCCCTAAGTCGGTGGTTCATAACCTAAAGTTAAAATATCACTAGTGGTATGGCAAGGCTTTCATATCGTACGCAAGTTTAGAGTCAAATAATTAATTATATGGTGTCTTTTGTTTTAACTATCAAGTAACAAGTCCTCCAGCACCCCATAAAACTAAACAATTTTGCTCTAAAACTGAACTATTAAAGTAAATAGCCATTGCTGCGCATGTGTTTGCGATCATCAATGCATTAGAACAAATCACAATTTTTTTTACTAACAAGTGATGCACAGCGTCAATAAACATAATTTGCTGGTACACACACAGAAAAAGGATGAGAACTACAGCTCCAACTTGAGCTATCAGCAAGCAATCACCATTGAGAGCGCCCAACTTCAAAGCCTTAATAAAACAAAGTGATTACTTTTGCTCAAGTGTCAAGCGACTTTGATTCTAAATATTTCAGAATGTCTTTAAGACAAGTGGGTATAGGTGCTCTTATTAGTACATGTCAGCTAAATCCCACCATACATATCACGAAGAATTATGGCTAGTTCAAATTCCGGACATTCACTATCTGAAAAGAGCCCAGTGTGCATTCTGTTGCGCAAATACAAAAATTCATATTTGAAACTGATACATGTTCCGATAAGCACCATGTTCAAACTCGTCAGCTTGCCAAAAAAGTCATTGTGTTGTAAAAAAAAAAATAAATACACAACAGGGCAACAGTATGCTAGGTCTTTCAAAGCAGATAGTTGTTTAATGCTTGTTTCAAAGAAGCATGGGGCAATACTATCTTTTAGTCAAAGAGTGGTAGCAGCAATTTAGATTCATTTTTGAAACTGTTTCTCTGCTTTCTCCTCGAGCTCTGCTCCTTTAATTATGCTTTCTTCCTCTTTTCATGTTTACTAACTTCGTTGAACGTTTTTACATTTTTTAATGGAACAACAAATTTGTACATAAACTTCACTCTACAGTGCCTGCAACAGTTAATGGATTGCATGAGTTAAAAAAGCACAAAGCAAGTGAAAGCGCAAAGAGGCGCTAGTCATTTTACTTTATAGCTCTATAATGTTTATTTCGTATGTGTGAGAAAAATATACACACAGTACACTTTGACTTTTGCGGAAAGTAATACATTCATTTTCTCGAAGCTTTTCGTCTGACTCGTCTTCAGGAGAAATACGTCAGAATGAAAAAGATAGAAGTGTTGCTCGCTTATATAGAGGAATACTCGATAGTGATTGGTCGATGGGTCGACCAATGAAAAGAGAGGAAACTAATGTGAAATTTTTAAGCTGTATACGAATTCTTTTTGCTTACACAAACTTGGTTTTGATGTTTTGATATAAGTAGCTTCAAGAGTTAAAAGATGGAAAGCTGTGCGGCCATGTGCAAGTATGGAAAATTTATCATCTGAATAGTTTTGTGCGCATAATTGGTTATGTAGGAGATGTTATAACCAATTATGCGCACAAAACTATTCAGATGATAAATTTTCCATACTTGCACATGGCCGCACAGCTTTCCGTCTTTTAACTCTTGAAGCTACTTATATCAAAACATCAAAACCAAGTTTGTGTAAGCAAAAAGAATTCGTATACAGCTTAAAAATTTCACATTAGTTTCCTCTCTTTTCATTGGTCGACCCATCGACCAATCACTATCGAGTATTCCTCTATATAAGCGAGCAACACTTCTATCTTTTTCATTCTGACGTATTTCTCCTGAAGACGAGTCAGACGAAAAGCTTCAAGAAAATGAATGTATTACTTTCCGCAATATTCAAGTTTTGTACCACCAATCAACACTTTGACTTTTCATTATCAACAGCAAAACTAACTTGAACAATGGCATATTTTGTTCCATCTTTTGTGAAATGAGTACAGCAATAACAACACCATAAATAGCAATGATACCAGCCATGACAACGGGAACAACAGATTTCATGATTAACTCAGGACGCATGATACTCATTGCAGCAATACCGGTTCCAGATTTTGCTGTTCCATAAGCTGCTCCAAGAGCTGGAAAATAAAACAGTTAACATTAGGCATACAGATTTATTTTTGGTATATTGAGACACTTCAATTAAGCATACAGTTGATAAATGGGTTGCCAACAATTTAGTCACATGCAACAGAAAGAAATTCTTTCTGACTTCTGCAAACCAACTACGAAATTTTCAATAAATTACAAACTGGGGTGAGAGGAGCAATGCTCGAAAAATAGTTTTTGCTTGTGATAGGGTCAAGGATAAGGTTCAGGGTTAAATCAGATCTTTGTCACACATGTTGTTGAGGTGGCCGTGATATTAAAATTACTAGCAACCAATAGATGAAGACCAAAATAAGCAATTTACCCCATAAAAAAAGGAAGTAGCTGTTTGGCTATTGATGGCATTTTACATTTGGGGGCTATTTTGCCATAACCATTCATGTGTGCTTAAATAGTCATAATTGCTATCATTCTGGTTGTGATGCTGTGGCAAGTGGATAGTGCAGCTGCCTTGAGAAGCAAAGGTTACAAGTTGGAATCTTCACTGGCAAGTCACTTAAGACGAAGGCAGTGTAGGGAGGGCAATATAAGAGTGTACGGGGTGGTGTATACTGGAAGAGAGTGTACACTGGAGGTGCAAATTTTTTTAATTTGTCATTGAAATTGACCAATCAGAAATGACCAAAAGTCACATGTTTTATATGTCATTAAAATTGATCAATCAAAAATGTCTGATAGCAAAATAGCCTCCAAGAGTAAAATGCAGTTGATGGCTAAATAGCCACTGCCTAAAGTAAACTGGAGTAATTTGGAACAAGTTAATATAAATTTAGCCACACTTCACATAATTTGAACAAATACATTGATTTCAACCTCATGTGATTTCAAACAATTTTTTTACAATCTCAACAAGACTAGTTTTGCTTGACTGCACTTGCAGTGATGCGCAGCTCACCTAGATACAATATGATAATATGCAACTGACCAAGCAATGATTTTATTAACACGTTGGGTGCTGCGTGTATATCGCGCGTGCATACTGGCTGGTGCCGGCCATTTCTGTCTGCGGTTTTCCAGTGCGTTTATTTTCCGACGAGAAAAGCAAGCAAAATTGATATACTGCTACTTCTCTAAGCCATTCTTGTGCATACACACACACAGACATTCAGAAAACCATGTCTAGGCTTATCACGACGTTAAACTACGTCGAATCCAGCGATTTGGCAGTTAACCGATGGCATTTACCAAACGACGTAGATTTACGTCATAAAGCACTCTGCGCAAAAAAAGTCAACGACGTAAATATACGTCAAACGGCACCCAACGTGTTAAGAACCATAAGAATCCATGGCAAGCTTTCTAAGATTAAAAGCCTAGCAGCTTACACAGGTACCCCAGCCATTGCCAAAAAAAATTGAAACCAGAAACTATTAGATGTACTCCTAAAATCTGATCTAATATCCAAATTGAAAAATCAATAAGTACATAAATATAAACTAAGCTATGGATTACAATTGCACTTCAAATTGGATAAATGCACAGATCAAGCCGCAATGCCATTACATCAGTATATTCAACTTCTACAACATCTTCCTCAATGACCCTCATGATTTTTAAGCTCCATAACCTTGTCCAAATCAATTTTCTTTTGGGGTAACTCAGGACAGCAATCCACCTAGTTTAAGAAACCTTATTTCTGAATCCAACAAATACTGAGACATACGACGTTGCCTAATGGTAAATAATTATGCAAATGTACAAGAAAAGTTGTTAGATCAAAGTAAATTGGCAAAAACAGCAGATAATATTTGAAAAGTAAACTTGCCCTAAATTATCATGGTATACCCTAGCCCAGGGGTGGGAAAACTGCTGGCCACATGTGAATAAAACTACTTTGGTTCATTTGTCTAATAATTGTTGGTTTTTAATGTTGTACCAAATTTAAAATGCAAATCAATTATAATAATATACCAATGTGTTTGTTAAAAAGTGCAGCTCTTCAGCTAGCTTACGTGACTGCGATGCAGATCTCAAGCCAAAACAATTGCCCACCCCTGTCCTAGCCAATTGTACATATCAATTTGCCAAAACTCTTAGCTTCAAACTTTTACAAGAATAACCAATAAATCTAACTAAACTTTTACAAAGCAATTTGTTTTGGTTGATAACACAATTCATAAATGCACCAGGAAGTTTTAATATTGTAGGTGGTCAACAATACATAGCATAAACTGTCAATACGAATGTACAAGTTATATATTGCTTTTTACTACTCCAGATTTGGCACTTTTGATTGATTTGGCTTAGGAAGCTAGGTAAGAAGCAACAGTCCAATCATTGGTTAGCCAGCAAAACTAACTAAGCTTGTACATGCAAATTAAAATAAGGAATGAAAAATCTGAGCAGCTATACGGAGGATATACAACTGCACTAATAGTATGAACAACCATGACACTTTTTAACTATTAAGACTCATAAGATCTACAGCTTAGCTCCTCCCACTGGTTTCGTGACTATCAACAATACTTTTAAATGCTATATTCAAACTATCCTGCAACTTGCGTTTCACAGCAAGTCAAGACTAAAGAAAAAGAAAAATGGTAGAATACATGAAATTACCACATATATCGGTTGGCCTTACCGCTGAACACCATAGCAGATGCTGCACCCATTGAGCTGAAAAAGGACGCATATGGAGGATTAGCTTCACCGAATGTAACCATTTTTTTTTTTATTGAAAAAGTGAATACAACTACGTTGCAGTAACAAATCAAACTTAACAAAAACGACTAAATACAAACACTTGTTCAAATTTGATCACAGAACTTTACAATTAAGAAATTTAAACTCGCCTAACTAAACTCAACAAAACCACAAACCGAAAACTTTTTCGTGACCTAAACGTAAATGATCTGATCACATGATTTTAGTCTCCAAACAGACAATCATGTGATAATAAATGTAGGAAAATAAATTATTTTTAAAGGCTTTCAATTTCAGTTTATAAACATTGCACATTTGCACCAAAAAATTTTTGCTATCAAACCAAATATACAAAATTCATCAAGTGACACCATTGCGTCCACAAAAACCATAAATAACTTGTTTTGAAGCAAAGATTTGCGGTCATTAAAAAAGACGCGAGGGCGTTTATGAGTCAGATCTAGCTGGTTCCTACCATCCAGTAGCATAGTCACAATTTCTATTCGAGGGACATTACAAAATGTTTAATTTTTTTTTGTTCTAGGATATTTTCCGAAAATTTTTTGAAAATACAAATTTTTAAAACATTGAAGTACTGTTACGGTAACCAGCAGAATTTTGCAAGTTGCTCCAGAATCTGTCTACCTATAGTCCGCATTCAGCAGTCACTAGTAAGCCTACTTGTCATTATCGGTAGGCGAAAGGTATGGTTTACAGCTAAAGCGTGAACTTGAAAAAACCACGGTCCACGTTTCTGACTGATTATGCCACTTGCAATATAACGCTCGAGAGCTTAACTCACAGATTATCGACTGCAAATTTAATGCTCAGCCTTTTGAGCTATCGCCTACACTGAACAAAGCTTAAAGTATTTTAACTGATACAACAATAAATTTATTTATGAGGTTTACAAACTACAAAACAGGAATTAAAATTAGAAGAAACCGCGATGAGATCTCTGATCTAGGCCATGGAAAGTTGCCTGGCTTTTGGGGTCTAATGTTCCACGTCCTGTTTCGAGAAAGGTGGCAACCAAGAAATATATTAGCAACAAAGTTAAATTTCATCTCATTTCGATCTTTGAAGATTTGCGCGGGCTTTGAAAGGTCGCGTCCACACCCCGCTTTTGATACAACTTCTGCTTTCTCCGATTTTCTGCCAATGGTGATGTTGCTATTTGCGGAGCAGGCACGGATGACCCCTGTTTAAAAATTGCAACAAAATGGCGATCGATTAATCTGAACATATTTTAGCACAAAACACGAATCTAGGTAACACTTCAGCGAGACTGTCCCTGGGGTTGAACGTGGGACTTATTTTAATGAATTATTTGGTCTGACATGGACAAAATTTGTAATTTCAATTACCTTTGAGGAAAATATACTCCAAGAACCGATCGGCTCAAAAAAAGTGGCAATCATTTTCGGATAGGTCAGAAATATAGACTGATAGCTCCACCACCAAGGCAGGCTGTTACTGGTGTGTGACCACATGTCGCTTCTTGTAACATGCTGAGAGAGCACCTTCCTAATTTAACCCGGTTGAGCAAAGAAGGGTAAACTACGGCTTCTAAGCCAGATCCGTCCTGCCAAACACTTCTACAAAACTTGAAACGTATACAAATGTGGAAGCTTTTGAAACCAAATTTAACCTCTGTATTTTTAAGGCAAACGTCTAACACCTTTTATCATCCTTATTTTTTCACATTGGCCACCAAGGGCGTAGCCAGAAAAAAATTGAGAGGGGGCCAAATTTTGCAACTTTTAATGTGACGTCATTTACTTATAACGGCATTTTGCCTTTTGTGAACTACGCTCGTCCCTACTATAAAAATTGCTGTACAAAACTGAGAAAGTGCGAATGCGATTTCACTAATCTAATGTAGTTTTATCAAGAACGGCTTTAATAGTTCAATTTCAATTGTGACGTATAACGTACTATTTAAGGAATTTCAAGGAAACCACTCCCACTGGTAGGTTGAACGTTCTGATAAAAGAAGCAACGTCTTTGTAGTAGTCCGCATCGCAATTACACAAGAAAGCGCTCAGCGGGACGTTTATTTCTTGTAATTACCATAACTTGGATTATCAATTCATACCTCAACTGCGACATAGAAGAAAAACTTCGGCGATATTTAGTGTGTAAAACGTACACATCTTGTTTGATAACATTTGAAAGTTTAAAAACTTAAAAAGTTAGGCCCAACCCACCCCCTTGCTGAAAGTCAACAATAAACTCTAATGTACCTCCAGAGGCGCACAAAAATTTGTTTTTATTTTTTTGATACTGTTTTGTAATTTGACTTAAAATTCAGGGGGGCCATGGCCCCTTTGGCCCCCCTGGCTACGCCTATGTTGGCCACGATGAAAAAGATCACCCAACATGTAAACAAGTACAGCAAACAATTATACTTGAACATAGAATTTTGCCGTCAGTGTTCTGATTTTCAAAAAAAAAAACAGGTTTCAATTCGTATTGTGTCATGTTTCCAGACACAAGACATAGGACTCCTAAAGTTGCGATGGGAGCTGATTGATCGTCAATGTGACTTCGTTTTAAAAGTAATTAATCTTTTCCTTGACAAGTGAAACAAAATTTTCAAAATGGCGGCAAATGCTATAGAGAATGCTTGTGTTTTGTCCCACGTAAACATGTGGGCGGTCATTTAACGCGACGACCTGGAAGAAGTGGAGGAGGAGACAGAAAAGATTGGTTTGAAGGAGGATGCCCGGAATTGAGCAAAGTGAAGAGACGGAGTGCAAGCAATTGCAGAATGAGGTGAATCGGCCCTTCTCTGCTAAGGGGAGAACAGGAAGTCGATTTTACGTCATTTTTTCACGTTTCGCAGGTTCTGAGATGCTGATTCAATGTTCGTCTACAACTACACACTTGCATTCGAACCAGATTTTGTATTGGAGCATCGTAGCACTTTAAATTCCGAATGCTCTTCCTGACGAATACCAATGGTGTTTATAAGAAGGCTGAAACACCACTACACCACGATGGCTACCGGAAAAAAACTAAATAACTACTACACTGTAACCTAACAAATAGAAATTGGCAAAGGAAACTACTCAATTGCTCTGTTATAAGAGTTAACTTAGTGTCATTCTATTCCTTGTATTTTGCACCACGTTCTTGAATGGTGCTAGGGCATCGCAATAATGAACGACGTTTTTGCCCTCATCCAGTCAGATTAAGAAAATTTTTGGCTTGCAGTCTAAAATGATTGCCCACCTCTGCGGTAAAGCTCGAATAACTATTGTTGTTATCCGACCCCTTCCTTCCGAGGGATGGGGGTATGGCGGGACACCATGAAGCTTTAGAACATGGATAACTCTCGCGCATGGCATAAAGTTTGATTCACTGATTTAGGAAGTTGCTTTTGATTATCACCTTTGATATACTTTTTCTTTTCAAAATAGTTACTCGCGATAACGCATCTTTAACACGCGAATCGTCGTCGCACCGAGAACCTGAAAACCAGATATCAATGATGAAAACAGTTTTTGATACATAAAGCAATAAGCAATTGGGCATTAATAATCTTTATAACTAAGCTTCATCTAATTTCATATGGTCAGATACATAGAAAAAACAATGGTGGGTGACCGGTGGTATAGACAAGAATCGATTCTTGTTGTTTTGGTAATAGCTTTTCTTCTTCCTTGGGATGGAAGAACGACATGAAATATTATACGGTTAGGGTGAAAGCGTCAGTCCTTATCGAGCTACTCATAAGAACATATTTGTAAACTGATAACTGCAACACTAACAAGGACCGCCATAGCTGGATGTTGAAAGACGAAGTTAAGTAGGCTCAGTATTTAACAGGATAAAACATCAAACAATTTCGACTTTTGTAGTGCTTCCCTTTTCTTTTCTTCGAATAGGCGACAAGGCACGAAAGAGATATAATCTGGTACGCACCGCTAACCTAATCAAACCAAGATAAGGGAAGAGCGATAGGTAAACTGGAAATTTCGGCATGAACATGACGGACTGCCATAGGTGAATGCCCAAAGTCGCCTCGTATAGCAAGCTGGGTAAAAGTTCTATTTCTAACCCGGTGAAATTCAAGATCCACTCTTCGTTCTCATGGGAACCTCATTAAAACATACATCAATGATAAATTGCGAAGGTAAAATCGAAGTCGAGTCGGCATCTATCCCTTCTCCCAAATCACTACTCAAAGAATCCAGCAGCCTCCCCCCCCCCCCCCCGAAATTAGTAAAACGTTTACTTTCCACAAAAATTCCCCATCCCAAGGAAGCACATAATGTTACTGTAATTTTATTCATTTAGTCAGTTTGCTTCTCAAAAACAAAAGTTGGACGTTTACCAGTCAATCGTATTCTTACGAGCAGCGCTTCCCATCTGATGAGCCGCAAAGCATTTCAAAATATATTTTATGAATTTGATCCTAAAAAAAGGTGGCAAGTAGGCGACGATCCTTTAGTCGACGTTTATTTTGAAAAAGGATCCTCAACTTTAGGAAGTATAACGATATTGTCCCAAATCGGTAAAGTGGTCGTTTCCTTAAAGTTATCTAAAAAACGATCTTGTCTTGAAAAAAAGCTCGTAGCGATGCATCAGCAAAAGTGGGCTGCAAACTGGAAAGGGTGGAAAGCAGTGATTTTGAATATAAATCTTAACTCTTGCCTTGTTAATGTTCGCACATATCGCTGAGGTGATGCAAGAAGTAACGAAAAAAAAATAACAAATTGCACCAATAATAGGGTGTCTACTTTTTCCACTGTTCTTGACATAGCACGCGATTACTTCATTTACAGGGAACACAGTCACACAAAAATTTTTTTTTCAATTATAGTAATGTTTCGATGCCCTGGGGGAATTTGAAGATCTTTTTTGAAGATTTTTGGGAAGTATAAACGCCCATTTTGCCGCAACTGGAAATAGGAACAAAGAATCAAAAGATCTTATTTCCTATCAGTCGACAACGCATTAGCTAGCCTAAACTACAACAGAAAAAGTGATCGGTCAGTGGAAATGGGAGTATACTGGGTTGGTCACTCACAGATTTTCCTTTACCATTAATGGCAGCAGCAATATAATATTTTGTTCAAACCAAATCTTTTTCAATCAAACTCCAACTTTTCTTGGGGTCACCTTAGACTGCACTCTTTCCTTTTCGAAACACGTATCTTCGCTGAAGGTCAAGTTTTTCCCACGTCTCAAGGCCTTACGCTGTATCTCTGCTTCCTCATGGGGCCCCTCTAAGGAGTCCCCATCTCTTCTGTATAAAGCTTTTCTTCGGCCCCTTCTCACTTATACTTCACCCAGATGGTTTCCTTTCTTAAGCGCAACCAATATGACCACATTGGAACGCCTCTACCGAGCGGCCAGTCGCGCCATTACCGGCTGCCTCTCGTCCTACCCTATCCAACTTCTTCTCTCAGAGGCTTCTCTACCCCGCTTCCGAGTCACCCCGACTCATCCTATGAGGGGCCCTTCGTTTCCCAACCTCCTTTGCCATTTCAGGTTTGGCCAGACATGGAGTGAAACCAAAACTCTGCAGATCGTCCTGGAGAGCTTTTGCGTCCACTCACCCGCTCATGCTTTCTTCTTCTTTTCCTAGGGAGGCTCTTCTTGTTTGCCCTCCCTTTCCTCCTCGGAACCAGCCTTCTTCCACTGTGGAATCCACCCTCTCCTCTCCATGCTCTCGTTCTAATCTCCCTCCTCATCAAGGTGCGGCTTTCGCTCGCCTTGACTCTCTTCCCTTTCATGATCTGGTACTCTGGACTGAGGGCTCAGCCGTATTTACCAACTGCTCTCTCTGTGGCACTGAGGCCACTCTTTCCTTTTCAGCTGGCCCAGTTCGCTCGAGTTTCTCTGCTGAAGCCTGCGCCATTCTGCACGCTCTTTGCTGGTTTCGGCAGCACCAATAAATCTGCCACTTCTCTTCTCCTCCTATCTGACTCTCGCTCACTCCTCGCCACCCTATCCTCTCCTCCATCTTTCCTTTTACGTACCTCGATCTCTCTGGAAGATCTGGCAGGAACTGTCTTCTCTCTCTCCTTCTGTCTTATCAGGCTACAATGGATCCCCGGACACTCGTTTCTACCAGGGAACGACGCGGCTGATGAGCTGGCCAGATGGGGAGCGCTACTTGCGCCCTCTGCAATTCCTTGTAGTTTCTCTCCTCTTATCTCTCGTATCCACTCTTCTTTTTTCTCGGGCTGGAGGCGTACTGTCTCATCGAAATTCCTCGACACACAGGTTTTCTCGATTTCCACCGAGGAACTTGTGGTCCCTCGTCATGCTCGCTGTGTTCTCTCTCGTCTACGCTGCAATGGACACAGCCTTCATTTAGGTTCCTATCTCCTAAGGATTGGCAGAATTGAGAATCCTTCATGCTGCGCCTACGGACATTCCTCCGAGGACACCTCTCATCTCATTCTGCACTGTCCAGCTAAGGACTCTTTGCACCGCTCGCTCTTTGGCGACTCTTTGTCTCTCTACGACCTCTGGTCCAGGCCTTGGGGAGTTTCCCGGCTTCTGGGGCTCCATGGTGTTCCACCATGCCCCCATCCCTCAGAAAGGGTCGGGTAAAAACGACAACTAAATCTTTGCTTCCAAAATTCAATTGATGACTAGTCCTCTGATTTATTGCAAAGAAAATAACTCAATAGACTAGTATATTTCACGTCTTTTAACCACAATGCACAAAAACACCTACGACGTACTGGTATTCGATCTTACTTTTTTTTGGAAACCTTTCATCCACAGTAAAGCAACAACTCAACTTTCCGAACTTTTGAGAAGCATTCGTATGATCCCACTTACAACAAAGATCAAATTAGCAATAAAACTCTGATTTCACAGTAGCATTTTCCTTGCTTTTGAGAGTATTAAAACATTACCATTTAAAAAATTTTTTTTGTATTGGTTTCTGTCTGAATTTGTCCCCTGTAAATCATATGTTAATCGCTTGCTTTTTCAAATAAGTGGACACCCTAAACAGCAACCATAACAATTAACCTTTTTCTTAAACATCAAAGACTGAGTTTCGTAACTCCAAACAATTCCTTACATTCGACAAAAAACTTGCCACAATTACTCCATCCCCCCCTTCTTGTACGAGTAAATCGGCTTAACACTTTTTAGAAACCGCATTTCTTCAATGCAAGTGTACTCACCTTCACTTCTCTTGTATTTTACGTCGATGATATCACCTGGGGCAATTGTTTGTAAAGTGGGACTCGACGGCCTAGACAAACACGTGATTATGACCAAGGCCAACGGCAAGCAGTGCGGGTAACTTACCCTTTGTCGCAGTCCATGGAAGAACCGACTTTCGAGTCCATGGGTGATATGCTACAAAAATAGGTAACGCTAGCATAAAGCAGGTCTGGGCTCGTATCTGCAGTATATAAATTACTTGAAACTGCTTAAAAGATGACAGATTTATTGCAGATTCAAACTGATTCTTTCTTCTTTCTGACGAACCACTTCTAACAAGAGCTAGACGCCAATGGTCTTGTTTTCACACTTTTAAAAAAGTACAATCTGTCATCATTCAAAGCAATTTTCTACCACCAAATACATGTTCAACTAGTCTTTGCGAAGTTGTGCCTACAACAAGATTCTCTACGGCATATCCGTGCGTGGTTACAACCTTTACGACAAAAATGCACAGTGCCAGCAAAACTGACAACTCTAGTGTGGGTCTGAACGTTCTATGATTAACTGAGAAAATTTTTCTCGTAAAAGGATAAAAATTAAGCTGCTAATAAAAGTCCACAAAATCTTACCATTTTACGGGTTGAAAACCGCAGTCAGTTTTCGGCGAATCAAGAGGCCTCAAGGCGGAAAAACGGGACCCACTGAGGAGAAAGGTACGACTAGGAGCGGAGCTGGGGCGCGAAAACCGATCTTGATCTTCAGCGCTAAGTTGGGACATTGTTATTTTGGAACCACCAGCTTTAATCACGGTTTTGGTCGCTAAAATTACAATGGCCTATTGTAAAATACCAGTGCTGAAACATATTCAGGAAGAGCTCAAGGAAGATAGAAAAATCAGTAGCTTTTAGCTTAACGTGCCACTACTTATGGTACCAAGGTGATCAAGGTACAGTCTTGTCATGAGTTTTAACTGACCTAAACCTTGACAATTTCGAGAAGATTTTTAAAGGAACTGCACGCTCACAATGTGCTTGTTCACGTCAGCAAGCTCAACAATTTGATACATATCACCACAATTTATCTGTTGGTAACGGTTCCCCCGTGAATTCAAAGCCCCATTGTACTGGTTAGGAACAGTATCCCAAAATCAGGTGTTGTGTTGTACCAGTAAGAAGTCAGATATGAAAGGGAATAAACAGTGGCAGACACACACTGAACCAGGAGCAGAGACGCAGTTAACACTGAAAGGAAAAAAATCAGACGTAAACTCTGACCTTACACGCAGTAGGGCATTTTTAATTTTCTCATGTCGAAAATTTGATTTGTACAGACCGCTAAAATGAGACAAATAGGTGAGATAACATTCTCTGCGAAATTTCAAGAAATTATTTCAACATTAACCACTTGCGCAAGGAAGTTGAAAAGTAAGCAAAATCAATAAAAAAGAAATTTTATGCTACATAACCATATTAACGTAGTTTTCACCTGAACGCATTTTAGGCAGACACAATACGATAAGATTTTGTTTTGCCCGTTTGGAATAACCAAGTTTACTATTATCCCATTTTTCGGCTTTGGGAAATCTAACTCGATGATACTAGACCACCTGCGGAGCGTACTGTTTCTGTTCATCTGCACCCAATGAAGAATTGATCTGTGCTATATGCGCGACGCCTCGTTCTGCCTCATGGCTTGTCACCCTCAGCGTAGAAATAGTTTTCTTGACCCTTTGGTACGCCTCATTTTCAGCCTAGTCTTTACGATCAATGACTAAGAAGCTCCAGACCATTGAAAGTGTTGTGAATAATCGTACAGTTGTTGTTGTTGTTGTGCGGAAGTTAAAGTTTACTCTCAGCAATTACTTCACGTAATACAGCCCACAATGGCAGATCTTTGGATTCATGATTATTTGCTGCACAGTCGAATCCGGTTAATTGCATATCGGATAATAGCATAATCCGTTTTATCCCATTAAAATTGTAAATCCCAAACCACAGTCAATCATTTGTTAAGAACATATTTCGGATAATCGCATAGCGATTTATTGCATAACCCGCTTAATTGAATAGAATTGAAAACAATTATTCGATTACAAAACAAAAAGTTGCAAAATTTCAGTGACAAAAACACGATTGTTTCAAAGTCTTGGCAGAAACAAACTGAAAGGTACAGAACAACGCCGATTGCCAACGTCACAAAACGAAAAAGGCTGCCCTCGATAAGAGATCAAAAGCAATGCAACGTACGATGTGATTGATGTTCAGTGATGCAAATCTTGAGCTTGTACATCACGTTTATGTGAAGAAGTTTTACAAAACAATCAAGTTGAGAACGACGACGCTAATCAAGAAAACTCTGCCAACGCAAGTGCTGTGATTCCACCAAAAAATAAAAAAGTGCTTCACGCACTTGATATAATTAGACGACGACTGCAATTTGAAGGGGAGAATATGGACACATTTCTTCGACTAGAAAGAAAAATGCAAGATAGCATGCAAAACAAAATTAAACAAACAACAATCGCGCAGTATTTCGCTTGAAACAAATAAAGTTCCATTTAAACTCTTTATTTGCATGTTTTTATTTACTTTTTGAGCAAGAAAACAATGGCATTGCGCTTGCTTTAAAGCATGGCGAGTAGACGTTTTTATGCGTAACCACTGTTGCGTTTCAGTTCGACTTCGCATAATTCGCTTAATCGCATAAAAAGGCTTAGAAAATTGACTATGCAATTAACCGGATTCGACTGTATTACGAACCACATTCCGCTTATCGAAATCAGTAATTCTGCTGTGAAACAGTGCGAGGCCTACGAGAACCTCCTACAAGTACCACATTCGTCTCTAGTAGGCCTTGATAGCTAATGAGCTACTTCTCCATCGGTATACATGGCAAACTCCTCCATGCACATTTAGTCGTTGAGAGATGCATGTGGCCTGCAACTGAATCTCAGCTGTACCAGTGGCTTATGTAAACCCTCGCAATAAACACACACCTAGCAACTGACGAGACACTTTGGGCTGCTTATTATCAACTAGCGGCATTAGGTTTCAATTGATGTTGCTTCCTAAACAGTTGCATTATGAGGGAATATTTCGCTCGTGCCGTCTATCTGGCTCGATATAAGGCGCAACGATAGCAGAATCTGATACCTTCCTTTGATACGCCTCCGAGAAACATGATACTGAGTTTCAATAATTCAGCATAATCGTCCCTACAATGAGCAAGTTGAAGCTGGTTGATTGCTGACTGCTGCGCAAACATGTTGGTACGGCTCTGTAATAGCCGTATCATTCAGAGGTGAGCTGAAGTCCACTTGACTTATATTTGACCAAAAGTTTCCGAACTGAACGAAAATGTCGATGACTGGGGACTTGAAAATATAACAATCTAAGAAAAAACCTCCTCAAGAACAATCTCCGACGTATGATGTCGGTAGGATAAATATACGTTGTTTCTTGAGAGCAGTTTCGATCAAAACATATTGCACGCTTAGGGTCTGCTCTGTACCCCCTGTGTACTTCCGAAACAACTGCTTTATCTTCGATGTACGCCTCTCCCAATGTCAGTTTTGGGACAAGCAGAAGCTTGGTAACGTCTTTACCAGACACTAAAATAAACCGTGAACTTTGGCGTAATTGTAATGCCAAATTACTCATAATCTTCCCGTCCCAATGTATAGTCAATGGAGTGCGAGGGTAAAAGGTTTCCCCAATTTCATACAGCTTCTGGCGAACTTTGTGAATTAAACTAGGGGTTATCATCAGATTAGCGGCGAGCTGAAACAAATAAACGTTTGGACTCAACTAGTGCATTCGCAATGTGAATGGTCTTTCTCGTGGTGGTACTGGTCCAGTCTAATGCTGCTGCAACCTCTGGGGTTACTACAGGATTTCTCCCTCGTCAAAATTTTGGTGGACAGCTTTCAGCACCAGTCTTCGGGCGTTCGGAGCACATCAGTCTACCAGTTGAGGGCCGAAGCTCATCTTCAGATTTCGATATTGTTTTCTGGCTGACTGCTCACTTCTGAGTCACCGAATTCAAGTATGAAAAACATCGCTAAAATCCACACCACAATCCGTTTCCGCCTCGACTCGCTCTTTCTTCTTTAATAGTCTATTGCTTACTCGCTTTTCTCTTTTAGATAGAACAAGGTCAACACCAGCAATGGAATCAAGGCGCTCCTTTTCTCTCTAGGCAAGAAATTGGCGATCTTCTTCAATTTTGATCATATGCAACGCCTTACTGTGTCATACTTGAAATAGATCATTTACTTCTGGAAGTCTGTCTGTTCGACTAACTCACTGGCGTTATTCCAATGGATGGACTTCTTAGGGTTTTGCCATTTCTGGTGCAATTTTTTCACCTGGTTAATCGCAGTTTTGATGGCGTGTTGAAATTGGTGCTAGTCTCCAAACAAGCAACAGCAATGATATTGTTTCCTTGACACTACTTTTTAAAACAAGTCCTTTTGCACGGTGAAAATCAAACAAAATCCGCATCACTTCTCCTCTAGATAGTCAGCGCTGAAATGATCTCAAGTACCACCTTATAGCAAAATTTCGTCTTTGGACCTTGTCACAGCCTTAGTACCAGCACAAACAGCACTGAACTTACAGTATATCTCCTTAGTCAGCATTACTACGCAGAGGAACAACATACGTAGCTGTAAATACAAATAGTTGTAACTAATTCCCTAAAACATGTAAGTAACGTTATGTCTTGTTTCGGTCTCAAATCACGGACGTACTTTACTGCCTCTCGGTCTAAAAGTTTTCCCAGAAAAATGCCAGATTTTCCCGAAAAACGAGACTTTTTCTATGGCAAGTCCTTGTATTTCGCCGCTTGACTTCGAGTTAAACTGCAACTTCCTTGCGCAACTGGTAAATGTTGATAGATTTCAATGACAATCGGGGTAAAGTTTTCTCTATTAAAAGAAAAAAATACCAACCTGCACATCAATATCGACAATGCTTAGAATTTTGAGTACTACACTAAAAACACCCCAATACCTAGGGAGGGTTGCAACCAGGGGCCTTTGTCATTTCGGTCGTTCAGCAAAGGAGAAGAGGATTGAAGGTCCATCATAGCATTTGAAACCACAAGGTTTTTCTGCTTTGACGAATTCGAGCCGTCTACCAAACGAAAAGAACCTGCAAAAAAAAACAAATTTAACAACAAACGTGACGTTGCGATTGTTTTAGGGGATTAAGCTCTAAACGAGCGACTGAATTGGCAAGGGACTATGGAACTCCGATTGTTAAATGCTTGGGGCACTTCCCGCAGCTTGCACCAATCCTGAGCTACACGACTGCAAAGGTGTGGCTTCAGCAATACCAGGCATACGGAATACCACGGAAACTTTAGGTTACAACAGCAGACTACAAGAAAGAATGATAAGCAAACTTACTATTTGAATCCTGCGAGTTTGAAAGAAAGTCGCAAGGGTTTTGATCAAATTCTAATTTTCGACTGGAAGAGTAAAGGGCATCAGTTTCTTCTGATGGGGCTGGAGGAGTGAAATTGGAATTGTCGAAACCTTGAAGTTCGTAGAAGGATGACGCTGTTGAAGTTTCGTCATAAACTGGGCAGCTACTTTCGATTAAAGTTGACAGTTGATTTTTTTGATCATCGTTGAAAATGTCGGCCATATCACATGCTTGCGTGAGAGGATCATCTATTAGTTCACTGCTGGTAAGATTCAACGAATTATGAAATTGCAATTCCGTCTGGCTCCCACACGCACTGCTATTTTCACAACATCGTAATTTAGTTTCCAATTCTTCGATGTAAGAATCATTTCGTTTCATTGCTTTTTTTAGCTGATCATTTTCCTTAAGTGCAGCTTGCAACCTCGCTTCCAGAGTGGCAACTGTTAGACGACCATATCTGAAATCAAATGGTATCTAGCACTTAAAAAATATTATGTTTAAGAAAGCGAGTACATGATTTAAATTTTGTAAAATCTTTGTTTTTGCCGTATTATTTCTTGTGCGAGCTAGTGTTTTACAGAGTACCTTCTTGAATTGTATTCGGTTTCTGTACGTGCCTTGGCATTAAACGCATTCTAGACAATGATACATCAACAATCGTAACAGCCACCAGTTAGCAGCAGAGCCGTAGTCGTCAGAAAGCCATAAAATTATACATGGAGTTTGAGGCGAGACTTTTTTCGAAGTCATTGTTGCCACAGATTTTATCCACAAACAGTGCTGACCGCTGAACTTATTGTTGTTGTGGTTACCCCTCCTCTTCCTCGGGATGGAGGTACGGCAGGAGCGGCAATCTACGTTCACGCCGTCAACCTAATTGAATTAGGCTGGGGAAAAGTTGGCAGCACATTTCGAACCAGTCACGAATGACTGGTAGCCCCACCACCAACAAGGCGGACAGCTACTGGTGGGTACCCAAGAGTGGCCTCTTACAACATGCTGGCAGAGCAGCTTCACAATTGTAACCCGGTGAAATACATTTACCCCACCTGTCTGCCACGTAAAGATGGAGGCATCTTGTCAAGTGCCTTGCCCACGGACACAACAACCAAGCTTGCCGGTTTGTTCTCCACACTATCCCTTTTTCATGCTGAGCACCAAGCAGGGAAGCTGTGAATACCATTTTTAAAGTCTCTTGGTATGATTTGACATAGGGAATGAACCCCAGATCCAACGAATGCGAAGCGGACGCTATAATCACAACACCATCGCGCTGTTGCTGAACTTTTTCGTAAGAAATATCACTTGGCTGTAAAATGAAGCTTTTGCTAATTACCACTCACCAAAGATGAAGAAGATATTGACATCTCTTAAAAAGCGGCAACACAATAATCAAAAAAAGTACATTACAATTATCTTGTCACAGCGCCTTATTTCCCACAGCAAATCAATCAAACAGTTAACCATAAAACACCGTGTACTCGAATCACATGACATATTCAAACTGAGTATTGGAATAAGCAGAGATTTCAAGAGCAGCCATGGTGTAGTTATGATCGTTTCGCACTGTGCAACTTAAGAATCGAAGATCAAAACCCCGTTGAAATTTCTCACAAAAGGCGTCTGGAGTTCAGAGCGCTGTGATGCCGCAGCAAAAAATTTGGTTCAAAATTGAGTGGATAGTGGCAAACAAACACTGAACGAGCACGTCAAAACCCTCAAAGCGGAAGAAAGGACTAGTTTTTAATAATAACCAGAGATTTTCTTACTTGACTGGTGAGCGCGTATCGAATTCTTGTCTTATTCTTTTGTTCTCTCGCGTCAAATCATCATTGTTTTTCACAAGGTCTTCGTTTATCTAGCAGCAATAAAAATTAAATACCACTTCGAAGCTGTAAAAAAGGGGTGACACGCATGATTGTTCTTTTTATTACGATAGAGATATATCGGTAAAAAGTTTCCACTTGCTAAGCCTTCGCAAAGTTTATGTAAATATGTGAAATACGGAACACATAACACGCACTTAATTTATTCATCTTATGGCACAGTTTCTCAAGAAAAAATTAAAAGACCTTTTTTGCTTCCGTTAACTCCATTTTCATTTCCGTGTAAGTATCTGTTGCCTCTTGGAGGCGTTTGCTTAAATCTAACATCACATCCAGATCTTTGCTGTTAGAAACCCGAGAATCAAGCGAAAATTTATCAAGTGAATCGGAAGAACAGGATGCAACGCTGCTGTCATGTGATCTCGCACTTTCGACTCGATTCTTTAATTTATCATTATCCTTCCGCAGCCTGTCAACTTCATTTTCTAGGCGAAAAATTTCATCCTAAAAATTATTTAAAAGATGTCAGCCACTCATAGTGGCATTATGTTAACTTCTAAAAGCTTTGTAACATTTATCCTTCACATACATCCAAGGGCGAATAACAAAGACGTAGTCTATATTCAAACGACAATTCTACGAGTGTGGTATATTCTCAATCCTTTTTTATTTCAAGACATATATTTTCACACAACAGCAGCAGGTCACTTTCTTTTAAATGTTTTTGGGACAAATTTTGGGTCATATTCAGGACTGCCTAATGGTGAAAAAGGGTGAACACAAATTTTTCTATTTAAATCATTTAAAAAATATGGTTGAAGCAGTAAGAACTCCTTGGTAAGCTGAAAACAATGCAAAGTGACTCGCAAAAGCACTTAAACTGCCTTGCAAAGTAACTGGTTCTCTTTGCATCACCTCATACTCTTTGAGAATCAGTTCAAATCGTGTTCGACGCAACTCTCGTGATTTGCTTCTACTTTGATCAGCTTCATCCTGTTTTGGCAAGACACCGCCTAAAAAACAAACCAAGATGAAAAGCTTCACACAATCATAGCCTAAACTTTAAAAGACTAATCGTTCTACACCTTTTGATGCACACATGAAACGTTAGCAAATAAATGTCAAATATCTAGACTACCGCCTTACTAATTCATCTATTTTTGATCAAACACAATAAACAATCATCACAATTGAAAGATGTGAACACAAGTTTATCGACAAAGGATGTATCCAGTGAGCAGCTGAAAAGAACCATAAATGAACCAGGCCCTGGCAGGTCTGGTGAGACTGACGTGTATGCTGCCTCAAGCAGATGTGTATGCAGCCCAAGCCATAGTTTGAATCCAAAGTGATGATTGGAAAACAAATTAAAGATCTTCTCTGCCAAAAGCTAAAACAAATCATGTACTCTTTTGAAAACAACTCTGTGACTCAATTAATAGTGTCAAGTTGTCAATATTGATAGCTATTGGGTATCTACAGTATAAAAAGTCAAGCAAAACTACCAATGATTTTCCTTAGAGGACTTTTTGAAGTGATTTCAACTCTGCATGTCGGGCATTGATTGTTTCGATCCAACCAGACATTCATGCATGAACTGCAGAACACATGCTGATTGGAGCAGGTAACTGGTTCTTTTACCTGAAACATTCAAAAACATGTGAGAAACTATTGTTTACACATGAGTAGTCGATTATATAACTCACTTTCTCAAAATCTAAAAATCATGCTTAATATTGTCAACAATCCTTGCATCCTTTTTTTTATGGATCTTCTTCTGGCTTATTTAAATTTCTTCGAGTCCATTCAAGTGTTATTTTGGTGAAGCTGTTGTTTGTTCTTTGTTTTTACTACATGGCCAATGACCAGCTAGTTTTGGTTTTATACCGCATTGGATTAAAACTTGATCTGTCTTAATGATTACAATTAATATAGTTCCTAAACCTTTCAAGCAAAAATGTGATGTGTCTAAAATGTCTTGTTGAGAGAAGGGTAAATTTGAATGAGAACAGCAAAATACCAACTGGCAACTAAAAACTTGTGAAGTACACAAGGCAGCAGCAACAGCTTGTTGGGCCAATGCTAAAGACAACTCAATAACAGGTAATAGTGTTTGAAAGTTAGAAAATTAATGCTGAGCCAGGCACATCATTAGCTAAATCTGAATGAAATTAGTGTTTTTATTTTGAATCAAAACTGAGGGAGTGGAAGATAAAGGCCTATTTAAGAAAACACTATTTTGCTCTAATGCTTGATATAAATTTCCTAGGGGCATATAGCTTATACTAACTGCAGCAACAGCTTCAACATCAACTGATAAGGATGAGAAAAATGTTGTCAACTAATTCACTGCAAGTGCAACAATCGATGTTTGAGAATTGGCTTTACATAAAGACTTTATATCAAATTCAAAGTTTACTTTCAAATTGATACTTTGGGATTAAACTCCAGATGGTGCAGATTACACTGTTGCACAGAAGAATTGCTGCACAGTCAAAAAGTACGGTCATTTAGCAGTCTCCATTAATCCTTTGTTCTCTATTGTGATCCACTTGTCAAGTGAGTTGGAATGCCACTTATGATGGCAATGATTGAGCAATGCAACTCAACAGAGGCAATGTTGATGTGCAATTTTACACTTGCAAAGGCATTTGCAGTAATTTTTTCTATTTTGGTTACACTGTCTGTGGTAGCATGCATTATGCTAGAATACTGGTAACTCTGAAGCCAGTAAAAACTCAACAATGCTCTCGTCCAACTGACCCAGTGCTTCCATTATCAGAGAATGATAATCAATAATATAGCCCTATGGCTAAAAAAAGTAATTAAATTTTGATGTGTGATTGCTTGGTGAAAATACTTTCTAAAGATTCTATATGTCAGCTCAAGATAGGCTACAGATATAGATTTATATCTGCTTATGAAAACCAAAACTTGAAAATAAGACCACAGTAAAGGCAAAGTGGGAAGGCCATAACGCTTTCAGCACAACAATGTATGCTAAATCTTGCTTTTATGCATTTTACTGATGAATGTTGACCACAAAACTTCTTTGATGCTGCCTTCACTTAAGCTAACGTTTTTTTGACCACAAAAATTGACATCATCAGAACAACAAAAATGACAATTGTACTAGAACTACTAACACTTGTATACAACACAATTTTTAAAATGGCAACACATATACTTAATAAGAGGTTAGCCTTAACAAGGGCCCCACTAAAAAATTTGTGTGGTTACCATTTACCAATAACATGACAATAACTTTTTCTAGTTATAGAGCATAAAATGAACAAAGAGTTTTGGAGACTGCAAAACGACTTTTGAGATGGTCAAGTTAACAGTAAAGCAGAGATATTGCTGCAATCAGTATAAGCCATGATTTGAAACTGCAGTAGCAAATGGCAATTTTCCTCAGCCATACTGATTACAACATCACATTCTGAGCATTCAATTCACAGTCTATCAATTACAAGTCTGCTCAATCCACTGTGACAAAGATAATAATCAAGAGACAGTACGTTTTATTTCAATGTTAGGTGAGCAGCTCTATCAAATACAATGTTTACTGCAGCAACGGAATTGAACTTTATTCTTTGCAGCACACTCTACAATTGACCCTTGATGAAGCACACTGTAATTGATATTTAGGCCTTCACAGTTACAGACATTATCACAATGCACTTGGTAAAAAACAGTGAAAAAACTATTTTACAAGCAGAAATGAAGCAAAAAATAAATAAAATGTGCACAATTTACCTTCTCAAGGCATATTTGGCAAGAAATTGGAAGAGTGAAAGACACTGAGGATTGCATTGTTTTCCCGCCAAATGTTACTACTCGTGAATGAATGAATGAATGAATGATTGAACGCCGTAAAAACGCAGACAAAACAAACCGATGCAGAGTTTCCAAGTACAATCGAGTAACTCAAAATCAGCAACCTGAACCAGCGCTTGTTTCAATTGTCCGCATTTTTGCCTTGTATTTTCATTTTCCAACGAATTAAAAGTTTGTGATAAAGTACGCAGTGTTATTCATTAATTAAGAATTTTTTCCTCTTAACTAGCTGAATAGAAAAATTAAAGCAGAAGAATCTGCTCAATAAATGCAAGGATAATAGAACCAGCCGCGCACAAGATCCTAAAGAACCAATTCGTTATGAGACGGAATTATTACATTTAAAAAAATCGATTAAAAATTTAAATGCCACTTTTAAAAATCCGATTTTTGATCATACCATTCGATCCAGTTTTGATGTTTGATTAATGAGCTGTTGCAAAAGCGGATTAACTTAATAAACACTTGCTGCAAAATGCTTCTTCGTAGAGGCAGTTTCGTTCAGCCATATTCACTTAAACTATTGGCTTAGTTCAGAAGGGAAACTTTGATGATAGGAAGATCAACAAAAGCTAATCTTGGTTTTCAGAAGGCCAGAGTTCGATGCGATGTGCAATGGTCACGTTCTAGGTGCTATGGCCACGTTTCAAATTCAAATTTAACTTGGTCTAACTAAATTTCATTATGCATGCTCGACCAAAGTATATTGTCTTGCCATATGTTCCTTTTTGCATTTGTTGCTAATTGATTTGGGTTCCTATTGTGCTTTTTGAACAAAAATGAAATTGCAACAATCACCAAAAGAAGTACATGTATAAGAGCTGCAAACGTTGCTTTTGCTCATTTTTAAGTTACAGAAGTTTTTTATGTTTTTTTTGGAGATCAACTTTTGAAACTGGCTGTTCGGCAAAATCTCGCACAGCTAGCAAAAACGTAGCAAAGGAGGGTACCGGGACCACGACCTCCCACATTTTTTAAATCCAATTAAGGAACGAAGACCTTTTTAGTTACAACGGCTTCAAAAGGTCGATCTCGAAAAAACCTTCTAACAAACTTGAAAAAAATTGAGAATCGAAAATATCAACTTTTCAAAAGGTACCTAATTCAACAAATTTCGTACGTCTTGGCCAAAAAAAATTCCCTTCTGGCCACACCACTGGGAGCCAGTTCGTTTATTGTTGATAGTTTTGTCAGTTCTCAAAATGAAGAGATTTTGAAAGTGCAAAACTTACGAAAAAACTTTTTGTATATTGAAAACTGAATGGTGAGCCGCCAGTCGCCCATTCCTGCCATAGTTGAACAAACAACAACATGCGGTCGATGGTTAGTAAATGTTATCGTAAATAATGCGCACTTCACCCATATAGTTACACTATGCAATCAAAAGACAAGGCAAGACGGCAGTTGAGAAGCTCAAGTAGTTAAAACGCTAGAAAGCTTTAGCTTTTGTTTCCATTGCACTCATTTTTGCCACACCCGAAAGAAAATTTGTCGTTTATTGCATCCAAAACTGCTTGGGACGAAGGAGGATTTATCACAGGGTGTTTAATTACTTCTGCGAGTTAGCATGACCGAGCAGTTTCCATGACATAACTTTTTCCGTGACATTAACAAGCGTTTAGGTTATATCGATATTCTCTTATTTATGATTATGAGAATTTATTCACATAGACCATCCTGGCGCCATTTGTGGACTTTTTAAGTAGACCAAACATATAGACCGGGAGCTCCACACCAAGAATCAATTACGGCAGAGGCTAAAACATTTTCCAGAACCGAAACAACTTGGAACATCTTTTTAGAAAAAAGAGCAGATACTCCTAAACGGAAACAATTAGAAAACGAACTAAGACTCTTCCTCAGTTTAAAATAGTAACACAACTTTTTGACCTAATCCCTTTAAAACAAATTTGATCTTGAAGTAGTATTGAATTACAATTGATATGGTTATTGAATTGATTGAATCACTATCTGTAGCAGCCAGTAGTGTAGTGAGGGGGATTCAGAAAATACCTACAAATGTGGACTAGGAGGGACGTCTATCCGGAAGAGACGTATGGAGGTAGAGAGGTCAATCAGGGCTTCATGGCCATCCTTCGTGAAAGACTACTTTGGAACTCTCAATTTGAGCTCTTTTTCGTTTCAGCTTACTGTGCTGAGCATTATGCAGGGAAATTGCTCTCTTACTGCGTTTTAACTCATGTTCTGTTTGCTAGTCCTCAGCTTGGGAGGGTCACCACTACTGGTATATTGCTTGGCCCCGCCACCTGTCTGCCTCATAAAGATGGAGGCATCTTGTCAAATGCCTTGCCTCAGGACACAACAAGCACACTTTCCTCAATATGAGTATAAATGTGTTAACAAAACCAGATAGTAATCACAAACAAAGTTTATTCTACATAACTAAAGTAACAAATCTGCCCAAATAAATGTCCTCTTAGGAAAAGATGTCTATGGTTACGGAATATTTGTTTCTTATGATTAACGATTAAATGTTTATGTTTAATAAACTTGTGTTTGTAATTACTCTTTAGTTTGTTAGAATTTGAAATAAAATTTTCTCTCTTTCCAAAATCTACTTATACCGTTAAGCCATTAACCTTTAAACGTTTTGTCAATTGGTTCTGGGCATTTTTTAATATTGTAGAAAATAAAAGTCCCGACGGTGGGCCTGGCGCTCCAATCTCCTTCATTTTTGCTTTCATTCGGTTCTGGCTGTAAGACTACTACTCTCTGAACACCAGCACTGCCTAATGCCTGAAAAACAGATTTCATGAGCTAAAAGCATTTGTACATTGGCTCATTGTTTTGTTGGTTAATCGTTTTTTGGTGACATTTTAAATAGTTTTTACACATTTATATTTTTCTGGAGTATCACCGGTAAGATCACTTGAAAATATTTTGAGCCTTTCCTTCAGAAATGTTTTACCGGATGCCCACCTAGCTCAGAGCGGCACTTCCTCGGAGCAAGATACAACTTTCGGTTTTGAGTGTAAATTCAGTTCCGTTTTCTTTGATGCTTCCTCGCAAACATCCGTGAAAAGTACACAAAAAGTTTAAACAAATTATAAAAGATAGATAGCAGTTTTGTGCTAAAATTAAGGTATACAGACGTATTTGCTAAGGTGTGGTGAAAATGGTTCTAGAAAATGCTTGCAAAACATGTAGTGTGTCTTACCATGATTTAGTTTGCCTACTACCGAACAGAACGAAGTGGTCTCACTGAAAGGAGTAAGAGTAACATTAAGTGATTTTGAAAGTGCTCTATTCGAACGGTGGTCAAACTTTGCTTGCCAGATTTTTTGCGGCTATTCTTGTTAACCCGTGGGTTTTAAATAACCACGATTGGCAAATTAACGAACTACTGGATAATGCTTTGCTCAATTAAATCTAAATTTCAATACAACAATACTTAATGTGTGAATGCTTCATTAAGTTAACGTGTTTTGTTAACTGCTTGTCTATCCAAGCTTGAATGCAACTGAGGGCAGTAAGCATTTTTATCAAAATTTGTACATTTGTACAGTTTAATCTAAAAAAATGTGATCTTTTTGAAAAATCAACCAAAGAACTGGGCTTACTCACAAACCATATTGAGACTTTAATGAACTCCAGTCATATGCAATTTTTGCATGTAAAAGTCTGTTTTTTTTGAGAAAACAATGTCCAAGTTTTCCGCCCAATGATGTGAGTAATAACCGGGTGCCGGTACGCGCTTAGTAACTTTATTCCAGAGAGTGCACAATTTTAACTCATATCTCTGAAAGAACCAGCTAAATCAATGTGCTGAAAATATTGCTTCCGCAAGTCTTAATATTTTTTTTGAATTATTAGCGTTCCAAAAATTTTTCAAAGGAAAAGCGAGGGCATAGATTATTCACTCAAGTAAAGATCTTGTTCTTTACAGATCATTCAGAATTAGATCAAAAATGTGTGTTTTGGAGGTGGAGTCTACAGTAAAAATGAAGCAAATTTTCTTGCTTGTGGAAGACGTCATTTGCAAACTCCAATTAGCTGATTTGAGGCCACTCTTTGTTGTTAAGGCTGATTTTGGGTTAATGTTTTCAACCCTCGAAGCCAATTTATAAACAATATCTCGGCCTACAAAAACATTAAGCTGATGCTACTTGGGATTTAATATGTTCATCGGGCGCAAAATTTAGCTTTCAGAGAAATGACCCAGAGCCTTATGACGATTAGGACCACCCATTCTCTTCAAAAAAAGAGTAGCCTAAAAATACCATTTTTGGAGCGTGCCCCAACACGCTGCTTTGGAGTTTGATTTTGTGGAATTGTTCATAAATTATAAAAAAGAAAAGCATAAAGGCGTTCACGTAGTGGCGTGAATTTACAAGAAATAAGATCATGGTAGGAGACAAACTCTGACATATTTAATAATATACTTTGCCAAAGAGATGATTTCATTTTAAAAAGGCATCCCGTTAGAAATAAATTTCTATCGTAGAAAAGCACTTCATTACAGCTTCATCTCTAAAACTGTTCTCCATCGTAAAAGTTCTGAAACAGTTCTCCATCGTAAAGAGTTCTACATTGCTGATTGAACCTCAAAAAAATGTATGGAATTAACTTAAGGTTGCTATACGTCAGGATTTTCCCCGATATGTCCGGGATTTTAGTGTTATAATCTACGTAAGGAAGAAATGCCGAAAAGTGCTTAAATGTTGGGAATTTTAGTGTTTTCAGAAATTCTATTGTTTTTGGCGATATCCGACCCGTTTGTTTGAACGGGCCACCGCATTCAAGTTTCAGGTTTTGCAAGAAGAACAATTGGTGACGGTGGAACATGAACAAATGTTATTGACCGAGTGAAACACTAACAACTTTTGGAAGCGTCGTAACTAAAGTAACGAATTATAAACTTGCAAGCAAAAGATAAGAATTTTAAAATGTGTTCGAGATTTTGCCTCATAAGATAGAGTAATCCAAAATTAACTGTCAAGCGCAGTAGCAAAACCACTGCCTCTACTTTTTTTACAATTTTTTCCATTAACCTTGGAAAGTTATTTCTTTGCCCAAAAAAGTTTTTGCCGATTTTCGTTGACTTATTTTAGGCCCCCCTTTTTCATTACTAACAAGCATAGTTATACAGGAACCAACTTGTATTGACAAGTAAATTGTTGAATGGTCTCAGTTTTTATAATTTTTTATGACTAATGTTATATATTTTCTTATTTCAAAGCCTTAAGAATGACTGATAGAAAATTGATAATTCGTGCTTCTCTGTTGTACGAGTTTAAACTTGGCGCAAGTGCTTTATCTTGGCACTTGGAACAAGTGCTTTATGCTCGACCACACGTTGCAAAAATGACCCTTGCCAAGATAGCAGAACTAAACTGGGAGATTATGCTCCATCTACCGTATTCACCAGACCTCTCTCCAACAAATTTCCACTTGTTTTTGAGCTTGGATAATCATATGAAGAACAGGATATTAAATATTGAAGATGACTTGAAAACCGAGGTGCATAACTTTTTCCAGAGTAGAGCAAAAGACTTTTACAAAATTGGCATTACTAAGTTGCTGAACCGTTGGGAGAAGGCCATAGAATTTGAGGGTTCATATTTTGATGAATAAATGCACCTAATACTTTAACTATCAATCTTTAATTTTCTTCATAAAAATCGGCAAAGACTTTTTTGGGCACCTGATATAATTAGTGGAAGGGATGCATGACCCCGGGATTTACGCTCCTCGTTTACATGTCAAAAAGATCTGGCAAAAAATAAGTTTTTTCGTATTGCGAACAGAAAGGCCTCAACAAAATAGGGCCTGGCTTGTTCCATTCCACGCGTTAAACTTTGACATTTCTAGCTGGGGTAGTATTACTGTTGTTGTTGTGATTACCCCTCCTCTTCCTCGGGATGGAGGTACGGCACGAATGGCAATTCAGGTTCATGCCGTTGACCTAATTGAAATTAGGCTAGGGAAAAGATGGCACCGCATTTTGAACCAGTCATGGTTGACTGGTAGCCCCATCTCCAACAAGGTGGACTGCCATTAGTGGGTACCCAAGAGTCACTTCTTACGACATGCTGGGTAAGCAACTGCTGCGGTAGTCGTTTGATATATTGGCTTAATTTGCCAAAAAAACGGAGCAGCAACAAAAGTACTGCTAACGTAAAATCAATAATGAGAAAAGAAAGGCTACAAATCGGTCAGTGTACGCTTGTCTACAAAACTTATATTGGACGCCTTCCTTTAAAAAGGGTTTGACAAGCAACAGCCAGTAAACTAACTGACATAATTGGACGCTTAAATCTTAGTTGATCTGCTGCTAAAGTGTGCTTAATTTCAACAACACCGTGTTGAAAAAGAAAAATGAGCCTATTTATGTGAAACGTGCTCATTTGCGATTAACATTAAAACAAGTTTTCTTCATAACTACGGCACGAATTTAAGTTTTAAAAATTTAGATTTTTGCAAGAAAAAAAAAAGACATTCACTTTGCTTTGGGGGCAAAGCTTTTATTCGAGGCTGGGGCAAGTTTTTATTAACGTAAAATCTACAAAAATTGTCTTCATTGACCAAACAAAATTTTGATTGAACGAATTAATGTTTCATGAGTTCTATATATTGAAATACAATGGTGCCTCGGGATACGATTGTTTCTGGCTACGAACATTTCGGCTCACGAACCGAGTTTCAAAGAAATATTTGTTCGGAAATGCGGCCAAAAAATTCAAGATACGAATGAGCAATGTTCAAAATCCGCGCCTATTGCCGTAGCTATTACCTGATATAGTACAGTATTGTCTAATTTCTAAACATCTGTTGTATTACTGTAAATTTTTGTGATTGTTTCACACTTCATAGTGTACTGTACAACTGTTCTCGGGTGGGTTGCAACGAAATTGTCATTGTTCATAACAACATTGTGCATTATTATTGTTGTTTTATTGATTTTATTAATGTCTCATTGTTTGTTTAGATGTGTATCATTGAACATGTGCTTATAATGTCTAATTTTTGCCTGAGGGGTATAATATTCATTTTTTATAAGAATGGGTTCAGGTGGGTTGGAACGGAATAGGCCATTTACATGTAAATCTTGCTTTTGAATACGAATAAATCACCTTACGAATGCCGTCCTGGAACAAATTAAATTCGTATCTTGAGGTACCACTGTAAATATTTAGCGAAAACGCTGTAATCTTCAACAAAACCTGCAATACGCACTCCTTATACAGGGTGGGCCAATAAAATGTTACCACTTTTTGAATCCTTGCTATTTCCAAAATAGATTTTTTTTATTCTCAAAAATACTAACAACAAAACGTTGAATTCTCACACCAATGGATCGAAAACAATATACTGTGAAGGAGAGAGTAAAGATCGTGGAAGCATATTTTGAATTAAAATTGATAACCCAGACTCAGTGACGATTCGTCATTGACGTTCCGGAAAGAAATCCTCCATGTATACTCACAATCAGACATCTTCTTCAAAAATTCAGGAAAACAGCATATGCGACCAAAGCGAATAAAGGACATAGTGGTAGGCCAAGGTCTGCGAGAACAGCCATTAACACAGAGATCGTGAGACAGCGTCTGGAGGAATCACCAAGAAAATCGACCAGATGTTTGTCAGAGGGAGACTGCCCTCTCAAGGACCACTCTCAGACACCGGATTGATTGGGAAAGCTCTGAAATTTTAGCTATTGAAAGTGACTATAAGAAAAGACGTTTTTTAGAATCATTTTACATACACAAAACTGATTTTTCTTTTAACGATAAAATTAACAGCTTTTATCCCGGATTGTACAAATTTATAAATTTTTGACCGCCAGTTGTCGCTGCTGCAGTTGTTTATTGCCATAATTTTTATTTTCTCCTTTTCGTTCTGTTGATTACTATGTAACCGTTGTCTGTGTTTGAACTTTAGTCACTTCTGACGAAGAAAAACTGATTTTAGTCTTTCGAAACGTTGAGTTGTTGTGAATTTTATGTAGATTTTAAATCTAAATAAAGATCATTTTAACTTTCGATTACACCAGAAGAGCTATATTGAGAAGTTAAATATTTATTAATGCAAGTTTTCGTGAGCGAATGCTCACTTCATCCAGCAAAATAAAGCGAGACTAATAAATGAACTGAAATTAATACGAATAAGATAAAAATGTTCTTCGATTTGTCGTTGTCTCCGGTTTGTGTTAAATTGAAGAACAAAAGCTCATATCCAAAGTCAACTGTGTTCAAGAAGGACTAAACAAAGACTCAGGCTTTTTATAATATTACTTGAAAAAACAATAATTGGCTTGTTGCTACTTCTTCCTCACGTAATTATTTCTTCACTTATTTCCTCCTCTATTTCCTATTCATCTACTTTTTTTTTATTATTAATGCTTCTACCTTACTATTTTTTACCTTTTTCAGCTTTTTCTTTTTTCTTTTTCTATTTTTTATGTTCGGTCCCTAACTTACCGGTATGTGATGTCACAATGCATACATTTTACGTTTAATTTATGGTCATATTGAAGGAAGTTCAGCTCATTTTAATTTAATTTCAGTTCATTCAGTAGTCTCGATTTATTTTGCCGGAACAAGCGAACATTCGCTCACGAAAGCTTGCATTGATAAATATTTAAGTCGACTACGAGTGTCGTTTGGGAATTTATATATTTTTATTGCCATAGTTATTCGTATTGATTTCAATTCATTTATTAGTCTCGATTTATTTTGCCTGAAGAAGTGAACATTTGCTCAAGAAAGCTTGCATCAATAAATACCCGTATTTAAGTCGACCAAATACGGTGGAAACGGTGGCAGTGACAGAAAGACAGGTGGGAAAAATGGAAGTTGCAGCGTTGAAAACGGTGAGATGGGCACTGGGAGTGACAAGAATGGACAAGATAAGAAACGAATACGTGAGAAGGACCGCGAAAATAGCAAAGCTGGGAGACAAACTTTGGGATGCAAGGCTACGCTGGTATTGCCACGTGAAAAGGAGAGAAGGCTACGTCTGAAAAAGGATGATGGAGATGGCGGTGCCAGGTAGAAGGAAAGGAGGAAGGCCAAGGAGAAGGTAGATAGATTTGGCGAGAGAAGAAGACATGGAAAGGGTTGGAGCTAGGGAGGGAGACAAAATCGATCGGGTGAAATGGAGAATACTTTCGGGCTGTGACGACCCCGAATAGAAAGAAGCCGAAAGAAGAAGATTTAAGTCGACTAAAAGAGTCATTTGTAAATTTTCATATTCTTATTTTTAAGTCGACACGGCTATACTTCTTTCGGTTAAATAAACGTGTCACGTCACCCTTTTAATAGTTGATTCAATTGTAGAATAGTACAATACCATCTGTTAGTGAGCTTGCACATTGCACCTGCATAAATAAACTATTCATTTCTTGATTCACCTAAAATAATGAATAGATAGTCTAAACTAGCATCGTAGATGCCCTTTCGCTATACTGCAAGCGTTTTACCAAACAAATGTAGGTAAATGTACAGTGGAGGAAGACTTCACGCATGTTATCGAACGCCATCAAAATGCGCGTTTGAAAAAAGTGGTCGACCAGTTTGAGCGTTTTTGCGTGAAATTAAATAGGTGTGATACCGTTTTTTTGTACATTAAATCGATAAACTAGACAGTTGTTAAATGAACGTTAGATATGTTATTTTACTGATCATATGGAATGAATCTGAAGTCAAAGTAAGCTAGGAAGTGTTAAAATTTATTTGCAGAGACGTAGCAGCCGCCCCCCAAACCCCCCAATTGGGGGGGGCCCAGGCCAACTTTCGGGGCCCAAGTTAGTCTGAAATTGCTTTTTGGCTACGTGACTATTTTCAGGTCAGCAGACTTGTTTACAACCGATTTAAACTGTAGGAAGAAATTGGCTTGTGACATCATAAGTGAATGCAACGTCATTTTATCTCGCAGAATCTAGAATATTTCGATTGATTTTCTGGTAGAATCTTGAATATTCGATTGACGTAACAATGCCGTTGTTACGCAACAATCATAGAATGGTCTGGAATTCTGTTTGGCTATAAATACCGGGACAATATATATACACTGCAGAGTGCAGATAAAGTATTTTATTGACATTATATAGAATGAAACGTTCAAAAAGTGGTGCTCAAAAGAGAAAAGAAGCAGCCACTGCTCGAGATGCTGTAGCGAAATTGCCCAAGATGACAGATTTTTTCAAGATTACTGAGCAGAGTAGACCTGGCACTAGTACCGAGAGGGATGAAGAAAACTATAGTGTACAAGAAAAAGAAGACTATGACGATCAGCATCAAAGTGATTGTGAATTTCCAGAAAATGTAAGTTGTGATTTACCTGCCAATACGCAACCTTCAATATTAAAAATAACTGAATCTCAATTTACCCTATCCCTGATGACCCATGTAAATGGCCTGAAAGTATTTCTGATGCTCAACGATGTGATATAGTAAAGCATGGACCACATCAACTAATAATGAATTTTCCATATAATAACACAACTCCAAGGCGACGTTTTTCCTCCAACCATTATAAACGTGTGTTACCTAATGGTGAAAGTGTTTCACGGTCGTGGCTAGTTTATTCTGGGGAATCAGATCAAGTTTTTTGCTTTTGTTGTAAGCTATTTGGAAAAACACCAAGCCCCTTTTGTAGTGGTATAAATACATGGGAGGGTTTTTCGAAAAAACTGAAAGACCATGAAAACGGCATTTCCCACCAACAATGCTGCAGTCAATGGATGTTGCTAGCTGAAGGGATAAGAAATTCATCCACTATCGACAAACGCGAGATGAATATTTTTTTCAATGAAAGACGTTTTTGGAGAAATGTTTTAGAGAGACTTATCGACATTGCCTTGTTTCTATCGGAAAGGAATCTTGCTTTTAGAGGATCTGAAGAAGTCTTAGGATCTCCTCACAATGGAAATTTTCTGGGTATATTTGAGCTTTTGGCAAGAAGAGATCCGATCCTAAAAGAGCTTCAAGACAGAATCAAGAATAAAAACACTAAAATCACTATTTGAGTCCTACCATACAAAATGAACTAATTGAATTGCTAGCGACAGAAGTTGAAAAAGGAAATTTACAGCAATTGAAATTGGCAAAATATTTTTCTATAATTTTGGACTGCACTCCAGATATGTGACATCATGAACAAATGTCTGTCATTCTCCGTTATGTACTATGTAATGAAGAAGCTGCTGTTGTTAAAGAAACATTTTTTGGCTACTTGAGAATAAGTGACAGTACTGGGAAAGGCTTGTTGGACGCTTTCTTAGAAAAAGCGACCGAACTGCAACTCGAATTGTCTGATTGTCGAGGTCAGTCATATGATAATGGTGCTAACATGAAAGGAAAACATTCTGGGGTCCAAGCAAGAATGCTAGACATCAATCCCAAAGCTGTTTACGTGCCCTGTGCAAACCATACCCTTAACTTAGTTGTTGTTGACAGTGCTAATTCATCGACGGAAGCATTGACATTTTTTGGAGTACTTACAAGATTGTATGTGCTGTTTTCTTCCTCTGCTCAGCGTTGGGAAATTTTGAAGAAACATGTGGAGCTGTCCATAAAGTCACAATCTGATACTCGTTGGGAAAGCAGAATTAAATGCATCAAACCTCTTCGATACAATTTAAAAGAGGTGTTGCTGGCACTGAAAGACTTGGAAGCCATTTCCATAGAAAGAAAAGATGGAAGAGCTGCCTCAGAAACAAAATCGTTGATAGCTCATTTATCAAAATGGAGTTTTCTTTTGTCGGTGTTTATTTGGTATGATATCCTATTCCAAGTCAATAAAGCAAGCAAGATTCTTCGATCGTATGGAGTCTCCCTTCATACAATGGAAACGGAAATCCAGACAACTGAAAAGTTTTTGCAAAACTATCGCACAACGGGTTATGACAGTGCCGCAACATCTGCTGTTGAAATAGCACAGGAATTGGATATTGATCCTTCTTTTCCTCCGTCAAGAAGTGGAAAGAGAAGAAGATTGTTTGATTACCAAGGTGAAGAGGAACAACGAGCTACTCCTGAACTGAAATTTAAAAGCAACTTTTTCTATCCATTAGTAGACCAGGCTATTATGTCAATAAAGGAGCGCTTTAATTTGTTACGTGAGGTTTCTTCCGCCTTTTCGTTTTTGTACACACGAGACAAACTTTTGCTTGTGCAACAAGAAAATGCTCTTTTTACTTGCTGTAAAGAGTTCCAAAAAAAGTTCGGTGACATTGATTCTGATGAAATGAGCGCTGAGCTACAGCGGTTTGTTTTAATTTTACAAAAAAAACGCAATCTCAATACGGCTCAAGACTTTCTGAACTATCTTCTAAAGACTCGTTTATTTGAATTGTATCCGAATGTGTACATCGCACTTCGAATCTTACTAACTTGCCCCGTGACTGTTGCCAGCGCTGAAAGAAGCTTCAGCAAATTGAAACTGATCAAAACTTTTAATAGAACGTCTATGACAGACAGTAGACTATCTTCATTAGCCATGTTGTCAATCGAAAATGACTGCGCCCGATCTCTTGATTATGACAATGTCATAACAGCATTTGCGAACAAAAAGGTTCGCTCCAGACTATTTAAATGATACTGTGTTTTTATAACTTTTTCATGTTTTTCAGTGTCATTGCTTTCGTTTCGCAGTGTCTGCATAAATGTCCTACTGAACTCTGGCATCGGTGCCGAATTTTTTATGACTTGCACCTTCGGTATCGGCATGCTTTATTCTGACATTAGCCTGTTTACTTATGTACAAATTGTGGTGTATTTTCTTAATGCAGCTTTTCAATTTTACACCTCTAAAGTGATATGACCTGTGCGCAGGGGCTCTTGCGCTTACTTTGGGGGGGGGCCCGAAGTTGGAGTGCTACGGGACTGTTTATTTGTTATTGCTACAAGTTAACCTAATTTTATGAACTGAACATGCAGGCTTATTTGGCGTCAGCTTCTGGTAGGGTTTCATATTCAAATGATAATCAGCGTATTTGGAAATACTGAGTTTAAGTAATTGTATTGTGAAACTTATACAGCATATTTAGTTGGATAAGCATACTGAAAAGCTGTAAACGTAAAGTATACTTAGGGTTGCCAACTTTGACAAATTTCAATAAAGGACACTGTGACTAGAGTTGCCAACGTCCTGTATTTTAAAGGCCAATCCTCAATTGGAGAACCTCTGTTCTTGTCCGGGTGGGTAATCAGGTGTTGACCTTTTTTTTTTTGGAGGTCACCATGTAAAAATACTGCTCGCGGACATGGTGGCCTCCAAAAAAAAAAGGTCAACACCCGGTTTTCCATGGGTTATGCTACACAACCGCGATTGGGCTGTACTTTTGCAAATTTTTTCCGCTCTTGCAGTAAATTTTTTTCAGCTCTAGAAATAAAGGACAATTCTAAGTTTAATAAAGGACAAGGACGGAAGGTTCAAATAAAGGACTGTCCTTTGAAATAAAGGACGGTTGGCAACCCTAAGTATACTGTAGCCTAGATGACAGGGCAGACTTCTGTACCGTTTGCCATGTGCAGAATTAGATAATGATGGATAAAATCAACAGTCTTTTAAAATTTTTTGACAATATTGCTTACAGACCGGTTGCATTAATCTATCAGATGTAATTTTGTGAACTTCACTTTTCCTTAAACATTTTTTTTGAGCTATTGCCTTGGTTGCTGGACTAAGTAGGCCAAGGATAACCAAAAACTTACGGTACCGGTGGTAATGATTTGATAATGGCTGATTTTGCCAATGTACCTATGGGTATCTAATTGGCATAGAGTTATTTTTGGATCTTTTGTAGAAAGCCCCCGCCGAAAAAAGCACCCCCGCCACTTAACCCTAACCTTCTTCGTCAACCATGGAACGGTGAATGCTGTAATACTTTAAACTTGGCGGGGTTGTTTTTCTCATATCTCACATTTTTGCATTAGTGGCAGGGGCTTTCTACAAAAGATCTTTATTTTGAACCGAGGAATAAATGATATTTAGATGATACTTTTCTTAAGGCCGATTTTTTGGTCAATTGACGCCCCGTACTAAGTTTAGACTAGATAACTGAAAGGCCTCAATTTTTAATTAATTTCTTGTTAGTTTTTAAAATAACCCCTAAAGTTAGTGTTTGTTCTCTATTTTCCCATTATAAATTACAGCTTTTGATCAGTCACTTTTTTTTGCGCCAAATGTGTGACATCATGCGGAACCTTTCTATTGTGCCTCTAATTGTCGCAACTTTCGATTGCAACACAGTCGTACATACATGTAATTTTGTCTGACTTTAATTATTGCACCGCAATCATTTAATTGTGACAAAAAGTAGCGATCTGTGCCACCGTACAAAAATTGGCAAACATTTCAAATTAAAACAAAAATGTTATATAAGTTTTGGATCTTTTGTAGAAAGCCCCCGCCACTTGCAATAGGGGCCTATTAAGTGTGCACTGGAGGGGTTTTTCAGTAAGGCATGCAATTCCTGATAATTGCACCCCCAGTGTACACTCCATTGTACATTGACATACCAGGCCTCCCCCTGCAGTGAACACTCAATAGGCGCCTATTGAAAGTGGCGGGGGCTTTCTACAAAAGATTCTAAGTTTTTATCGCACTTACCACAGCTATCAGTTTTTCTCACCAAAACTAAAGAAACATTCATAGGCGTAGCCAGGGGGGGCCAAAGGGGCCATGGCCCCCCTATGAATTTTAAGTCAAACTACAAAACAGTATCAAAAATATAAAAACAAATTTTTTGCACCTCTGCTGGTACATTAGAGTTTATTGTTGACTTTTAGCAAGGGGGTGGGTCGGGCGTGGCTTTTTAAGTTTTTGAACTTACAAATGTTATCAAACAAGATGTGTACGTTTTACACACTAAATATCGCCGAAGTTTCTCTTCTATGTCGCAGTCGAGTGATGAATTGATAATCCAAGTTATGGCAATTGCAAGAAATAAGCCTCTCGCTGAGCGCTTTCTTGTTTTATTGCGATGCGGACTACTACAAAGACGTTGCTTCTTTTATCAGAACGTTCAACCTACCAGTGGGGGTGGTTTGCTTCAACTTCCTTAAATAGTGCGTTAAACATCACAATTGAAGTTGAACTATTAAAGCCGTTCTTGATAAAACTACATTAGATCAGTGAAATCGCATTCACACTTTCTCAGTTTTATACAGCAATATTTATAGTAGCGACGAGCGTAGTTCACGAAAGGCAAAATGCAATTATAAGTAAATGACGTCACATCAAAAGTTGCAAAATTTGGCCCCCCTCTCAATTTTTTTCTGGCTACGCCCTTGGAAACATTTGACCAACAATGTTATTGGAAAAAATTTACTTTATTGCCCTAAAAAATTCATCTAACTGCAAAAATTTGCCTTTTTTCTGACCTCTAAAATTAAGAATGTGAAACTTATTCTTTGTACCAAGAACTCTTTAAAAAACAACACCGTTATCAAGCTTGCTACCAAAAATTTGATGTCATTGAAAAAACTTGCACTAATCACATTACTACACACGCGGTTGCGAGTGAAGAAAGAAAAGTGTTTGCTGCAATGCCATTGCGCAATACGCATCTTCATTAACAGCGCTCTCAGAGCAGTGTATGGCGTAACCTTTTGAAAAAACGATTGCAAAAGAAGTCTGAATCCACGCCGGTGTTTCTCAGTGCAACTAATGATGTCAGTTTTCCTACTGGGATTGGTACGTGTCTGATTTCGTGATTCCCAATCCCATTAGCAGAAATCGGTTTTTGTATCACCCGCTGCGCACCGCATTTTTGTTTTTGTAAACAATTAATAATGCCAAATAAATAGCATAACAATTGCAACCAACTGATTGCAATTAGAAGCATTATTACCAACACTGCAGTCATTTCATTTTTGAGTTGCACTTGCGCTTTTGGGCATGTGGCAATCTTCTGTTTTTCAGGAAATGCAATGCAGAAACCAGGAGATTTGCAGAACAAAATTTTAAGGCAGAAAAGTTACTTTTCCTTACTTAGGTATTTGCGAGTATGACTGGAATAGTTGTCTGAAAAGAAGTTTGCGGCGGGTGAAAACAGGCACGTAGCCAGCCGGATATTTTTGAGGGAGCAAGAGAAAATCTTAAAGGGGCAAATATTTTTTTGTTTACTCTGGTGATTATATTGTTTGCAATAGCGATGATATTGTTTTGTAATTTTTTTTGAAAGAGACCGTGCGCAAGTCTTAGACCTGAATAGACACATTTAACATCGCGATACTCTTAGATGATCCTTTTTTAGAGATCACCCACATGAAACCCGAAAGTTAGTATGTATGAGGCAAATACCCGCAGTCAACGACTACATCAACCGCCTTTTCCGTTGCAGCAGTGAGAGTTGACCTGTTTTTGGAGGTCACCATCTTCACGACACGCAATTACCACATCTGCTCATAACTCAAAAGAATCATAGTGAACGACCCAACGAGATTTATTTGAGGGGGGGGGGAATAAAAATTTGGAGTCCAGCTGTACCCAAGGCCCCGCTGTGGCTACGTGCCCGGTTGAAATTTATGGAACAACTATGGTCAACAGTGGTGTACGCAGAAAGATTTCGAGGGGGCCAAAGTTTCGTCACAATTGTGTGACGTCACAAACCAGCTTTGCTTTTGCTAAAACTGCTTGGCTTTGCTTTACATTTTTTCATTTTTAAGGTCTGAGCGGGGCCATGGTATAGTGGCCTCCCCCTCAGTACCCAAGTGATTGTCAGCCACCCAGTAATCTGTGCCCAGCTGCATTGTGCAACTATCATAAAGCGGTCAAAGTGCGTCCCGTCTGCGTCGCAATGGAAAATTACAGCTTGGATTACGTCATAGAAATCGCTCCAGTCATAGAAAAAAGAAATGTGTTATGGCCATTCTTGATAAACTGTTGTGGTTGGCGAGGAGTAACATAATATATCGTACGTTCAGCTGAGCAATTGGAATATCTCATAACATACCGCCCAGGTTATGATATTATCAGTCATAAAAACAGTACGGTGGTAACTTCAACTGTTAGTCAGTGCTAAACGTGTAGCAGGAAGCAAGTTGCGACTACAAACAAAGGCATATGGAAGATTCATGCATAAAAAAGGTAAGGCAGTATGTGCTAATTTTGTAAGCCTCGATGTTCATAAAAAGAGCTGGTTTTCTTGTATGTAGTAAGGCCTATGCTTTAATCTGAAAGAACTCGCTAACCGTTTCTAAAAGAATTACGCCTAACCTTCCCCTAGCTTAAATACTGTTGCACTTGAACTGTTGAATTACAAATGTTAATGTTGGTGTTGGACCTAAGGTATTGGTATATAGTCTCTTATGGTTTGGCTAACCTTTGTTAGAGGCCATTTCTTACTGCAGTAAAGAGGTAGGCTGTTGAACAAACCTTGTTTTTAAAACAGAGTTGCTGTCTTAAAATCAGTATATACGGTGGCATCGTTATTAAGAACTGTGCAATGTTTGATCTAAATTTAAGTCAGTTTTGATGTTTTATTTTCAGAATAATACACCTTCGTACAACACTTTTTCTGATTCCAATGCGCACTCCAGGAAAAAGTCGTCCACTCCAAGTGAAAGGTAAATAAATGTTTTTGTGGGTAATGTTGCTATAAAACGGTAATTAGATATACAAGCATTTATGTTTGTGTCTTCCAATAAATAAAGGAAATACTCAAAATAGTTCATGAAAGTGAAAAATGTAGATTTTAGTTCTTTGTGTAAATTTATTTTAAGGAACACTAAGAAGTTAAGCGAACTAATTTAGCAGCTAAGAATTGTAAGAAGCTGTCATTAGTGTTTTTTGACCTCTTTATTTATTTTGTTTTTTTGCAATTATGCTGATCATGCACAGACTTTCACTTGGCATTACTTGACTTGTTTTGCTCATAAAATAAATTTATTTATTTGTATATTTAACATTGTTTATTTCGCGGTCGTTGCTGTAGATAGTAATTACATTTTTGTTTATTTTGTAGGATAAATGGTTACGTATTGGATGAAGATCAAAGAGAAAGGGTCAATCCGCATGCTACCTCGTAAGTAAACATTTGCCAGTTGACAGCTTGACAAAGCGTACTATTGCTAGATGCTGAGCTTACCGTAAATTTTATAGCTTACTTAATTTTCTGTTACAGGGATCTGGCGACTTTGATGCACATCCTCAAGGGTAACATAGGCACTGGATTACTTGGACTACCATTAGCAATAAAAAATGCTGGTCTTGTTCTTGGACCAATTTTACTGCTCCTAATGGCAGTTATTTGTGTGCATTGTATGCATTTGCTTGTCAAGTCATCAAAATACTTATCTAAGTAAGTAATCTGAGCAGTGATTAGTTTGCCTCTTGGTTGCATATGTGAACTCAATCAGGTGTTTTGTACCTGTTCGTTTTATTTGCAAGTTTGTATTTTGTATTGTATTGTATACCTAATCAAACGCAGTGTTTTTTGTGCTAGCAAAATTGAAGAAATATTTTATTTGCACTGGCCTATACTCTTGCGTTTAAAATGCATAAAGAAATTTCAATAAATTAACACAAAATACATAATAGTGAAGTGTACAAAAACTAGGAAGCATTGAAGAACCACTAGGCTCCAAATCAAGATTTTCCTGACTCTGACAGTGTTTACACTGGGATCGTTATGTCGGGTGCAAATATGTATTTGGAAATTATCAAAGCTGTTGATTATTAATACATTTTTCAGACTTGAACATGTGTCGTCTATGGATTATTCCACTGTAATGAAAAACTCTGTGAAACATGGTCCTGTCAAATGGTTACGAAAGCACTCACGGATTGCTTCTCGTTTAGTTGATATTTTTCTGATGATAACTCAGCTTGGATTTTGCTGCGTTTATTTCGTTTTCATGGCAGAAAATCTTCGAGCGGTAAACTACGTAATTAATTACGAGTTGCTAAATTCTGGAAGGCCTTGATAAAACTTTTAATCGAGAAGTTGTCGACTGACACATCGTTTTTGTGCTCTTGGGTGGGAAAAGACACTTTATGGCTAACTTGCCTGTTTAGTTGCAGTATTTGTGGTAGTAATACTTTTTGACTCCAAGACAGATTCGAACTCATGTTCACCGCATACACGAAAAATGGTTTTTCGTAACTAGTGTATAATTCTATAAGCAAGTCTAATGTAACGAAAGTGTAAGACATTTACAGGTCATCAAGCAAAAAAACACCAGTTAACGCAATTTTTGGTTTAGTAGCTGTACTCTTCTACACGTTGTAAAGGCTCGATAGGTCTTGATTGGCAGCTGCCACAACGTAAGATGTTCATTGGACGTTTAAAGGAGCTTGTTTTTCACGAAAAGGAAATTGCTCCTTTGTTTGTGGGCAAAAATCAAGAAAGCGGCCAATTAACCCAAACAAGCAGCTGCAGAAAGAGCAGCTTAATTCCTTCTATTATGTCTTTTATTGATATTGTTTCTTCGAAGCAAGATAGGTTGCAAGCTTACCCAGCGGGAGCTTTTAAATTTAATAAATTGGTTTAAGTTTAATAAATGGCGTGCAGCTGTGTCAAATACAAAGGGGCTGATCGTACAGTTTTCTCACGTGCAGTGATGCATTGAAATCACTCACATGATTGTTGTTGCGTAATCAAGAATGCTGTCTCCTTTGGCAATATGCTCTCGTAATAAAAACATGTATTTTGGTGATGAATTTTATGTGGTATATTGCTTTTAGGTATTTTTCATGGAAATTATTTTAATATTTTCCACTGCTATTTTTCCCTTGTGAGTCAATGGTGTTTTATTTAGCTTTTCTTACTTTCTTCTATTAGTTGAATTGATGGTTGTTTTATTGCTTTCGGGTATTTTTGTGGGGATTGATTTAATATTTTCTACTATTAGTTTTCCCATGTCAGTGAATGCTGTTATGTTTGGCTTGTCTTACTTCCTTTTATTAGGTGACCTGATTGTTGCTCTTGCAATGTTCTTTTAACCCACGACAGATAAGTGCTTAATTTTGCGAGTGCTTCAGTAAAAGTGCTCTGAGACCGTATAGCAGTGCTCTTCAACCTTTCTTTCTGTGATACACCTTTTACAATTTTTCAAAACCTTTATACACCTCACAGATAGCAATGTATAATCGTGCTCAAAAGCTAAAGAAAACAAGCTATAAACTGGGTGGTTAGTCAAGTTGTAATAAATAAATTAGTCTTTTAGGCACAAACAAAATTATGCTAAAGTGTAAAAATGTAAAATCAAAGCTGTTTTAGTTCATTGTAGTTAGTCATCAGTGGCTACTTTGTTGTTGCATCGTTTCAGCGATTTGGAGACAACGTGGCTCTATCTCTTTATCGTCCCTCGCATTACAAAATCAATATCATGTATTGAGTTTCTCTTTTTTGATTTGATTTCCACGAGAGGGGAGAAACTTTCGTCACACAAGTAGGTTGTAGGATCTATATTAAGATTGCAATGGCCTTTTGTGCTAGCTTTTCATATTCGGGGAATTTTAGAAGATAAACCCAAAACATGGAGTAATCCATTTCTTCGAACGAAACTTTTTGATTTAAATCTGCTCGGAGTTCCAACAATTCCTCATCCTCTGTTGGTTCGTTAATAAATGACTGCATTATTTACAAGTTTTCTTCCACACGTTTGTCATCATCTTTAGTAAAATATGCAGCCAAATTTTCACTAAATAAGTTCAAATGAGCAACAATGAGTGTAGATATGCTATTTTCCAAAAAAACGTCTTCAAACTCTCATTCACATTCTCTCATATACTGACTCAATAAGGGAAAGTCATTGAAGTTGTTTTGCCAGCTACTTATTTTGTTAGCCACAGTATGTCATTGAAGTTGTTTTGCCAGCTACTTATTTTGTTAGCCACAGTATGTCACGGAACTTTGCAGCTTTTTGGTTCCCCTGTTCAGTGCAATAGGCTTCTAGTTGTTCTCGAAGTTCAAACACATGGGAGAGCACTTTTCCTCGGGATAGCCACCGCACCTCTGAATGTGGAATAAGTTTTTTTGAAGTAGAGCCCATTTCATTACAAAGTTTCGAAAATAGTCTTTGTTGTTTTGCACTTTTCCGAATCGAATTTACAATCGACAACTTGCTGTAGAACATCGTTTAATTCATTTTCTTGACCACCTACCGCAACTGCATTTAATTTAAGTTTCTTCGTAACTAATCCCTCACGGTAGAGAATACAATGATTTCCTACATATTATGGAGACAGTTATTTTATTCTCTTAAGTCTTAACCACACCCTTCTGTGACCCTTGCTGCTGTGCCATCTGTTGTCACAGATTTACACTTTGACCAATCTAATCTTTCTTTTTCGAAGAACTCGTTCAATTTCTGGAAAATCGTTTCAGCAGTTGCTCTTACTCCAACTGGTTGACAGAAGAGATAATGTTCAACTATTCTGTTGGTTTCTATTTTCGGAAATCTACAGAAAACCATGAGCCGAGCTTCACTGGTTATATGAATGCTTTCGTCCAGTTGTGTGGCAAAAGAGGAGGCCTTTGATATTTTCTGAATTAATTGTTCTTTTATATCGGTGGGTATAACAGAACATCGTCGTGCAACAGTAGTGTCAGAAAGCAAAATTTGCTTGATTTTATTTACTTCCTTTTCACCGCCATGAATTAAATCAGCTGCAATTTCCAAACATAGTAACACTACACGTTCAAGTTCTGTGTTTGGGCGTTTGACTTTCATCATATGATGCGACATCTTCAATGATGCCAATAGTAGGTTCTTGTCTAGGGTTGATTGGAGTCCCATTTGCTTACCAAACAAATTGCTCTGTTTTTTTCTGAGCAGCGAGGTGTGATTGGAAGAACTCCTTAGATTTGTTCTGATGTTCTGAATACTGTTTTGTGAAATGACATAAGCTTTGATGGAGTGACATTGGCATTGCCATAAATGGTCAAGCAAAACATACACTGGGCCGGTGGATAACTATTTGCCTCTTCATCTTTTGGACGAAAAAATCCATAATTTATGTATTCTTCATTCCATTTTCTTCTCTTCGGTGTTGTTTTCTGGCGTTTAACAGAAATAGGATCATGTGCAGAAGATGAGGCTGGGACTTCATCAGATTCTTTATTGCTATCATTGCGAAAGTACTTAAGCAAAGACATTGCAACCTGTAAAAAACAAAGTAGTATTGCCTGTAAAAACCTGTAAAAAACAAAGTAGAAAAATAAAACCGAAGTTAACTGTAATGCTTTGGCATGCTTGAAGCTCAGTTACTACTATGAGCAATACTGGTATTACTTCGGATGTATTTTTCTTCATATTTCAATCAGATCACTTCGTTCTTTCGACAATTTTCTATTTAAATTTAACGTTCCGCTCCACTTAATTACCGGGGAGCTTCTTCAGAACACGGTAGATGTTAATAATGTGACATACAAACTGTACAACATAAAAATATAAAGACTAATTGTTTTTCTCAACACTAAAAATTATTTATCAACAGGGCAGGCAATCACGTAATAACAATAACATTGTTACATCACAGATACAGGAGTGGCCAAGTGAAAAGTGTTGTGAGAAACATAAGACATTATTTATTGGAGACAAACACACTATAAACAGTCGGAAAATTTGCACCATCATTGCGATTAATAACATTACATGAACAAGCCTTTTGATTTATCAAAAAACTTTCCGTAACGCGACGTCTGTATGCATGTGATTCTGACTTCAGAATTTTGACATTATCCCAATATATTCTATGATCGAATTCCATAACATGTTGACTCAGCGCTGACTTTTTAGTGTTAAAAGTCTTGACCGCATCAGCATGTTCCCGTTTTCTAGTTCTAACACTACGTCCTGTTTCACCTACATACACAGCATTGCAATCCCGGCAAGAAATTTGATACACCAAACCACGCTTTTGTTCAAAATTAATAACATCTTTAGGTTTGCGAAACAACGAAGACAACGTGTGATGTGGTTTTAAAGCCACTCCGATACCAACTTGAGTCAAAATTCGGCTAATAGGTTTGGAGACACCTTGCACGTAGGGAATCGAAGTGAACCGTTTCAGTTTTTCTGTTTTTCTAAAATTATGATTTTTCAAGTACTTCTTGAAACTACATTTGTTACTGGGAAATCCGTTATTTTTTAAGGTTTTTGTTATCTGATGAAGCCCTTCAATCTTTTTTTCGTTATTGGATGTGATACTGTTGGCTCTGGAGAATAATGTACGAGCCACACTAACCTTTTGATTAACCGGGTGATGAGACGAATATTGAAGATACCTGTCCGTATGTGTTGGTTTCCTGTATACGCATGTTGCAAGGGATCCATCTTCTATCTGTTGTATGCTTACGTCCAAAAAGGCTAACTGTCCTGATTTTTCCAATTCTTTAGTGAACTTTATTGAAGTAGATATAGTATTTAAGTAATCATGAAAAGGCTCGACCTCAGTTTTTTCCATAACAGCATACACATCATCAACATAACGTAACTTTAAAGACGGAGGATTCAAATACGTGTTCAAAGCTGTTTGCTCAATCTCTTCCATAACCATGTTTGCTATTATTGGTGACAAAGGAGAGCCCATCGGACAACCAAAAATCTGTTTATAAATGACGTCATTATACACAAAAAAACGATGATTGTAAACAAATATCTAATGCTTCCATGATTTCCGGCACTGCAAGGCTTGTTCTTTCTCCCAAGGTGCAATCATCGACGACTCTGTTAGCCACAATGGTTTTGGCGGTCTTAAGTGGAACCGAAGTAAACAAACTTACCACATCAAGCGAAACTTGTGATTCAGATTTGCCAAGTTTAGTGGATGAAATCAATTCTACAAACTCTGAGGAATTCTTGACAGTGTATTGGGTATTTCCAACTAAGGGAACAAGAATTTGCTTAAGGAATTTGGCAAGCTGGTAGGTAGCTGTACCAATGAAGGAAACAATAGGACGAAGAGGAACATTGGGTTTATGAATTTTCGGAAGTCCGTATATTCTTGGCAAAACTGAATCACTACTACGTAAAGTTTTGTACAAATAAGTGGAAATCTTGTCGTTTTTGTATAACTTTCAGATGTAACGATTTAAACGCTTTTCAATAGAACAGATTGGATTTTTAAAAATTACTTGGTATGTTGCAGAATCAGATAACAACCCTAAAAGTTTTTTGTCATATTCCAGTTTATCCATTACTACAGTGCTGTTACCTTTATCCGCGTTGAGGAATACGATGTCATCATATTGCTTCAACTCTTCCATTGCGCGCTTTTCGGCCTTTGATAGATTTGGTTTGGGTGGTTTGGCTCTTTTCAGAATTTCCACCACTTTAGATCGTGCGGAATCAATTGAAAACTTATTGGCGAAGTTTATTTGGCTTAGACCTAATTCAACTCCGCTTATAATATCCAAAACAGGAATTTTTGATGGCGCAATTGCAAATTTATTCCCCTTTTTCAGGAGTGATTCCTGAGCATTAGTGAGGGAACGCGAGGATAAGTTTTTAATCCAATTTCGATTCAAGCTCTTTGTTTCTCGCTCTCTTGGAATAAGCTGTTTTAGTTTTTGGTTGTGAATGTATTCGGTTTTTGAACAAACTTTACTTTTTTTATAATCCGAATGATTTATTAGGTCATTGAAGTCTTCGGGATTTAATTTGCTGTTTAATTGAAACCTGATCTCCTCAACTAATGTTTTAGCGCGTCCAATTTTTTTTATGAGATTCATTTATTCGAAGATTTAGAAACTCCCATCCAGATTTACGAGCTAATTGGAAACCTTTTCGCGATTTAATTGGTGGGGGAAACCTTAGGCTCTTAGGCAACACACCTTCTCTCTTGCATGCATGATTAAACCTTAAATGGCAATATTCTTTCTCTATGGTAACATAACAACTTACTAGTTTTCTTGAACTTTGCAATAAATCTCTACCATAGTTTCTTTTCAATAGGTTAAATATAGCAGGCATTCCTCGTATGTCGAGTGTAACGATATTTCAATCAGATCACTTTGTTCTTTCGACAATTTTCTATTTAAATTTAGCGTTTTTTCCTTAAGCTATTCTCATCCCACGATTATTGTACCAATATTCCAAAGTAAAATGCGTTTACTGTTTAGCCTTAGGACTTAACGGTTGGGCTATAACAACCGCCGTAATTGTGGTTATTTCGTAATAATACAACTTTTAATGCGACTGACTGATGGCTAATGTTTACGTAATAATGCACAGAAATGGACAGAATTATACGACTCCACCGTATACATAATACAGTAGGCGCCGCTTATTATGACCACGGATAATATGACCAGCCGCTTATTATGACCAATTTGGTACGGTCCGGAATTTCTCCATTTAAAATTCTCCGTTTAATATGACCAAATTTCGTATAATATGACCAACATTTTCGCCATTTCTCTTATTACAGTACAGTATTTTTCCCACCACGCACTTGTAACTTCGCCTTTTCAACATATTGTTACATACTGTACTTAGTTTTACCATCACTTGTACTGTCACAGTACTGTATTTGTTTTACTGCCAACGTCACACTGTTACTTCGGTTAAACGATGAATTTGACGGTATTTGGACTTCTTGTGGCTTACGGCGTCGATTTAGGAGCTGTTATGGAGGCTTCCGCTTTTATGACCTTTCGGATATTATGACCAAAATGGTCTGGTCCCAAGGTGGTCATATTAAGCGGCGTCTACTGTATCAGATTTAGACGAAAGTTACTAATAAGGTTTGATCTTGGTGGTATACCCTCTGTATACCTTTTGTTAATTGTATACCTTTCTTATAGCGTGGTATACACTTGGGTATATCGTGCACACGGTTGAAGAGCACTGCCGTATAGAACTAAATGGTCTTGTAAGCTTTGTTTGTTCTAGCAAAGACTATTTGCTGTTGTAACTTGTGTAAATAATTACTTTAGGCTTACTTAGCAATAGTGTAATAGACCACCGGAGTACGACAGCTTTTTTTCCGCTGATACGAAGATTTCGGTTTATACCCTCGTTTTGACTGTTTCGCTTTCTTGGTTTTGAATCTGCTTACTGTTCCACAGCTCGATAATCTTGTGCAGAAGCGGTTCCGTTATTTGAAAATACCCTGCTTTTTGTGAGAATAAGAAACAATACATACTTCAGCGTACTATTGGAGAGTTGGAGTCTCCCATTAGGTAGACGTACGTAGAATACGCTTTTGTACGTTTTTTCTCATGCTTTTTTGAACGTAAATTTTCATCCACATTATGTATATGATGCTTCGGAGACATGCTCCCAAACTTCATTTTTGGCAACCCAATTTATTTATAGGTTTAGATGCGCTAGTATTTGCGATTCCTAGTCTACTATTTTCGGCTCCAAACAAAAGTGAAGACTTTTGGAGATCAAGTTTTTCATAGTGACTTTTTGCCATTTTTGGCTTCTCGGTTCCAAACAAAAATGAAGGCCTTTTTTATGAGATCAAGCTTTTAGAACCTCAAGCAACCAAAAAAACTGCAGGTGACCTCGATTGGTGTCGCGGCCCACAGTTTGGGGAGCACAGCTTTACTGTGTGCATTGTCCAGCCATCGGATTTTGTCACCGAAGTACGTACCAAAAGCATATACGTTTTTGCGTACAAAAAGTACAAAACACTTTTGATGCGAACTTTGCTGACAAAACCGTGTGCACGCACAACAACGTAAGCTGTGTAGCACCATAAGAACAACCAAGCAGACGAAAGTTTCCCTACAAAAATACATAAAGCCCCGTCAGCAATGAGAGCAAGCGCGAAAAAAAACGTATAAAACCGTTGAATAAACGTGTACTAAGTGCCTCCACCTTTACGGTTCGCTCGCCACCTTCAAAATCGTAAAGCTTTAATTTTCTTCAGGTCCTTACAAACTACTACGACCCGCACAAACTTCCTCCAACAACTGCTTTTATGGCCATGATATGCGTTCCAGTTCTTTTCCTCGCATTCATTCGGCATCTGAAAGTGCTTGCTTGGCTCTCCATCCTTGCTAACATTGCCACCGTAGCATCACTTGTCATTGTATTTTGGTATGCTGGACAGGTAAGCCAGTTGTGTGATTTAAAGTTATGCTAATAAACCAATTTAAAAAGTTTTTCTGAGCATGTGTATTGCAAAGCTAACTGTGTTCAAATCTTTGTGTAGAAAAAGCCACTATGAGATTCATCTAATAATTGTTTGATTGTATAATCAAGCGAGGTTGGGACCAAGAGCTTGCAAAACTGGTTTTGAACGGCAATTTGAAGTCGCTTGTTTTAAATTAGATCGTAGAGTGAAAATAAAAATGATCTATTTTTAGTCTGTAGCTATCTTACCAGTTATCCGTTTTCAAGAAAACCTGAAGTAAAGTTTACTTTAGCAATAGTAATACCTTATTTCTCTGACAGAACCAGTTTATCATCTATATTTGTTACTATAATAATTTCTTAGCAGAAAGACGTAAGAGAAAGAGATCCGCTGTCAATTGGCGCACAGCGAGGTTGCTAAAGACACCATTGGAGTCTTGTAGCATTAACTGATTGAAATAGCAGCTTAGTTTAATTAGTTTACGTTTGTTTTCCAAGGATCTTCATTATTCTAGCGAGGACGTGAACTTGGTAGCTTCAATCAGCACCGTTCCCGTGTTTTTCGGAACCGCTATCTATGCTTTCGAAGGAATAGGAGTGGTAAGAAGATTTCGGTTTTCAACGAACAACATGTAAAGAAAAGTCATTCCCTGCTTTCTTTTAGAGTTTAAGATAGAATTGCACTGAGTCTTTAGTTATGCGACACGTAGGTAGTGAGTCCGAGCACAAGTGCTATGTTTAATTGTAAAGACTTTTCGTAACCGGAGGCTATCCAGCGGCTTTGGGACACAAGGATCCGAGTTTAAGAACCTTTATGAATTCGTTAATTTTAACTGCCTTTGACTAGATCTCAAATTCAAATATAAATTCAAAAACACAACCAAACGCGCTCTTATTTCGTGTCCCTCGATCAGGTTCTGCCAATCGAGAATGAGATGCGGCATCCTTCCCACTTTCCAAGAGTACTCAACTTGGGAATGGTAATTGTTTCTTCGCTCTACATTTCATTGGGAATAGTGGGCTATCTACGCTATGGCTCTCAGATCTGCGCTACCATCACACTCAACCTGCATCGTGGCGACCAGTGAGTAAAGATTTGTCCCCTATGCTTTTATTACATGTGGGATGAACTGTTGGTGACCTCGCCGTTTGTAAGGTTGACGTCGCGGTTGCCTTGTCCGCAAACTGCATATGCTGAACCGAAACGCACCAACCCACCATCCCACTGTAAATCTTCGGTTGTGTTACTGGTGTCGTAATGGAACTAGGCCTTTTGTTACTGGTTTCTTATTTCGATTAAAGTGCGGCGTACACATGCTCATTACGCAAGCCTACGCGAAACAGAGCTAGGATCTCAGCGTACGCTTGCTAGCGGTGTGTAAATGGAAACCGGTCTGAAAACATAATTCAACTCGAATGCTCTTTTGTCGTACAAATGTTTATGCGTAAGCCGTGACAAACCAGTGACAAAACGATGATTTTTTGCCTTATAAATCTAAGGACAGCTTTATATTTTTAGGTTATGTAAGCATTCGTTGATTTTTCATGTTATAAATCTAAGGACAGGTTTATATTTTTAGGTTGTGCAAGGATTCTTTGAGCTTTTTTGTTTTATTCAAATCGTAAATTTTGTCAAGTATATTCAACAAAATAAGAAAACTCGTGAGCTCAAAGGCATAGCGAAGGGGAACTACAAGGACAAGTCTCTCACTCCAGATATTTTCATATTTAAGCGTTTATGTTCTTAGCCAATTAAAATATTGAAATTTGATTTCAAAAGACATGCTTTTGGCACTTAATGATTTTTAAGAACTTTGCAAGTTTTTGGGGCGTTACTTTTCAAGGTCGCCCGGAATACCAGTTCAACGAACGCCGATGATCCCACTGTTCAAGGTTGATGCAGTGCTAACAATATGCATCAACCTTGAATGCATTGCTCACCCTCGTGCTTCAGAGTTTTGCTTCTGTGCAAGTCGCAGTGTAGTCCGACTCGCAGATATGCTGTTAAAGCAGCATTAACTGCTCTCTGTGTGTTCATTAAGCTTAATAGTTATTGGTTGCATGAATTAGAATGTCAGCTAAAAAGTTTTACAATGTAAATCCTTTAAAATCTGTAGTTAGTATGAGACTAATTATATCGAATAATGTTCCCGCCGCCTTTGTTATCGGACTCTTGCAGAAGCAACAGTATTGCTGTCTCATGTAGACCGCAGCCTCTGGCCTTCTTTCTAAAAGAAGTTTTTTCAATTACCGAGTACTGATGACGTCATGTCGAAAAGAGTAACGTTTAATCTATCTTTTCTAAAAGTATGCACATGTAAATTTCCTAAAAGTATCCACTTGTCGGGCATAAACAAATGCCTCTGATATCGCAGAATTATTGAGTTATCTTGTGTGGTTACCAATCCAAGCTTGCAGTTTTCACATTTACGCAATCAGCATGCTTTGTTACGTGATGTTGAAATTTGCTTGTTTAGTTTAGCGGATGCGACGAAGATCTTGTATTCATTTTCTATACTCGTTGGTTGGCTGCTGCAGTTCTACGTTCCCATGACATTGTTGTCGCCATGGCTGAGCCAAATGAGATGGCATCGCATGAAAGATGCGTTTGCCCGAATTCTTCTTACTTTGTTTACATGTAAGTGATGCCAGTGGAAATTATCTTCTGGCTCTTAGTTTTATAGCTTGTCCACGATACTTGAATTCGTTGTTGAATGCAGTTAACAAAAGAATTGTCTAAAAATTACAAGTGTGAATTGAATGATATGATATTTGTCCTCTAGTCACTTGAACAATTGTTTATCGGTTTCGCCGACAACATCGCTGTGCTCAGACCTGCATCGGAGCTACCAACACTGCTGGCACACTGCTTTTCTATCACAAGCAGAAGTTCTTGTAAAGTGCCTTACACAGAGCGCACCAACCCGTTGTTGTTGTTGTTGTGATTGCCCCTTTTCTTCCGTGGGATGGAGTCGCGGCATGAAACGATTATCCGCATTCAGGTTGCAAACCTAAGTTTAATTAAATTAGGTTTGGAAAAAAGCGGCTGTCCATTTCAAATCAGTCGTGAATGCAAATTACTGACTGGTAGCCCCACCACCTACAAAGCCGATTGCCAATGATGGGTACCCAAAGTCTCATGTTACGACATGCTGGCTGAGCAGCTTAACAATTCTAACTCCGTGGAGCACGGATTTTCCGACCGATTCGATCACGTTGCCGACAAAAACTTTCCCTTAGTCTAATTTTAATTAGGTTGACGGCGTGAACCTGAATTGCCGTTCGTGCCGTACCTCCATCCTGAGGAAGAGAAGGGGTAATCACAACAACAACATCAAAAACTGGAATACAGTTTTAACACTTATTTTGTTCATTAAGTCTTTGTTTTGGTTTTCACGCATACATTACCCAGCCAACGTCCGAAGTCGTTCTGCTGGTAGGATTGAAACATGATGGGGCTGGAACACAATTTATGTGTCTTTTTCACACAGCGAACGCTTTTGATATGACCGGTTTCAAAATGAAATGCCGCCTTTTTCGATCGTGATTATTTTGTGTTTGCGTACTCAACTCAATGCCAGGCTTGAGCTGGTTGTTTGTAATCTTGCCTCCTTTTCCCGGTAGAAGAATCTAACATGGACTGAAACAAAATCTGTACTGTTTTAAGCCGTTGCCTTTTTTATTCTGACGCAACTTTTAACTTGATTTTTACTGGCGCATCACTGTACCGACCGCTGTCGAGTCATGTTGATTATTATTTTAGGTGGCATGGCGATTGCGATTCCAAATCTTGGTGATTACATTACTTTGATCGGAGCTTTTTCATCTTCTATGCTTGCGCTCATTTTACCACCTATAATCGATATATTCACGTTTTATTCACCGCAAGAAGATGAAAGAGAGCCACTGTTACCCGATGATGATTTAATTGGCATTTCTCCTGTAAAGTAAGGGGTAGTTGATAACATGTTTGATAAAAATAATTATCGATTCACTGAGACGAACGTTAAGGGTGAAAGTTGATCATTTATGGTATGTCAAGAGTTAAACGTTGTTTGTTTTTGAACGTCAAGAACAAAGTTGAAATTTGACTTTACCCTTAACGCTTGACACTTTTACTGACAAAACACGCTTTGCAACCCCATAGCGTAATGTGATGGAGCCAAGCTGTAGCCTGCGGTGAAAATTGTGTTCTAGGTTGGGTGTTTACCTCTTACGGGGGTAAAGACACAGCATGAAAGTGTGGTTCAGTTTTGATCAGCAAATCCAATCAAACTCCTGCTAGGTTGAAGCGGCAGTCTATCTCGAACCGTAGATGAACACAAATTACAAACTAGGTGCTGCACCAGCTACAAAGCAGGCTCTCATTGGTGGATGGTGAAAAGTCGCCTCTCACGACTTGCTGGGCAAGCAGCTTTTCAGCGAAGTACGGGCATTGTTTTGGAACTAGCTGGCTGAGTAAAAATAACCTGGCAAGGGACTAGCAAATTAAAGTTTATGTGGTGGCCAGCTAATCAAGAATTAACAGTAGTAACCTAAGAATTAAACTGGCGCGATCGCGTAGTGGTTAGAGCGTCCGCTTCGCAGTCGGTAGACCTGGGTTCAGTTTCCAAGTCGATTCATATTAAAGACGTAAAAAATGGTATTCACAGCTTCCCTGCTGGGCTCAGCAATAGGAGTGATGTGGAGATTGGTGAAACCGAGTTTATTCATTCATGATTGCAAAATAATTTATTGGAGCTTAAATGACTTGAGCAAGTTGCCGCTAACAACAACAATCTAAGCATTATCCTCAACTTTGGCTTTTAATTTGACTTTGTCTGAATTCACGAAGCGATGGAAAGAAATTTACTACGAATCTTTAAAAAGAGTAGGGGTTTTGCACATTTTCAGGTCATTTACTTTTCCTCCTTATCTAAGATCTTATTCGTATTGCTCAATATATAAAACTTAATTCTTTTTGTGATTCAAGGCGCCGCATGAGTCCATGGATTATCGCTAAAAATCTATTCATCACGTTTGTCGGGTTTTGTGGATTTTTAGCTGGAACAATTTTCGCCGTCAAAGCAATTGTGTACGATTTGGCGCATCCTGACCAAAACAACGTGTGCAACGGGGGTGCCGGCGATAACGTTACTACCCCGAATCCCCCTACAACGACAAATCCCAATTTTACCCACTCTTTTATCTTTTAAAAGATACTTGATTTTTTAACTTTTCAGCCAGTGCAATAGCGTGTGAGTTGTTTTTTATGCAAATGAAATGTTGGGTAAAGTCCAACGAGATGTAAGGTTGAGGAGGTACACGTACTACTCTCCAAGTGGACGTAGCCAGAAACTGAATGAAACAAACTACCCTTAACCCTTAAAGTCCGTCACAATTTGCAATGCTACGCGGGCATATTATCTTATTTTTTGTTAGGTTTGCTCCATTATTTTTCTGACAGGAGTGGTTTTAAAAGTATAGGAAAAATAATAGAGATTCGCTGACAAAACCGTTTTGCATTCTCAGCAGTAAAACCACTATTTGTTTTATGTGAAGTGCATTTTTCATAGCAAGCTCAATTTTTGTTTTGACAAACGATTTTTGCTGAGTGGATTGCACTTTGTTTAGTTCATCTTCCATTTTAGCTGCTTTTCCTCAATTTTGATTTTAAATACAGTATTTCTGCTGCATCATTAGCTGCACATGAGGTTGTTCATATTAAACGTTTTTGTTTTGATCTTTTTACTGTTTTATTTTCAATCAACCATTTTTTTCGTGAATAAATTTTTTAACTTTTGTTATTTGCAAATATTATAATTAGCAGCATGTTCAGGAAGAAACAGCTATCGTCCTCTGAAGCCTGCCAGAATGCCTTTTTAACACCTCCGTTGAATAAAATCAAATTTTGTTAGGCAACCGGGTGAAGTTTATGAATCTCGCAAATTTAGCTATTTCTTAAGAGATATTTGGTTATCCGTAAATCTTTGTTACCACTTATAATGTCTATAACACTCATTGACGTCACATCGAATCAGTGACCGACGCGATGGCGTAGTGGTTAGAGCGTCCGCTTCGCAGTCGGTAGACCAAGGGTTCATTCCACTTGTCGAGTCATACCAAAAGACTAAAAAATGGCATCCGCAGCTTCCCTGCTTGGCGTTCGGCATTTAGGGGAGGTTGTGGAGAACAAGCCGGCAAGTTCGCTTGTTGTGTCCTTGGGCAAGGCACTTAACGGGACGCCCCACCTTTATGTGGAAGACAGGTGACCCATAAACCTCGAAAAAGGCAACTCCCAAGCAAGTGCGGACTTCCGTCCAAAGTATAGCGATACAATTCGCTTTCTCGTGAATGGAGGATAAATATGGCAAATAAAACAAAAAACAGTCAAATTTATTAAAAAGATTTAACGAAAATCGATTTAGGCCTTTAGTAGGCTATTTTTAATTTATTCCAAAAACACACCAATCTGAAGTTTAAAAATAATGATAGCAAGCTTAAAACTAACGGTGAAAAGTACTTAAAATTTGTCTAATTTAATCGTCTAAGTTTTCATCTGTGGGCTTAATTCTACTGACACTTTAATTGAATCCTCTTGTGAGAAAGTGGAACAATTTTAAATTTAAACCAAATCTTTACAAAAAGTTGTATTCTCTTGTCTGCGATAAAATGGTAAAGGCTGGTGATGGCATGAAGCCCCGCATATGATGCCATTGATTTGATTGAGCGACGAATCGGCACTGGATCAAGTCCTTGTAGTCGAAAAGGTTTGAAAGCATCCATAGAGATGCAATATTTATGTTTCTATTACGACAAAAAAGATGCAAAAAAACTCAAGTAAATTTTTTTTTCAAAAGCTATACTAGAAAGGATGTCATTTTGTCGAAAAAAGAAAACAACATAACTAAACTGCATGTTCACTTGAAATCAAGTAAATTTAATTAAAATCCTTGAAGTGAAAAAAATGCTAGTTGGAGTGAAAGTTGTTTTTGAATCATCAAACTTTGCAGAAAAATTTAAAGCCGTCAAATATGTTATTCGAATGGTTTCACTTGAGTAGCTGGAAAGAAGCCAAATAGAGTTTGAATGTATTGATTGATTATAAAAATACAGAATTTAAAAATCAACAGGCCCTATTAGTTGCAAGCACCTCAAACTACTGGGTGGTGATTCGATTTGGATCAAAAGCGATTTTTTGGAGCTGTGCTATTTCTTTGATAACTTCATGGTTTCCGGGGCTTTTCCAAATCTCCCGACGTTAACGAGCAAGAATGTTTTGCTTGCATTTAGCATATATTTAGTTCTGAGGTAGGGGCGGCCAAACTACCGCCCGCCGGCGCATCCGGCCCGCCAAACACCTTGAACATGTGGTGTGATTTTATTGCTATTGTTGTACCACAATACATTTTAAGAATCTATTTTTGCATAGATTACGTAAATCGCACTGCGCCCGGCCTTCCAGTGGTTCACCCGTCGCGAAATCGACCCTAGGGTGAAAAAGTTTGGCCACCCTTGATTTAAGGTATTGCAGGTAATAAATCAATGAATATAAGTTAATTATCAAGTTCTGAATGTAACAAGGCAGTGTAGGCTTACGTCGCTTAAACATGCAAATAAAAAGTTTAGTTGTTTTTCTTTAACGAAATAAAAGGCAAAAGTCTTTTTCGCACCCAAAATCAAAAATCTTTAGAAAATTAAATTTTATCCATTACAGCAGTGTTTCTTAACCTTTTTGACGCTCGTACCCTTTAAAATTTTGTGAAATGTTTTTGTACCCCTAGACATATCGAACAAACACCTACAAAATTGCCGGTGAATATACAATCTAACAATGAAATAAAACACAATGTAGCATGTTACCTATGCATATTAATATTAACCATAATATTGTTCACAACAAAACCAATTCAGTGCAAAACTAATTCTGTCGGAACAAACAAGAATCTATTTATTACGTCACAGTAACTCTTTCTTATGACAAAAAATCATTCAGAAATGCAGATGTTAAAAAAGGCTTCGGAAAATGTTTCCTTATTTGAAAGAACATTGAAAATATATTTTTAGCAAATAGTTTAAAATAACCATTATTCTGACGCCTCATCTCGTACCCCCTGCTTTGTACCCCCAAGGTACAGGTGCCCCCGGTTAAGAACTCCTGCATTACAGGGATAAATAGAAGCCAACTTTTTAAATATTTCATCAATCACTGCAAAGTGCACGCACAACAATTTTACCGATTTTGATTCGCTAATCCGCGAATCTCAGTCTCGATTAGCCGAATAAAAAGCAACGGAAAGAGAGCGTAAGTACATATATGTGAAAAAAGAAGCAGTCAAAGCGCGTCTTTATACCAGTATTTGATCAAATTACTTAAAGCACGATATACTGGACTACTCGCTATCTGGCAATTGAGTTTTGCCGGATATCCAGCAAATTTCCCATCCTGCATAGCCCTACAACATGATTTTTCTAAAACTGGATCAGTAAGCAACATAGGGCAAACAAAACTGGTGCATTAAAAAAACTTTGATATAAAATGTAAACGCATCATTGTAGATTAACCAATCACGGTGAGCCCCGATTGTCATTAGTATTTGAGTTTCACATTTGTTGGAAGATGAATAATTGGGCCTCCTCGAAAAACTTTTGTCACTATGATCTGAATCCTTATTGCTATAAGCCGAATTCCCTACTAGCAGTAGCTTTCGTTTTCTTTAAAACCAATCATGTTCAAACTAGATATGTGGGTAAATGGTAGAGAGCCAAAGTTTTTAGTTTTTAGACAATATCTCCAGATCATGTACTACATTAAGTACTTGGAAAATAGGAAACTTTAGGATGACATGATCCGTAGTCTGCTGTACTACACCACGTGCCGGTTCGAGAGGAAGCCAATTCCCGTTTGCACATGTAGTGCGTACAAGGAAGCAACCAAAGCCGCTTGTAGTTTATCAAGTTTGACTTTCAAAGTTCGATTCAGAAATCGTCCTGCGGGTCTTGCAACTGGGTTCTGAAATTCTGAAGCTCTACTTATCACTGCAAGAACCGTCAAATGGTTGAAGTTAAGGCGCTTTTTTTGCAAGCTTCAACTGATGAAGCTAGCTGATCATGACATTAACGCACCACATCGAATGGATCACATAAAACTTAGAACAAGATATGAAAATATCTTACTAACAGACTTTGTGATTTTATGCCCATCCAATACTGGTGCTACATCTTTACAACATGATATCAATGAGGCTCAAACTATTGAAAATTTAAAGCTTGTAGCATTTTCGATGAAAATGTCAGCCTGCATGAGGCCCTCCCTGATATTTGTAAATTCGGTCTTGGGTTTTGTATTTACCTTGGGACTAAGGACAAATAGACCTACTAACACTCAGGCTAATATTGCGATCGCATAAAGCCAAGGTAAAAAGTCAGTTCATTTCGAATCAGTCCTAAATGCAAATAATAATCGATTTGTAACGTTTCTTTCACTATTGTATCTAGGATTTTCAAAAGTGTAGGAGGAGGAGCATAAACTATTGATGCAATGCATACCCTTTTCGAGGTCACTCATAATTTGCTGTAAATTTTTTGTTTGTTAGTGGTTACTCTTCCTCGGGATGGAGGTACGGCACGAACGGCAATTCAGGTTGATGCCGTCAACCTAATTGAAATTAGGTTAGGGGAATGATGGCAGCCCATTTCGAACCAGTCTCAAGTGATTAGTAGCCCCACCACCAACAAGGCGGACTGCCACTGGTGGGTCGCCAAGAGTCGTCTTCTACGACATGCTGGGTTAGCAACTTCACAATTGTAACCCGGTGAAGTAAGGGAGGGCCACCTATCTGCCACATAAAGGTGGAGGCGTCCCGTTACGTGCCTTGCCCAAGAAAACAACAAACAAGCTTGCCGGCTTGTTCTCCACACTATCCCTTTTTTATACTGAGCGCCAAGCAGGGAAGCTGTGAATGCCATTTTTTAAAGTCTTTTGATGTGACTCGACTAAGGAAATGAACCCCAGGTCTACCGACTGCGATGCGGACGCTCTCACCACTATACCATCGCGCCGGTAAATATGAGTTCGGGGTAAAGTTTGGTAAGGCCAGAGATGGTCAGTAACGAAGTAGTTTTACTTAAGAAAACTACTCAAGTAGGTTTTTCAGTAACGAGCTACTTACTTGTGTAGTTTTATTACCGTACTTCTACTTTTACTGGAGTAGATTAAGTAGGAAGCAACACTACTTGCGTTGTTATGAATATTACTTTTGGAAATGCTAAACATTTGGCATCTATTGAATCGGAATGTAGTATGCTAGTAAAAAAAAGCTTTAAATTCAAGATTTTATTTTTTGCAAAACCTCCTTTAAACTTCCAACTTTAATTTGAATTTTGAGGACCAACTGCAGACTTGCAACTACTTAACGCTAATAGGCAAGATTCGGAAAGTTATCATCCGTAGGCCGTGTGGTGATATTTTTTGATTTGGAAAGGTTTTTACGTAAGAAATAATTTTAGATATTCTCCTAGTGTTTACTTTTTTACAATTTGTTTCATCTTTCCAATCATACATTTGGCTATCTATAAATCAACTAGTGCTCTTGTCTGTCTAGAGACTGGCCAAGGGGAGGACGCAAAGGGTACATTTACCCTCCCAAATGATTTATAAAAGAGTTGTTTTTGTGTGAACTCTTCAGTGTCCTCAAAAACGATTATAGTGAAAGTTTAACCTCAGTAAATACATGTCAAAAATTTGTTAAATACGTCCGATTCTTACCAAAATTCGGTGGGATTTACAAACTAAGAAAGAAAAAAACGTCATCACCAAAAATGTGATTCAAGTTATAAAAGTTTTGCCCCTTTTTTCTTGAAAAGTTTTTACCTGACTACGTTATTTGTCCCAGTTTGTGTGGGCTAAGTTTTAAATGTCAAAAATATCCAAGTTTTTCTCTTTTTCGTAGAAGTAAAAGAGCAGAGATTTCATAGAGTAGCTTTACGTTTTAATGACTTTTTAATTATTAACTTTACTGGAATTATTGGGCTAACGTGTTTGCAATTGGTTGCACCATTTAAATCTGATCTGCGAATCTCAATTTATTTGGCATCTAGCTCTTTATGAAAGAAAAAATATCGATTTTTCAAGCTCTTCCCTATCATAACGTGAGTCACCCGGAACGGATTTTAAATAAAGCCACTCAAAACAAAACAGTTTCGTCAGCAATAGGTCTTATCTCGTCAACCCCAATTCGCCAAATTTTTTTGAAGAAAATCATCAACCTATATTAAGGTACACCTTTTGAGAGTTTTGTAAAAATAATGCCTTTCCTAACATAGTGTCTCGTAGAGTACACCCTCTTTTGTAGCGTCGACACTGACTGCGTCACGTAAACCTTTAACTTGATCGATTATGTAAATAAAACTACACCATGGAAAAGAAATTTGCATATACAGAAATTCCTCCTCGCACCTGATATAGGGCGGGCAACCTTTGCTGAGAACCGCTGGTTTAGAAAGGTACAAAACAAAACGGCTAAAAAATGTTACTACTTACCACTTCTGCTTTCCAAGTAATTTATTGCTCGACTACTTTTTTACTTGTACTCAAGTATATATACCTATCAGTACTTTCTACTTTTACTTGAGATTTTTTGAGTTAATACTAATAGTTTTACTCAAGTAGATTTTTAGGCTGCTTCAACCACCTCTGGAAAAAACCCATATGTTTAAAACACAAATTAAGCCAAATAGGGATTGTCGGAGTGAGTTTATTTACTTTCTGAGTACTTAATTGAAATGGAAAAACGATGACCGAAACAATAATTGACGAGAATTTAATCAACTCATCGAACAGAAGAGACGGGGAGATTTCGAAATACTGTCTTTGAATCATACATGCAGATGCGGTTAGTGCAAGCCATAGTTTGAATCCGCAACGTGAGCTTGAAAAATGTGCCGCTCTTGCACTGCCACTCAGCATGTAATTTAACGTTCTGAGCACATAGCACGAAGCCTTTCGATAACAGCTTCAAATCTGACGCTCTGTCCATCGCTCCACGCTGCCAACATGAAAACAGAATATTTGTTCGGGAAGGAGCTTCAATGAAGCTTTTCTAACGAAAACTTTTCTAGAAGAAATTTTTTACTAAATTTTCTTATAGCAGGGGCTCACCACTTGTCTGCGTCCCTGACGAATCATGTTCATGATTAAAAACATACCACGCCCTGAAAAAGTTGATTTTCCAAAAAAAGATAGTGGAGTCAAAAATAAGATCAAACAAGCTGTCAAGACAAGAAAAAAGCAAAGATGATCTCGTCAACACAGGTAGATTTCCAAAAATGAGGCATCAAGAACGTAATCTTGCAACGCCCTGAAGTCTCAAAACTGCGCACCTGCGCGTCGAGACGCTCCACTCGGAAACATTGACATTAAAGAATTTAGTGGGAGGAATTGCGCTGTAGCTGTAGCTCTGATAATTACTAAGTGAGATCATGCCATGATAACAATTAGCCACAGGCTAGCTTTCTTTGACCACACGCGGTTTAATTTGCAAGCTGGTGTTTAGTGCAAATATGTTAAGAAGCCATTTTGATTGAGTAAAATTAGCAGGCATTTCGCTTAGGAATGTTACCAACCCGTTGTTTGCGCATCTTGTTCTTTTAACTTTAGCCTTTTGGACAAGACGTGTCTATGTGCTTGTGTAAATAGCTGAGCAAATTTAGAGACGAAAGATTATAAAAAGTGATAAAGAGAACAACCAAGTTTACTTTGAAAGAGCTAAATTTTAAAGCTTTTTCTTCAAAGATTGACTGTCTTCAGTTGTTGGATGCTTTAACAGTGTAGCTGATAATATAGTTTAGAAGTGGACTTGTGCATACAAGCAGCTGTCAGCAACTCCAGAGATAACGACTTTGGTGACTTTGCTTAATTTTCTCGGAGAGCATGGTCGTAAAAACGTCATAAATTTACTCTTTACGACTAAACAGCAGCGCTTTGTAAAATCAACTTTATTGCTCAGCTGTCCGGTTTATTGAAAAAGTTTCTGACCAACGTGCCTGGTGCTGAAACATTTAATGTCCGTTTGATAAAGAATCGTCCTAGATTCTTTGGCTTTAGTCATCAAACGTTTTTCATGGTTAGGTGCGATATGAGTTTGAATGATACAGGTGAGGTGCAAGAGTGTTAAAAACGTAAGAAAGGTTCGCAGTTAATATGAGACGCCTTGTCATAACTGAATCTTGAATTTTGTGTTACGCTACGTAGCGTGTGTGAAACAGAACATCGACAAGCTGTGATGGTTGGAAGCTCACGTCGGAACCTACTTTGAGAAAGAAAATACAGTACTGTTCTGTAATCTGCGATTAAGGACTTCTTAAACTTCCACAAGTAGTCTATCAGTAAGCGCAAAATACTCAAAGGACATAAAAAGCCCAAATTTTTGCAAATTGTTTTGGATTCTGCGGTTATCGAAGTAAATAATCATGATACCTTAACAAAGGTAAAGCCTTGATATCAATAAATGATTTGTTGAATTTCACTTAAGAAAAAAAATTAATAAAAACATAATTTTTTTTGAGATAAAAAAGCAATTTGCAGAAATGTATACTTGCTGGTACCGTTCTTGGTGATTTATGAGGTCATACTTGGTCCTTTGGTTAATATTAGCAACTATCTATGCTCTTAAAATACGAAAATGGGCATGGTTATGTTTTTGACACCAGGATAGAAATAGTTATGAGGTGTGACGCAATTACGCTACGTCATAGTTGTAGTCACAGTGCTGTGAACATGAGGCAGTTGGAGGAACTTGCTCATCATTTTTTTAATTGTGCCTCACCAACTAAGAAATGTAGACCTTCATTGCTGTTCAATCACTTTTTGGAATACCATCTTACATTGATTTTAGCCACGATATATTGATTTTGCTCCGCTCGTTAATCGTAGGGTCACCTGTAATTCTGTGTCACTTTCAGCATTAAGCAGGTGACATCATTGCTTTTGTTATGAAGCAAGAGGTGTTGAGTTGCTACTACTAGCACCCGTTTTTATAATCTTAGTAAATTCCGTATTCTTGAACTGATGAATCTGAATTGAATGTGACTTATAATTGCAAAAATTAACAGACGATGTTATTATGTGAAGCATGTTTTATTTAAACTGATTGTTTTTTGCTCATCATAAAGGTTTCATCATACATTTTGATCAAATTCATCTTTTTTAAACACCAAAATTGTCTACAGAAGCCTCTCTAACCTCCAAAGTATTTGTCAAGAACTAGAAACCGAACCCGTGTTTTTTTTGACTACGGTTTTGTTTGTCATTGTCAGCACTTACTTGTTTTAATGAATTGAAATTCACCAAAATTTCCTTTCGATTCATAAAAGCGCATAATTGTTGTATTATGAAAACACAATTGAATGGAGTCAGTTTGGACAGACTGGAGCCACAAGCGTTTTTTTACAAAACAATGAATAGAAAGCGAGATGTAGAGCAGCAGTCGGATCAGAAAATGAATGTAAAATTTACTATTGATGCAATGCTGTCTGTTTGCTTCAAAATTCAAATATTTGCTGATCGCTTGATCAAAAGATGTTAAAAATTCAGTAGAGGTTTTGTTTAAAAAATCGAATATATCTGAATAAACCCTTCCTGGAATAGCTGTTAGCTCAAGTGTAACACTTTAGAAGAAAAGAAGTTTCATGTGGGCGTATTTTGGATGATAATCAGGGTTCTCACATTTCCCCTGGCATTTCTTAAATGCATCCATGTTTTACAAAATTTTCAGAGAAAGAGTTGATAAGTTTGCTCTAAATACTATCAGATCTTGTAGTCGATGAGTAAGTTGTATATTTTATAATTGTGATGTTCTGCTGTATTGTAACTTTTTAGAGAATGATGTATTTTAACACGTCCAAGTAAAGTGTTTTCTATGGAAAAAGTCAAATGTAATGTTTCCAGTGGTATAGCATGCTGCTACTTTTGTATACTCACATTTTAACTATATTTGGCGGTAAGTAGCTCTTTTAAAAAGTTGGTTTGTGGGATGCATTTTTAACCTTGATGCTATTGCTATGTGACAAGCACTACTTATTAGATTGCTTCAGCCCACGGACTCGCATTCACTTGTTGTTCTTGCTACAAGGTGTCTTCTAATCTTTTGTTGGCTTCTATTATTGTGTCACAGTTGACTTGAAATATAAAGAAGGAACTTGTTAAATTTAAACACATTTTTGCGTGGGTTTCTTCCGACAAATCTAAACGTAAGCTGATTGTTGAAAATTTGAAAAAACTTTTGATAACTTGGGAAATGCTGATTTTGAATTGGTGAATGCGCATGTCAAGCGAATGTGTAGGAATTCCTCAGCAAAAGCACAAATCAAAAGCCAATTTATATATATTTACACAATTCTTAATTAATTACAACAAAACCTTATTCAAATAGAATCGTTAGCAAGAAAAACACTCAATCTAGCTACAGTTTTGTAGGTTTAGACCTTGCTTGTCTTTACAGCTAATCGAACTCAATGCACATGTGAAATTGTGGACGGCGGAGCATGACGCTCCTAAAGGATTTAGTATAACGTGTAGTGTTTGGGTACCAAATCACTACAAATGGGCTATAGCTTTCTTGTTCTTCCACTGCACAAGACAATAAATAGGGACATAGCCAAAATTTTGATTTGGAAGAGAGTACAGAAATTAATGCGTACTAGAATTTTGAAAAGATGAAAAAATTCTCGCAACTTTGTAATTTGACTTATATGATGATGAAGCATGAAGGTTACGGAAGGGTGCATTCCTTTTATGCTTCCCTCTTCGCCCTCGAATACGAAATTAAACGCTAAATTTACAGCACACTGTTTCCAAATGCTCGTCATCTTTGCAGCTCCACTGCAGCAGCCGTGTTGCTAAGTCGCAAAGTTTACAAAACCGCAAACATCTGGTGAAAATTCAGAAGAGTAAACAATGAATTTGTGCTGATGCCTTGCATGTTGCCTATAATCATGTCATTATGCAGTTGTTACGTCATCAAACATCACCATCACTGCTGGTCATTCTGGTGTTTCTCTCACTGATGACGTCACAGTGATCATTGTGGGGTCTGATGGAGGAGAATTAGTGGAATTGTTATATGGAAATCAAACACTATCGTCACAAATTGTTACTGATCGTAATAAAGTGTTACAAGAGGTAACTTTCTTTATAAAGATTTGTATCTACGTATAGTTAATATTTTGGGTCACGTAACATGGAGCAGTGCGGAAGAGTAAGAACGGTTCCAATGGAATTCGAACCCACAACCTCCGGATTATCCGTCAGAAGCTACGGGATCGAATCCTACTGAAATTATTTTTATCCTTTCTCACTGCTCCCTGGTAAGGGGCCCTGATTGTTAACTACACATAATACAGTGGTGGGTGAAGAGTGGCGTGAGCTATAAAGGCAAGGCATTATCATATTAACTTGACATGAATGTATTTACCTAAACTAGAAACCGGTTTAGGAAAAATAACTTTGATTGAAACTTGGTTCTTATGAATTCGTAAGTAAGATAAGTGAACCTTCCGTCCAGCGACCATCCAAAGAGGAAAAAACCGGTTTAGAAAATGTTGGACACTTGAACTGGAGGGTAAAAACAGCTCATGATAGAGCTAGTACTATTTTCCCTTTCGTAGTACAGCTCTACACAGGGTTTGCTTTAAATCTGAGGCTCCTAATCTTTTTTGGGGGACTCTTACTGTTTGGAAAGTCCCAACCTTACTGTTGATTCATTTGGTTTCTTTGGAGCATTCTTCGCTTTCCCCATCAACAATGCGAGAAGGAAATTTTGGGAAGGATCAAAGATATTTTTCAGGCTTAAATTTTGGATGATAAATCTTTTTTAGAGACCAACGATTTGTTGTCTTGCTGTCCCTCAATTTTAGGTGATGACCTGTTTTCAAATCGACATGCTTTTGCCGTTCTACTTAAAATACTTCCTTACATTGATCGAATTCAAAAAAGTCGGAAAGGCGGCCATCGCCATTTTGGTGGTTGTAGCCGTGCATATCGGTATTCCTTGTAATATTTTGTGAAATTTTTGCCAATGCGAACTAGTGAGAAAAGAAAATTTCGTTTCTCGTGAAATTTAATCTTCTACCCTCAAGAAATACAAGCACCCACTGTTGGGAATTTCTACCTCAAACAAAAGATAACTGCCTTGGCATGCACATCTATCAAATTATACTTAAGGTATAGTGAGCTATTGCCTGACTAAGGCTATTACTGATTCAGCCTGATTAGAGATATGCTTAGTAAAATCCCACTCCCAGCATTGTTTTTACCTGCAGAAAGTTATAACGCCTTGAGGTAGATGCAATTATTAATTCTTTTGATGCGTTGATACCTAAAGTATACGAGCGGAAACAAGGAGTACGCTTTCATACTTATCCGGTAATAAAATTATTTCTAGCTTAAACTTAACCTGCTTGCTATAACCCGCCTAGAAAATACTATTATCACTTTATTTCAAAAATATGTAGTTTAGTGTTGTCGATTGTGCGTTCGAATCTTACTCAAAGCCACTCTTTACCGTCGTTACCCGATAATGCTTATGCACTGACCGGGCTTCATCGAGGCAAACATGACTTTTCGTAATAAATTTCTGTTTTTCATGCCCCTTTATATCGTACATGATCAGGAGACTGACATCCCTTGCTACTGTTTGACGTTCTACCGGCTAAACGAGTAAAAAAACCAGTTACTTCTTTTACTGTTGGCAGCGTTGGGCGGTAGAGTGAGCACCAGACTTGTCATCAAAACACCGCATATGAAGCGCTTTGAGGATATCGACGCTTGCAGCTTGGCCGAGCGGAATTGGCATCCGCTCTTAAGCTTTCGTTTCGGATTCAAGCCACGGCTTGCTCCGCTCGCAATGACATGCGTGGTCGCAGCCGCCCAAACCCTCCGTTCATCTAGAGTTCGATAAATCAAATGAGCTTTTACTTTTTTATTTTTAAATACGCTAAAGGTACCTAGTTAATTTTTTGCGCGGTTACTTTTGTGCGTTAAACTGCTCGGCGATTTTGCTTTCTATGCTTTTTATTGCATTCAGAATTTCTATTTCAGAATGATGACGTCACTCTTGTGTTTGATTGCGGTTATTTTTCACGATTGGGTAATTACAGTTTCAACGTTAAACGTTTGGAGGTTGAAGGTTTTGCAAATGGTGAGAGACATTGTTTTACTGCCAGCTAAGGTGATAACCCAATCGATATTTTTCAGAACCACTCATTACAAGCACTAGTATTAGCGTCACCAAGTGGCCAGATATAAAACTAAAGTGGAAACACCACCACGAAGCGTTCAGTGGTGACGTAAAAGTAAGTGATTGTTTCTAGTAAACCATGACTAGCAGTGATGGGGTCACCCACAAATACCTCATCAGAGTTACCTCTGAAGGATTGCGACTCAACATTACGGAATGTATCAGGAGCTTCTTAGCCAGAGAGACTAAAGGCGTCGTTGCATATTACTCAAAATTTACTGCAGCATGTGCGATAGCGTTCATGACCAAGAAAAAATTATTTCTGACATACCTCCTCCAGTTTTTTTCCGACTTCACTCCTGAATGCAAGTCACAGGTAGAACAGCATTAAAAAGCTTGGTTGCTAACTTAGGATGAGTTCGTTGGAAAATTTTGGGGAATTTAGTTGAGTTTGATTTGAGATATGCAACCTATCCAACGCCAACAATTTAAGCTAATTTAGTTGTACCTATCTTACTAAATTTGAGGGGCTGGAAAAACTAAACGGAGGAGAGATGATTGCTCCCATAAAGCTACATGGCTGGTTCAGCATCATTAGATCCTTATGGCTAGCCATCTGAACATCTGGCTTTAAAAAACGAAATTCAACGAGTCGGGCGAAAGGTTTGTTAGGCGCTTTGGGACTACGTGGGCGTTGGCATTTTTTAGTAAAAACTTAACGATCATTATTGTTGCAATTATTTAGGTCACAATAACTTATCCTCCTGATATTTGTCGATCAAGTATTGCGTCACAATACAAAACAATGTTGGTTCTTGTCAGAGACTCAGGTAAGGATCAAATTACTCGAGTTCGATTCCAGGCAAGTTCAATTCCATTACGTAGCTTGCGTTTGTTTCAGTTGTTGTGACAACACATGACGTCACCTTTCCGCCGACGTCAATCGTTTTCGAATGTAACGTGTTTTCACGAAGCGGAAATTATGTCGTGCAACTTCAACGGGAAACTTTCGACGGTGACGTTATTGTAGTACGTCACAGTGACGTAATGGTTGTTGATTGGAGCAGCGAATATGCAATGCAGATTGCCGAGAAAATTTTTCCCTGCAAAGGTATTGCTGTACTCGGCTTTTACTTGCACACTCTACTGGAGCATGCTGTAGTATAAGCTTGAGCGTACTTTCAAGCAAGCAAGTTTTCCATCATGTGCTTAGAGAATGCAAGTGATTGGCGGTTTTTGTCTAAAAAATCAGGAGCCAGTTCAAAACAAATTTATTTGTTGCAGCTGAGCGACTGAAAATTTATGTTGAAAAGCCCCCTTGCGCTCCCCCTAGCGACGTTATCCAAGTTGTAGAAGTTCTAAGCAACGATAAATGGCGACCTATAGAAAACCTCACTGCGGATAGTTCAGGTGAGTTACAGGTCGCTGGTAACAAACTATTTTGTTGGACGCTAAGCTTCTAAGAGTCAAAACATATTTTTACCTCCTCCACTTGCAAGTTTTATCATTGCAAAATTATTTTCTACCTAATGAATGCCACACCATTGATCTCATCAGGGTGAAAGCACCTGCTTAAAAAACCTTTGAACTACCTTGTTTGGTTGTAATAAAATTGCCTGAAGACATCGTTCCTCCCAAAAAAATGTTTGGCTTGCAACCGTATCAATATTGATGATGGGTATCATTACATCGTGACACCCCGATAAAATCTTTGAGCTTGTGGGTGAAACGTTACAACAAACACAATCGTCGTTACCGTTAATATCAATAACTTTTGAAGGTATTGTATACAGCCTAATTACAAATTAATGTAAATCACATCAAATTTGTAGAAGCTGTCGTATTTTCCTGCCCAATCCTTATGACGTCATCAACCGGAATATGCTTTCGCTATGTGACGTCACTAACGGTGACTCGAACTGTATGTAGGCCACGAGGTGGCGGCCAAGGTACGATTTTGTTGCAAATTAAAATTTCTAAATATGAAAACAAGCTATTTTTCAGATTTTAATATTGACGGTGTTTGGACGACGTGGTCTCATTGGGTCACATGTTCACGTGTATGCAGCGCTCCTATTCGTTATCGCGCTCGATTGTGTGACAATCCTAAAAAGTGGGGTCGAGGTGCAGATTGTGGGATTGCAGGTCAGAACACCGCTTTGTGAACAACTATTTTTTGGTTTTAAGTTTTGAACTTGTAGAGATAGGGATAAGCAAGGGGAAAAAGCTCATCTTGGTAGAGTAGTTTTCCCAAAAATTTTGGTTTTGTACCGGCAGAACCCCTTATATTTAATTTATCGTTAGACTGCAACGTGGTCGAGTGGGTCGGACCCCCATCTATGGCAGCAATGATCGCGCGTTCAAATCTCAAAAAGTTGTTGTGCCCTTGGAAAAGGCTCTTAACGGCATTTTTCCCTGCTTGGATTTACTGTTTGCGGTGGAAACACTATCAGCGCCGTATCGTGACTTTCGACCGTCCGGCGCAGAAGCAAAATGCCGCCCCGTTTCCGATTACGCAAATCAAACAATGGCTGTTTCCTTCAAGTGACCGCCCCTGTGTGGATTGCGTATACCGCACACCCCTTGCTTAGCCAGTGAATACACTCTGCCAGCACTACTAGAAACCCCAAAGCAGGTCTTAACACAGCGATGTTTTATTATAGCAAACCAAAGGTTTTCTCGTAACCGAAGTATTGAAATATATGCAGATCACTTCTAACTCTCTCCCTTATACTGACCGAAAATTTTGATAACATAGAATCGAGAGCTTTTGAAATAAAACATCGGCCTAAGAAGAATTTTTTTTTGTTCTTTGCTGCTGATAAACCTGTCCATTTAACTGTGTTATAAAGGTTCTAGTTTCTAGTTGTTCCATGTTTAGGAGAAAGCACACAATATGACGTCACCACCTTATCAAGCGGCAACTTAACGTCGTGCGTCAATGACGTCATTAGCGTCAAAAACACGTCATCAAAATGCTTGTGTGGCTGCGCGGTGATGGTGTTGAATAAAGGTGTCTTGGCCTCCCCGCTGGCGGGGGAGTGTCAAAAGTCTTTGATGGTAAGTTGACATTCGCAAAATAATTGCTGCACCACCAGAATTATCGCCTGGTTGATACAAAACGATTGGTTCGCATCGTCAGGATGCCGTCACTTTGTACAGTTTCGGCAAAATTTTTGTGCATGTTCCGATTTTTAATCGTTCTGCCCCACGTTAAGCTTCATTCAAATCATATAGGAACAAAATTTTGGGAGCACCCTTTAAAACTCTCTCAAAGTAAAACAAGAACTTTTTCTGGATATGACAATAAGCATAACAAATCTCACGTATGCTACTAATTGGCTTATTGACTCGATATCCGTTGTTTCATCAAACTAAAGACTTATTCTACATGAGCTATCTTGGATTTGAGCGATAAGCTGACTCAAAATGTCATTTGCTATATCTGCAATCCTGTTATTTAGTGTCATTCTTTTGGCCTCGTTTTGGCCAAGCAGTATTTGTGCCATTTTTACCGCAATTGGCTTTATTAGTTTCTCACCAGCTGTGTGAGTTGCTTTTGTTTTTGCTGTTATCAAAGAAACTTCATATGAAGCGCGCAGGAGTGGTTGAGAAGTTAGGGAGAAGCCTAACGCAGGGAGCGTTCCTCTCATATCATAACGAGCTCTTTTCACTTTGAACGTTTCAACTGAGTCCATATTCTCTTTATGCTTCAGCTCCTTGTGCCTTTTCAACTTCGAAGGCTTTAAGGAATCGTTGCCCAAAGTGGTATTGCACAATGTGCACTGAGCATTGTCAAGTTTATTACAACCAATAACTTTTGTGAAACCATACTGAATGTAAGAATCATTCCAGAAACGTATTTTGTCTATTTTTCGCAACCATTGGTAAACAAAATGATTATGACCTAAGAAAGCGAAAATAATGCCTAATTGAAAAGTCTTAATTATACTAAAAGTGGCTAAATCACTCAAAATCACTTTCGTGGTAATCGCATGTAAAATGTAAAAATGATACAGCAAATACTAAAAGGAAACAGGCATAGTGATTGTCTTAAATTCCCTCCGCTCCTTCATTACTTAAGTTGTAAAATTCTATCCAGGCTGGTAGCAACGAGCAATCAGATACCAGAAAGATGTTGGGAAAAATTAGACACTCTGGTATCCCGCGGTACCTGAAGTTTTCTGTTTCTTCCTTTGACGCAGTGGGGTTGTGGGTAGTGCTAGAAGAGAAAGTACCGCAACTGCAACTTTTATACTTCAACCCTCAAATACTTTATTAAACCTTATCTCTTATGGCTAGGGATTTAATGTTTAACCCTCAATACAGAAACAACTAGTTGGATGATCATATGCTTCTCCAGAGGCGTTGGTTGCAACATTCTCTCCAGAATTATCTTAGTTACTGTTTTCAACTACTTCTTCAATCCTATTGTCTAAGCTTACATTACTGTATTCTTGATAAAAGAATCACCACTACATACAGTAGCTCTATCCACCAAACTAATTTTTAAATCTGGAAGCGACAAACGTCAGTCTTTCTTTTACAAAACCTTGAACCAAGTGTAGCAGAGGGATTGTGTTTCTTACTCTGGTCTATTGCACCATAATATGAAGTAAAAAACTAAAAATGACGACCTATTGAATCAGACTAAAACAAATAATTTGTTCACCACTAGAAAGATGTAATACTGCGGACGTTTGACCATAGGTAGCATGTTACTGTTAACTGTAAAATCACTGTTATTATTAGTTAAAGTGGTGGTCGTTGTTGTTTGTGCATTTGAGGGTTAAAAGAATACAGTTTGGCATTCCTTCTGGGGACCCCAGATTTTTCACTGGGGACCCCGTTAAGAACCATTACTCTAGAGTCTAGAATAACCAGAGATGAAAAACCAAGCAGTAGCACTGTATTCGAAACTTTGATTATAAAGAACAGCGCTTCTCAACCGGTGAGAAGATACGTGCTGATGCGTACTAGGCAAACCTGCATTGCGAATCACGGGCAAGGCGAGTATATAGATGCAGATGAAAATTACCTGTCATTGTGTAGCAATACTGGTCCATCTATAGGATTTTTCAATTATCAGCTACTATGCAGTTACTAATACCTTAAATTCGGAAACATTTTTGTGTGTACGATACATTTCCTGTAAATGAAGTATATTTGAGCAAAATTTTTGATGTATTTCTTTAAATCATAGTTTTGATTTTACGGCTATTTTTCAACAATCGTAGGTGGTTGTACAAATGAAGTTTGGTGAAAAAAAAAGTGCGAACCATTTTTCTACACAAAAGTCGAAAAGAACTGTAATAGAAAATAGCTTGATGTTCTTCCAGGCTGATCCATCGATTAACTCCTTTATTCTTTATCTTGACACGTTAACAACATATTTTCTGTCATTTTTGCCGCTTGCTTGCTTTTTGCAGAAATTATTCAATCGTTCCAGCCATTACGCTCATGAACTGTTGAATTTTGTCAATTCTCAGCCAGTCACTGAGACAAAGGTGAAATATTTTTTCTTCTGCCTGCTGGGTGCTATTGCTGGAAGCGCTTCAAGAAGAAGGATTTTTTCAATACGTCCCTAAGGACGCCTAATGCGCACATTTCTGTAAAAAGATCGTTTTTCTCTGCTTTTTTTATCTTCCATAAACAAACCACTACCAAAAAATATTACATACTTTTCGAGATCAACACTTTAACGGAATTTGACTAGTTAAAGAAAACGCGATTGTGGACTAGTTTTTATTTTGTCAAGAGACGAAGTAGAGAACTAGAGCTAAAGACGTCTTTGATCTTGTAAATGCATTTCTTTGTGAAAATTCAATGGCATGAAACAAAGTGGGATCGGTATGTACAGATGGTGCGCCGGCTATGATGGGGCATCGATCCGGTTTTGTAGTCTCACTGAAACAAGTTGCTCCGCTTGTAGTATCAAATCACTGTGCTATTCATAAATACGCCTTAGCTTCTAAGACACTCCCTCTTGAATTGAAAAGTATTCTCGATTCTGTAGTAAAGACTGTGAATTTCACTCGTGGCAGGGCCGTGAATTCCCAACTATTCAAAGCATTTTGGAACGACCTTGGAAAGGAGCATCAGTACTTTCTTTTCCACACCGAAGTGCAATGGTTATCGCGGGGAAAAGTGCTCTCCCGTGTTGCAGAACTTTTACTGAAGTTGCCGTGTTCCTTCGTGAGCATGGGTCAGTGGAACTTGCTACATTATTTGATGACAATAGATTCCAATTGAAGGTCGGTTATTTGGCAGACATCTTTAGTTTTTTCAATGAGCTCAGTTATTCTCTGCAGGGAAAAAAATCACAGATTAGGTTGCAGAGAAGGTCTCCACCTTCAAAAAAGGTGGAAAAAGAGGTAATCACAATGGACAAAGAGAGTAAGAAACCAGAATTTTGCTATGTTTTTATTGTTGGACAGTAAAATTGGTAATCAGGAAACTAACGAATGGCTGACTGCTTTAATTGATGATCACATAAGCAACCTCGAGAAGAAATGGAAAATCACTTTTCAACATCTGAACCTTCTTCAGCATGGATTCAGTAGCCTTTTATTGCTGAGATGAACGGCAATGAGCAACTCAACCTTCATGAGCAACATCTGAAATTGCAGAGTTCTCAAGCTGCAAAGATCAAGTTCAGCTCCTCCTCACTAATAGAATTTTGGTGCAGTGTGTTGCAATAATATCCTGAATTGGCAAAGAGAGCTCTGGAAGCAATAATTCCATCTCCAACGACATACCTCTGTGAAGCTGACATGTCTGCTCTAGTTAATATCAAAACTACGTACCGTAATCGCCTTAGAGTTGCTAATGACATGAATATTGCTCTCAGCAATATTAACCCCCGTATTAATGAGCTTGATTCGAAGAGACAAGAATAGAGGTCACACTGACTATTATTTGTGCTGTGTTTTGCCAATTAAATTGTGATATTCCGCTAACCGCTTGTGTTATGCTTTCATAAAGAGGGTTTTTTAATTAACTAGAGATCCAGTAGTAAACAACTTATCCGCCTTATTGCAATAGTGTTTGTTCTTTCAACATACAACCCCTTTGCAGGTTGCGCAGACAAGGAGTATCCAAGCCAATATTTTTAGGAATAGAGGTCCCAGGAGTTGGAAAGGTGAAGAACCACTGTCCTAAAGGATAAATCCTTCATATGACCCGTATTTGTTTTAAGATAAACGTTAGTATATTTATTTTCGCGTTTTGCAGGAATGGAAATTGTATGCTCCAGTAGATCACGTGATTCATTTACGCTTCGCTGATTTTCAACTAAATCACGGGGAAACACTGGTAATTCTGGATCTGTCATTGTCAGTCATCATAACGTCACAGACGAAAGACTTCACATCGCAAAGCAACTCGGTCCTTGTTCGATACGTGACGTCAGTCAAAAGTGACATCATTAGTTCCTGTGGTTTCGTCATCAGTTACGAATCAATTTGTGAGCAAACTTAATGAATTTATAAATATAAAAAGTTGAAATGCATTTTACTATTCAAGCATCGGAAAATATTTTTACAACTGCGTCATCTAATGGCAACGCTGATACTGATTTGCCTACGCAAGGTGCAGCTTGGAGCGATGTGTTTGTGAAAAATCCTGTGGCCGCAATTGCTGTCAGTGTGTGCGTGCTGGTCATCCTGGTTGTCGGTTTTACGTTGATAATGCGGTGCATAAAACAAAGAAAAAAAGGTAAGTGGTCATTTTACAGAGTGGATAAAATGAATGGTGGTTGGTTACATTCTTATTCCAACATGAAATGATAAGCCGAAAATTATCGAAAGATGACTACGTTGTTGTGCCCTTGGGAAAGGTACTTTGCGATGATTTCATCAGCTTGGTGGATTCAAGCAAGTCGGAATATATTGAAAATAATTCCAAGTAAAATGCTGGAAACTTTGAAGCAGGTCTGGACAATTGTCACAATGTTAACGTCACCATCCTTTTCCCGCGAGACTAAAGAGTGAAGAGACGTTAAAAAACCAGATCGGTTACTCGCTGCATAGCGTAAGTTTTGTTTTTTAATCACAGAAAACCTCTGTCGGTTTTAACAAGATTTGTCTGCAGACCGGCTTTACAGTTATCAGTAGATCTGCTGCTGGTACTGCGTATTTCCACCTCAAACAATGCAAGATGGCCCTTATCAACCCTCAACAATGTAGTCATCATCAGATTTGAACGCGTGATCATCGACATCTTAACACAACGCTCCAGTCCTCTCGACTAGGTTAGCGATGCTAATGATGCACAAAAGGTTCGAAAAAACTGCGCCTTCCCCCAAGCTTGATTTTGATTGGCTTGCAGTGTGAACCTGAGTTACCATTTATGTCGCACCTCCATATCAAGGAAAAGAGGTAAACGGGAACAGCAATGACGTTATTCATCTATGGTTGATTCAAAATAGCTGTCTCTTTTTTCCATCCGTTCAGCATGTTTCCTTGCGTAATTGAATTTGCGACGTGGGAACTGTTTGTCCTGTTTTACTCCATCCCTTCATCAAAAATCAGAGTACCAGTCGTCGTCATCATTACCATCAAAATAAAAACTTAGTCTAACAATCGAAAGATCATGAATTCAATGTCAGAGCGGCTTTATTGTGTCCTTGGTAAACTTCGCGGCGATTTTTAGTGCTTTGTTTGAGTGCTTGTGGTAAACGCTTAGTGTCAGCTTTAAACCTACTGGCAACATGAGATGTTCGATAAACAAACTGAATATGTACATAGCAAAACTGCAGACAGTGACACTGTTTCGACCTATCAGGTCTCTTCAGTGCAGTTGGTGACCGACAGCACTGAAGAGACCTGATAGGTCGAAACAGTGTCACTGTCTGCAGTTTTGCTATGTGCATCGCTAGCCTCTTGCATTACTAAACTGAATATGGTTTTAAAGTTTGTCCAATATCTGAGCTCCGTTTGTTTTCTTGTTTCTAAAGTTCGTGCGTTATTAAAATCTTTTATTTCCTCAAACAACTATGATATATGAACTTAATCGATTTCTGTAGAAGGGAAAATAAAGCAAGCCCCGAACGTTTCAATGCAAAGCCGGCTTATAGCGCCGCCTGATGGTAAAAGCTCAAGCAACGTTGACATGGAGTCTGGTAAAAATAGCTATCGAAAAATGTTAATTTTTTAACGTACATCGTATCGTAGTGTTTTAAGGAGTATTTCATTTAACTAAATTTACCAATCAACAGGCTGCTGAGATTAACCAGGCAAGAACCGGGTACAATTTGCTTGTTTTTTATTGTAGTAGAAAAATGAGCTCAATTCAAACACATGGGCCTATACAAAAAATATCTGCTGGAGATTGTTTCAATCCTTACTTCGAGACCATTTCGTCCTTTTTTGTTGATTGGGTTAAATATCTGAGGACATATGAAGTAGGCTGACCGCTTGATTGCTCAGTTATTCAGGACTAAGAGATCTCGCTTGGTGGTGCCTCTTCATTTCAGAAGCAGCAGTGGTTAGGGTTCGAAACATCCAGAACGTCCTTGATCAGTGCCACCCAAAGTTTCAGAAAGGCAGCCTTCAGCAAGCATAAATTAAAGGAGTTTTTTGCAAAATAGCAAGGTTCTGGAGTATCACTCTCCAAAAGTTTATGAGGGGACCATCCACTTGCCCCATTCATTCTCCTGAAAAGCAACAGCACACTATGTGTGGTCTGTATTGCGTTTCTGTGCACCACGCTTGCGGGTTGTCGATATGGCTGCAGCTAGAAAAAGTCATTTTTGTAAAACCAAACATTCCAATTTTTAGATCGACCTAATCCTATTGGTGATGCTGACGTCATAATGACGCCTGCGCCTCCTCGCGCGGCTTATTATTTGGCGCAACGTCAGTTGCAACAAATGAAGGTAGGCAAAGCTTGCGTTAATGTAACCCTAAACCAAGTGTAAATAAGAAATACAAAAACTATCGAGGCTTGCTTTTGCCGCTCTGACCATTTATAGGCCTACCCTTAGACCAAAGATCAATGCTGGCATGGTGTCAGCATTGTTTGCCTTTAGGAAAAACACATTATGGCTTGATTTATAATGGAGCAATTTGCAATGTATCAGCAGTATTCACAACTCCTCATCAGGTTTAAACACAGCATGCTTGATAACTTGCGATTCGTGAAAAGAAAACAAAAACCGTTTTTCAGCGTTTACATTGACTGTTAATAGAAAGATGGTAAAGAAGAATCATCTCAAATGTACACTTCGTTATGCATGAATGACAGCAACATCCGGGAACAAGAAGATTTACTTTTCGGCGTTCAAAAGGAAACTGTCACGTGATGTAAATATTTGGAGTAAAATGTACGTAATTAGCCTACTTTTACAAAAATATTCTGAAGACAAATCCCAGAACGTAGCCAACAAGAGCAGCTAAAATTTTTATGACCGTACTCCTACAAAATATTGACCAAATTACCTTTGATCAACGTTTTTTATTCTTTAGGTAAATTCTGCATCTTAACTTGCATGAAATGGATTTGACCGCAACCCGCAGTCATTTGCAAAAGTTTAAGATCATCCAAAAAGTAATGGACATGCACTATATTAAAACCATGAGTATTTCTTAAACTCTAGCAGCATTCATGTGCTGTTTTGATTTCGGTCATAAAACTGCAGCATTTTTAATGTCAGTAAATTCAAGTTATTGTACAACACATGCTCTTTAATACAGCAGGCCTGTAAAATATTTTAAGTTAAAAATTGTTTTAGTGACCCTAAACTTTTGCAAACGACCCTCTTTGAGACAATAAGTTAAGAAAAAGTTAATGCGATTCAAGGTTTCTGGGACAATCTAAGAAAATATTACCGGTGTAGACCAGGGACGGAAATTTGGGAGGCCTCGGGTAGTTAATTCCGATCCCTTTGACCACGCGTATGCTGTTATTGTTACCCGACCCCTTCCAAGAAATGGGGGCATGGCGGAACACCATGGAGCCCCAGAAGCCGGAAAACTCTCCAGGGTCTGGACCAGAGGTCGTAGAGAGACAGAGAGTCGCCAAAGAGCAAGCGGCACAAACAGTCCGTTGCTGGAAAGTGTAGAATGCGATAAAAGGTGTCCTGGAATGGGTGTCTGCAGGCGCTGCATGAAGGATTCTCGATTTTGCCAATCCTAGAGAAAGAAGAGCTTAACAAAAAGCTATGTCCGTTGCAGCGAAGACAAGAGAGGACACAGCGAGCATGACGAGGGAGCACAAGTTCCTCGGTTGAAATCGAGGGAATCTGTGTGTCGAAGGAATTAGATGAGGCATTACGCCTCCAGTCCGAGAAAAGAGTGAATGGAGAGATAAAAGGAGAGAGGCTACAAGGGATTGCGGAGGGCGCAAGTAGCGCTCCCCGTCTGGCCAGCTCATCAGCCACGTCATTCCCTGGGAGAAACGAGTGTCCGGGGACCTATTGTAGTCTGATAGAACAGGAGGACAGAGAAGACAGTTCCTGCCAGAGAGATTGAGGTAAAAGGAAAGATGGGGAGGAGGACAGAGTGAGAAGTTAGAGAGAAGAGAAATGGCAGACTTGTTGGTGCTGTCGATAGCAGCAAAGAGCGTGCGGAATGGCACAGGCTCCAGCGGAAAAACAACATACTGAGCCTACCGAAAAGGAGAGAGTGACCTCCGTGCTACAAAGAGAGCAGTTGGCAAGGTCGCCAGAGCCGCCTTTGGCCAAAGGAACAGAACCATCTGTCCAGATCACCAGATCGTGAGGAGGGAGAGAGTCAAGATGAGCGAAAGCCTCACCTTGGATAGAGAGGGGGTTAGAGCGGGAGCATGAAGAGAAAAGGGTGGATTTCACAGTGAAGGAGTGCAAGCAAAGAGGATCTCCCTAAGAGAAGTAGAAGGAAACATGAGCGGGTGAGTGAACGCAAAAGCTCTCCAAGAGGACCTGCAGAGCCTTGGTTTCACTTCAAGTCTGGCCAAACCTCAAATGAGAAAGGATGTTGGGAGACGAAGGGCCCGCTTATAAGATGACAAAGCAAAATGAGTCAGGGTGACTCGTAGGAGAGGTAGAGACGCTTCAGAGAGAAGAGGGATAGGCGAGGACGAGAAGCAGCCGGTGATGGCGCGACTAGCAGCTCGGTGGAGGCGTTCCAATTTGGTAATGTTGGTAACACTTAGAAAAGGAAACCATCCGGGTGAAGTATAAGTGAAAAGGGGCCGAAGAAAAGCTTTATACAGAAGAGAGAGTGACCCCATGAGGAAGCAGATACAGTGTAAGGCCTGGAGACGAGGTAAGAACGTGGTCTTCAGCGAAGATATACGCCGAGAAAAGAGTGCGGTCGAAGGTGACCCCAAGAAAAGTTGGAGTGGGATTAAAACGGAAGCGGGAGCCGAGTAAGAGGAGGTTGGGCTGGAGATTCACGGAGAAGAGGCCTCACATTTGCTTGGATTGAGAGGAAGACACCACTACGCGTATGGGCGAATCAGTTGAAATTCTCTATCATTAAATGTAAAAATGTAATTTTAAATTCTCCTGCCGATGGTATCTTTAAATTTAGCCGAGAAAAAACTTTTACGGGAAAGCACAATACACCTTGTGTTGAAGACTTCCTGCCTGTGCACTCTACCCCAAACACTACCAGTACAGTAAATATACAGTACATAAAAGGAATTGCCGTGAAATCTTTATTTGAGGTTACAACGACCCCAAACCTACTCGTCTAGTGAACTGTAACTTAATAATTGCAGGACCTTCAAGAAAATGTCTTTTTGGTTGATGAACTACATTTCAAAAGAAGTGATGTATTGAGCACTACGTGACTGGCCAATATCAGAAGCGGATACTTCTATAAAAACTGCTGAAAGAAACGAATTGCAATTTGGGCCCAGTAAGCAATACGAGAAACATTATCATCTTTGTCTGCGTTTATTGCATAAATCGTTTCTTAACTTGGAGCCATCTCAACAGCAGCAGCACTCACCACAATGAAATGATTTTATTGAGTAAGCTTTAGGAACGTTTTGTTAAGTGCAAAAACAGAAACATTTTACAATGAAATAAAACTATACTATGCTTCAAGCTTGGAATAAATTCTCTAGAATAAATTACTGCAAACCATACTAAAACTGCTCTAAAATCGCACGTAAAGCATAAACATCAGTGGAAAAGCACTCATAAACGCACTTAATCCAAGCACTCTAAACATCTTTGTATAGTTGGTAAAATAACCTTACATTACCACCCAAAGCAAACAAAACCAATAACATTTTGTCAAACAAAACAACATAAATCATTTATCTTGCACAAGTTCTTTTTATTCTTTCTCTAGGCTACATTCTGATATATTTTAATTTTTTCTTCAGATTGTTTACAGATCCCTAAACACTACATTACCCTGAAAAAATTTCAAGAAATGTGTTAAAAATCACACGATCTTTTAACCGTTTGCGACAATTTTTTTCCACAATAGCTTGACCACCTTTTTCAAAAAGAATTCCTCAATGCTGCGATGTTGGTTCCTGTAACTGCGAGCAAGTTGCAATGACGACGATACGATGGACAGTTAAGACAGTGTGGGTTGTTGCAGTTCCAAGGACTTGGACTTCTGCTGCATCCAAGTTCGAAGTGTTTGCATGATCATACCCCCGAGAAGCATTTGTGACGGATGATAGATGAGAAGTGGGATGGAGAGAAGGGAGATGAATTCGTTTCCTTGATAAATGATCTTAATCATCGGAATTCCTAAAATAATTTTCCAACATTAAATTTGTGAAAACATGTTATCTCAATAGTCCATTTTTCTGCATGCATTTTTATTCTCCAATGATGGAAAAGTTTTTTTTTCGATGCACGGAGGGAAGTTGCATTCATACCTGTTTCGGAGTTACCAGTACTGCTGACGCTGCATTTCTATCACAAGTAGTTCAACCAAACAAGAGAAATTGCTATAAGTGCCTTTTGTTGGTACACAACAGCATAGCGATCGTGGGGTTCGAACGCATGTTCATTGTCACCATAAACGGCGCTTCAACCAACTTTGCTTTGAATCTGGAAAAACTTGACTATTAATGGTGCTGGTACATCAATTCAAAGTTTGACCAGCAATTTACGAGCAAAGCAAACGATCAGGATCATTTCACAAAATTCCTAATCAAAATCAAGCCAACATGTTGTAGGGGCTACTGTGTGCTAAAAGTCTTCACATGCAAAACGCTCAGGTTTTTCAAAGGTCCGTCAGCTTTATGACACCTGAACCTATCTTTTTGAGAAATTTTTTTATAATTTCCCTCTGCAATTGGTTTTAAAAACGCAAATACGGAGAATCTCGCACACGTGCTACGGAACAGCGCAAAAGCTAAACCAATTGCAGTGAGGCGCAACCCCACACCCTAACTCGATTGGTAAAGCACCTTATGGTTATTGAGACTGTGGGTTCGAATCCCACTATAATTGCTTTATCTTTTGCAACACAATAGCAAATATAAAGTATCTCTAATATACATAAAATATCGTTTCGCTTGGTTATTTTATTGTTCGGAACACCTGGGGCTTCGGCTCTTCTAGAAGAATAAGCTGGTTAAGAAGATATATGTATGTATTTAATCGTTCTAATGGCTTACATAATTTTTGCTTAAAGCAGTTGCAGGGGGGCCACTTGTCATTCAATAAAAGCTGACGACTGTGATATTTCACTCGTATCAACCTAAAGCCAAACCACAATGTTGGAAACGAATCGCTCGAGTTCGAGTCATTGATGTCGAGTCCAGTCATTTTGTCCAAACGAGTCGTGTCGAGTCTTTTTTGCTACGACTCGAATCTTTTTAACACCTCTTTTACAGTGTTTAGTTTTCTGTGATTTATTTATTAATTGCAATCGATTCTTTTAACATTGTATAGTAATACAATATTTTTGGCTCCTAAACTGGGCTTATTTAAGCTCATCTCGACAGTTTAAAGCTCACTTTCAATAATATACTGGTATTGGTAAAAATAAGTCTACTTCTTTGCTAGCTGCAGATGGCTGAAAAATCGAGCTTACAGATTTGTAGTTTGAAAATGAATTTTAAAAAAAGTTAAGAACGCACTTATAAACCTACATATGCAACTTGCTAGAGGCAAAATCTCATACAACAAAGACCTTACAAGTTTGCAGTACAAAACAAAAATAATTTGCGAGAATTTGATGCAATACCAGAAATGCCAGCAGAGGCGTATGCAGAAATTTTTTGAGGGGGCGCAAAAATGTTCTTTTGTGAGTACCAAAGGCTCGATTATCCTGGGGGGTCCGGAGGCATGTCTCCCAAAAAATTTTGCAAAAAATTACACTCAAATATACGAGATTTTAATGCTTTCCGAAACCATTTTCAAGGTAATTTTTGTTTGAAATATGTTAACTTTTGTCAGTCCTACTTCTAAGAAATTACCAACGGCTTGCGTTTTTATACCTACAACGAATACGCTGCAGCTGCATAACAAGATTTTTTAAGAGCAAATCAATAAATTTTATAACCTAAAAAGATCCTACTTGTAATTCACATTGTTCCTGTATTATTACCACATTACCTTGTATTTCATATAACTGAGTACGCTGACAATCACTTAAGCAAAGCTGAGTAAAGTTTTATTTTTATCAGTTAACATTGTGGGATTTATCAAACAAAATTGAAAATAACATGAAACAAAAAATGCTTCACAAGGCCTCAGACATTTAAACTAATTTTGTCATTGTAGAACAGGTTATTTGTTTGTTACTGTTACAAGCAGAATGACTACAATGTTTAACGTTTCCAAAGGGGGCTCGTACATAGAAGCCCCCTCCATACGCCATTTGTAGCCAGTGAGTAACATATTATTACACAGCAACAATAAACCACATTTCATTTTTGATAACTGATTTACATACACTCCAAGCAGAACGTTTTCGGCTTACATGCGCTTGTCAAAGCATCTATAATGTCAAGTAACAAATTTAATCGTGATATACAACTAATACTTTAAAATTTTAATATAGGCTTAGGCCTTATTTTTATTTCAGTAGATTAGTCGAGTCTTGACTCGAGTCTCCCGTCGCTGGTGCCGAGTCGAGTCTTTTTTTACACCAACTCGAGTCGAGTCTCCCCAACACTGCCAAGCCAGAAGATCAGATCAAGATTAAACAGCGCAGGCGAAAATTTGGTCGTGTTAGTTTCAAATAGGCCTTTTTCTGCATCCTTCTGCGTCAAGATCAAACAGTTGCAACGAGCCGCATGTCATCCAATGAAAATAAAACTGACGTCTGTGATATTACAGCCTTATCAAGCAATAGCCAAACCATAAGAGCAGATCAAGATTAAAAACAGCGCAGGCGAAAATTTGGTCGTGTTAGTTCCAAATAGGCCTTTTTCTGCGTTCTTCTGTGTCTAGAGGAAAGGTGTCCAAAGTTTTTAAAATTCGGGCCACATTTCACAAATCTAAAGTCTTGACGGGTCGCAAAAAAGGTGTTTTTTTTGGGTTAAACTAGCCTAAGTTAGGTTTACCAATCTGAAAAGGCAAAAACCCTGAGAGAACTTCTTGCGCGGGTAGCACTTTGTGTACCCCTGGTCTAGATAAACTAGGAATTAGAAGCGCATGGCTACACATCAAAACTTACCAAGAGTAAGTGATTTGTGAGTAGCGCAGAACATGGCACAAACCGTGTCTTGAGGACGGAATTTTAAGAAAGTTATACGAGTTGATATCAGGAACACCATCGTTACCACGAAGCATTGGTAGACAAATACTGAAAACAAGTTGCTCAAATTTGATTTGAATAAGATTGAAAAGAATTTTGAATACACAACCTAAACGTCTATATAGTTAGTTTAATATGGGCTTGTAAGACTACAAAAAATACTCAACGCAGTAATAACAAAAACATTTGATGTAGTTCCTTTGATCAAGCACATGTATTTTTAGAAATCGAGGTCAGGCTGGCAAAATCGATCGAAAAAAATCTTGTCGAAAAATGACACAGGAACGATTCTTTGAAAAATTTCAGGCAAAATGGGGGGTTGGACTGACCACTGAATGCAACCTTGTTTGCGCATTCACACTTTGGGTGGTAAGCAGTTCAACCAGCATGTCAAGAGGCAACTTTTGGACACCTCCCAGTGGGAGTCCACTGCGGTGACTTTCAGTCTCCAACTTGTTCTCATGACCGGAATCAAACCGCGAATTAAACTGCCGCTCGCTCTGGCCGGATCTAGACAAAGACTTGCGTTTTTTGATGCCAACATTGGTTATGTACCCAAGCCATTGGAGTCCATTGCACTCCTTTTAATCACAACCGAGTAAATTTAGTTTCATACTTCACACTCAACATTACTCCTACTGCATAGGCCAAGCAGGAGACCTTTGAACACCGTGTTTCAAGTCATTGGTATGACTTGAAAAGGGAAATGAGCCCCGGTCTACAGACTCCGAAGCGGACGCTCTAACCGCTACATCACCGCACCGTTAGAGTGCCTCCATCCCAACGACGAAAAAGGATGAACACAACAATAGCCAAGCGAGTTTAGAACTGAATATGTAGAAACGTTTAAAGCCTACTCACCAATAAATACAACTGCAAGCAAACTGAATTTATCAATGTTTAATTGCGAGTTTGAGAAAGTATCGCAAAATGTTGTGTATATTATTAGCAGTAAAATACAACTTCCGATTGTACCGAATGGCGGCTTCGTTCTGTCTAAGAAACCTTTGGCAAACTGACGAATAACCTACAAAAAAGACAGAATAAAAACTTCAATAAAAGAATATTGCCAATTACGTAAAGCAAGAAAGTTTATGTTGTGCATATTTTCAGAGGTTAACTCATTCTCTCATCACAAGACGAAGAGAGAGCTTGGAAGAATGCAAAACGTCTTTAGCGTCAGCAGCCACCCATTAACATTCCCAAGAACATCTACATTATGTCGTTGCGTACGGCATACAATCCACAGGCTGAACCTAAAGATAAGCGTGAAAGCAAACAACGGTGATGTCGTAGACGACATGCCGCTTGAGTGTTCCAACTGAAAGTCTGACGTATAGACTATTTCGCAACACTACATCGCTGTTCTACTGTTAGAACCTTAGCACCCGGATCTCAATTTAGAACCGGATTTCAATTTCGAATTTGTAGGTTCAAAAATAAATGCTTCATTACAAAAAGAAAAATAGATGGAATTAAAAACTTTCGTAAAAGATCACGCCCAGAAAACAAACTTAACATGCCAACAGTCAATAATTAACAAAAAATTCTGCACTCCATATGGCAGAGGACAAAAACAATAACATCAGAGAGCAAACAAAAATAACTTGGCGCGATGTGCATGATGACTCGGGAAATACTTCTTGAAAGTTAAATTTTACAATGAAATCAAAACTATATCAACGCACGCATAATTAAATAATAACCGAATTGCACTTAACCGAATAATTGTGTTATAGCACAACCGTTTAAATGACAGAACACCAAATAAATCGCTCCAATTTAATGGTTTTAGTTCAATCACTTCGATTTCTTCTCAACTCGTTTATTTTGGTCAAACAAAATGCGAAAATGTCCTTCGTAGCGAAACAACGTTATTGCACCTTGTACTTGAAATGCAATGTCAAACTCTGCAAGTTTGGTTGCAGTGCTTGTGATAGAAACCCAATATGTCGGCTCCGACATCTTCTAGATATCGCACCAAAGTGCGACTACGCGTACACAAAAAAACAACCACTTACTTGCCCACATAATATGGGAACTACAACAGTTACAAATAGGCTGGTAAAAATATTGACAAATGGTACACTCGATGACGATCCCATCTGCAATAAACAATATCCACAGAAATAATTCATGCGACGCGCAAAACCCGCCATAACTTCCTCAATTTAAGCATTATCCAAGCAAAGTTCTAAGACTTAGTTTTTGTTAATACATATTAAGTAATTTTTATACGTAAATGGCTAAATAGGCGTTATGATTATGATGTATTAGCTCTATTAATTTTCAGCTCTAAACAGCTATCTCAAAGAAACTACACACACGCAAAATGGTTAACTAAGTAGTATCCTAGTAACCTAGTTATTTACCAACACCTGAAATCCACCAAATAAATAGAGGCAATTTTAAGTATTATGCAACTTTCATAACTATTATAACTATATTTCTATTTACTCCTTAAAGCAATACTTGTCGCAACAAAGGTAAGGGCTCAGAAGCCTTTAATTTCAGATACACTGATTACCGTAACGATCAGCTGGCCCATAGCAGCTACAGTAATGAAGCAAATGTAATTAAGTCAACCAAAAAATGACCAGCAGAAATAAAATCTTCGTGATCTATACGACTTACAAAAATGAACAGTAACATAGGAGATGCAAATATGCCAAGAAAGCTTCCAAACGCTGAATTAAAGATGGCAGCAGCTTCATTACCACCAACTGCTTTCGTAAAAATAACAGCAGATGATACAGGGGGAGGCATACAACTGACAATTTGCAATCTGAAAAAATAAACAATTGAAAAACACAAAGCTAAATAGTCCAATGACATGTGTCTTGCTTAAAAATGTTTTTGTTTGGAAAATACTAGAATAAAAAGACTGGAAGATTTTTTGATAAAAAGTTTGTACTATTCTTTCAAATGGTTTTGGATGTTGGGTATGCTAATGATCGTAATAAATCGAATGTAGTCTCAAACTACCCGTATCAAGTTTTTAAAATCGCTTTTTACACTGGAAAAATTAAGAATACACTCCAATTAGTTAACAGTAATTTTTTTCCCAATTCACCAGGCTAGGAGAGTAAATCTGCTCAAAACCAGTAGACGGCATATCACAGGAGGCGATTACTGAATTTGCCCCTTATCTTAGTTTGCCGTGTTTCTGGAGTTACTACTACTCATATTTACCACCAATTCCAAAAGTACTGTCACTTTCTCCCACAAACCAGTCTTGATCAGGTTTGCGATGTGCTTTTGGAAGTTTGCTATACAACATGCAGCCATCCCAGAAAAAAAGGAAAAAGCTACTACAGTTAGTCCTGTACTTCTTTACCCGCTGAGCAAATAATAGTCAATCGCAGTCATTGATAGAAATTGTAACAAAGTCCACATGAAGCATGGAGTAAACATCAGTGTAAAAGATTGTATGAATGCATGGAGGCGCACCTAGAAAATGATTGTTGATGGTCAACTAGTTAGCAAGTCTAAACTTTAGTATTCTTAACACGTTCTGGACAACTTAGTGTATGCCCAAAATTTTTGACTTTTAGCTGGCAGTAAATGTGACCAACATTAAACAAATGATCGTCACTTTTGCAAAACTACAATTTGTAGTGGTTTTTACCCTAGAGTTGATAAAACATCAAAATAATGTGCACCTGGTACATATTGTGGCTTGAATACATGTTTCTTGACAAGCTGTTTCATGCTCAAATAATTATCCTCATGGAACTAAATAAAATGCAAACATACCTACACTTCATTTCCCTAAAGGCTAAAGTTATCAATTTTAAGCCGTCAAAAATTCAATAATAGTTGCATATCTATTGGTCCCAACGAGAGGTCATCGCTTGTACAGCTCAGTACTCTTATCAGAGTAGAATCCGTAATTTGGCTCATTGCAAGTTTGTAGTACTTCTTGATAGTTTATAAAAGCTGCCAAATATGCATTGGATTTAAGTTAGGACTTGCAACGGGGTTTAGTAGGTTGAAGCACCATATTTGTGATGATAATGATAGAGCGTGCAAACTGAAGGTGCAAAGGTGAAACGATTTAAAACGTTTACCAGCATTTTGGATTTAAGTTTTTTCTACTAACAATTGCAAACCAACAATAAAAGTTGGCACTTCTCCATGCTTCATCAGGTTAAAACAGAAAAGCTGCTTGCCCAGCAGGTCATAAGAGGTAAATTTGGGTACCTACCAATGGCAGGTCTAACTGGTTCTAGAACTACAGTCTATTTATGACTGACATTTCAAAGGAATACTGCTTTTCTAGAATAGATTGGACTTACAACGTCGAGCCTTAATAATCTAGTTCACACTGTGCCTTCCTTTGAAGAGAAAAGGATTATTTGTCATCATCATAAAGACCAAGCTGCACAAGGGCCACTTTGATTTCATGAAACTTTTTTTGCAGCACAATTTTACTAATCATTTTTTATATTTGGGTCATTTTGGTTGGAAATTTGGTTGGAACCAGAGCTAAGGTCGAGGCTGGGTTTCCATGCCAATGCAGGCTGAAGCTCAAAGCACATGCGATTTATCAAAAACTTTGCTTGAAACTAAGCATGTTTGACATGATGCCCCACAAAGTAGAACTTGGTTTTCCATCATCAATTTTATAGAGCAAAGCAACAGTTCTCATCATTCACTTGGTTTCAAGCAGTCGCTACCACGTGCCATGCCGAGATGAGCATGCATACATCGTCAGATATACACATTGCTTTTGCATCATATGCAATTAATGTAACTGCAACAACTGCAGTAGGCAACACCCCCGCTCCGGCTATCTTTTAAGTTTGCTCTGACCAGGGCTGGTCCAGAGCAAATATAGCATCTTTGACTGGAGCCAAGGCTGCGGCCCCAGATGAACTTTAACCTCATATCAACAGATTATATGCCTTCAAAATCACTCAGGCATAACATCTTTTTTAATCGCTCATATGTGGAGGTGCCCAGGGTGTATTATCATTCATCATAAACAAAACCTTATTCGAAAGGCCTTGATGTGTAGAAGACCAATCAAGCATCAAAACAAAGGCTTATTGAGAGCTATTCTTACAAAATCATTGATATGTAAAATGTGCATGAAAAAATTTTTTAAACGGATGAATATGATTTCACACTCAACAAACTAGCACAATACAAAAATTTCACTTCACCGATAATTTGCCAATAGATTAGACCCAAAAATATCCAAAAAATATAATAGCTTGCAATAAAAATGGCTACAAAACATCATATAATAAAAAATCGTTTTTTCAGAGCTTTATTTGTTATCTTGGAAAACATTGCAAAATATTTTCAATAAGCAGTATTTTTATGCTTGATTTGTCTTCCACACATCAAGGTCTTTCAAATGAGGTATCATTTTTGATGAATGATGATACACCTTGGGCACCTTTACATATTAGCAATCAAACAAGATCTTACGTCTGAGTAATTTTAAAGGTGTATAATCTGTTATTGTGAAGTCAAAGTGCATTTTCACCTAAATCATTTCGTGGAGATGGGATTAAATGATTTTGGAGATACCATTTGGGCAAAAAAACAAACAAACAGATTTCATATTACCAAGCTCTGTTGCACCAAAATTGTTCCTTTTAATCTGACAAATTTCTTTCTGCTTGGGCAAGCACAAACATATCATAAACAACCAACTCTTGTACTATTTTTAAAAAGTTTAGTTCTTTGTAATCATGAGCAAAAGATCTATCATCTTGCCAAATTTCATGAAAATTGGAGATGGTAGGTTTCATCTTGGATCAACTGACATGGAATGATCCATCCTAAAATGAAGCAATTTCTTTTCTGTATCAATAACTACTTTTTTCTGCCACATACATGTATATTAAGTAAATAAGGTATAAACAAACAGATTAGACTGAACGTTTGACAACTGAAAATGAGATTATCACACAGAACTCATCTTGCTTCAAACATCTGTTTAGAACAACAAAATTGGTCAAAATTGCTTAACTTTTTTGAAAATATTGAACGTGGTAGTGCAATTGCGGAAAAAGACAGTTGCTGTATAATATGCAGGCAAAAACGTCTTGAACAAACAAAAATTATGTACTCTTGAACTCTCTGGCATGCCCTGTATGAGGCTTGTTTATAATAAAATTTAGGCAATACATTGTGTACCTGCATTAATGCTTTACGCAACTCTTCCGTCTTTAAAGACAAACCACTGTTGAAAAATATAGTGGAAACAGCAATGTATTTTACAGTGATTTCCGGTTTTAAAGGACCTGCATAAAAGATTGGAATGTTGTGTTGAAAAGTTATACAAGCATGAAAAAAATGCAAAGTAAAGGTACATCTGCATCAGCCTGTGCAATTAGCAGAGCTGCTATGAGCATGTCTAAACACACATGATTTGTTTTTTGTAAAATAACATCTATTAACTTTTATGTACCGCTCTGATAACAAAAAAACAGCACATAAAAACACACACAAAAAAGGAAAGCTTAAAAAACTGGTAGGTTTTAAGGCAAAGCAACACCTGACTTCAGTAGTGCATTGTAAGTTTTAACGCATTTATTTTGTTGGTAGGATCATAATATAAAGAAATATATGCAAAGTAATACGAAGCAGGCTAAAATAAACAGTGTTATGCTGTTGACAGGAGACAAACAAATGACCATGAGCTCTTTGAAAGAGCTGCTTTTATATACTGTAACATTCAAAAGATTTCATTTCTATTATATGCATATTACTGTCACTATGTGCATAAGATTATAATAATGAACACATAATAAAAACAAATGCAAAAACTTTTTTCTGTGAACTTCTGCCCGGAAAAACTTGTGATTAGCTACACTATTTCAACACCACTAAAATGCAGGAAGTCTGTAAACTAATCTTACTGTAATACTAATTCTAATCATAGTTAACTTTAACCATAATCAACTCCAACCCTTAATGCTACTACACCATTCTGAGTTTTAGGAGTATCTGATTCTCTAGATCACTGTACACAAAATTCTGCTTTTATGAAGTTGCACATTATTCTATCATCTGGTTAAAAAGTTAGACTTCAGGCTAGTACATCATACATAGCATTGCAGCTGGCAGGACCGAGTGCACCAGAGTTGGCATAAAAGCTTGCGTTTCGGTTTAACTTACTGCTTGCACTGACAGTAATAACAGGTAGAGCAACACTAACTCTAAAACCTAAAGTTTACTTTGCAGTCTTCAAAGCTTTTCATTCTTCTATGGTTGATGCACTAAATACGTTCTTGTTTCTCATTATCTACATTTATGCATTCTGATTCAAAAAATTTACAATAAACTTACCTCCTTTTAATCCAATCAGAGGATTAGCTTTTGCAAGCATTATTACAGTTGCCACTCCTATAAGGAACCATTGCTTCTTCAGTTTTTCATATATAATCAAAGCCATAACACTACGGGCCATTGGAACGTGCTCAGAATCTTTTTCAGCGTTTACCATTCTTTTTACTGTCTTATATAACCTGCTATCTCATTAGGGTGATCTATCAACGACTTATACATTTACAGCATACTTAGCCCCCTTAATCCTGTACAATTAAACAGAGTCATCACATACAGGCACCAACAAGTAACAAAGTAAAGAAAAATAACACGCACATGCCAACTAACATCTAGCTAAAGCTCGCTGTACACTTTTTCGTCCGATTTTTTTACATCAGACGTTATAATTTGTTACTCAGATTTTGTCCGCACAGTACTATATACCACAAGTGTACCTGTTCGTTTCGCAGACAAAAGCATACAAAAAAATTTTTGTTGACAAAACCGGAAGTTCACACCACAAGGTATTCTATGTAATTCACGTAAATATCTCTGCGGATATATATTTCCGTACAAAAGGCTACAGAGCAGAAAACGTACCACACCGGATGATAAACGTATGCTGTGTACAATGTACATCCGCCTTGACCCGATTATACCAGTGACGGCTCGTGGTTAAATTTACTCGTAGAGCTGCGAGTCATTTTTTAATTTTTTTGCACTCTTTGTAGGCCGTTTATTTGCCATTGTTTTGCAACAAATTCGCAAATTTTCCGAAACTCTGTGCTGAATTAATTGCTGCACGCACGTGATCAAAAGTCATCAAAATGCGCTTTTGAAAAAGTGGCTGACCACTGTCAGTGTTTTTGCATTGAATTGAATAGGAGTGATATCGTTTTTTGCAAATCAAATCGATGAACGTGACAGTTGTTGAACGAACGTTAAATAGGTTGTTTTACTGATGTTAAGGCATGAGTCTGAAGTCAAAGTAAGATAAGCATGGCCGGATTTACCAATAGCCAAGGCAGGCTGAACCTTAGAGCCTCAACGTCTAGGGGCCTCGAAATTCGATTTCAAAGTTGGTAATTCTACTAAAAACTTGACAAGCTTGAATCCTATTTAAAGTATATATATCAAGCTTTTCTGACCAGAAAATTCTATATCCAAGTGGTTCCAACTATGTTATCAAAAGCCATTGTTACGTGGTTTGCATCATAATAAAGACAATTATTATGCGTATTCTGCTAGAGACTTCTATGTCAATGCTCTTCAGCCTTTTTGTCGCCGCAGAACCCCTGATATACTTTTGCGCTTGTCATGGAACATTTTAATAGGCTTTTAGCATAGTTTTGTCGCCATTAGTGGTGGAATAGAACAGCATTTTCAACAACAAACACTTTGTTGTCTTTCTCTCATTGCACCTACGCCTTAAATTCATGTGATCAGGGCTAATTGGAGGTGGCCTCCAAAAAAAGGTCGACGCCTTGGCTGAAGCTGCGTTTGCGTCGGGACTGTGAAGTCAGAACCCTTGTGCAGCCAAAAGAGAAGCATGTTATGACATAAACGCATCAACATACTAAAGCAAGATAATATTTTTTTCTGAAAAAACAAGAAACCCTCAGGGAACTCTCAAAACTTACGGAACTCCACTACATGCAGTCCCGTAGCACTCCAACTTCGGGCCCCCCCCCAAAGTAAGCGCAAGAGCCCCTGCGCACAGGTCATATCACTTTAGAGGTGTAAAATTGAAAAGCTGCATTAAGAAAATACACCACAATTTGTACATAAGTAAACAGGCTAATGTCAGAATAAAGCATGCCGATACCGAAGGTGCAAGTCATAAAAAATTCGGCACCGATGCCAGAGTTCAGTAGGACATTTATGCAGACACTGCGAAACGAAAGCAATGACGGCAAATGACACTGAAAAACATGAAAAAGTTATAAAAACACAGTATCATTTAAATAGTCTGGAGCGAACCTTTTTGTTCGCAAATGCTGTTATGACATTGTCATAATCAAGAGATCGGGCGCAGTCATTTTCGATTGACAACATGGCTAATGAAGATAGTCTACTGTCTGTCATAGACGCTCTATTAAAAGTTTTGATCAGTTTCAATTTGCTGAAGCTTCTTTCAGCGCTGGCAACAGTCACGGGGCAAGTTAGTAAGATTCGAAGTGCGATGTACACATTCGGATACAATTCAAATAAATGAGTCTTTAGAAGATAGTTCAGAAAGTCTTGAGCCGTATTGAGATTGCGTTTTTTTTGTAAAATTAAAACAAACCGCTGTAGCTCAGCGCTCATTTCATCAGAATCAATGTCACCGAACTTTTTTTGGAACTCTTTACAGCAAGTAAGAAGAGCATTTTCTTGTTGCACAAGCAAAAGTTTGTCTCGTGTGTACAAAAACGAAAAGGCGGAAGAAACCTCACGTAACAAATTAAAGCGCTCCTTTATTGACATAATAGCCTGGTCTACTAATGGATAGAAAAAGTTGCTTTTAAATTTCAGTTCAGGAGTAGCTCGTTGTTCCTCTTCACCTTGGTAATCAAACAATCTTCTTTTCTTTCCACTTCTTGACGGAGGAAAAGAAGGATCAATATCCAATTCCTGTGCTATTTCAACAGCAGATGTTGCGGCACTGTCATAACCCGTTGTGCAATAGTTTTGCAAAAACTTTTCAGTTGCCTGGATTTCCGTTTCCATTGTATGAAGGGAGACTCCATACGATTGAAGAATCTTGCTTGCTTTATTGACTTGGAATAGGATATCATACCAAATAAACACCGACAAAAGAAAACTCCATTTTGATAAATGAGCTATCAACGATTTTGTTTCTGAGGCAGCTCTTCCATCTTTTCTTTCTATGGAAATGGCTTCCAAGTCTTTCAGTGCCAGCAACACCTCTTTTAAATTGTATCGAAGAGGTTTGATGCATTTAATTCTGCTTTCCCAACGAGTATCAGATTGTGACTTTATGGACAGCTCCACATGCTTCTTCAAAATTTCCCAACGCTGAGCAGAGGAAGAAAACAGCACATACAACCTTGTAAGTACTCCAAAAAATGTCAATGCTTCCGTCGATGAATTAGCACTGTCAACAACAACTAAGTTAAGGGTATGGTTTGCACAGGGCACGTAAACAGCTTTGGGATTGATGTCTAGCATTCTTGCTTGGACCCCAGAATGTTTTCCTTTCATGTTAGCACCATTATCATATGACTGACCTCGACAATCAGACAATTCGAGTTGCAGTTCGGTCGCTTTTTCTAAGAAAGCGTCCAACAAGCCTTTCCCAGTACTGTCACTTATTCTCAAGTAGCCAAAAAATGTTTCTTTAACAACAGCAGCTTCTTCATTACATAGTACATAACGGAGAATGACAGACATTTGTTCATGATGTGACATATCTGGAGTGCAGTCCAAAATTATAGAAAAATATTTTGCCAATTTCAATTGCTGTAAATTTTCTTTTTCAACTTCTGTCGCTAGCAATTCAATTAGTTCATTTTGTATGGTAGGACTCAAATAGTGATCTTTAGTGTTTTTATTCTTGATTCTGTCTTGAAGCTCTTTTAGGATCGGATCTCTTCTTGCCAAAAGCTCAAATATACCCAGAAAATTTCCATTGTGAGGAGATCCTAAGACTTCTTCAGATCCTCTAAAAGCAAGATTCCTTTCCGATAGAAACAAGGCAATGTCGATAAGTCTCTCTAAAACATTTCTCCAAAAACGTCTTTCATTGAAAAAAATATTCATCTCGCGTTTGTCGATAGTGGATGAATTTCTTATCCCTTCAGCTAGCAACATCCATTGACTGCAGCATTGTTGGTGGGAAATGCCGTTTTCATGGTCTTTCAGTTTTTTCGAAAAACCCTCCCATGTATTTATACCACTACAAAAGGGGCTTAGTGTTTTTCCAAATAGCTTACAACAAAAGCAAAAAACTTGATCTGATTCCCCAGAATAAACTAGCCACGACCGTGAAACACTTTCACCATTAGGTAACACACGTTTATAATGGTTGGAGGAAAAACGTCGCCTTGGAGTTGTGTTATTATATGGAAAATTCATTATTAGTTGATGTGGTCCACGCTTTACTATATCACATCGTTGAGCATCAGAAATACTTTCAGGCCATTTAGGCCTACATGGGTCATCAGGGATAGGGGTAAATTGAGATTCAGTTATTTTTGATATTGAAGGTTGCGTATTGGCAGGTAAATCACAACTTACATTTTCTGGAAATTCACAATCACTTTGATGCTGATCGTCATAGTCTTCTTTTTCTTGTACACTATAGTTTTCTTCATCCCTCTCGGTACTAGTGCCAGGTCTACTCTGCTCAGTAATCTTGAAAAAATCTGTCATCTTGGGCAATTTCGCTACAGCATCTCGAGCAGTGGCTGCTTCTTTTCTCTTTTGAGCACCACTTTTTGAACGTTTCATTCTATACATTGTCAATAAAATACTTTATCTGCACTCTGCAGTGTATATATATTGTCCCGGTATTTATAGCCAAACAGAATTCCAGACCATTCTATGATTGTTGCGTAACAACGGCATTGTTACGTCAATCGAATATTCAAGATTCTACCAGAAAATCAATCGAAATATTCTAGATTCTGCGAGATAAAATGACGTTGCATTCACTTATGATGTCACAAGCCAATTTCTTCCTACAGTTTAAATCGGTTGTAAACAAGTCTGCTGAACTGAAAATAGTCACGTAGCCAAAAAGCAATTTCAGACTAACTTGGGCCCCCAAAGTTGGCCTGGGCCCCCCCAATTGGGGGTTTGGGGGGCGGCTGCTACGTCTCTGACTACATGTTAGCAAAGAGTGGCTTGTATATTCCGCCGCAGAAGGACAGGTATTTTGCTTTGTTTGTAAACTCTTTCCAAGCCATGCATCTTCTTCGGCTTTAGCTTCTGATGGTTTTGATGACTGGCACAACTCTTATCTTATTCAAACTCATGAAAACTCAGAGATGCACAGAAATACCATGTGACCTACCGAACAAGGAAGCGAGGGCATACGCTAACTTCAAAGCTGGAGAAACAAATAAAAGCACAACAACAGTATTGGCGGAATGTCATTGAAAGAATTAGCGCTATAGTCTGCACTCTTGCAGAACGAGGCCTACCTTGCAGAGAAGACAATAAACAATTTGGGTCTCCTAATAACGGCAATTATCTTAATCTTTTAGAACTAGTAGCAAAATTTGATCCATTTTACCTTGCTCATATCAATCGTTATGGAAATTCAGATCAGGAAATCCTTCTTATTTGTCAAAAACTATATGCGAAAAAATGATTCAACTCATCGCCAAAAAAGTTAAGGATTCAATTGTGGCTGACGTGAAAAAAGCGGGATATTTCAGCTTTTCTGTGGATTCTACGGCCGATGTTTCACATACTGATCAGTTAACTTTAATTATCAGATACGTGTCTCCTGTAAACGGTTAACCACGTGGGAGATTTATAACTTTCCTTGAGCTGAAAGACCACTCTTGTGTAGGCATGGCAGATTTAGTGCATAAATATCTCACTACTGAGCTTTAGCTTGATTTTAACAAATGCCGAGGGCAGTTTTATGACAATGTTGCAAACATGGTGGGTAGGTACAACGGTATGCAGCAAAAAAGCCTAGAAGGAAAGAAATTTGCATAATTTATTCCATGCGCTGGCCACTCCTAAAATTTGGTGGGCTGCTCACCCGTTGATTGCTGTCTTAATGCAGTGAACTGTTTTGGCATTATCAATGAAATTTACACCTTTTTTTCATCTTCCACAAAGAGGTGGGCAGTTCTAAAATCATTTTTGCAACTTCAGTCAAACGTGTCTAAACATTTATTAGATACTAGATGGGATGCAGGTGCAAAAGCCACGGAAGCTGTTCTGGAAAGTTATAGTGCCATCACTAATGCTCTCAGTCATTTGCACTCCTATGTAAGTGAGAAGGGTGATACCAGGCTTCATGCTAACAACGTTTTGCAAAAAATAGAAAAATTGGAATTTGTGTTTATGTTGCATTTTTAGACCAGAGTGCTAGGTCGTTTTCACAGGGTTAGCAAAGCTCTTCAGAAATCTGAATTGTGATCAAGTACTTGTGTCAAATTGTACAGTTCACTTGTAGACTTTCTAAGCGAAATTGGAGATGGGTTTGATAAGTTTGATCAGAAAGCAAGAGCTATCTTGCCGAATATTAACTACTGAGCTGTCACTAGGAGACAAAGGAATGCAGTTGACGCTTAAAGTGAACTTTTTTCAAAGGATAGGTTTAGAATAAATTCCTTTATTCCTATGCTTGATGCACTTGAAGCCAATTTAAGAAGAGCTGTCGTGCACAGTAACATGGTAGAAATGTTCCTCTTTCTTGCTAATCTGAAAGCAACTAAGCTAGAAATTGTACGAGGCGTAAAACATTTAGAAGAAGCGTATCCAAAAGTTGTTGACCCGAAACTTACCAATGAACTTCTGCATTTTCATTTGTACGGGAGACAAACGCAAAGCCAGGGGCTTACAGAAGAGCAATCTATTTCCTTGTCTCATGGAGACCTTTATCAAATTATGTGCAACGAAAAAATTCACACTGCCTTTCCTAATGTGGAAGCATTATTTAGAATATTTCCAAGTTTAATGGTCACTAACTGCTCAGGAAAGAGATCTTTCTCAAGGATCAAAAACATCAAAAATAAACTGAGATCCACAATGTCTCAAAAAAGATTGTCTTCACTGAGCATTTTGTGCATTGAGAGTGACAAACTTAAACAGATAAATTTTGATGAATTTTTGCATGATTTTGCTTTGACCAAAGCTAGAAAAAAATTCATAGTCTAGTCTTACTCTATTTGATTGTTTGTAACTACTTCTTATTACCTCGTGAATAAACTTTAAAACTATTGTAACGGCTATTTCACAAAGAAATCAAAATTAGAAGCAAAATTGTCTTAACTAAATTTTTATTTTTTAATTAAAAATTTGCACCCATGAATGGGGAGAATGAAAAGAACAAACGGTTTATTGCACTCATATTTTTAACATTAAGCAATGGCATGTTATGTTGTTTGGAGAGAAATTTTGAGTTCAAAAATCGAGAGGGGCCTCAAAAATGGAATAGCCTAGGGTCTCTCATAGTCTAAATCCGGCCCTGAAGATAAGAGATGCTAAGGTTTTCTTGTTATTGCTAATAGTTGGGCTAATTTTATGGGCTAAAATGCAGGCTTATTTGCAGCCAGGTTCTGTGAGAGTTTCCTATTCGATTAATCAATGTGTTTGGGGAATGTGAGTTTAAGTTAATTGTAATGTGCAACTTATACAGTATTTCTAGTTGCATAAGCATACTGAAAAGTTGTAAACTTAAATTATACTGTAGCCTAAATGACAGGGCAGACTTCTGTAACGTTTGTCATATGTTCGATTAGATATTGATGGATAAAACGGTGTACAGACATTTCATCACCAGACACTTAATCACCCGACACTTAATCACGATAGGGTTAGGGTTTAGGGTTAGGAACGAGACATTTAATCATGTTAGGGTGAGGGTTAGGGTTAGGATTAGGGTTAGAGTGATCAATTCTAGTCCGTTTGCAATATCATCGTGTTATAAAGTCTACGTTATTAGATGTCTAGTGATTAAATGTCTGTGATTAAGTGTCGGGTGATTAAATGTCTGGTGATGAAATGTCGGTAAACCGGATAAAACATGTAAAATCAGTTCTTCTTTTAAATTTTTTGTCAATACTGCTTGACAGACTAGTCGGCGCGGTGGCGTAGTGGTTAGAGCGTCCGCTTCGCAGTCGGTAGACTAGGGGTTCATTCCCCTTGTTGAGTCATACCAAAAGACTTTAAAAAATGGTATCCACAGCTTCCCTGCTTGGCGCTTGGCATTTATGGGAGGTTGTAGAGAACAAGCCGGCAAGTTCGCTTGTTGTGTCCTTGGGCAAGGCACTTAACGGGACGCCTCCGCCTTTATGTGGAAGACAGGTGGCCCAGACACCTCAAAAATGGCAACTCCCAAGCGAGTGCGGACGTCCCGTCCAAAATATAGCGATACAATTCGCTTTCTCGTGAATGGATGATAAATATGAACAACTACAAAAAAAAAAGTCGTATTGATGTATAAGATGTAATTTTGTGACCTTAACTACTTCTTAAACAATTTTTGGGCTATTGCCCAGGCTGCTGAAACAAGGGTAATTAAAAACTTACGGTACCGGTACCGATTCATTTATTCATGCGTATGAGCTCATGCTCTGTTTGCATGTCTTTCATCAGACTGGGCCACCACGACGGGTAGAATGCTTGGCCCCACCACCTGTTTGCCACATAAAGATGAAGGCATACCGTTAAGTGCCATGCCCATCGAGACAACAAGCAAGCTTACGGTACCGGTAGTAATGATCAGATAATGGTTGTTTTTGCTAATGTACCGACGAGTATGTAATTGGTATAGAGTTTTTTTTAACTGAGGAGCAAATGGTATTTAGATAGCACTTCTCTTAGGGGCAATTTTTTTAATTGGCACACAGTACTAAGCTTAGACCAGCCAACTGAAAGACCTAATCTCAACCAAATTGCTTTTGATCAAATTTATTTGTTTTCGAGGATCCAACTAGCAATAATTGATTTTAATTTTTAATTAATTTCTTATTAGTTTTTAAAATAACCCCAAAAGTTGGTGTTCGCCCTAAATCTTTCCAGCATAAATTACAGGTTTTGGTCAGCCACTTTTTTTGGCCCGAAATGTGTGACATCATATGCCAACTTCCTATTGATGTTGTAGCAGTCATTGTTAAATCACACCTAAGCCAGTATATAACCGCCTCGCCGCCACGTTTTGCCCTCTTTTATCGCTACGTGACTCTCGTATGAGCTTGTTGCTACTGTGTATGAGAACTATTGTTCAGCAATAAAACCAAACAGCGGACCACGTGGTGTAGATTAACAGCACGCAGCCCATAGGAAGCGCTACATTGGTGACTTTATTATTATTATTTGCCATGTTTATCCTCCATTCACGAGAAATTGTAAAGCAAATTGTATCGCTATACTTTGGACGGGACGTCCGCACTCGCTTGGGAGTTGCCTTTTTTAAGATTTATGGGCCACCTGTCTTCCACATAAAGGTGGGGCGTCCCGTTAAGTGCCTTGCCCAAGGACACAACAAGCGAACTTGCCGGCTTGTTCTCTACAACTTCCCATAAATGCCGAGCGCGAAGCAGGGAAACTATAGATACCATTTTTTAAAGTCTTTTGGTATGACTCGACAAGGGAAATGAACCCTAGGTCTACCGACTACGAAGCGGACGCTCTAACCACTACGCCATCGCAACGGTAACCTCGACTGAAAAGAAGAAAGAATATTCAACGGCGATACAAGAACAAGCTTATCAGTTTTCCTTTGACCAAGCCCACCGGCATTCAATTCTGCTAGTTGTGAAAGCCATCAATTTCGACAAACAAAGGATATCATTCAAGAACAAGGTTTGAACATTAACATTTTCTAATACAGTACAACCGGTATTAGTACCGTTAAGCCTTACCTAGTAGTCAAAAGTTGTGCTTTATTATTACCTCAATGTGGTTTGTTTTGTTATATTTTTCTCTATATTGGAGGGAGTTTTTGCTAGTTGGGTTGTCCTCTGTTATCCTTGCCGGGCTAATCGGCGCGTTAAATAAAAATAGAGCCTCAGGAGTTCACGACGTCAACCCTCGACCTCAACCACACCAAACTTACTGTAGCACTCCTGCTCCTAGAAGTCAGTCGCCCTTACCTTCGCCAAACTTCAATAACGCCTTGCTAGTTTCGCTGTCAAAAAGACCATCCGTTCTTCAACGCATTTCAGATCCTTTACCCTCAGACATCCCTGATGACCCATACACCTCATTAAAAACTCAGTTGCTGGCACGATTTTCCACGCCGTCTAAACAATGTCTCTCCACATTGCTTGATGAATGTAACCGTGGCACCCTTACCGTTTGTGAATTCTTGCAAAAGCTTAGGTCCACATTGAGTAGTCACTATGACCCCTCGTCAAAACTGCATGAAGACCTATTACGACCAAGTCATTCAAAATTTAGCTCTCCTGTCGTTTAAGTCGCCAAGAAAAATGGATCTTTTCGGATATGTGCCGATTTCACAAACCTCAACAAAGTACACACTTCCAAATGTACAAGATTTTGTCAATTTAGCTCACGGTTGCAAGTACTTCACAACATTAGACATAAAAGACATCTATTACTCCATTCCTGTTCGACCGGCAGATAAACACATGCTTTCAATCGCGACACCACTAGGTAATTTTCAGTACAATTTTCTGCCTATGGGTCTTGTCACTAGTTCATGTTACTATCAAAGGCTGATGAACGAAGTTGTTGCCGGATTACCCAACGTCTTTGCTTACCTTGATGACATCATCGTAATGCCCCAGACTAAAGAACAACATGCCCAGCTCCTCGACAAACTGTTCGAACGCCTCAAGGTTCACGGCCTGGCTGTGAATGAAACCTAATGCGTGTTTTGTGTGAGCAGCCTAATTTTCTTAGGCCACAAAGTCTCGGAGGATGGCATAGCCCCTAGCGAAGAAAAAGTAAAGACAATTACTCAATTTCAACAACCATTCATAGTTAAAGAACTACGGCGATACTTGGGGATGTACCAATATTACGCAAAGTTGGTGAAACACTCATCCCAATGGTTACAACCCTTGCATGCTTTGGTGAACTCAACTCTAAGGAATCAATCCTTGTGCTGGACTACAGAATTGACAAATTGTTTTATTCAGAGCAAAACTGCCTTATCGCATGCAATACAACTGGCTTTCCCTGACATTACCTCTGCAACAGAGTTGGTCGTCGATGCGAGTGGCACACGTAGGCGCCGTCCTTCATCAAGTCAAAGATGATTCATGTGCGCCTCTCGCATTTTGGTCGAAAGCTCTGACCCCTGCTCAACATGCGTGGTCCACATTTGACCGAGAACTTTTTGCATGTTTCGCAGCCATCAGATATTTCCAATACTACCTTGATGCAAAAGACTTCACTCTTCGTTCTGATCATAAATTTCATTTAGTTCATAAATTTCACAGTTCAACTCTCTCTGCCTCGCCACGACAACAACGCTACCTTGACTACATAGCACAATTCACAAACAAATTTAAACACGTAAAATGCGAGCATAACATTGCCGACGCTATATCTCGTCCCAACAATCACATTGCTGAATTGAATAATGTCTTGCCGACAACAAAAGGCTTAGATTACCTTAGACTAGCATTGGCTCAAAGAGTCGACAATGAAACGCAACAGTTACGTCTTCAAAACAGCACTTCCTTGCGCTTGGTAGAAGTTCCTTTAGCAGACCACGGTATTTCACTGTTGTGCGACGATTCACAAAGCCGGCTACGACCCATAATTCCCCGATCCCTACGTTTTGCCGTCTTTCAGCAGTTTCATTCCTTATCACACCCCGGTACTAAAACTGGTGTCAAACTCATTGGTGGCAGATTTGTATTGACAGGCATGAGAAAAGACATTGCCAATTTCACCAAGACATGCCAACAATGTGCCAAATCTAAAGTGTTGCGACATAACACCACACCTTTAAGCCCAGTCCTTCCTCCTCCCACAGAGCGTTTCACCCACGTATATGTGGACCTCACAGGCCCTCTCAACGAATCCTGCGATTATCGTTACCTCATGGTAATAATTGATCGTTTCTCCCGCTTCATCCACGCCATACCGTTAATTGGTATCTCCTCTGAAGAATGTGTCAGTGCTTTTATCCATAACTGGGTGGCCCTTTTTGGTTGTGCAGAGAAAATTTTTTGTGACCGAGGAACTCAATTCACCTCCTCCTTATGGCATGAAATGTGTCAGTTTTTGGGTTGCCAAGTAAAGCATTCAACTGCTTATCATCCACAGGCCCAAGGTCTTGTCGAAAGACTGAACCGCTCCTTAAAGGCCAGCCTTCGAGCTTACGAAGAACCGTCTCATTGGTATCACAACCTGCCTTGGGTCCTCCTTGCTTTACGCAGCAGTCCCAAACAGAATTTACATTCTCTTTCACCTGCCAACTTTGTTTTTGGTGGCCCTGTTCGCGTACCAGGAGAATTTTTGGACCCAAGACAGACGCTCCTACACCAACACATGATTACATTAGCAACTTTCCAAATATATAGCCAACTTCACTTACCATTAGCCCAGAGCCACACACCGCCATTCACACCTAGATCCCACTCTTTTCTCGTCCCAGTGCTCCCACTTGTATATTCGCACAGATACATACAAGCCACCCTTGGCTCCCCATTACAAAGGGCCATTTCCCGTCATATCCAAAAACGACAAATACTTTGTCATTGACTTCAGGACCCACAACCATGTGGTATCGATAGATAGATTGAAGGCAGCCAACCTCTCTTTTGAAGCCTTGAACAGTCAAGTGGCTGCTGATTACTCTACGTCGCTCCAAGAAAACTTCTTAGTGCCAGCAACTCCAACAGACCAGTCGCCATATGGAGTGCACTTTTTTGATGCCGGACTTCAGCCAGATGCCTGCCGTTGCGCTACGATGGTGACCCCGACAAAGAAGCTACATCTCCCCCGATGTAGTTGGACGCCAGCAGCTACACCTCCCCCGATGATGTTGGACGGCAGCGCCTTCAATCAAGCAACAGAAGCCATCGTTGAGTCGCCGAACCTAAACCTTAAGACCGCCTTCCAAATGAAGTCTTGACGGAAATCTCATTCACTTCGGCCGGCAAGCTCATCTCTCTCTCATTGATGGCGGGGAAGGCATGTTGCAGCCACTGCAACTTCGATGCGTACATGCGCAGCTATCGCAGCAATGAGATCTAGCCACTAAGAGTCGTATGAGCCAAGGCCATTTAGTGTTCTAGGTGGCCTTGTATGTGACAGCAAGTTGCAGATTGTGATGTAATCCTATTTTCAACTTTAAAAACGTCTGAATTTGCTACCTTTCTTTGTTACGTAATAGTGCGTCTGTAATTTTAATTTTGCTCGCCCTATAGGCTATAAACAACACCGAAATTTCTCGCTTCGCTGTTCAGAAGGATTAGACTCTATATTCAACACGAGTTCAGATATCTAAGAAAAAACAAACACAGAGTAGTTTGGAACAACAAGTTTAAGCGAAGTAGGTAAAGTAAGAGCAATATGTGAATAGGTTTTTGTCTCCTCAAAATGATAAAGTGTCGGAGATGGCAAGCTCCAGACCCAAAAAAGTTGTTTTAAGTTTTTGAAAATTTCTGTGAAAATAAAATGCAGTCTTCAATTTACCACAACAGAGCAAGGCTTGCAAAAGTATGACGATGCTGGTGTTACGTGAACTGACAAATAACAACATAGAAAGGAGAAAATCCTGAATTATGAACAAGCGATAGGAGCAGTTTTGAATTCATTTATAACTGACATAGATCTAAACGCCTAATTGACATTCGTGTTTTATGTGGCTGTAATGTTATGAGTCATATTAGTGAGATGCAGTTCTAATGGAAAACAACTTAACACAACCGAAGGGGGTCGATATCACTTTTAGTTTATTTATCACTAGCCGGCGTCGCCCGTCAGGGGCCCTCCCTCAGTAATTTCCGGGTTTAGTATTTCGGTTTAACCGGCCAAACCGGCTTTACTCATCTGGCTGTTGTGTGAGCAGTAGCGAAAATTAAATGAATTTTATGCACTTTCCCAATTCGTGTACACGAAATTGTGATCAGCATATTCTCTTAATCATGACTGGCAATGCTCATAAAGAAACTTGCAACAAATTATTGTTAATACTTGCCACGGAGCAGGGATTGTACATTATCAAAACTGATTGTAGCGGCAAAATGGTGGTTGCTTTCACAATTAAAGAAAAAACTATTTAATGGTAAGCATATTTTGCTATGTGGTGCTGCCCTTTTCCTATTTATATTTGTAGTAAAATTTGGCTGTTCCATTGGTCTTCTTTTCGGCATAGCGACAAAATTCAGATTTACTAATTGTTATGGTTATGGTTTTATGTTAATTTTTTCTTAAACTTAGGTTTTTATTACAATGATGTATAGCTATAGACCAGTGTTTCCCAAACTTTTTCAATTCGCGTACCATAATAAGGTTTCGTACTATGTTTGCGTACCACCTGCATTTGGATAATTGAATGGCTCAGAAATATACAGTAGCAATGTTTTTATTGAACTAGTATTATCCCTGAGTTGAAAAAACTAAAAAATGACTTAAAACACAATAATAGTTTTCATGAGAAGGAAGTAGTTGCTTTTCCCCGCTAATTGGTCGATTCGAGAAACAACCTTGCTTAGAGCACATCTAAAATCATGCCCAGGCGCAGCAAGGCGGTTCCGGCGTTTCGATTTTATGCTCATTAAAACCGAAAACCCCTGCTTGCATTCCCACGTTGACAGAAAAATCAATAATTGTGGAACAATGTGAGTGGTTAGGTTTGGGTACGATGATTCCATGCTCAGACAGAAATTCATAGGACAGGCGCATTCATTATGCTTAGTCTTTGCTGCCTGATCAGTTTGAATGTATATCTGCTCTTCGTGTTTTTCAGTCCCCACAGGCAGACCGGCTGGATCAACGAAGAATGGGTTGATGGAATAAGCGCAAGATGTATGGTCAGAAAAGTTATGCATCAACTTTTTTTTCAGTTGCGAAAAATGACAGACAATTTCTTCAGAAAATTTATCATTAGGTTTGTCCTCAACCGAGGTGAGAATTTGAACATTGTCTACTTTGTTCTTCACGTTCTTAATCCAAAGGGCCAGCTTACGGACGAACGGTTTCAGTTTTGAAATAAACTGAGATAAAGTTCCGTTGGAACCTTGGAATGACATATTGAAGTTGTTTAGAACTTCGAAAATGTCGGATAAATAGGCCAATCTTGCAACAAACTTCTTACTCTCAAGATCTTCCTGAAAATCGTGATTCTTTTCCTTAAAAATTGAAGCAGTTAATCCCGCAGTTCAAAAAGACGCCTTGTCGCATTACCTCTGGAGAACCAGCGCATTTCCATGTACTAGAGAAACCAGGTATATTTGGAGCCAAAATCTTTGCAAAGTCGCTTAAACAACCGGTTATTTACGGCAGATGTTTTTACAACATTTACCAGTTTGATAACTTGCATCAAACATAGTAGCATTTTTTCAGGAAGCACCTTCGCACAAAGGGCAAATCTATGTATGAAGCAATAAACAATGGTTGCGTTTGATGAAACAGTTTTCACGTAAGTTGTAAACCCAGATTTACGTCCCAGCATAGAGGGAGCCCCATTGGTTGTATAGCCAATCAACTTTTTCAGTCTAGTTCATTCTGTTTGAAAAAAATTGTTCAAAACCTCAAAAACATCCTTTCCTTTAGTTGTGCTGGAAATTTCCTTGCTCGTCAGCAACTCAGTTTTCACATCATTGTCTCGAGTTGTTAGAGAGGAATACAGTAACTTCGCAGCCGCCTTTACTCCAATTACGTTCTTAACCAAAATCTTTGCTGCAAGCATTACCAGAGACTCGCCAATGGTATGTGCTTTCATGTTTTTAGCAACTAGGAGAGCAACTTTATATGATGCTTTGACAACACCCTTCTTTTTCGTAAATCACGCCAGTCTTGTCTAGGCGTTGTCTTTTCGCAATCTCTCCAAGTCGCTAGAAGTAACTCTCGTCTCGTTCTTTCTCTTTAACATGATTTGTCACAAGGTGACGCTTGAAGAGGCTGGGTTTCATAGCAGAATAAGAAAGTGTTTTCATACAAACTACACATTGTGGCAAAGATTCTCCCCCACGCTCAATGGCTATGAACCCACATTTTATGTACGTTGGACAGTACTTTCGCTTCGGCATTTACAAAAACATTTTATATATTCAGCTAAATATTAATTACTTTTAAACAAATTATAATTTAGCTATTATATATATTCAGCCAAATATTTTAAATCACTTCGACTATTTCCTACAGTATAAAAATTAGTTTTAAACAAATGTAAGATGAATAAATAGGCTAGGCTACAATTCTACTCCAACCAGCAGTTGACCTTAGAGCTCATGCCAACCTTATATTCATTTTATTTACCAGACAATTGGCTTTTCTATTGGCGTGTAAAGCCCAAATAAAAACAATTATGTCATAATAATTTTGAAGTACTGTATTCTCAATTTCAAATATTTATTGTTGTAGCATATCAACTTAAGTAAGTTGCTCGCGAACCACCTGAAAGACTCTCGCGTACCACAGTTTGGGAACCACTGCTATAGACTATAGACATAAATACCATAACAGGCAGCATATCAGCATAAGAAAGATATCCTTGTTTTAAAGTGTATACAACGGCGTCACCTGAAGAGCCACCGTCAGTAACGTCGAGATTGAGAGTGTTGGTTCAGCCTGCCAAGCCGGCTTCACTTATCAGGTTCTTGTTTGAATAGTTACCAAACGCATATGTGTTTTCTGCACATAAGATGTTCACGGCTTTTTGTGCTCCTTTTCCTAATAGAACATCTCATTTCATGATCCTGGCTATGCCTTAGGTCTATGTCCTCTATTGATTGCTGGCACGAACCCAAGGGAGCCTTGCGTTTCCCGTAGTTTGGAAGTAGGGAACACATTTCTGAAATTAAGCTATTCTAAAGCAAAATAGCTAAAATGTCTTTGGTGTGGTGCGATTTCACAAAGTGACGCTGTTTTCTTTTGATTTCCCATCAAACTTTCTCAAGTTCTCGCTGGCTATGCATTATGTAGCATGCTCTTTTCTCCCTGCTTGACGTGCTCTGGGAAGTTAAAAGAGGCCTTGCTTTTTCTCAAATGTTTGGTTTGACCCCGGTAGCTCTATAAAGCTATTATAAAGCAAAGTATCAATAATATCTTCCATGTGGCGCGATTACACACAGTGACGTTGTTGATTTGATTTCTCCTCAAACTTTCTTACGTCCCTTCAGGCTACGCATTATGATTCATATTCGTTTTCCTTGCTTAGGTAAGCTCATAGAAGTTAAAAGAGTCCTTGCTTTTCTTAAATTTTCAGGTTTGATTCCGGTAGCTCTATAAAACTATTATCAAGTAAAATAGAAAAAAATGTTTCTCCTAAGCATAGTGAGATTTTACCCCGGCAGGGCATACCATCACCCGTGCCGATTTAAAACGTATCAATTAATGCAGCTGCGCCAGCTTCACCGTACAAACGTTTATGAGAGCAACAACAAAATGTTTTACTAAATATAAGTCATTTTTCCTGTATATGTAATGGTGATCATGTTGGTTTATTAATGAAGACTGAAAGTATTCAAAAACAAAGAACGATGACACAAACTACCATTCGTAATTTTTAGGGGAGACAAAACATAATCCAAATTGATGGCGTCGCCCAAATGGTGGTTGTTTTGATAAATAAAGACCCGAGATTTTTAGTGATAGGCATATTTGAGGATTTGGTGGCTCCGCTTTGGTATTAATATCGGTGAGATTAACATTTTTGCCTGCGCTATTTGCTTTAATTCTGCCATGACACAAAAAGGGGCCATGCCTTTCTTCCAAGTCATATAACCTATCGCAATAGGTGCCTATTAAGATCTTTTCAAACAAAAACATTCCCTCTAAATACAGTAATACATGTTGATGTTATTGTTTAATTTTGATCTTTTCTTAAATTTGAGATTTTATTACATTTAACTTTGCCCCCAATTCAGACCTCCCTACTTCTAAATGAAGATTAGTGTTTTGTGTCAATAGGCCTATCCTTGAAATTACAAATATCAGCAATGGGCTTTACCATTTATGTTCGCTATCAAAATGATAGTGGATATATTTCCTGCCTGCTGCTGTTCTCACTTTATAGTGGCAAGCATTGTGATGTTGTTCAAGATTACGACCTCACAGTGCGTTTCAAGCCATTAAATATTGGGACCGCTACTTACCATTCTTTCGTTACTGTAGGCGAATTAATATGAACTAACGTCTCTGACTGCGTGCATGTTCCTTAGCTCTGGCATAAACGCCGCCATGCAAAGAGCAAACTAACCCGAAATGAAGCGCTTACAGTCAAGTTATAGCAGTAGCAGCGTCCCCCATAAATAATGTCGAGGTTGAGAATATTAAATGAGCTGGTTGCACCGGCCTCGCCCAATTGCATAGAAAACTGCTTCAACATTTAGATTATATGTAGCTCGACACCAACATATTGTTGCAAACGATAATAAAATACCATCTTTCTTTAAACCGTCCTCTTTTCTTGGTTGATCACTAAGTGTTTTACTTGAGTAGGCTACGTATTAAAAATTGTGGACTTCATTTTTCGATGAATCTTTTTCAATGATTTGATTAATAATACCAAAGATCCATGCTATCGAGAAAGAATACTCAAAATGTACCAAAGGACTTAGTTTTTCTAGAAACTGCACTTTTGTGAAGTGCAGGCACCAACATTTTGTGTGTTTTTGACTGGTAGACTACATTTCATAAACATTTAGAGACTTAGTTTTGATCGATATTTTTGAAAACGTCCACATATAATGCAAAAGAACCATGCTTGTGAAGAAAAGTAGTCAAAATGCACCAAAGAACTAACTTTGTCGAACAATTTCAAGTTTGTTTGGTCAAGTAGGATAATTGTTCAACTAAAAATGAAACATGATGTATGGCAACCAAGTTTTGATCAGCCATAATAAACTAATCCTTAGTAAGTAATTTGGAGTCACATATTGCTCGAAAGCAAATTTCCTAAGCTTTCAAAGAACAGTAATTGCTTGGAGCAGGCTGCACTTGCACGATAATGCGAGAAAAAGGGAGCTCAATGAAATAATGAACCAACGTTTTTATTATCTGAATAAGTATTTTCTTCACAAATTTCTGCGTACAATGTAATCAGCTTTAAACATTTTATCTTTATTACAGTTAGCCACAAATATTCTAGCTCAAAATATTTAGAAAAAGTCGTCGGTCGATTAAAATGCACACCCACTTAACAAGCCCAAATACGTCCGGTCCCGAGGCGGGTTTAATAAGCGACGTCTACTTTATTATGAGTCTGGCAAATAATTTCAACACGGTTTAAAGCTCTTTTGTATTCGGTAAAAATAAAAAAAAACCTTAAATAACACATTTTTTAAATATCATATCACACATAGCAGCTGAGATATACCAGCAAAAGTCAATGTTAAAACCAGGGATGTGGAAGCGGTTCTTTTTCTGTGGAAGCGGAAGCAGAAGCGCGACCAATCTACAGCTTCCGCTTCCACATAGGTTATTTGACTTGAAGAACAACTTGGCGAAGAAGTTTTGTCCATTTCCGAATGTGGATTAAACGGTGAAGATGCACAATAAGTCTGAACGAACGTGCGATATCAGTAGCGCGAGAGAACAAGAAAAAGTATAACTAGCATCACATTTTATATCGATTATGGGTAAGAAAAAGATAGTTTGGACAATGAAACTAGCCAGAAAAATGATGATTTGATTAAACTTAACTGACCTTGGTTAATGAAATTTTAAGGTTAATAAGGTTAATGAAAAAAGAAATTTTTCACGACGGAAACAACTTGATCATTCCACATCAGTGTTCTTCAACAGGGGTTTCACAAAACATGCAGTTGTGTTACGTGAGTTTTAAGGGTTCCGTGAGGGGACCGCAAAGGTTCTTCGTTTATTACTGGTATTTATTTCTTATTTCAGTATATTGATTTCTTATATGCAGTAATGTTCCGTATATATAAATAGTATTGAAATCTTAGGATAGCAAGTTGCAGATTGTGACGTAATTCTGTTTACAATTTTAGAAACGTCTGAGTTTGCTAACTCCCTTTGAAACGTAATAGTGCGTCTGATATTTCAGTTTTGCTGTTGTTGTTGTTACCCGATTCCTTCTGAGGGATAGGTTGATGGCGGAAGACCATGGAGCCCCAGAGGCCGGGAAACTCTCCAGGGCCTATGACAGAGGTCGTAGAGAGACAGAAAAATGCCAAAGAGCGAGCGACGCAAAGAGTCCGTAGCTGGACAGTGCAGAATGAGATGAGAGGTGTCCTGTGACGGGTGTCCGCAAGCGCTGAAGGAAGGATTTTCGATTCTGCCAATCCTAGAGAGATAGGAGCTTAACAGAAGGCTAAAACACAGCGAGCATGACGTAGAAGCACAAGTTCCTCGGTGGAAATCAAGGGAACCTGTGTGTCAAAGAATTTAGATGAGACAGCACGCCTGCAGTCGGAGAAAAGTGGATACCAGAGATAAGGAAAAAGTGACTACAAGGGATTGCTGAGGGAACAAGTAGCGGTCCCCGTTTGGACAGCTCATCAGCCTCGTCGTCGTCCGGAAGAAACGAGTGTCCGGGGACACATTGTAGCCTGATAGAACTGGAGAAAAGAGAAAACAGTTTCTGACAGAGATTGAGGTAAAAGGAAAGATAAAGGAGAGAACAGGGTGGCGAGGACAGAGCGAGAGTCAGATAGTAGGAGAAGAAAAGAAAAATGGCAGACTTGTTAGTGCTGCCGAGACCAGCAAAGAGCTTGCAGAATGGCGCAGGCTTCAACGAAAAACGTGAGCGTAATGGGCCTGCTGAGAAAGAAAGGGTGGCCTCGATGCCAGAGAAAGCAGTTGGCAAGTACGCCAGAGCCGTCTTTGCCAAAAGGGAAAGGAACAGAGCCGTCTCTCCAGAGCACTAGATTGTAAGGAGGGCATTCAGTGTCAGAAAAGTAATTGCTGGTACCTTATTATTGCATTTTTTATTGAAGTCACCTGTTTTTACTGAACTTACCACTTTTTGGGAGGGATAAAATATTACACCACGGGTCTTAAAATTCAGTTTTTTAGAATAAAAGCAAACGATAATGGTACATACTATACACTATAGAAATTAAATTGAAATAAACTTTAATTTGTTGAACAAAGTTTAAAAATCAGTTGAGAAATGAAATCACAAATCAGTTTTTAAATAAACTGGCTGTGCAAAAACGTAATTTTTAAAAACATCTTAGCGAATATTTCTGCATCAATCAACAGCCGTTTCAACGTGGTGTTGCGGTCCCCGACCCCGTTTGGGTTGGGTCAAAATGGCTGTTGGCCTTCCCGAGGGTCTCAGTTACCCCGGGCATTCCCTTTCGTTTTTTTGCTATGCTGCCCCCTGAACGAACGCAGAAGGGCAGCACACAGCTTCTTCAAAATCGGTCGCCTGCTTTCTCTTTTTCCTGCTCTTCTTCGTCCCCTCATTCTTCTCCTTCTCTTGATGAGCGGTATCCAGGAATCCAACCTTAACTCCTCTTTCCGGATTCCTGCTCTGCGTTCTGATCGCACCCACTCCCGGTCTGGAATTCTCTCTCCTAATACCACGCACGCTAGCGGCGGCGTTGTCATTTTCGTCTGGCAGGGCTTATCTTTCTCTGAACTCTCTACCTCCTCTCTTTCTTCGCTTGATCCCTACTCTGATTATGTAGGGGTCAACATTTCTCTCTTAACAACTCCTCCTCGCTCTCTTTTCTTAATGTGTACGCCCCCCTATTCGCTCCTCCCCAACGGATGGCAGAACCAACTCCTTTTCTCCCTCCTTCAGAAATTTCTTCATTCTGGGGGACTTTAATTGCCATTACCCCTTCTGGGACTCAAGAGGTACTTCCGACCCCAGAGGGAAGAAAGTGTTCGACTGGGTCATCTCCTCTGACCTCTTCCCCCTCAATGATCCTGACACACCCACCCTTCTGTATCGCTCCTCTCCTGACATCTCCTTTGCCCTCTCTTCTCTCTCTCCTGAGAGGTGCTACAGGACCTTGGATTCTGACCACCTACCCATTCTTCTATCTATCCCTTTCCCTCCGGTCTTTCGCCCCAACGAGCGCCCCCCTTCCTTCAATTTTCAGAAAGCTCGCTGGGATGGCTTTGCCTCACACTTTGACCTTCACTGTCCTTCAGCAGAGGAATACTCGTCTCTTTCTCTTTCCTCTGCTGCTGTTCTCTTTACCTCTCTGGCACTGAATCCGGCCAAATCTTCCATTCCTTTCGGCCGCATCAAACGCCATCCTAAAGCCTGGTGGTCTGCTGAGGTGGAAAGTGCGGTTAGTGAAAGACGCAAGGCTTTTGAGGAAGTAGTAAAGATCACTCCAGAAGTGGGAAGCCTTTTATAGGCAGGCCTCAGGAAAGTGGCGAGCGCGTCAGCCTGGTACTTGAAGCTCGCCGCCTGTTAGAAAATTGCAAATGAATTGGACAATCATGTATAGCTAAATGTTGTAATTCACATTTTCCACTTGGAATAAAAAAGTTATTCGCAGTCTCGTTATTTTTTACGAATTTTGTTTCCCCTTTCGGGAATATTGGATTTCCAAGACAATTTAGCTTTCGGAACCAAATTTTCAGCGCTATTTCTGATAGAAGTTAAGGAAGGGGGGAGGCTCTCCTTTTCGGTGGCATTGAACCTCAACTAAGAGCTTTCCACCTGCAATTTACGAAAAACTTCTAACAAAGCCCAGGGGCCTTGAAGGGCTGAGCCAGGCTTAGTATCGATTTTGGGAGGCCTGTTGTGTACGTTCTTTGCTCCTTATATTTCGCATTTACAAAAGCTAAAATTTCTTTAGTTTCAAGATCTTTTGGGGAAGCCAGCTTTTTAAAAGAAAATTTGGTGGTCTTTACTGAAATGCCATTTTTGATATTGACAGTTTACTCTTCTTAGGTAGATGAAGACCCTTTTTTTGGTAGGAAACTTTATAAAATCAAATTATGTATTTTTTCGTTAGATGACAGAAACATCAGTAGGTTTAAGCTTTCTCTTATCCCAAGACTTCTAGAAAATTTCGAGGGTGGGTTCGTAGGTACCCCCCTGTCAAAGCTACTGGTAAAGTCAATTGGAACGCTGCATAGATGATATTACAGTACTTGTATACAAAGCATTTATTCAATTGCAAGTTATGCATAAAACGCGATAACCTTCGTTACTTGACAAGAATTTAATTATGTACATCTAGTTGCAAGTTCATAAAAAACGAAAAATACTGCTCAGGTAGCCAAACCGTTTAATACCAAAAAAATCATGATTGTGTATAACTTTGCTAAGTACCATAATTGAATAACAAATGTAGAAAACATGAATGGAAGCCATCACATCAAATAATTTTTATCGATTAAAATGATCATTAAGCGTTACGTCGAAGTAAAACTTGCATTCTGGATAACTTGATTGGACATATCGACATAATATATACAGCAAAAAAAAATAGACGTTTCATAGGAAAGAAAAGAAACTCGGGTGTTTGAAATCGACTTTTAAATTTATTGGGCTCATATTCTTAATTTTTTAAAGAATGCGTAAAATAATCATCGACATAGCTTTAACATAGTCAATTGCAGGTGAAGAAATGTCTCTGCTAATTTACAATCATAAGAGCTGCACAAAATAAACTTTTGCAGTGTTGTTGTTAAGTGAAATAAGAAACAAGATAACGAAACAATCTAGGAAGCACGGACTGGACACGCGCATATATCCTGTTAACACGTCCAAATTACACCGAAACTTTAGGTACGTCGGCTTGGAATTTCCGAGTCTATTTTGAAGCAGCGAGGATATTATACTGGCTTAACGAAGTTTCATGTCTCCAGCGGCCAGAAGCCAAGGTACAAAGAAACCAGGAAAATAATCAGCACCCAAAATAAACAGTACATATAGTTTGTGCAACATCAAAATACAAATGTGCAGGATACAAAATGGCGTATGATAGGTACTATTACAACTGAGCAAGCTATCGGATACTATGGGGAACAGTGCTCGACCACAAAACGTAGTGGGATATGAAAATACGCAGAAAAAATAGCACCAGCCAAGGTAAAATGACAAAAATGCTGCTGCATTTTAAACATTCAGTCAATTTTCGTTTGTTTAAACTTAACAACCATTTTAAACTTGCTTCATAGACCTGCGTACTGCAAATCCCAACCAAGGTATTATTTGCAATGTTCGTGCCGGGAGACGTGGTATAAACATTGCCATCATTTCTACTGTGTAAATCCGCCCTTCATGTGCCGCTAGAAATTACAAATACGCAAAAAAGTTAAGGGATTCTTGGCATTTATTTTCTCTTTCAACTGTCACCAATACAACTCCAGATCTGGACTCAAGTCCATTGTTAAGCTCAAACTTTTAGGTTTTTGACAATTTGGTGTATAATACTAAAAAATTTTGGCTACAACGTGATGACTAAATGCACCCAACTTTTAAATCTAGCTACTTCACCGAGAAAAAAGTCCATTACTGTTCCAAAATCCAAAATTTAGTGTCATTGACAACAAGCGCAAGAGAAAACTGTGCAATATTGTACACCTGCTGTTGGTTTGAAAACATGTGCCTTGACATGCCAGCTGGGCGTGTGCTCTAATAAATCGTCAAAAACGCTGGCCTAATCAGAACTACGACAGACACAACCGACTTTTAAGGCAGTAGTGCTTTATTGTTTCGTCGAGTGCGCTTTTTGCTGAAAAATTTTCTGCTGGAATGTTCAAGTTGATAACCGCAAGTTATTGATAACTGCAATTTTAAGAATACGGATTTGATTTTTAACATTCTTCGTAACTTGAATAATCGGTAACAATTGTTTTGACAAAAGCGGAAATCACATCAAAAACATTTTGTAATTAGATCGCAGATTAAGTTGTAATTGTAACGTAATGCCTATGGTGCGTGACTTACAAGAAATTAAGTGCAAATTTCACACTGATGTATCGAGTAAATCGTGTTATACATACAGTTCATTCCGTGTTTTTCGTAATACATTGTAAGTGGCAAACAAGCTCTTGACGAAATTGTAGAGGGCCGTAAACGAATTTATCTTTTAAATACAGCGCTGTAAACCTAAATGATCGGAAACTACGACTTGGTATAATACAAAGTTAGGTCAATTTTACGCTTTAAATCTAATACACACATACGCAATTATCCTGTTTTCGGTATTTGTTCAAGCGAATGTTTTGTAAAGCAAAAAGTAACACGACATTAAATAATGAGAATGAAAACACATACCGAAGTTAGTCTTCCCGTTCTTTCTGTCGTGCGGCTTGCAAAATATCGGTTTGTTCTGTATTTTGATTTAAAGCCGCCATTTCATGCTCTTCGTCGGAATTGCCTTCTGCAACTAAGCCGTGAAATAAGAACAATTATAATTTGAACAGATCAACGAAAAGTGGCGCTAACTGTTGGTGGTCTAATCGGGATAAATTGGTAATGAGGCTTCCAATCTCGTATTTACGGCAAGTTCAAAATTGCTGTCGTTCCCCCCAAGCCCGATCAGCATGTTCCCACTTGCATGATTCAATTTGTGGTGCGAGATCTGGATGTCTCGTTTCACACTGTATCTTCATCCAAAGGGTTGCAAAAAAGGGGGGAAAGCTACATTCAATTAACTTAGAATACAACCACGCGTAAAAATAAGTTATGTTAGTCTTACCAAAAGAACAAGCTGTGCGCAAATCATTACAGATTTCTACTTTTTACATAAAACCGAAGTCCTTTGCGGTTGTACACATACACCACTGCTATTTCAGTCAATGACGACCATTTTCTACAGCCAGCTCTGCCTCAGAAATCAAATCTTATACAGACGCACCAAAATAGTTTTTGGGTTGGTTACTCTCCGAAGAGCATTTAAGTTACTGCTACTCCATTCAAAAGCGTTGGAATTCACTTTAATATCTTCTGCTAGAAAGGGGGGTAACTTCGCATTCCGTACAACAACTGACTTCAGTGGAGCCAAACAGATGTCGTTTCGATTGAAAGTGTAAGGTTTACGCGCGTTTGGACTCAACGCAATGTATAGACTATAGACCAAGGGTCGGGAAACTGGGGAAAAACGCACATAATTCGATTTCATAAGTTGATCTCCGAAAAAAGTCTTTCACTTGCGAAAATAAAAAAATAAATCAACAAACGATCTCCGAAAATTTGGTCTCGAAAACAAGCCAAACAATCGCATTCAAAATCATTATCAAGTAAATTTTAAGCACTTAACATATCGGCGATCAGCAAGCTAGTAGAATGTAATTATACAAGCAACAAACAAGCAAATTTTTACGTTGTTACGTCTCAGCAGCTAGGCGTGATCTTAATAAAATAAACACAATTAAAACTGCTTTAAAAGTACTAAGCGGGCTTCCAAGCTAAATAATACTTAAATAATATCGAAAACACAACCAAACGACTCCTCAATGACTAAAACGCAATGCACTGTGTCAAATCAAATGGCAATAACTTTAACATTGATTACCGCCCAAATGCACTATACAGAACAAGTACAGCGCATACGACGCAAAAGTTTTCCCTAAAAAAATGGATACGTGTAGTTCCCATTACAGCGCTAATCTAATATGAAATAGACCTGCAACACACACAAGCAAGATCAAATTAATTATTGCGTCAGTAACACAGGGGTCCCCACTAATTAAAGTGCATAAGAGTAAGGGTGAAATTACGTTTCAGCTATAACTAACACATGTAATGACCTTGAACAACATCATAAAGCTTGTGGGATGGAGCGTACATCGAGAGGATTATAAACACGTAGATATTCCATAAACCATAGACGCCAGTAAAGAAAGCAGAAGATATTTCAATGGTGACAGGTAACACTTCGTTAATGATTCCATCAAGTTTCTACATTGAAAAAAATGCACACTGTTCAATATGAAAGATCTATTTCAGGGCAAATAATACAATGGCAAGAACATGGAAAAATTATAAAGTTCAGAATGTTTCGAAACTTTGGCTCATTTCTTGCTTAAGAAATGCCAATCTTTGCTTTCTGCTCAAACACAAGCGAGGTGATAAATGATTACTATGTCATCAAACTATCGATGGCTGCATAGTAAACGGAGAAACACCCTTTTTTCGACAATTGTCATAAACACTTTTGGGGTTTTTGATCCGAAAAATAACCAGCACCACCAGGATAAGGAACATGTCCTAGGGTTTTCTAACGTTATTGGATCGCTTTGACAGCTAGTATTCACTAGGGAAAAATCTATTTTATTTCAGCACTGGCACTGATAAATTTTAACTGTTTACGGATGTTCAACGGCCAAAGAAAACTCTGTTTTGCTGTACATACAAAATCTTGTATTCAAATCTATTTCAGAGACCCTAATTCAAGCAACGTATTTCTACCACTAGCACTGCTATCAAGTAAGGAACAATTTAAGAACTGACGTACAATCCCAAAAACTAGATCTTCCGTTCAACTAAATTCCAAACTAAAAGCTATTTATGCACCTTACTGGTCGTAAGAACTACAGATGATAAGCTAATGTATATTTTCATACCTGCTCCAAGAAGAAAAATGTCATTGTCAAACCGGCCGTGACCAATGTCAGCACCATGATGTACTTTAAACGCGACACAATCACTCGAAATCTTACTGCTCTTTCATCTTGAAGAATGAATCGACGCTTGTAGCGAACAGAACGAAACACTTTATACACCAGATAGATAAGAAGAATAAGATAAATTGCAGTAGATACAGCAGCAACCACGATCAACCCATACCCAATAGCAGGGTGACTCCAAATCGTGCCAAATGGATTGACAAGCTGAGCACCTCTCTCGGCGAGATCAAATGAAAACAAGGCAAACGACGTGAAAAAGATGCAAGTGAGATGCCACTTGTATGACGACAGCTTGTTTCGATGGACTTGGTCCTAAAACCAGATCAAAAGTCGATTTCAATGATCTTTTTGAAATCTTGTTGATTTCACTTAAGCTGTTCAATAGTGATCTTGGCTCACTGCACACAAATCCACCAAGTCAATATTAAAGTCTCAAACGGACAGCTGCTAATGTATATTTACCGCTTTTCCAACAAAGCTTGTTTATCTATGACGGGTGAGACATCTGTTGACAATGAAAACGCAGATACTGCTTAAAATTTTAAAAAGTGTCACAACTATTTTGCCTCGCTTTACCATTTTCAACGGCATTAAACTCTTAATCAGTTTCATAAAACCGAAAGCTCAAAAGCAACTCTTTCAAGCCTTTGAAATGTCACAACTGCGATTAAAGTATTACATTCAAGGCAAATTCGTAACCAAATCGATATTCATTTTGGTTATCTAGTGACTACAACCATGTAACTAAATTTATGTCATACATAGCTTACCATTAAATGCTCGCCAGCAAATACAACCCAGAAACTGAAAAGCACAACATAAAACAGCCCCTGCCGTATGTCAGTAAACAACAGCATCCACGCAGCATCAAACAAAATTGTGATCAATTCGAATGGAATGTTAAGAAAAGCCATTGAAAGGCCAAGTGTAAAGCAAGCTCTAAAAGCAAGACTGAGATGAAAAAATAAAACAAAAAACAATTAGCATTTAATAATCCATTTTTTAAACCAAGAAAAACATCTAAAGAATTGCAGCAACCAGTATATGGGCATTGGGAAGGTTGTGAACTAAACTTTCCAGCTGTAGGGAGGCTATCCGAATTATTTTGCACTACATACGAATAGCTCTAAAAAATATAACATAAACAGCACTGCGATGCTATTGTCAACTTAAGCTTTTCTTTAAAATAAAATGTTGGTTGTTCTCACACGACCACTTCCGAGGGATGGAAGCACGACGAATGACCATGGATCCCCAGAAAAGAAGTCATCATGCAGTGACTACCAAAAGTCCTTAACTGGACAGTACAGAATAAGATTAAAAATCAGTCAGATGATCGCAGGCGCTGCATGAAGGATTCTCAATTCTGCCATTTCCAGAGCGTTAAAAGTTTAACAGAAAGCTGTGTCCATGGCAGCGAAGACAGAAAGAACACAACCAGCGTGACGACGAAGCACAGATATCTTAGAGGATACTGAGGGGACTTCTGTGTTGAAGAATTTTGACGAGATGACACGCCTCCAGTCCAAGAAACGAGTCGATATGGGAGACAAAAGAAAGGCGACTACATTTGACTGTAAATGGCTGCAGCAGCACATATTATCTGGCCCACCCATCAGCCGTTTCATAGCCCGAAACAAATCACTGACCAGGGACCCAATCTAGCATGATAACAAAGGAGAAGAGAAAGAATAGTTCCTGCCCGGAATGTCAGACAGTGTGAGGTTTTGCGTAAACACGAGTATGACAATTTGATGTCAAATTCGTGTTTAAGCAAAACCTAAGCCGCCAAGTCGAAAATGACAACGCAGCGATGATATTAATTTTCTTACATGCACATTTTAAACAAATTCACTCACAAAAGTTAACAACGTACTTTTCAATAAGCAAAGGATTCCGATCTAACTTCATCACTCGACGCCAAAAAAACACCAGAGGAAAAATCATAACAAATGTTAGCACGGTCTTCATCGACAACCACACTGCAGTAAAACCACCAGTTTGAGCAATTCCCTAAAGTTTACATCAAACGTATCACTAAACACAATATCTGAACAAAACAATGAACAAAATAAAACCAAAAGCAAATGCAACAAGTACTTACAATCAACTCGATTTCATTAACTTGACCAATCTTTCGATTATATTCTTTTGATTCACCGAGGTTGACTGGTAGTTTCATATTGACCAAATAGCGCTTGTGTGGCACAGAACCAAGTTGAAATATGAATATCGAGTCACAGTCATATTCATATTTATCATACTCTTCTGATGGATTGTAGTTAAAAAAACACTCCAAGGGCCTATCCTCCTTGCTCACATTTGCAAACTCGGTCCAAACACTTGGTTTAGACAGCTGTTCAAACTCATCATCACTGTAAGCCAAACGAAGATCCATCGTAACAACAGCATCTTCCTCTGAAAAAGAATATCAAATAGGTTATTCATAGTGCACAAGCCAAAAACTGCTTTAATTCAGTAATGAGTTCTCCCCCCTATCACTAAGTGGGCCCAAATTATCATTTGGCGTCTAAAGTCTCCGACCCCACGCACTACCAGGGTGTACATAAAACACCACAAGCAAAATCTAAAACCTTGTTATAAATTTTTGTGCGATGTAAATGGCTTGGTTGCTAAACAAGGAAGCTATAGATACGTACGATGTGCCAACATCAAAATAAACAGTAGACGCCGCTTATTAAGCCCACGGTTTATGAGCCCACCCGCATTTTAAGCCCAAATTCGTCCGGCCCGAAATTCTTTCATTTGACTGTGTATTAACAAAACTCGCTTTATACGCACAAAAACCCGTTTAATAAGCCCAAATTTTCTACCCAATTCTCTTAAATTTGCTTAAAAAGCTTCATAACTAGCAAATTTCATTACGTAATTCTTGATTTTTTCTCTGTATGTATAAACATCAAGAATTTTGGTTACTGCCTAAAATTCTTTTGTTTTGTCACAAACCCCTTATGTCTAAAAACTGTTTATGTTTTGCATGGAGCAGGCTGCACTTGCACGATAATGCGAGAAAAAGGGAGCTCAATGAAATAATGAACCAACGTTTAATTTTCTTCACAAATTTCTGCGTACAATGTAATCAGCTTTAAACATTTTATCTTTATTACAATTAGCCACAAATATTCTAGCTCAAAATATTTAGAAAAAGTTGTCGGTCGATTAAAATGCACACCCACTTAACAAGCCCAAAATCGTCCGGTCCCGAGGCGGGTTTAATAAGCGACGTCTACTTTATTATGAGTCTGGCAAATAATTTCAACACGGTTTAAAGCTCTTTTGTATTCAGTAAAAATAAAAAAAACCTTAAATAACACATTTTTTAAATATCATATCACACATAGCAGCTGAGATATACCAGCAAAAGTCAATGTTAGAGCCAGGGATGTGGAAGCGGTTCTTTTTCTGTGGAAGCGGAAGCAGAAGCGCGACCAATCTACAGCTTTTGCTTCCACATAGGTTATTTGACTCGAAGAACAACTTGGCGAAAAAGTTTTGTCCATTTCCGAATGTGGATTAAACGGTGAAGATGCACAATAAGTCTGAACGAACGTGCGATATCAGTAGCGCGAGAGAACAAGAAAAAGTATAACTAGCATCACATTTTATATCGATTATGGGTAAGAAAAAGATAGTTTGGACAATGAAACTAGCCAGAAAAATGATGATTTGATTAAACTTAACTGACCTTGGTTAATGAAATTTTAAGGTTAATAAGGTTAATGAAAAAAGAAATTTTTCACGACGGAAACAACTTGATCATTCCACATCAGTGTTCTTCAACAGGGGCTTCACAAAACATGCAGTTGTGTTACGTGAGTTTTAAGGGTTCCGTGAGGGGACCGCGAAGGTTCTTCGTTTATTACTGGTATTTATTTCTTATTTCAGTATATTGATTTCTTATATGCAGTGGTGTTCCGTGCATATAAATAGTATTGAAATCTTAGGATAGCAAGTTGCAGATTGTGACGTAATTCTGTTTACAATTTTAGAAACGTCTGAGTTTGCTAACTCCCTTTGAAACGTAATAGTGCGTCTGATATTTCAGTTTTGCTGTTGTTGTTGTTACCCGATTCCTTCTGAGGGATAGGTTGATGGCGGAAGACCATGGAGCCCCAGAGGCCGGGAAACTCTCCAGGGCCTATGACAGAGGTCGTAGAGAGACAGAAAAATGCCAAAGAGCGAGCGACGCAAAGAGTCCGTAGCTGGACAGTGCAGAATGAGATGAGAGGTGTCCTGTGACGGGTGTCCGCAAGCGCTGAAGGAAGGATTTTCGATTCTGCCAATCCTAGAGAGATAGGAGCTTAACAGAAGGCTAAAACACAGCGAGCATGACGTAGAAGCACAAGTTCCTCGGTGGAAATCAAGGGAACCTGTGTGTCAAAGAATTTAGATGAGACAGCACGCCTGCAGTCGGAGAAAAGAGAAAAGTGGATACCAGAGATAAGGAAAGAGTGACTACAAGGGATTGCTGAGGGAACAAGTAGCGCTCCCCGTTCGGACAGCTCATCAGCCTCGTCGTCGTCCGGAAGAAACGAGTGTCCGGGGACACATTGTAGCCTGATAGAACTGGAGAAAAGAGAAAACAGTTTCTGACAGAGATTGAGGTAAAAGGAAAGATGAAGGAGAGAACAGGGTGGCGAGGACAGAGCGAGAGTCAGATAGTAGAAGAGAAGAAAAATGGCAGACTTGTTAGTGCTGCCGAGACCAGCAAAGAGCTTGCAGAATGGCGCAGGCTTCAACGAAAAACGTGAGCATAATGGGCCTGCTGAGAAAGAAAGGGTGGCCTCGATGCCAGAGAAAGCAGTTGGCAAGTACGCCAGAGCCGTCTTTGCCAAAAGGGAAAGGAACAGAGCCGTCTCTCCAGAGCACTAGATTGTAAGGAGAGCATTCAGTGTCACAAAAGTAAAGAGAACAGCAGCAAAGGAAAGAAAAAGAGACGAGTATTCCTCTGCAGAGGGACAGTGAGAGTCAAAGTAAAAAGCAGTCATTCCAAAAAGATTTCCAAAAATTCAAGGAAGGGAGACGTTCGTTGGGGCAAAAGACCGGAGAAAGAGGAACGGTTAGTAGAATTGGTAGATGATCAGAACACAGGTTCTGAAGCACCTCCCAGGAGCAAGATAGGGTAAGAAAGAAAAAGAGAGCACAGGAGATTTCAGGGTAGGAGCGACTGCCAGAGCAGCGATGAAGAAGAGTAGGTATGTCAAAGTCATTGAGGGGGAGGAGGTCAAAGGAGGTGACCCGATCGAATGAAAGCACTGTTCCACATTCAACACGATTTCTAATATCTAAATAAAAGAAACACAGAGTAGTTCGGAACAATAAGCTCAAGCGAAGTAAATAACGTAATAGCAATAAACGGGTTTTTCCCCTCAAAATGATAAACTGTAGAAGGCAGGCTAGACCCACAAAAGTTTAAAAAATTGTCAACGGTCGTTTTCTCGCTTTTTGTTGGTGGAAGCGGAATCGAAGGCGGTCGAAAAATAACCGCTTCCACATCCCTGGTTAGAACTCCAGGCACTCACAACACTGGTCAACAAAAAATTTGTTGCATTGACGCAAACCCTTGTTGTTACCTAATTTTGGGGTGCTGAATTCAAATCTGACATTAGTTTTCTTTTGTAAGCTATAATTTTTTTTAATTCACAAATTTTATTTTTTTGTGCAATGCAAAATCTTTGCAAAGCAACATTATTAACAAAGTGGATTTATGGCTACCACATAAAAAAAGACAGCGGCAAAATATCAATATGAAGCAGCACAATGTGTATTACAACTAGAAAAAGAACTTGCAGATGATGTTACACGAAAAATTAAAAACGATTAAAGATTGTTGACAGGTAATATGAAATGTAACCAGTGAACAATACTTTCACATGAATGCCATCGAAAAAGTGTAGACAATCAGCTTAGTCATGTACAAACCATCTGATATAATGCAAAATCTACTTGCAAGAGCCTGTATCAGAACAAAAATTGGCGTTCATAACTCCTGCGTTTGTGCACTTTTTCCGCACAATCACGTTTAATGCTCTAGCAATAGTCTGCTAACATATAACGGTCCCATCTGCCTAGGTAGCGTTCTTCTATTGTCATCAAGTCCTGGTGAAACCGCTCTCTCTGTTTGTCACTGACAGCTCCAAGGTTTTCTTGGAATTTGTCCAAATGATTGAACAAGAAATGCACTTTAATCGTCATTTTACGTCTCACATCATGAAATCCTGAGAGCAGCTTGCCGACTAAATCTTTATAATTTCGTGCTTTTTTTTCTTCATTACATCTACAAAGGACAAACATGCTGTCTTGTTCTTACCGTTCATTGTTTGAACAAAAATTTGATCACACGCAAGCGTATGAATTTGCAGTCCATCAAATACTCCTGCTTCGATTTTCTCGTAGGATAAGCCAGGAAAGGTACACAGACAATGCTGAAAACATTTACCACCCAGAGGCAATGCTTTGACCAACTGCTTTATCAAGACTAACTTGATGTGAAGAGAAGGAAAGATCATTTTGTCTCTGCTCACTATTGGATTGTGAATGCCATTTGATACCAGCTTAAAGGGTGTCACGTTTGGGTCATCCTTTTTGAGTCCAGTGCTTTTCACGATCTCGGCTCTCCCACATGCAAAGAGAGCTAGAAAATTTACTAAAGCCTTTTTGCTAACCCAGAAGTTAACTACCCATTTTAGGTCAATGCATATAATCCAGTCATGTTCATGATATTTGAGCAGATCCATTACTGTTCTAATGTCCCCCTGCTGCTCTTTCAGAACAGTACAGTGACCAACAATAACAGCTTCATTCCCATTGTGTGAAAGCACACACTTGAGGCTGCATTAGGAGCTGTCCAAAAAATGACGAGATTCTTCTGGATTGCATGATGGTATGCCCAATTGGCCGAGAAATCCTGATACATCGTCCCAATGAACAAGCTGCTTTTCCTGCTTAATAAAAAACAAAAAGGGTTCGTCTCTTTTTCTAAAATATGACACCTTTGCTGAGCTATGTAGCACATGTTTCTCATTGAGCCAGGAAGCTAAGATCTCAGCTGCTAGTTAGGATAGATCTAAATCAGGCACCAAGTCATTCCGTTTTGACAGGTTAAACTGCTGGCGAGCTATTTTTTCGTTTCATTGAAAGAGTATTCAGAGTCTGGATCTGTTCGTTTATACCCCATTCCATGCGCTTATATTCAGAAACAGTTTCTTCATCTTCAGAAGATACAAAACTGTTAAATACTAGAGATAGGAACTCATCAGTATTAGAACAGGTCAGATTGTTGATGAAACACTGGGATAAAAGACGTTTTCTCGGTTTTCCTTTCCAATACCTTGTGTGTTTACCAAACATAAACAGCAGTCAGTAAAATGGTCTTTGGGTTCACGTTAAAAATTGGTACACCAAAAGGTAAGCCCTTTCAATTTCCTTTTCTCTAGTCTTAAAGGATTTCTTTGCAATTATGGTTTGTAAGGTGGAGGCCCATATTTTATCGTGATCACAAAGAAAAACTTTAGAACATGTTTCGTAAGCACGCTTCACAAACAATGATATAATGCGCCTTTGAGGAGGGACTTTGACATGTCACAGATCTAACAAAATGAATCACCTTCATTTTTACATTTTTTACCAAAAAAAAGAACATGTTTTAACCTAAAACTGATGAAGATGATACATTTGAAAAAGATCATTTCTTGGCATTAAGCACAGTTCAAATAAAGCCTACAGTTTGAAAACAAGTGACACATGCTGAACAGCATAGGGCCTACCTACAGTGAACAGATAGCCTACCGCCTTAGGCTGGTCGAGTGCACATTGCTCTCAAGCCTAAATCCCTTATTAACCTAACAGCTTGCCTAATTTTAGCAGGTTCTGGTGGCTATTTGATTTTAGACAGCAACAGAAATATTAATTTCCAGCTGCTGTGCCATGTTTAGACAAACTACAGACAGAGGAAACTAACAACAGTGATATGTGCTGTACTACAGCAAAAATGAGTGTATACTTTATACGGACATAGAGCTTACTTTCTCTGTTTCCGGAAACAGGTAGCCTAGCCTGCCCTCAATACCTCAACCAACCTACCGACAACTTGCCCAAATTTATCGGGTTGTGCTTGATCTTAAAACGGCACCAGAAATATTGACTTTTGCCCCTTGAGCCATGTTTAGACAAACTACAACACATGGCACTTGTGCTGTGAGCTACTGCAGCAAACTCGCAAAAAGTGCACCAACAAGTAACAATCAGCTAGCTATGGCAAGCTAAAATTGACAACGATTCAAAAAAAGTATAAAATTATGAAAAAGAATGACATTTACTAGTTATTGGGGGAAACTGTACAAAATATATCTACAAAATACCACTGATATGAGAATAATAAAAATACCGATTGCATGAAACCAAAAGCATGCTGAATAAAACTGATGACAAATTTGAAATCTGCGACCAAAAATTTTGTAGAATAAGTTAAACAAACTCATACAACGGAAAATGAAAAAAAAGTTGTTGGTCACTGAATCGATATTCAGGTGCTCATAATCACTGCTGTACTCCTTTCACAGTGAACAATTATTAATTTGTTTGACTTTTATCTAAGTTAGTCTATGTCAACTGTTCTTACGGTAAAGCATAAACAAATATAGCTATTATAGCTAATTTAGTAATTATAGCTAACAGCTACATATTTATTTTTAACGTCTCGCTCGGCCGGTTACGCTAAGCACTTTCAGAAAAGAGTATAGAGACGTGAATAAATCACTCCCCCATACGTCCAAACGCAAGAACAGCACAACTTCACTAATTAAGCTACCAGTTCCGTACTGAAACTAAAGTGAAAAATGTAAACTGTTGGCAAACAGTGACACACGATTGTTAGGTCTTGTTAGGTCGTAGCAGTTAACATGATTGATCAAACGAGGAATTATCTGATAAGAACTAGCATCCAAAGTGTTTTCTTTAGTAACAAAACTAATTCGGGTAAAAGCAAGAGTGGTTAAAATAAAGGTTATGGTAACTCAAACAATTTGAATTAGTGGGCGACATACTTTGGCAACCTTTCACTATCAGCCATGGTTAACGACCGAAAGGTGTGACCGGCGAGATGGTGCAGTGGTTAGAGCGTCCACATTGTAGTCGGTAGACCTGGGGTTCATTCCCTAAGTTGAGTCATACCAAAAGACTTTAAAAAATGGTATTCACAGCTTCCCTGCTTGGCGCTCAGCATAAAAAAGGGATAGTGTGGAGAACAAGCCGGCAAGCTTGCTTGTTGTGTCCTTGGGCAAGGCACTTAACGGGACGCCTCCACCTTTATGTGGCAGACAGGTGGCCCCACCCGTACTTCACCGGATTATAATTGTGAAGTTGCTAACCCAGCATGTCCGACGACTCTTGGGTACCCACCAGTGGCAGTCTGCCTTGTTGGTGGTGGGGCTACCAGTCACTCAAGACTGGTTCGAAATGGGCTGCCATCTTCCCCTGGCCTAATATCAATTAGGTTGACGGCATGAACCTGAATTACCGTTCATGCCGTACCTCCATCCCCAGGAAGAGGAGGGGTAAACACACACACCGAAAGGTGTGCGTGGATAAATTAGCTTTCGGCTCTTAATCTTTGCTATTGTTTAACTTCGTTATATTTCATTAATATCTCGTACAGGTTAAGATAAGTCAAATTTGAGACACGACTGTATCATTATCTGCCATTGTGACGTCATCTCAGACGCCAAAGAAATAAAATTTTTCAAGTTAAGGAGTGGCTTTCGTTTGAATAACAAATGATTTTCCTCTGTCAAGAAATGCAAATTATAAGAATCATCTTTGATTAGGACGTCATTTTGACACCACGAACCCTTTTATCACACTTGCCCCGGGGAAGTGATCAATCGTGCCAAATTTGATGTTTATGTGGCCAAAAGTTTCAGAGTTAAAACAGATAGACAGACACACAGACAGAATCGCGCTGTTCAGTATACATCACAAAAAAATGTCAAATAGCACTCACCGACTTGGTTGTGCACAGAAAAAAGAATACGAAAATTTGCAAAGCACAGTAAGTACTGAAACCACTTCACAAGACCTCGTTCTTTCTGCACAGGAACCATTCCAACAAAAACGACTTCATCCGGTGTAACACCTGATTTGTCAGTTGGATCAAGGCTCTAAAAACATGAAATAAAATACACGCTTTGTTTGCTATTCAGAATTGACAAAAAACTCCGTTTTAATATAATAATTAATACCTTGATCGTATGTTCACTTGTTTAATCAAGTGATCATGTGTGAAACATCGCTTGTCAAAAATACAGTTCATTATAGTTAATTCTGTTTCTGGAAAGTCAGTAATACATTTGAACATGATAAGTTTACTTATGTATAATTGCCGTTTGGTAGCCCACATGTTGCTACTGATCTGGGAAAGATTCCAATTTGCTTTTTTACATCCATACTAAACAAGTGACCAATAAAGACACTACAAATATTGTCGTGCAAACTTTTGCTTGACATTTTTGATCTATCTGGGAGCTTAGCTCTCTTAAGCCTGATTTTTTCGAGTACTTTAACATACTAACTGTAGTGGCCTGGAAACCAACATGGTTTTTGAAAATGCGCAAAGCCCACTCTACTCGGCATTACAATGCTACTTCATTATTGCCCTCATCACCAACTGCCCACTGCTTACTTCTGTTGATTCACCATTCAATTGCTTTTTGAATTTGTTGCAGACAATTGCGCCTTAGTTGAAAAACTACTATTTAAATTATTAGTTAGTTTACTTTGTTGAATTAGCAGTTTGGATTTATGCCAGGAAAAGGAACAGTAGATGCAATATTCATTGTGAGAAGAATGCAGGAGGAATATCAAAAGGAGGACAAGAAGTTGCATATGTGTTTTGTTGACATGGAAAAAGCTTTGGATAGAGCACCAAAAAAAAGTGATGGAGTGGGCCATGAGAAATAAGGGTCCATCAGAAGTAATGGTTCGGGCAGCTATGAGCTTGTATGATGGTGTAAAGACAAGAGTGCGGGTGGGATCTGCATATTCAGAGAAATTCGAAATAAAAGTTGGTGTGTGTCAAGGATCTGTGCTATCGCCATTGTTGTTTGCAATAGTTGTGGACGTTATTACAGAAAATGTAAAAAAAGTGGCTAATGAATTACTGCATGCAGACGACCTTGTTCTCATGAGTGAAAAAATGGAAGACTTAAAGAAAGATTTTGAAATTGGAAGGATGCACTGGAAAGTAAAGGTTCAAAGGCCAACATTAGAAAAACAAAATTGATGGTAAGCGGGTCAAAAGGAGAACTATTCAAAAGCAAGATAGATCCATGTGGAGTTTGTGGGAGTCATGTCCAATTCAGTGTTATGCACAAAATGTGCAAACTGGGTTTATGGCAAATGTGCAAAGATAAAGAACTACTGCTAGGTTGGCAACGCGTTGTCTGCTTGAAATGTAAAGGAATAATAGAAGGAACAGTGGATTTGATCGAAAAGTTGTGCGATGAAGTGGAGACAGTGAATGGATTTTGTTATTTGGGAGACAGACTAAATGCTAGTGGTGATTGTGAAGCGGCAGTTACAACAAGAGTAAGAACATGGGTATTCAGGGATTGTGGAGAGCTATTGCTTGGAAATAGGTTTCCTCAAAAAATGAAAGGTAAAGTTTATCATTGTTGCATAAGATTAGCAATACTGTATGGAAGTGAGGCATGGTGTTTAAAAGAAAATGAAAAAGCAATTTTAAGAAGAACAAAGAATGCTATGGTGAGAGCCACGTTCGGTCAGAAAGTTGTTGACAGAAACTATAGACAGGTTAGCAACAGTGAATGGAATCAGATGGTATGGACATGTGCTGAGAAGGGATGATCAAAGCGTTTTGAGGGTTGATCTGGATCTTGGAGTGGAAAGAGAAAGCGAGGACGACTAAAGAAGACCTGGAAAAAGCAAGCAGAAGAGGAGACAAAGATTGGTTTGAAGAAAGAGGATGCCCTGAGACGAGACAAGTGTGAGCAATTGCAGAAAGAATGAGGTAAATCCGGCCATCTCTGTGAAGAGGACAACACTGGATAAAAACTGAATAACTACTACTTTGCTTGTAGTGTTTCTTGTTCAGATGTAAGTAATCAAACAGTGATCAGAAAAATGCGGCATAGCAATTTCCATACTTTTACTAAAATGGATCACGTCTCAGAAATAGATGAAACAATTGCTTTTAAAATGTTGATCACCAAAAAAAACCTTCACTGCGCATTGAGAATCTATATCTTGATTGAGTGTAATACTTTTTGGTGCTTGAATTTTTGTGAAGTAATTGTATTGTTCTTGAAATAATTTTGGGGTTATATCCAAAAAAGTCCCTCTGTACCTGTGTCTGTTCATTAACAGCTACCAACACAAAGGAAATAAAGTGAAAGTATCATAGACTACTATAATAGTGGACAGCTTACTTGCATACTCGATTTGCAAAAAGCGAGTCCTAAATGGAAATACTGCACTTATTGCTACAATGATTGTGGAGTAGTTTTTACATCTAGCATTCATTATTTTCCACAAATAGTGTTAGTTTTTGATAAAACTGGCATTTTATTTAATATCATAAAGAATTTATTTCAATGATATTTGACCTTAAAAAAGCACACTAAAAATTGCATTCTTTTAATGCCTGTAAGTAGAAAAATTACCCATATTGCACCTAAACTAAAACTTTAATGGCACAGGAAAGATTCAGAAAGAATTGCTTTTTTTATGTAAGTTAAGTACAACTTAAGAAGTAGCTTATTGACAAACTCATTTAAATATTAAATATACAGCAATGGGATTAGGATATCATATCAACATCATTCACCAAAAAATTAAAGCACTATCACAACAAGTATCATCTTTCACTGGCTTAAACGAATCAACTTAAGACTAAGGCAAGACACTCAGTGTTATGTTGTGTCAATATATTTTGTTGGTTTTAATTCTTGTATACAGTAGTGTCAAACCTAAGTTCTGTGATCGTTATTCGTTATTTGTTAAATGTATCGGCACGCTGTCAAATGAATTTACTCGCTTTGAACAGCCTACAGCTGCCCTTGTTTGAGCTGTCAGACAATCAAAAACTTCGAGATGATACTGGTGTTGCTTTCTGGTTAAAAATTCATTCTAAAATTTGACGTGTGTGAAAGAGGCTTGTGAACGCCTGTAGAAGAAAACTTTGTAAACCGAATATCGAAACGAATCTCGAACGAAACGAATCTTGTGCTGTCGAATAGAATTGTGTGCAATTGAATGAATAAAGTCGAATAAAATCAGTGATCGCGTTTACAAAGCTTATGTTAAGCCAGCAGTGAGCAGGCGCACCAAAAGGAATTAACATAAAAGTTTACAAAAGGGTTTATATCTTCAAACTTAGCTCTTTCATCAAAATGATGTCAAACCCATCTTCCCCTCGTGGAGACGTTGAGAATGCAGTGCTCTGACTGCAGCAACAAATAAACTCAAATTATTTAGCGGCAGAAAAGCTAATGTTGCTTAGAAATCCGGACGAGTCAAAATTGTGAGATTTACCTGCAAAGATTGATTCAGCGTATAAGAATCTAACTGAAATTATTGAGCAAGCTCCTACGCATGAAACTTCCAATCTTTTGGAAAGAGCGTCTAAAAATAAAATTGAGTTTGATGCTTACCTAAATGAGTTTATGCAAAAACAGCCCGTTACATTGAACTACTATGACAAATCGTGCAGCAGCATCGGCAAAAGATCGACTGCTGCTACTTCAACTACGTCAAAATCATCTCGTCAAAGCGTAAAATTGCTTGCTGCTGAAGCTGAGTACCGAGCGGCACAATTAAAGGCAAAGCAAGCTATTGAAAGAACAGAAGAAGAAACTCTTATTGCCAAGGATGAAGGTCGCCTTGCTATGCAAAAATCGCTAATTGCTCGCCGCGAAGCGGAAAGAGAACTGGAAGTGGCCTCGGTAAAACTCAGTGTATGGAAAGAATCAGCAGTTTCAAATCTGCCATCAAGTCAACATCTACATCCGATTCAACCTCTGCTACCTAGTCAACATCTGTCTCCGATTCAACCTCTGCTACCGAGTCAACATCTTCCTGCTCCGGAGATTGTACCCACATTCCTAATGACTTCGCCTCACGAAGCTGAACAAAGCCGGACGATTCTGAAGACAGTAACTGCTGGTGAGCACGTATCTAATAGTTGTGTGTCAACTATTTGTAATAGTGTAAATGTGAATAACGTAAAGCCCTCTGTTGCGTCCAGTACTGTTGCTGTGAAGCCTGTAACTAACAGTGTAAAATTTAATGACATTGTTAATGCACCTAACGTAGCAGAGCCTCTCTGTTCCAATATTTATTCTTCAAATAAGTCAAAAAATAAATCCGTTTACTCTTACTTGAAAGAGTCTTTTTCTTCTGAATTTCAAGGTCCTTATCGGTCTGATTCAGTTTTCGCGCAATCTGCGCCTTGGGCCGTACCATGTGTAGATTTACCCTACCTAGGCACTCAGCATTGTCTCAGGCCTAATATTTACCCTTTGGGTTTTGCACCATACAATTACCCAACTTATGATGAGTTATTTTTGCCCTGTACAGAATTTAAGCGTTTCAACAGAAACCCTCTGGCGTACAGAGCGTTTATATCCAACTTTGAAACACATGTAGAACCACGATTAAATGACCAAAGAATGCTGTTTTGTTTGTTGCTGCAGCATTGTGAAAGTAATGTCAAAGACAAGATTGAACATTTCAGTGAAAGTGGCTCCATGGCATACACTTTGGCAAAGGAAAGGCTATATCAAGAGTACGGGCAACCATGCATTATTGCTGATATTTGCGAGCAAACTCTTTTGCAAGCCCCACAGGTTAAGGCTAATAACCCTGCAGCTCTAAAATCTTACTCTGAGTTACTTGAAAGGATGTACGGTACCTTAACAAATGTGTGCAAAATGGGAAGCCTTAACTCTCTTGATTCGATGACAAAATTAGTGAATAAGCAGCCCTTTGACATGAGGCAACGCTGGGTTCGAAAATCAGTCATGGTCGAAGAGCACAGTGGTCATGTAGCTAAGTTTAGCCACCTCGTGAAGTTTGTGAATCGTGAATGCCAAGAATTAAATTCACTTTTCGGTTGCCGAATTTTCTCCATAAATTTGGACTCGACCGGTTCAAACAAACCTGCAAGGTCTACAAAGGCTTTGTACAATTTCTCTGTCGTCACTAATACCGAAGAAAGCACAAAAGGCTTTTGTGGTGGGACGCTGTTGGTACTGTGATGACACATCTCATGTTATTCATAATTGTCCAAAGTTTAAGGAACTCACCTTTAAAGAACGTTCCAAGTTTGTGAGGACTAACCGAATGTGCTATAAATGCTTTAGTAAAAAACATAAAACTAATGACTGCAAACGCACCAATATGTGTCAAGTAAAAGATTGTAAAGGCACCTTTCATTACACTTTACTGCACAATTACGACTCGCCACGTGGCATTTCACAAGCATCTGATAACAACAAACCTTTGGGTAACACAATCCAATTAAAGGATGGAGAGAGTGATAGTAGCATTGGTGGTGTCCAAGCAGTAACCTGCAGTCAGGCTTCAGATGGAGTTTACCTTTGCGTAGTTCCCGTGAAGGTAATGCTTGAAAACAAAACTGTTATCACATATGCATTTTTAGATCAGGGTTCGACTCACTCCTTTTGTGACAAAAAATTGGTGAACGCCTTTGGGGTTGATGACGACCTACAGAGTATAACCTTGCACACCCTAGGTAATGCAGCAGCCACTCACTTAGGTCACACATTAAATTTGAAGGTTTTCTCTCTTGATGATTCTTATGTTGTCGACTTGCCCAAGGTATTTTCTATTGACGATATTCCTGTGCGCCCAAACTTGATACCTGCTAAATGTGAAATAAAGGAAATGCCACATTTATGTGATTTGGCCTTCCCAAAGGTTGATGGCGCTTCAGTAACTCTACTGATAGGAGCTGATGTTCCTGAATTATTTTGTCCTGCAGCTTTCCGCAAAGGTCGCCAAGGTGAGCCAGTAGCTATCAAAATCCCCATTAGGCTGGTCTTTGTTAGGGCCCTCACTATCGCTTTCAAGCACTCAAAACTGTATAGTCAACTTCGTGAAGCACCACGACAAAACTGTCGAGCAGCAAATTCAAACTATTTGGTCCACTGATTTTGAAAAAGGCACCACTGTACTTGAAATGCCCTTTTCTCGTGAAGACCATTTGATGTACAAGTTGCTTCAAGATTCTCTAAAAGTGGTTAATGGTCGTTTTCAGTTGCCTCTACCTTGGAGATCAGGAGTTACTAGTTTGCCTAACAATCGAAGCGTAGCCCTTAATCGTCTAATGTGCCTAAAAGAACGCTTCACTAAAAATCCTTCTTTGAAGGAAGGACATGTCAACACTATTGACGAATATTTGTCAAAAGGACATGCATCCAAAGTAAATCTTTCCACAGACAAACGCGACGATGTCTTTGTGTGGTATCTTCCCCATCACCCAGTCATACATCCTTACAAACCATCTAAGGTGCGTGTAGTGTTTGACTGTGCAGCAAAATGCAAAGGTGTGTGTTTAAATGATGCGTTAAAGCAAGGACCCAACCTAACAAATAGCTTAATTGGTGTACTTACTCAGTTCCGCAAGGATCGTGTGGTTCTTGTAGGTGACATTGAGTCAATGTTCCACCAGGTACAAGTGGATCCGAAGGACACTAGAGCATTAAGGTTCTTGTGGTGGTCCGAAGGTAATATGGATGAAGAACCAACAGAATACAACATGAATGTGCACGTGTTTGGCGCAACCTCATCTCCAACTTGTGCATCTTTTTGTTTGCGTCAAGTAGCACGAGAGTTTGGTCATATGCACCAACCTCTCACCTCTGAGATTGTCAAACATAACTTCTACATTGATGACTGCCTGTTTTCATGTGAATCTGAGACCGAGGCCATAAATCTAGTTCATGATTTGGTGAAAATGCTAAGTAGAGCAGGGTTCCGATTAAGAAAGTGGCTAAGCAACAGCAAAGGGGTACTCGAGGCAATTCCTGAATCGGAGAGAGCAAAGGATCTTGGTTGTCATGAATTTGAATCATCTTCAGCCACCAGAGTTTTGGGAGTTCAATGGAAATATCAAACCGACGAATTTGTTTTTGACATCCAAGTTCCCCAAAGACCATTGACTAGACGAGGATTACTATCTGCTGTATCGAGCTTGTTTGATCCTCTCGGTTTCGCTGCTCCCGTCACTCTTTTTCCTAAATTGCTTTTGCAAGACCTTTGCAAACAAGGTCGCAGTTGGGACAAACCGCTGAATGAAGATGAAGCGGACGACTGGAAAAAGTGGTTACGATCTTTGCCACATCTGAGCAAGCTACAAACAAAACGTTGCCTCAAACCTAGCGAATTTAAGGCAAACTCTTACAAACTTCATTTCTTCTCTGATGCTTCATTGCGTTGTTATGGCAGCTGCTGTTACCTGCAAATGGGAGACAACGCAGGTCACAATTATTGTTCATTCATTATAGGAAAGGCTCAGGTTGCGCCTTTGAAAGCTGTATCTATACCAAGACTTGAACTAACAGCAGCAGTTTTGTCCATTAGCCTTTACCTACTCGTGACCAAAGAGCTAGATTTGCCAAACTGCAATTGTGTGTTTTGGACGGACTCTACAGCTACCCTCCAATGCATACAGAATACCAAGCGATTTCCTGTTTTTGTGGCCAATCGCCTTGCCATCATATGTGAACACACTTTAACTAATTCCTGGAAATAGGTTCCATCGAAACTAAATCCTGCGGACTTTGCCACAAGAGATATTTCAGCAGAGTTATTTTCCCATTCTCATGCTTGGCTACAGGGACCTTCATTTCTTTGGAAAACTGATGATTTGTGGCCAGCGAGGCCTCCAGTCTTTCCTGAAATGCCTTCAGAATTTTGCGTGCCGAAGGTAAGATTTCCAAAACAAAACAGTAGTTTTGTAACAACTACTTTGTCTACCCGAACTATTAATTGTCATCCCTTTAACGAATTAATAAAACAATGTTCTTCCCTATTGAAGTTGAAACAAACAGTGGCATGGTTCAAACAAAATGTTCTCGGCTTGATTCGTGGTTCTGTGACTACTAATAGGAACACGTTGCTTTCAGTAACTGAACTTGAAAAGGCAGAACTTGAACTTATAAAACAAGTTCAAAAAACTCACTTTCTCTTTATTGCGTTTTACTCTTTGCCTGAGGTAGATTTTCAACGCTTACCAAGCTCTATTAAAAGACTATGCCCAATTATCATAAATGGCATTCTTCGAGTCGGAGGGCGTCTCGACTTCACCGATTTAGAATTTGATTTAAAGCATCCAATTATACTCCCCAATGATTCTCATTTTACTGAACTTCTCATACGCCAGTGTCATAGCCAGTTGGGACATTGCGGACATGGACACACATGGTCGATATTAAGACAGCGATATTGGATATTGAAGGGAGGAGCTGCTGTTAAACGAACCATTGGCCACTGCATTTATTGTAAAAAACGAAACGCCAGTTTAGAAAAGTAGCTAATGGCAGACTTACCCTCCGATCGGCTTCAAATTGAACAACCGCCATTTAGTCACGTGGGTATTGATTATTTTGGCCCCTTTAACGTACGCCAAGCTCGCAGTACTGTTAAACGGTACGGGTGCGTGTTTACATGCTTAACTGATAGAGCCATACATATAGAAGCTGCTTACTCTATGTCCACAGACTCATTTCTTTGTGTGTTGCGCAAGTTTATTGCTAGACGTGGAAAACCTCGGCGCATTTTAAGCGACAATGGCGCCAACTTTGTTGGAGCAGCTCGGGTGTTACGAGACTCTTTAGAAGAATTAAATCAACAGCAAATCCACGATTTCCTTTTGCAAAAAAAATATTGAATGGCGTTTCAATCCTCCCACAGCCAGTCACATGGGTGGAGCTTGGGAGAGGATGATACGGTCTATTCGATATATATCTGGAGCCTTATTAAAAGGCCAAACATTAACTGATGAATTACTTACTACCTTAATGGCGGAGGTTGAAGGAATTTTTTACTCCAGGCCTTTAGTTCCAGTGACTATGGATCCTGAGTTTGATGAACCTCTGACACCTAACCATCTCCTGCTTCTTAGAGGTAATCCAAATCTTCCTCCAGGTATTTTTGGCCAGAAGGAATCGTACGGTACTCGTCGCTGGGCTCAATCTCAGTACTTGGCTCAGCAGTTCTGGTCCAGATGGATCAAGGAATTTCTTCCCAATCTTGCCCTTAGACAAAAATGGTTCAAACCTCAGCCTAATATGCAAAAAAATGATATAGTCTTACTGGTGGACGACACACAGCATAGGTCTAAATGGCATATGGGCTTGATCATTGACACCTATCCAGACAGGAAAGGAAAAGTCCGAACCGTTCTCGTTAAGGTCAAAGGCAGTTTAATAAAACGACTCGTTCACAAGCTTTGTGTGATCAGCCAAGCAAACGAATTGAACTTGCAACCTTGAAATTGCTTCTCATTTACTCATTGACTGACAACTTCACCTTTTTCTTTCTAAAAAATGCTCCCTTGCTCTCATTTTGCGTGGGGCTGTGTTACGTTGTGTCAATATATTTTGTTGGTTTTAATTCGTGTATACAGTAGTGTCAAACCTAGGTTCTGTGATCGTTATTCGTTATTTGTTAAATGTATCGGCATGCTGTCAAATGAATTTACTCGCTTTGAACAGCCAACAGCTGCCCTTGTTTGAGCTGTCAGACAATCCTTTTCAAATGAAGGAATGCAATCGGACTTTGCCCTTTCTTGACGTCCTGGTAGAAAAGAATGATCACGAATTTGTTACATCGATCTACAGGAAGCCGACTTTCACTGGCCAATACATTCGCTGGAACTCTTTTTGCCCCACGAAGCGGAAGACTAATTTGATTTCAACTCTAGTCCACAGAACTCTAGTCATCTGTTCGAAATCTACTCTTGAAAATGAACTTTCCAATATTCGATCAATCCTTATCAACAACGGTTACCCTGAAGCTATAATCAACACTGTTATGACCAAGAAAATGAATCAATTTCGCAGACCAACGCAATTCGGTCCGAAGAAATGCCCAGTTTACCTTCACTTGCCATGGCTGGGCAATGTTTCGATGAGACACGAAATGCAAATTAAAACAGCCGTCAAACGCTGTTACTTTGCAGTTAAACCATGCATTGTCTACACCACCAGACAACTCCTGCCTGTAGCCAAAAAGGATGTACTACCCGCTTTTCATCAAAGCAACATTGTTTATCAATTTCTGTGCCACTGCGATAGTCGGTACGTGGATCGTACGTCTCAAAGGCTACAACAGAGGATTAAGCAGCACGTGCCGAAAACCATACTCCAGAAGCATATTTCTCAGGACCGAAGCACATTGGCCCGCTCTTGCAAGCCAATCAGAAGCTTTAAAACTGAAACTTCCTTTTCTGCCATAGGTCAACATCTTTTACAAAACCCTACATGCGCACACGAATATAATGACAACAAATTTTCTATTCTTGCCCGTGGCCGTACTTCTTTTTACCTTTTCACCCTTGAAGCCACGTACATTAAAACATCCAAACCAAATTTATGCAAACAAAAGGAATTCGTTTATGGTCTAAAAATCGCACATTAGTTTCCGCTCCTTCTATTGGTCGCTTCTTTTCACCAATCACGATAGAGCCTTTTTTCCCTTTTTTCTTTTTCGTCAATTGTGTCTCTATATAACTGACTCACTTCACCTTTTCACTCATTTCTGACGGATTCTCTTGAAAAGTGTCAGACGAAAAGCTCCGAGAATGAATACTCTACTTTCTATGGAAAGTACAAACAGGTTATTACCACACACGCGACTAGGCTCAAAAAATTAAGTTGTCATGCATGCACGTAAAGTGGATTGCTTAATGCACGAGATGTTGTGAGCAAAGTTGACCAATAAAAGTTATAATTGTTTTGATTTGAAAGCAACACTCAACAGTGTTTACACCATAAAAATTCAATAAGTACAGGGTAAGAAAGTAAGGTGAACCCAATTTAAAGCATAATAAAAAACGAAAACAAGAAAAAACTTTGTGTTGTTTAAAAGTAGATTTATTTCAAGTGGTTATCAAAACTGTGTCACATAAGCAATGACCACCAACATCAACGCAGTTTTGAAGTTTTTCTTGAAAGTTTACCTTTGCTTGACTTTTTCGGGTCCTGTGCTGGTCCTTTGATGGCCAGAACTTCTCTGGTGTAAAAAGCCAATGAGGCTTGTTAAAAATCAGAAACCCATTGATGCATTGCTTTTTCTACCAGTACAGTGCCATGAGAACTTAATGAAACGAGTCTTTTAAAGAAACATTTTTGTGTTGCTACAACCAATTTGCTGTTCTTAAGAAACTCTTCAACAACATAGCATGATGCTCACCTTCCAGGCCATAAGTGGTACTATGCAACATTTTTAAGTAAAAGCATTTTTTAGCAACAATTACGACCTAAACCACCAACAATCTAAAACCAAAAAATAGCATTTTCTCCATTTAAAACAAATACAAAGTTTTCCATGAATCTTTATGACTTTATGATTTATTAACTTCATTTCCTGCACTTTAAAAAAATACAAAGCATTGTATTTTCATGAGTTTATTCTTTATTAACTTCTAAAATTGAGTCAACCTTTTTTGATTCATTTATTTCGTGCATATGTCAAAAAGATCTCATAGTAATTCTTGAAATTATGGTGGATATCTGCAGTTAAGGGTTAATCAAATGCACTGGGTCCCAATCAAGTAGAGGTATGTTCAAAAAAAGAAAGGTAGTTACTTGAGAGTCTCAACTAATCAAGTCAGGCCAATAAAAATAGTGACTCAACTCAACTAATTAGTGAAAATTAAGCACTCTAGTGTTTAATCAGTATAGCTTCAAAATGCCATTGCACAATGCAAGCCTTTTCTAAGCTAATACAAACTAATTTGTTTACAGCAGTGGTTCCTTACCTGGAAAGTACACCTCCATAGGGGTGGTAGAATGGGATTTTAGGGGAGGCAAGCAAAGACTTGTTTGAAGTAATGGCATTCGTTGTTGTGTTGCAATTAATACCCATATCTGGGCCCCTTTAAATAGCCTCCACTAGAGATTGAAATCTACAAGTGGTTGGGCTCAATCACTAAAAAAAGGTCATCGCCTCCCAATTGCTGCATATATGGATGTTTTGCCTCATGGTGCAGTGGGAAAATGTTCAGATTTTACCAAATCCTTGTTAAAGGGGGGCCCATGGTTAATGTTGGTACCAGACTCAGAACATTCTCTCAATGGCCCTGAATGTAGGGGAGGTGAAAAACAGTATGTTGAAAAGGTTAGAAACCACTGGTTTACAGTGTGAGGTGACTGAATGGCTAGCAAATTGCAAACATATCAAAACCCTGCAACGACTTAATAAAACAAATCCATGTAACAGATTAGTCTTGAGCAGACTCACAAAATTAATGAAGCTGAGTCACAAGTCTAGTCACTCAAGAAAGCCGTTTGAGTCACACCATTATCTTTAACCAACAATATAATTATGCAATGACATTGATGCTTTCAAAGGAATTTATGAACAAAGTATACTAATCACAGCAGACCAAAATCCTAAGTGCATGCATTGTGAAGCATACCGCTGGTTCACAGCTTTTAGGAGTTATCATCTGATTTGAATTCTTCTTTTCCTTGCACGTTGTCATGGTAGACGGACCCATCACATGAGTAGGCTGTGGTGCTGCAAAAATATTTCTGAAAATCATAAGCAAAGATAGGAAATTGCAAACCTTGCACCTAATTGGTATCGCAGCATATGAGTGAAAAAGGGTATTAACAATCTATTAAACTAAGGCTGAATATAGAAATAAAACAATAATGAGTATACCACCCAACCAATTTTGATGAGACCATCCCTGGATGTGTTTCGTCCTTTTGGACTCATCAGCAGGGGTCATCCCATCACAAGCAAAAGTAACCCACTCAATAACATTGTACTTTAAACAAGCAATGTACATGCAGAAGTACTAAGACTTCAACCAATGACATCTTGCACTGCTTAATGGGGTAGGCTGACAAATTGGTTGGTTTTAGTTGCATATCCACTGGGAGATCAGTTTACGCAGCTTAGCGGATGACTGATCTGAAAAAGCAGTTTAAATGCTGTATATATAACCTAGTGCCTTATCTTTGTAATGCCATCACGCTCATGATGAGTGCACTAACAATTCACATTGTTGGAGCCAGGCGACCTTTGATAGACATCTTGAGCAAATTCATGCTTGTGACAGGCCCTTCTGATGACTCCAAAAGGACGAAACGTCTCCAGGGATGGTCTCATCAAAATTGGTTGGGTGGTATACTCATTATTGTTTCCTTCTATACTCAGTCTTAGTTTAATGAATTGTTAATGACCTTTTTCGCTTGTATGCTGCGATACCAATTAGATGCAAGGTTTTTCATTTGCAACTTGTCCTAACTGGGAGTAAACGGGCCCTACCTTAATTTCTAACTAATTTTGATAGTATTTTATTGTGATGCTTCAAATAGCAGCAAAAAGTACTTCAATTTTTGCGACGTGAAAATAACTACTGTAAACTGGGGTAACTTTGATTAATAAATATTTGATCTTGAGTAACCAGTTCTGCAATCATTTGTGCTATTGCTTTGGCAATTTTTGGAATAACTTCATAATTTGTTCTTTTAAGTGGGTTGTAATGTAAACTTTTCTAAAGTAGGTAGCAGACATAGTTGCCAATCCAGAAAAATATGAAAACCACTTGGGGTTTTTTGTGAAAATTCCTTGGGATAAATCTTACGATTTTTAAAATTGATCTTGGGAATCTTAATCGATTTCTGGAAATATGGGGATTTTTTGGCAAAAAAATTTAAATTTAACAAAGAAATTTAAAGCAATTCTTTCCAACATCTAACACCTCACAATTAGCATATATACTGTAGTGATTGCGTGCATATTTGCTTTTAATTTAATTTGGCTTCATTTTTAATCTCACCATCAGTATTTCCCATACCTAGTGTTAAACATCAACGTTAGCATTTGGTGTGGGAAATTGCATTGCTTTCACGCCAACCTTATCAAAACTCCATTGCTTTATCTTGTCACGTGATTCGTGTGCATATATATGTTCGTATCGTCATGCTTAAATCATTCCACTATAATTCTGTTTGTAAAATACTGCTATTTGAATGCTATTGATAGTTACCAGCAATAAAAAAGGAACAACTCTATATCGAGTGAAAAATAATACGGTATAGTAATAACGAACTCACAACATTATCAAAGTCTCATAATCTCAAGGTCGTGAGTTCGATCCTCACTCGGGGCACCAATGTTGTGAGTTCGTTATTGCTATACCGTATTATTTTTCACTCGATATAGAGTTGTTCCTTTTTTATTGCTGGTAACTATCAATAGCATTCAAATAGCAGTATTTTACAAACAGAATTATAGTGGAATGATTTAAGCATGACGATACGAACATATATATGCACATGAATCACGTGACAAGATAAAGCAATGGAGTTTTGATAAGGTTGGCGTGAAAGCAATGCAATTTCCCACACCAAATGCTAACGTTGATGTTTAACACTAGGTATGGGAAATACTGATGGTGAGATTAAAAATGAAGCCAAATTAAATTAAAAGCAAATATGCACGCAATCACTACAATACCACATTAAAACAAATATATATCTGTTTTATCCCCAAAACCTTTTTAAAAATTATAAAACTATGTAAAGTCACTAAAATTACTGGGTTTCCTTGATGAACAACCAAAAAATTGTCAGGTGATCAAAGTAACCCCAAAGCAGGGATGAGTTTGATTATTTGGTAATGACTGATTGCTATGATAACGTCACTACTTTAGTAGCCAGACAAAATGTGAGTGAGAAGATCAGACCAGTATGGTTGCAATAGGACTAATACAGACGTCTTCAAACCTGTTAATCTGAAACTGCAAGAGAAAACGTGTCAATTTCAATTGAAGCCACCACAGTTTACAGTATCCTGTGAGCCCAAACATACTTTTATTTCAAAAATCAGATGACAAAACTATGCTTCAGTGCACTTGAAAACAGTTGATTAAGTTGGCCAGCCTTAACTACTGATAAATGCATGAACATTTAAACTAAAAAATATTTTTAAGTACAACCAAGCTTTGAGTAAATTGCTAATGGTCTGCACAAAAACATAGTTTAAACCACTGATTCTACAAATGTGCGTTGAAATGCTCTAGGACCTCCAGTTGATTTTTGAAGGGCATTGCATTGTTGGGGGACCACACCAGCTGATGTGCCTACCCAACAGTTTTCAATGCTGGTAGTTGAACAAAAACATTGATTTCACCTGGTGATGGCTGGAAAATTTGCAAAAAAGTATGCCATGAACATGATCATGGCAAATCCTTAGAAAAAAATAATCTTTAAAAAAAAGGTCTCTTAAGCTGGATAAATGCATCAATACAATGAACAAAAACATCAAGGTGTTGTGTTACCTGATGCATAGCAAGTATAGCTAGTTTTTCAAATGCACACATCAAAAAAAATTTGGAACCACTAATTCGAGCCCAGAAAAGGAACTACTATGGAAATGCCCATGCTACTTGCATCACCAATCAAACACACAATCAAAATAAAACTTTTGCATAACTGAACTTACCTATTAGACCACCTATTAGAAAAAAAGCTATTTCAAGTAAAACCATAAATCCAATTATTACAAATAATTTTCGATTTGATAAGTTTTCAATCACAGCACCAGCCATTTTTGGTTTTTCACATTTGACTGGATAAAAACTAAATAACTACTACACAGTCACAGCTTTTTGTGGTAATCTATTAGATTATACGCTTGCAAGAAGATTTATAAGCTCTATTATACTGTAGACAAACAAAAGTAGTACAGTTACTACATTTTTCTTGTGCAAATACACACCAGCTTTAAACAGTATGCATCAAAAGATTGACTGTTATTTTGAAAGAGAAAACACTAAAGTACAGAAATTCAGTTTTACAGAAAACATAAATTCATTTTGAAATATGAATTACGAGAGAATGGAAATACAAAAATTCATATTGAAACATAAAAGGAAATTCATCCCAAAAAAAGAATTGTTGATCAAATGATGGAAATATTGAAAACAATATAGTAAGCTAGATCAATTGCAAAAATAAGAAAAATAATGAAAGTCAATGAAACTAATAATGAAATCATCCAATAGGATGCAATTTAATGATTAAGTTGAGTGAACTAGACATTTTCCTGAAATCATAATGTATGGGTAGTGGTCAGTAAACTATGGATTGTAGAGTGGTTGTCTGTGATTTTATAAATACAAAAAGCAAGCTATTTAAAAAAAGGCAGTGGCTATTTTGCTGTTGACGGCAATTTGTCCGTGGAATCTATTTTGCCGTAATCATTCACGTGTGTTTATATAACCATATTTGCTACAATTACACCAGTGACACGGTGGTGTAGTGAATAGTGCGCTGGTCTTGAGATACCATGGTTGCGGGTTCAAATCTCAGGCAGGGCATCAAAAGAAAGGCAGTGTACACTGAAGGGGCAGGCCCGGTATGTAAATGTACAGGGCAGTGTACACTGGAAGGAAGTGTACAGGGTAGAGACCTGGGGGTGCAAAATTTTTTTAATTGGCTTTCAAAAATAACCAATAAGAAACCACCATAAGTCACATGTTCAGTACATCATTAAGATTGACCAATCACAAATAACTCACGGCAAAATAGTCTCTGAGGGTAAATTGCTGTCGACGGCAAAATAGCCATTGCCTTAAAAAAAACACTAAATAAAAGTTTTCACTATTTAGACATGTTAAAGTTGAAAATAGTAAAAAAGTTACTCGGAGAAACTAGATCACCAAAAAACAAATGGTCTTTAACTTTTTACTCCCTTTAGTGAGGATCATAAATACTTCCAGGCTTATCCCTTTAGTTTGAATCAGGTTTCCTAACATAAGGTTGGAGACCATGGCACTAATGTTAGTAACAAGAATGTGTCCTCTGGGTAGGCAAGGTAGATTAGTGCCTACTCAGAGAAATATACATTAGCACCATTGTCTTTCTAGGAAAAAAATATGCACTTAAGGCAACACAATTTTAAGTTAACTCTTTGTGATCCATTTTTTTAAGATTTATGTAATTCAGTCCAAGTACCTCCCAGGAAGGACGTTTAATTTTAAGCGATTTTGCACAGTCCACAACCCATTTTAACCCAAAAACTCTCCTCCGTGGGAGGAACTTGGACCGCAAAGGGTTAAATTACTATGCTTGAAATACCAAAGATTTTGATACATTTGCAGATAAGGTAGGCACGATTTGCACCTGGTGTTCATTTTCTGTATCTATGATATGCAGAATACGCACAAAGTACATGTGCCACATAATCTGCTCACACTACAGCATTATGCTATCCTCTAGCTATTTCAAGAAAAATTTATTGCACTTTCGTTTAAGACAAAAAAATTTCTAAAGCAGTGAAAAACATTCCATCTACTTATCTACATATTTTAAGCTAATCACTATCAGTGAGGCCATAATTAGTCTACTGACTGGCCAAGCAAACGAGATAAACAACTGCAGTCTATCAGCATAAAGTAGCCTGCACATTACAAATGGTTTACAACAGAAGAAAAGCGTTGGTTTGCTGGTATTCCAACGGTATTCCCCTGCTAAAAAAAAGCGCTCTTAAAATCTTTCCGCTTGACTTCAAATTCTCCGCTGAGCAATTCAAGGCTTGTCGCAAGCAAAAATATCATGTATTTACAGACCAAAAATTGTAACTTCTAAATTTTTAATGCAAGATTTTATAATTTATTGTCTTTGACTTAGTTTGGAGAGTCAGTTTTGGCAAGCTTTCAATAACATTTTACTCAGCTGTTATCACCAAGTGCCTACCCTGAGTAATTGTTCACGGCACCTGCCTGGTTAGTATTTATCCAACGCACATCTTTGTATTAGAACTGTTGAGTGTTTCTAAGCCATTGTCTTCTGTGACCAAAAATCAGCTTACTGTCCAGTTTGCAGCCATGACTGCAACCCATAAGGTACTGTAAACACAAGTAACTCTGTTCCAGTTAGCGATTTTTTTCGTTTCTTGTATGGGAAGGTTGCACATGACGTTACACGTTTCGCGCCAAAAAAGTGGCTGACCAAACGCTGTAATTTGTGCTGGAAATGTATAGGGCGAACACCAACTCTTAAAGTTATTTTGAAAACTAACAAGAAATTACTTAAAAATTGAAATCAATTATTGCTAGTTGGATCCTCAGAAACAAATAAATTTGACCAAAAGCAATTTAATTGAGATTAGGTCTTTCAGTTGGCTAGTCTAAGCTTAATACTGTGTGCCAATTTAAAAAAAATTGTCCCTAAGAGAAGTGCTATCTAAACACCATTTGCTCCCCAGTTAAAAATGAACTCTATACCAATTAGATACAAGTCAGTACATTGGCAAAAACAACCACATCAGATCATTATTACTGGTACTGCAAGCTTGCTTGTTGTGTCCATAACCAAGGCACTTAACGGTATGCCTCTATCTTCACGAGACAAACAGGCTGTGGGGCCAAGCAGTCTACCCGTCGTAGTGGCCCAGTCTGACAAAAGACATGCAAACAGAGCATGAGCTCACACCCATGAATGAATGATATCGTACCGTAAGTTATTAAATTACCCTTGTTTCAGCAGCCAAGATAATAGCCCAAAAAATTATTTAAGGAGAAGTTAAAGTCACAAAATTACATCTAATATATCAATACGACTGGTCTGCAAGCACTATTGATTAAGAATTTCAAAGAATTACTGATTTATTCCATCAACAATTTTTTAACAAGTGACAAACGTTACAGATATCAGCCCTGTCATTTAGGCTACAGGAAAATTGAAGTTTACAACTATTCAGTATGCTTATGCAACTCAATATATTGTATAAGTTGCATATTACAATTAACTTAAACTCAGCATTCTCAAACACGCTGATTAATCGAATATGAAACCCTCACAGAAGCTGGCTGCAAATAAGCCTGCATGTTTAGCCCAACTATTAGCAATAACGAGCAACCCTTAGTACCACTTAATTTACTATGACTTCAGATTCATTTCTTAACATCAGTAAAACAATATATTTAACGTTCAATTAACAACTGTCCCATTAATCAATTTGATTTGCAAAAAGCGGTATCACTCCCATTCAATTCAATGCAAAAACACTGACTGTGACCAGCCTTTTTTTCAAGGCAGTGGCCGTCGACGGCAATTTGCCATTGGAATCTATTTTGCCGTGATCATTCACGTGTGTTTACATAGCCAAATTTGCTATTATCGCACCAGTGACTCTGTGGTGTAGTGGATAGAGCGCTGGTCTTGAGCTACCAAGGCATCGAGTTCGAATCTCAGCTGGCCAGGGCTTTAAAAGAAAGGCAGTGTACACTGAAGGGGCAGGCCCGGTATGTAAATGTACGGGGCAGTGTACACTGCAAAGGAGTGTGCAGGGTGGGGGATAGAGACCTGGGGGTGCAAAATTTTTTTTTTGATTTTTAAAATTGACCAATCAGAGACGACCAAAAGTCACATGTTTAGTACGTCATTAAGATTGACCAATCACAAACAACTCACGGCAAAATAGTCTCTGATGGTAATTTGCCGTCGACGGCAAAATAGCCACTGCCTTTTTTCAAAACGCATTTTGATGACGTTTGATAACGTGCATGCAACCTTCCTATGAGGTTAAATTATTGATGTCGTATGCGCCAATCGTTGTGAAAATATGTGAAAAATTTTGGAGGACTAAAAATAAGTTTTTACCATGTAAAGGTATAGGAAGCAAATCAATAATTTAGAAAAATTAAAAAGATCAGGTTGCTGGAGAAGTTTTTTTTATTAGTAGCAGATCAGATCTAGAAAATTTACCAAATTTTGATTTAATTTTGCCAAGGGGTAGCATCTCTTTTGACTAAACGTTTGCCATCCTAACAAAACAATAGTCTAACCCCCATTGACTTACAAAAAGCTTACAACTGTAAACTTAATGGTTTGTCACGGGGGTTCCCAAACTTTTTTGTTGACGGCACCCTTTGAAAACTTATCAATATTCGCTGCACCCGAATGGAGCCAAAATTTGCGAACTTCAAATTTACCAAAAAATTTTATTTAAATCATGTTTATTGTTCAAAATGCAAAACACTGAAAAAGATTTAATGTGAGCAGTGAGTTTGTTGCTTTATTTTATCAAAGCGCAATGCAATGTTTGATATTGCAACATTCATCTCGCATTCAATGTCAATCTTATTGCCGTACTTCAACTTGATTACTGCTGCCGCAGAAAAACGGTATTCACACAAGTATGACGTTGCAAACGGCACAAGAACACAGAGAACTTTACAGCCCACAAATGGAAATTCAGCTCGAACCTTAGGTCAAAATGAAATGAGTAAATTAGGGTTGTCTTTGATTTTCAAAGTAAGATCAGAAGTAAGATCGATAAACTATTCAGCTTCCAGAGATGTAAACCTCTAAGAGGTATTTGCATTATCAACAAAAGGATTCCTTATCCAATTGTACTTCTCCATGTCTTCAGAAAAATATTTCTCGAAATGCGAGATTAGAGCATCCAAATCCGAACACATTACAGTCTTCATATCGCACTCATCGGTATTCTGAAAGAGAGATTGACAAATTGCGAGTTTAAATGAGATTTTACAAATGGAAAACAATCACATTGCTTGTTATTTATCAACAGTTCAGTTTTCCACGACTGTAGTTTTCTATTAAAGACTTTAATTTTGTCATGGAGTTACAGAAAGTAAGTATCTTTCCTTGAAGTGAGATATTCAATTGATTTAATTTTGCAAAAATATCACAGAGATACACCAACTGAGCCAGGAAAACTTCATCCTCAAAGGTAGTAGCAAGTGCATGGTTTTCCTTTAAAAATATGAAGATTTTGTTTCTCAATTCGTACACACGTAAAAGAACTTTGCCTTTGAAAAACCACCTTGCATTACAATAAAACAATAAATTGTTGTGGTCTGCTTCTAATTCATTGCGAAGACATCAGAAAGCAGAGATTTAAGCGGCCTTGCTTTAATGAAGTTAACAGTTTTGACAACAACTTCAAGTACTCCATTAAGGTCACCACTGAGCTTTTGCGAAGCCAGCGCCTCACGGTGTGTTAAGCAGTGGGCCTATTTTGCGTTGACGGCAACGCCCCGCACTAACGTTCGCAGCCCGTCAAAACGACCAGACATAGCTCGGGTTCCATTAGTGCTTAAAAAAACGCAGTATTTCTACTCGGGGTTATTTTCCAGAATAAACAATGTTCAGTGTTGCGAACAATTCATGTGCTCTGCAATTTGTTATCAATAAAGCGTACGTAACAAATCAAACAAGCATTTTTATCACTGATACTGGCTGTTGCCTCATATAACTGTAAGCTGAAGTCATCATATACACGCATTTTCGCTACCAGCTGATCACTGATATCATTCAAAATTTTGTCGATCTCCCTACAAACGATATTGTTTGAGAGTGGAACAGCTTTTAAGTAACTGATTCTCCAATCATTGTAGAGACTAAGTAAAGAGCAGCAGCAAGCACTAGTTCTTCGGCAATCGTATGCGGTTTTTAAAATTTCGCGATTCTGTACGCAACTTTAAAAGATGCAAGCTGTGCCTTGGCAGGTGTGTGCAAAAAATTTGAAAATAAGATCGACTGCTTATTTATTTCTGATTTCCTACGAGCGAAAAATTGGTGTGGCTTTCCAGATAAGTTGATGTGGTTTGTTGTTAAGTAGCGTTTTAGTTTACTAGGTAGCATACATTCCGCAGCTAAAACTTTGCAACAAATAACACCTTACGGATGCTCAACGCCTTTCTCTTCTGCGACTGTTAAGCCAAAATTCTATTGTCGTATTTTCTAGTCTTCTTTCTTCCACTTTTCTCTTTGTCTACATCATCTTCTACCTGACTCTTGAGGTAAAGTACTAGAAACAAATGTGTCCATTACGAAGCCAATAAATTGTCAATACTGTACTGCAGATATTGTTTGACACTTTGGAAAGTGTTATTTTCTACAATCGTGTGGTTGCTATAAAAAATGTTTACATGCTGTAAAATTGTAACTAGTTGTTAACAACTTTCGCACTGTAACTATTAATCCGCTAACAAGCTGCTGTCAACCATGCATTGTAATTTTTTTTGTGAAGAAAGCAGCGAATGTATTGCCTTCTCGTATTTTACAGTATATGACCTATTAACAGCAGATTACAGCGGACGTCACCAAACAGCAGTTAAGCTGCTAGTACCCTACTCTGTTTTTTTGACCTAGGAAATAGCCCTGTCTCAGCAGGCGACACGGACAGAGAAAGCAAACAGATAATTCTATGCAAGCTCGAGCCAGGCAGTTCTGTTTTCATCCAGGTAGTTCCAAGGTGAATTTAGAAACCCACAAACATTATAAAAAAATTCAACCAACCTTCTTTATTTTCGGAACCTTAGCAGCATAAGAGCTGATTCGACAAATTCTTGGTGGAAAAGAAAACGTAAGAAAAATTTTTAAAATGTGCTCGCTTAATTTATATCGAAAAGGCAGGTGTTGCACTTAATCACGTGATGCAATGCTCATACGATTGTAAACAGCGGGATTTCTCATGATTTACACCAACATCCGGCCAAGAATAGAGAATAGAATAGAATTACAATTTTGCCATAATCAAGCAGAATACGCAGAGAAGCGCTATTTTTCTTCATTATCTCCTCAAAAGGTGGGCAAAAATTTCTGCCGAATTTTACTTTACACAGATTAATGAAAATGAATTGGCAATTCTTACATAATATGTTACATTGTGACGTGTGACTCCGTAACCTGTTTACGAGCAACTCTTCAAGAGAGTATTTTATATCATAAAATTTCGAGGTACAGAGCGGACTTGAGAGCGACAAATGCAACAACTTTCGCATGCTTTAACGGCGCCCCTGGCAAAGTCTCGCGGCGCACCAGGGCGCCCAGTTTGGGAACCGCTGGTTTATCATTTATGCTTTGATAGTGAGAGAATATAATAATGGTATTTTTTTTGTGCCGTTGTTGGATGTGCGAGCAAAGAAAACCGGGAAAGCAGGTTGAACATTTATCTTTCAGCTGTTCAAAATGTAAGTTTAGTGACTTTCAAACATTAAAAGAAACGTAGAAGAGTAGTTACACATATCTTCGAGTTTGCAGTGACCATTTTTAGGTGTATAAAGTTAACTGGTATGCTATAGTTTTCTACTGTAAGGCTGTGGGCTGCCTGAAATGTCTTTAACCAGTAAACTATCAGCTATTTGTCATCTGCAGATGTTCTCATATGCTATAAACTAGTTTTAAGGGTCAAATCCAAGATTCTGATCGATTGTTTTTGACCATCCTTTAATCATTATCCAAATTTATTACTTCAAATACATAAGCTTTGTTTAGCAGCAAATTTGTTGCTAGCCATCAAACTGCAGTTGGAAAACAATTAAGCATCAGGTGTTGCTGCCTTTCCAATCTGGGTAATAAAAAAGGCTAGGTCTAAAGTTCACATCTGTCAGCAGAATAAGCAAAACTTTAATGTCCTAATTTGTGGCTATGTCCCAACAAACTCAAGTTATAATTTTAGTAAATCAAAGGGGTTATAACATGGTGAAAAAAAACAATGTTGCTTTTAAACTTACCACTCAACTGTGCGCGCAAATCGAACTTTATCCGCTACTCATTACATGATTAAAAATATATTTCTAGCTAGTTACACATAACTTTTTGCTTCAGATTGTGCGATTTGAATTACTAACTCTTTCGCTCCCGCGTGCATTGCGAAAAAAATGTGGGCAATGTGGTAGAGCAAAAAACTGTCATAATCAATCAAAATTAATCATTATAAAATATGCCAAGTTTGTTTGTGAGTCTTTGCTCATCTGTTTACTTCTACATCAATTGTCATATATCGTTGAAATCTCTATTTCTTGAAGATTTCAATAATAATAAAAACAAAAAAATTTTTTGTTGGAGTGTAGCGCAACGGCAGGGACCTGGCTGAAGTCCGGCGTCAAAAGAGTGCACTCCATATGGCGACTAGTCACTTCAATCATGATAGCTACTTTCGTAGATTTCGTTCGGTTTATATACTAACATTGCTGTTGGTAACTTTCGGTTTGTGGTTTATAACATCTTCGTGCTCATACGACTCTTAGTAGCTAGATCTCATTGTCGCGATAGCTGCGCATGTATGCATCGAAATTGCAGTGGCTGTAACAGGAGTATGCAAATTAGCCACCAATAGGTGCTGAGTTGTCTTCGAAATTAAAGCACCCTTACCTCAAAGATCACTGCAAATTTCATTGTTACCAATTTTTTTAAAAATAGTCGCTAGATGATGCTAAGGAAATAAGCTTTCAAGGTACATCAGTCAAAACTTACCTAAAAGCCTTGGTTTTCTACAATTTGCAATTTTCTGAGGCCCATGACTTTTTTGTTAACAGGTACCAAATTTTGTTAGTTAAATGTAGTACTTAAAATGCAAGGTGTCCACAAAGTCTTCAGACAATTTTGTAAATTCATTAAAAAATTAAAAAAAGTGTTATTAAAATAATTCTTTTTGCATATTAATCAGTTGTTATTAAAGTTTTTTATGATATAACTTTTTTTATTTCAGAGATGAATTAGCTAAATAAAATAATTGATTTCCAACCCTTGTTAAAAATGACTACTCCACAAAAAAAGCACAATGTGTTTCTTGATTTATCAAAACGAAATCTGATATTCAAGCACAAAGAAATTTCATAGCTAAATATGCAAAACGAGCCCCAGCACGTTAGACGATTCGCAATTGGCATAAGCAGTTTGTGGGAACAGGAACGTTGCTACTAAAACCGAGGAGTGGATGGTCAAAAACTTCTGAAAAAGGCATCGAGCATATTCGTCAGTCATTTAGTCGTAGCCCAACAAAGTCCATCCGCTCTGCTTTCGTTTGGGCTACGTGAAAGATGTTGTGTACCGCACCAAAGTAAAAGACATAAGTGACCTTAAGAAAAGATTAACTGCCGCTGTGGAAACAACTGATGAAGAAATGTTTAGAACAAGGGTGGCCAACCTGTGGCGCATGCGCCTTAAGTGGCGCATTGGTTGCTTAAAAGTGGCGCATTGCATCTTTTTGATGACAAGAAAGCAAGCCACTTCTACTCACTAATTTTGGTGATTTTGTATTTCTTGGCGTCCTTTGTGGAATTGCTCAGTTTTTTTTCGATCAATCTGGCTTTCAGTAGTTAAAAATGTATACAGTATATGATTTTCCTCGCGAGAATGTAGTCCAGTAACTAACATTGTGACGTTTTGACAACCCTTACGTAACAATATAATAATGGTCTATTGCGTTTGCCAGTCACTTGCCGTGATGGCGACAATGCACGTGCTGTACTGAGTGCGAAGCTAGAGGAAGGTCGATAGTTGAGTACTAATGTAAAGCTGCCACGTATAAAGTGAGATGGTATAAGGATGTTCCCCTGTGTTTTCATGTGTCGTAAGGTCGCGAATTTTGCGTTATGAGCATGTACGGTAGCAAAACTGAAATATATTTTGTAAACAAGTTTCTTTTTTTTTGCAGTTGATTTGGCCTTAATGGTGAAAAAGAACATGAGCAAAAGAAAAGCAGGAACAGCAAGCGTCAGTTTAATGAAGTATGGGAGAATGAATTTTTATTCATTGTGAGTCCTTCAGGAAAGATGAATTGCCTGAAGAAAGGGCCCTTTTATGCAATGAGAGCTGGTTGTTAGATTTAGCATTTTTAGTTGATATTACCAGCCATCTCAACAACCTCAATCTGAAACTGCAGGGCAAAGACCAATTATTTCCCAGTTTAGTAAATGATATCAGTGCATTGAAGATGAAGTTGAAAGTGTTTATCGCTCAGTTAGAAAAAAAGGATTTGAGCCAATTGCCACATTTCAAAGAACAAAGTGAGAGTGTTGAAAATATTGTCAACTTTGCAAAATAAATTGAAAAAATCAAATTACTACAAGAGGCCTTTAATAATCGTTTTAGTGATTTTTCCGAAGAAGAAGACCGCATGCTTGCATTTATAAATCCATTTTCACTTAATGAACGTAGCATTCTAAAGATGCCTAGTAATTTACAAATGGAACTTATTGAACTAATGGCAAATTCAATATTGAAAATGAAATTTAATGAACTTTCTTTATGCCCAAGTGCGTCGGAAATGATTGGTTTTTGGCGCTCAATATCACGTGAACATTTTCCAGAAATGAGAAAATTAGCCCAGAGTTATGCCTGTCTCTTCGGAACTACCTACAGATGCCAGCAGTCATTTTCGTCCATGAAAATAATCAAAAACAAATTGAGGTCGCGACTGTCCGATTCCAACTTGAAGAACTGTCTGTTGCTTTCAGTTACAAATTTGACTCCTAATATTACTGGTTTGGTGAAAGCAGAGCAGAGTCAAAAGTCAGATTAAAGTTATTTATGTTTATTTTGCTATGTATAAAATTAGTTTTATTTAAAACAGTCGAGGAAAATTTAAAAGGGTTGTGTAAAATTCTTTCCTTTTACATCTGTCATCAATATTGAATAAATTGGGCAATGCTTGTTTATATGTTTCTTATATAAAACAGTGCATATTATTTTCAAAAAACGCATGTTATTATAACTTCAAAATATGTATATATTACCACACGTTTTAAAGGACTGAAAAGAAATGAATGTTCGTGTGGCGCATCTGAATTAATGGCGAAAACTATTGGCGCATGGAATTAAAAGGTTGGCCACTCCTGGTTTAGAAGGACGTGGATTGAAATTTAATATCGTTTAAATGTCCTCCGTACTACAAATGGGGCTCATATAGAAATTCATTAATGCTTTGAATAAAAATTTGACTATTTACTTGATATCATTTAATCATTTCAGAGATAGAGTTCATTAAATAAAAACTTGACCATTTAATTGATATTATTTAAAAATTTCAGACATTTCCAACGTCAGTTGTGATATCAATAAATTTTTTAAATTGTGTAAAGACTTTGTGGACACCCTGTATGATCAGTCATTATCTGCTGGAGGTTAGCGTAAACCATGCAGCATTATGTATTTTTGAACAGAGAATTTCTTCAAGATTCAGAAAATATCAAGTTTAAATAGAATATGTTGTCACAAACAATGAAATAGGAAGCTTTTTTACACCCCTCCCATTTGTTGAGAAACAATGGGATACAGCAAACTTTGATTTAGAGAAGCCAAACTTCTGCTAGCTTTTAAACTTTTATTTTAGTTTCTGACTCGTTGGAAACTTAATACATAATGACGACTTTAGTGGTGGAATATTTACAATTTATTTTATCTTTACAAAGGGTGTAGTTTTTCTAAAAATTATAATTTAGTGAAGATAAGTTAAAAACTTTTTTTCAAAGCTATATTAAAAACTTTTTGGGGGTTTTGAACTGATATGATGTACAGTACCCATTTTTGATCAGTAAATATCATATACTGCTTAGTCTAGACCAGGGGTCGGCAACCTTTAACATCGAAAAAGCCATTTGAATCCGGTTTTCACAAAAAAAACTTACTGGGAGCCGCAAATACTTTTTGACATCTAAAAGGGGGAAAAGACGCATTTATCCAAAAAAAAGATACATACGCTTATTAGGGATTTGACTACCCTTTTGAAGATGGGCTATAAAGAAAATACTGTGTATTGCTTTTTTGACCTACCTTTACACTTTGTATAAACAACTATAGTGTGTTGCTTATAAAATCCACGAAGTGCTACAAAGAAAATTAAATTTTATTTGTAATGAACATATTTTAACATTCTTAGTTCTTGAAAAATAACAACAATGCCCGAATGTCTCTTTCAAATAAATTAAAAAGCTGAACTTAAACAATCCATATAGCAAACAAAAACAAAAAAATGCCGTGAGCCGTTATCCTCATTTCGCCTTTGGGCTTCGAGGTATCTGTGGCATCGTGCGGCGTTAATGGGACTTCTGCTTTTGTACCTCTTCGCACAGCGTCTGCAAATCGGGGCTGTGCCAAGTCATTTTTATCTTTACGCAGGACTGTGAGCTGTCATCTGTGAGGCGTGAACGATGTTTGTTTTTAATGTAGTTCATGGTGGAGAATACTTGCTCACATGCGTATGTGGATCCGAAGATCAAAAGGACTCCAAAGGCATATTTTTTCATGTTCATGTAGGTGTCGAGGATAGCATTCCATGTTTCAAACACAAGTTTGTCTGGTCTTGGAAGGTTCTCAATGTCACTCCATTTGTGATTCTGAGCAAGAGCGGCCTTCTGACGGGCAACATCTTCAAGATCATCTGCTAAGCGTTTGAACTTGGATACCCACATGTCTTTGTCAACTATGTCAGCCAACTCAAACTCCAGATCAGGTTGACTTATATCTGCAAATGCAGTCACATTATGCAGAGATGGATTGATATTGAGGGGAGTGATGGGGAAGGACAATGTGTTTTTTTCCTCTCTGAACTCACGGAATCGTTTTTCAAACGACGCTTGCATTGTGGTGATTGCAGACTGCAAATACTCTAAATTGATCAGCTCTTGATCTTGTTTGAACTCCCTTAAAGAGGAGAAATGAGACAGTGTGCCTCTTCGCAAATCTCTGGCTAAAATTGTCAGTTTGCTCTCAAACGCCAACACCTCCTCCAGCATGTGTAGCGCTGTTGCTCCTCCCCCTGAAGAATTGTGTTCAGCGTGTTCAGGTGTGCTGTCATGTCCACCATGAAGTGCAGCTTTTCCAGCCACTCTGGCTGTTCCAGCTCAGGAAAGGTGAGTCCTTTGCTGCTCATGAAAGTTTTAATCTCTTCCAGACATGCAGCAAAACGTTTCAGCGTCTCTCCTCTGGACAGCTACCGGACTCTGTTGTGCAGCAGCAGATTAGAGTACGTGCTCTCAACCTCATCAAGTAACGCACGGAATTGGCGATAATTTAAACCCTTTGCCATTATTTTATTGACAATCTGAATGACAACATTCATGACCTCTGTGCATTCTGGAGGGAAAGTTGGCGTGCACAATGCCTCTTGGTGCAGGATACAGTGAAAGCTCAGCAGCTTTCTATTCAGTGACTTCTGCAGCAAGGCCACAAAGCCCCTGTGCGCTCCAGTCATACTCGGTGCCCCATCGGTAGCTACTGACACCAGGTGGGTTGTTTTTATGTCTTTGGCTCGTAAACACTCAAAAACAGCCTCACAGACGTCCTCCCCACGTGTCGGGCATTTTAGTGGTATCAGCTCAACCATTTCTTCCTGTGGTCCAGCAGAATGCACATATCGACAGAACAGCGCTATTTGTTTGATATCATTTTTGTCTTTAAACACATCACAAGCGTTTGAGTAGGTTGCAGCTGAATTGATGTATTTGATTTGCTGTTTTGTGATATTTTCTGCCATTTTAATGGTTCGGTCTTTGACTGTCTTCGCAGAGAGAGGCATCTCTCTGATTTTCTGAACAATTTCACACTTGTTTTTAAAGTCCGCAAATAGGTGTTCTGAAATCTTAAGGAAAGATTCTTTCACATATTCTCCATCTGTGAGCGGTTTCCCATGCCTGACTATTTCCTGAGTGGCCACAAAACTTGCATATGTAGTTGAATTTGCAGACTTCAACCACTTCTTGAATTGATTCTTCGTCAAATCAGCCTTCCGCATCAGTTCCTTAACAGCTTTTTTTCTCTCTTCTCCCTCAGGATATTTTTCAGCAAAGGCTTTGTGTGTATTATTGAAATGTCTTGCGACATTTGACCGTTTATTGTTGGCCAATTTTTCTCCACAAATTAGGCATATCGGTAGGCCACTCTCGTTAGAAATAAATGCAAATGAATCTGCCCAAGCATCATTAAATGTTATGTTTTCCTCAGAAATTTTTCTTTTCTTACATTTCTCCATATCTGGCTTTATTGGAGTTGAAAGTCGCGACAAAAAACGATAAAATATACTTTTTTTATTAATATCTAAATATTTAATATTTCAAGATCACAATAATCTTCCAATAAGAACTAAAACACTTAAAAAATAACTAACGCAAATAAAATACACGTAAATACTTTTTAAAAGTAATTTTTTTCCCAAGCCACTCTGAGCCGCAGTGTTAGCAGGAAAAAGCCGCAGGTTGCCGACTCCTGGTCTAGGCTATTTAAAGTTGTATATTGCTGGAAAGCCAATTTCCTAAGCTTTCAAATGAGGCCGATATTTAGCAACATATATTTTATACGCACTAAATTTTCTTTTTTCTACTAACCATACAAATTTGTTTGGAGGGTTTTTGAGACCCCTAAAAAGTTTAAATATGTAAATTTTATCATTATTGCTTGAAATTTTGTCAAATGATGCCCCAAAAGCGTAGTTTTCAGACTGTCTTAATGATAAAGGCTTTAATGGTTTCGCGGTAAACATGTAATCTCAATTTGATTTTAAGGTAGTTGGCTCTTACTGAGAATTTGGCAATTTTGTCGTCTGCAACTGGGCTCTTGGCATTTTTAACCATTTTTGGGTAAGAAAATCCAAGAACTAGAACATAGATTTTGCATCTTCTAATGCGTAAGGATTTAAGCGTGATCTTTTGAAAATTTTATGAAAATCGATTGAGAAATAAAGTCACAAATCGATTTTTTAGTAAACTAATTTTGTAGCTCAATTTAAAAACATTTGAGGAAAACACTGAAAACATGAGATTATCAATTGATAATTGCGAGAGCGAAATAATTAATGCTGTTGGTGTTAAGAACAGGGATGCGGAAGCGGTTCTTTTTCTGTGGAAGCGAAAGCGCGAAAATTCTACCGCTTCCACATAGGTTATTTGATTTAAAGAGTAACTTGGCTAAAAACTTTCCCATGCTGATTAAACCGTGAAGTTGCACTAAAAATCTGAATAATTCTGTGATATCAGTAGCGCGAGAGAACAAGAAAAAGTATAACTAGCATCACATTTTATATCGATCACAGGTAAGAAAAACGTAGTTTGGACAATGAAACGTAGCCAATAAAATGATGATTTGATCAAACTTAACTAACCTTGGTTAGGGATAGGGGGTTGAAAACGCTGAAAAAGAAATTACTCACGACGGAAACAATGTGATCATTCTACATCATTGCTCTTCAACATGGGTTTCACAATACATGTAGTTGTGTTTCGTGAGTTTTGAGGGTTTCGCAAAGGTTCTTCGTTTATTAATAATATTTATTTCAGTATATTGATTTCTTATATGTAGCGGTGTTTCGCTTGCATGTGTATAAATAATTAGTCATGAAATCTTGTGATAGCAAGTAGGGATGGGATTTCGGGACTAAATTAGAAATCCCGGGCTCGGGATTTTCCCGGGATTTCCATTACATAATCCCGGGATTTCGCGGGATTGACGAAGCAGTAAAATGAACGATTGTACTATAAAATAAACAAAGTTTATTTACTGTAGTAATGGCGCAAAAACAATAAAGCATCAATGGTGTCATCGTTAAGACGATTTCTGATTTTGCTTCCAAAATAGCCAAGAACTGAAAATACACGCTCGGCTTCAACTGATGTGGGTTTGATGGTTTTTAGAGCTGCATACAACTTTTCTAGATTATTTGGCCTCGTTTTAGTAATTTTATAGAGCATCATCTCTTTTTGCACAACTCGAGAGCTCAAATTATTGTATTGTTCTTCTTCATTTTTGTCATCTGCAACGAAAGCATACAGTTCTTGAGCTAAAGTCATTTGAGTTTGAGTTTCTTGGCCATTAGTATTACTTGTTGTCACTTCTTCGTTGGAGGCAACTTCGTCAGATCCGTTGTTGCCAAACAATCTTTGTATCAGAGTTGTAGCCATGGCAGCAATTTTTTGGCGACATATTTTGTGTCCAAGATGATCTTCAGGTTGATTAATGTACGATGATTTTTTGAGATATTCAAAAAGATGTACAAGGTGGTTATTGCGACGTTCACCGATTCGAACGCTGAATCTTTGGATTAATTCTTTGCTGATGTTAGATTGCAGCTCACCAAGTTTCTTCAATACAAATGCAATGATCTTTTCTGATAGCAACATGTCTGCATCCTCGCTGGCTAGAGCATCAACAGCAGCTTTAAAGGGAGCAAGGGCTTCACACATCTCATTAATTTCTTTCATTTCATTATCAGATAAATCAAAGGGAACATCAAGCTGCACCATAGCCATTTTAATCTCTTTTTTTAGCTCATAAAATCTTTCCAGCATTGTCAATAAACTATTCCACCTAGTTTTGCAGTCTAAAAGAAGCATCTTTTTTCTTCCAAAATTTTCCAAAATATAGGCTGCAGATGGTCATCATTTTTCACTGGAGATCGCCGAAAAAGCTTTACAATTTTTCGAACTTTTTGCACCACATCTTGCAAGTTAGATGCCAAAGGAACAGTTTTATTCGTTTCTTCCTCCTCAGAATCATCTTCACCTTCAGCAATGGAGTCGTTTTCGGTGTCACCTTCACAATGATCCAAGAGACGAATGAAATCTTTACTCGGCTTATGCTGTGTTTTTTTTATATAGAACATCACAGACAGCTAAATGAATAGCATGAGCATAACAGGTCACATGTTCAGGACAAGTGTCTTTTCCGAAATTAATCATAAGACTTGCACCATCTGTAATAGTAGCAACCACATCTTTGTTCAGAATCAGATCAAACAATTGCAATCGCTCTTGAACCAATTTAATTGCCTTTGCTGCATTCAAGCTTCCTTGAATGCAAACTAATCCTAGAGAACGAAAACCACCTTGAAAATAAACATTAATGTTCATGTACCGACGATTTCTCATGGAAGTTGACTCATCGAAGATGATGGAAAAGCGACCATCTCTTAGTTTAATTGCATTAAGCTCCCCTCGGATAGTTTTTACTATATCCTCCTTCTGCTTCATCACCAAATCTCGAACCTTTTTGTGCGATCTAGGCAAATCATATCCATCAGCTTTAAACGCTCGGCGTAGTCGTTCGCTTGTGGCAATTTGATTAAATGTAAGTCCATCAATAGCAGTTAATTGACTAACCAATTCGCCGAGGCTCTACTTTTTTGATTTAAAAAAGGAATCAATCTTTCGTATTTTTAATTTTGGCTCATCTATTTTCGCAACTTCAACCCGGCTTGATTTTACTGCAATTTTATGTTGCGATTTCAAATGCGTAATTAGTCCCTTCGTACTTGATCCAGCAGCTTTTAAAATTGCTTGACACAACTTGCATTTTGCTTTTTCAGTAGTCTTGCATTACGTAAAGTTTTGCCACACTTCAGATTTTCTTGATGATCCTACTACGTCTTCAAAATTCGACATTTTGACTAAAATTATATGCTCAAAATAAACTCAATCGATAAATCGACTGACAGACTCTCTAGTGTTACTTACTATACAGTAAGAGAACTAAACTTCTTTTTCAATGTCTGCAGTAAAAGAATCTTGAAGATAAAAGACAACATGTGCCTTTGGACTAACGTTTATTAGCAATACATTAATTTTAGAATATTGTTAATGATGCAATAGAAAGAGTCTATTTGGCCATTGTTTTGTAATACGAAGCGCTAATATGTCAGCATCAGCAGACAATAAGTGTAAATATTTCACATAAAAACCGGTAGGTCCTATAGGAGTTCGTTAGCCTATACAGCAAACAATATTGGTAAGCTGTTTTAAACAAAGCTAATCACGACCAGCCATACATTGCGGTGATTCTGAAACACCTGTAGTCTCGGGATTTTGCTACAAACAATTCCGGGATCGGGATTGGTAAAAATTTGCTGAAATCCCGGGATTTCCTGGGATCCCAACCCTAATAGCAAGTTGCAAATTGTGACGTATAGATTGGTAATGAGGCTTCCAATCTCGTATTTACGGCAAGTTCAAAATCGCTGTCGCTCCCCCCAAGCCCGATCAGCATGTTCCCACTTGCATGATTCAATTTGTGGTGCGAGATCTGGATGTCTCGTTTCACACCGTATCTTCATCCAAAGGGTGGGTGGTTATAAATAGGCATAGTACAGAAATAGTAGGCATAGTACAGCAATGAGATTTCACATTAAAATCTCAAGTAATCATTACTACGCCTGTACTATGCTTACTATGCCTAAAATGCCTGTACTATGCCTCTACTACAGGCCTGCCCAACCTTTTTGGTGTTGCGGGCCACTTTCAGATGTGAAAATTTATTGCGGGCCACAAACGTTTTTACCGAACTTAAATACTAATCAAGCTCTAGTTTACGTAAGAATTTACATATTACATAAAAAGCAAATTTATTTACATAAAATCAATCAAGTCAATAATTACTGGTTAATGAGCCACTAGACTTTGTTTTTCTCGAACTAAAAAATCTATTTCGGGATCCAACGATGTAGTAGCCAAGCGCATGCATTGCTCCAGATGACCATCAGTGATAGAAGATCTAATCTTGTTCTTTACGTGTTTCATTCGAGAAAACATCTGTTCGCAAACATATGTGCTACCAAATAGAGAAATTATTGTGCTGCATTCTTTTTCGACTTGGGAAACTTTTTAGAATGCACGTATTTGCGATAGAATTCATCTACTGAAATTTTACCAAACTTCTTCTTGATAAATTTGTCGCATTGCAAGTCGATTAGTTCCAGCTGAAGCTCTGTTGGTGCATCTTCAGCTTCAACAAAAAAGGTTGTGTAACAAAATTATTATTTCTCTCCTGTAAACGGAAACTAAAAAAGCGCTCACTAAATGTGTTTTGCAATTCAGAAATGCACTTTACAAAATTCGGTGCGTACTCTTTGCAATTCATGTGAGCCATTATTGGGAAATGGCTCAAATCTTTCTTGCCAAGCTGCTGTTCGAAAAGTTTCAGTTTAGCTTGAAATGCTCTCACATGACTGAAAAGAGCATTGACCAGTTGTCCTCTCTGTTGCAGTTTGAGAGTCGCCAGGTAAGAAGATATATCGGTGAGAAATGCAAAATCTGACATAAATTGCGGATCGTCAAATTTAAAAATTGGTTTATTTTTCAAGGTCATGAATTCTTGGATTGGATCTTTTAACTCAGCAATTCTTTTGAGCACGTTTGCACGACTCAGCCAGCGTATATCGCAATAGTAAATCACGTCGCCATGATCTGCTTTCCATTCGGATGCCAAAAAGTTTTGAAACTGAGGGTGGTTCAAAGCCTTTGCCCGAATAAATTTTACAACGGTATTAACCACCTTCATAGCGGCTGGTGCGGCAGCACCAGGTTTCAACTCTTTGATTCCCGCGCCAAGCGTACCGTCGTTGATTAGCACTGAACCAGTAGAGTTGCTTTGTAGAACTAATAATATTAGCTCTACGGATCCTTTCTGCTTCGTCAAATAAAAAATAGGAAGCGGTTGAAGCTTTCTTGCAGTGTTTTATTCACAAATATGCGCAGCTCCTCCCAGCGTGCGCAGAACGAAAATTCACGGCGATAAAGGCTACCACACAGCCTTAATAACAATTAAACAGGAGGACCAACACTCAGGCCCAAACAGAAATCCGAAGCATAATCAGATCGAAACGAAAATTTACTACTCGTTTCGCCACGTTGACGTTTTGACAAGAATAGCAAAAATACACGTGGTCACTATATATATACGGGCAGATGCACCTGTTCTATATATGAGTCAAACATGTGGCCTTATTTAACCACAGGGAAAAGACCAAAGAAAGACAATACAACAAAGGAAGGTTTTTAGAAGTACCGGTAGTCCGTAGGAAGCCCGGTTATAACGTCTACTACTTCTCAGTAGGGGCTAATTGTTCGGTTCGCTGTAGGGGTCTAATTTGAAGCTATATTTACTTAAACTCCTAACAAAACAACACGAGATCACTTAATTTACCACAATATCAATCAACTTTGTAAAAAATTGCTTATGAAGTCTTTGCGTCACGTTCTCAAGAGACTACGCTGTATGACAGGGGTGGCCAACCGTGGCGCATTGCGCCAAATTTGGCGTATTGCATGTTTAGAGGTGGCGCATTCCAGGTTTAAGATTTTTCGGGCAATTTGGGTAAGTGCCCTTTCATCTGGCCGAAAAATTTGTCACTCCAATAACATCTCCAAAAAAAAAAAGTCCGCACTTGGTTGGCCTCACGTTTGGTGGCATATTTAAGCCAAAAGTGATGGAAAAGGTGCAGCGAAACAGGGGATGCCCTTTTTTTTTTTTTTTTTTTTTTTTGGAGATCACCGCTGAATATGGCCTTGTTTTGACTAAGTACTAATTTTATACTTTGAAGTCAAAACAAGACCATATTCAGCGGTGATCTCCAAAAAAAAAAAAAAAAAAAAAAAGGTCATATATTTATACTATAAATATATTACTACACGTTTGAGAGCAATGAAAAGCTATGAATGTTTGTGTGGCGCATCTTCAAATGAATGCTTGTGTGGCGAAAAATTTTGGCGCATGGACTGAAAAGGTTGGCCACCCCTGCCCTACATTTATGGCGCATCCGACACGGGTTGGTAGAAGAGTTGGCGCTTTGCATAAAAAGCTTGGCCACCCCTGCTGTATGAAGTCAAATCGCTGTAAAAGACCACATGGCGATTGGCGGAACAACGGCATCAAATCGTAACGTTTTTGCACACAAGTTTTCTCGATGGATAATGCAGTGGTAATCGATAAATGTGTTTTTATCGATTCCGTCCTGCTTTTTTAAAAAGGCTACCAAACCACTATGTTTACCGATCATGGAAGGGGCTCCGTCTGCAAGATTTTCGAAACGCAAATCGTAGAACACCATCACGTTCTTTAAACATATCTTTACCTGTAGTGCGATCTTTTAACGAAGCTATGCTCAAAAGTTCTTCAAATACATCAAAATTGCTACCAACCCCTCGAACTAAAATAGCTAGCTGAGCGGTGTCAGTTTGATCAGTACTTTCGTCCAAGGTTAATAAGTAAAACACAGATGTGCGCAATTTTTCTTTCAAAACGCTTTCAACGTTGCGAGAAAGGTTTTCTACCCTTCTGGTGATTGTGTTTCTTGAAAGACGGATTTTTAAAAATCATTAACAGTTTTAGGAGAGACGCAATGCGGTGCACGTATGATGCAATCTTTTATGAAATTTCCATCGCTAAATGATTTCATATTTTTAGCAATGTCTAGAGCAATCATGTAACTCGCTTTGACAGAGTAATCAACCCCTCCAAGTCTGTTGCCGTCTCACCGACTTTGTCAACTGCTGAATTTTATCTTCACGTTGTTGGCCTCTGATGTTGTCATACTTGGCTTCATGTCGGCTTTTATAATGGCGTTTGAGGTTATATTCCTTCACAACAGATATTGTTTCTTGACAGATCAAGCATAGGGGCTTACCATTACTTTCAATAAACAAATATTGCATAGTCCATTGCTCATTAAAAACTCTGTTTTCGTCGCAGTATTTACGTTTTCGCCTTACAGGTGTGCTCATTTTTGCTTAATCGCTTGTTAAATTCTGCAATTATTCCTACAGCACCGTACTAAAAACTACACCTCGCCTACCTAACGCTAACAGTAACTGCAAGCAAAGTCCGATTACTAGAACATAAACAGTTAAGCTTTTGTGACGTGGGTGATAAATCCCTTGATTTTGACAGTTTATGCGATACAAGAGGTGATAATGAGACGCTATGGCTGCATGCAGTGTTGCCAGGTTGTATGGATGTAAACCAAACCTAAAAAATTGACATATTTTCGAAGCGTTTGTTATACAAGTGTTCGGGGTTGTAGGCCCATAACATAAACAACAGGTATAATTTTGGTGTGTTTTGATGTCAAATATACTTGAGCCAGTAAAAACTACTAAAAATTTTAAAGTCTGCTTACGAACTTATTACATCGCGGGCCACTTAAAACAACCTCGGGGGCCGCATGCGGCCCGCGGGTTGGGCATCCTGGCTCTACTATGCCTACTTATAACAACAGTCTAAAGGGTTGCAAAAAGGGGGAAAACTATATTCAATTAACTTAGAATACGACCACGCGTAAAAATAAGTTATGTTAGTCTTACCAAAAGAACAAGCTGTACGCAAATCATTACAGATTTCTACTTTTTACATAAAACCGAAGTCCTTTGCGGTTGTACACATACACAACTGTTATTTCAGCAAACGACGACCATTTTCTACAGCCAGCTCTGCCTCGGAAATCAAAATCTTATACAGACGCACCAAATTAGTTTTGGGTTAGTTACTCTCCGAAGAGCATTTAAGTTAGTGCTACTCCATTTAATGGCGTTGGAATTCACCTCAATATCCTCTGCTAGAAAAAAAAAAAGGGGGGGGGGTAACTTCGCATTCAGTACAACAACTGACTTCAGTGGAGCCAAACAGATGTCGTTTCGATTGAAAGTGTAAGGTTTACGCGCGTTTGGACTCGACGCAATATCCAGACTATAGACCAAGGGTTGGGAAACTGGGGAAAAACGCCCACAATTCGATTTCATAAGTTGATCTCCGAAAAAAGTCTTTCACTTGCGAAAATAAAAAAATAAATCAACAAACGATCGCCAAAAATTTGGTCTCGAAACAAGCCAAACAATCGCATTCAAAATGATTATCAAGCAAATTTTAAGTACTTAACATATCGGCGATCAGCAAGCTAGTAGAATGTAATTATACAAGCAAATTTTTACGTTGTTACGTCTCAGCAGCTAGGCCTGATCTTAATAAAATAAACACAATTAAAACTGCTCTAAAAGTACTAAGCGGGCTTCCTAGCTAAATAATATTTGAATAATAACGCAAACACAACCAAACGACTCCTCAATGACTAAAACGCAATAAACCGGCGAGATGACGTTGTGGTTAGAGCGTCCGCATCGCAGTCGGTAGACCTGGGGTTCATTCCCTAAGTCGAGTCATACCAAAAGATTTTTAAAATGGTATTCACAGCTTCCCCGCTCAGCATAAAAAAGGAATTGTGTGGAGAACGAGCCGGCAAGCTTGCTTGTTGTGTCCTTGGGCAAGGCACTTAACGGGACGCCTCCGTCTTTATGTGACAGACAGGTGGCCCACCCGTACTACACCGGGCTACAATTGCGAAGTTGCTAATCCAGCATGTCGTAAAAGACGATTCTTAGGTACCCATCAGTGGCAGTCCGCCTTGTTGGTGGTGGGGCTACCAGTCACTCAAGACTGGTTCGAAATGGGCTGCCATCATTCTCCTAACCTAATTTTAATTAAGTTGACGGCATGAACCTAAATTGCCGTTCATGCCGTACCTCCATCCCGAGGAAGAGGAGGGGTAACCACAAACAAACAAACAAAATGCACTGTATCAGATTAAATGGCAATAACCTTAACATTGATTACCATCCAAAAGCACCATACAAAAAAAGAAAAGCCCATAGGACGAAAAAGTTTTCCCTGAAAAAATGGATACGTGTAGTTCCCAATACAGCGCTAATCTAATATGAAATAGGCCTGCAATACACACAAGCACGATCAAATTAATTATTGTGTCAGTAACACAGGGGTCCCCACTAACAAAAGTGCATGACAGTAAGAGTGACATTACGTTTCAGCCAGGGATGTAGGATGGTGGGAGAAAAAAAATTGGTTCTGATATTCTTCGAAGAAGAGCCAATAGGGGGAGCATAAACATTAAGAAATGACAGCGAGGAGGAGTCGTTTAGAGAGATGTTGACCTCTACATAATCAGAGTAGGGGTCAAGCGAAGAAAGAGAGGAGGTAGAAAGCTCAGAGAAGGATAAGCTCTGCCTGACGAAAATGATGACACCTCCGCTAGCGTCTGTGACATCAGTAGAAAAAATACCAGATCGGAAGTGGGTGCCATCGGATCGCAGAGCTGAGAATCCAGGGATCCGGAAAGAGGAAGATAAATTAAGGTTAGATTTCTAGATATATATAAGGTCAACGGGATGAGACGAAATTGAGTCTAGCAGTTCAGTGCTCCTGGCTCGAAGACTCCCAGCATTCCATTGAACCCTGAGGGAGTCAGGGAGGGGAAGAGGAAGCAGGAGGTAAAGTGAAACAGCCAGCAATATGAGGCAGTGATGAAGGTGCAGAAGGAGAAGATACGAAGTGGGCGGAAAAAGGATAAGAGGTTTGAAGGCGAGAGTGGGGTGCAAGTGCTGCATTAGCAGAAGGGGACCAGATTGAGCAATGGAGGTATACCAGCTGGAGGAGTCCGAGGAGGAACTCACAGTGCTGGTAGGTGTAGCATCTCCAAAAGAGCAGGGGCTCAGAAGGGAGGGCGGCTCCAGGAGTGAGAGCTGCCAAGATGTCTGAATCTAGAAAAGGAGAGTAGTGAGCACTTTACATGAGCCCAATTAGAGCATTTTCAGCACTGCACTGATCCACCCCGCCAGGTCACATTTCCAGCGCACACTGAACAGGGAAAGACGGGACAAGGGTTAGGATGAACGTTACTCCTCATCAGAAGAAGAATGAGAAGACGGGCAAGAGAAAGGCAGGAGAAGAGAGAAAACAGGCCGATTTTAAAGAGGCTGCGTGCTACCCTTCTGCGGTCGTTCAGGGGGCTGCACGGCGAAAAAACGGTTTGTGTGAGGGGAGTGCCCGGGGTAACTAAGACGCTCGAGAAAGCCAGCAGCTATTTTAACCCAACCCAAACAGGATTGGGGACCGCACTACCACGTTGAGGCGGCTATTGATTGGTGCAGTTCAATTTTGCTCGCTTTACATGTATGTACATGTACTATATATATGACAGAAATATCGCACTTCACTATCCAAAAAGATCGGAGTCAATACGTGTTTTGGGGACGGACAGAAAATCCGTGATGATGATTAGAGTTAAAGTTAATTCAAAGTCAGAGTTAGTTGAGGATAGAGAGGGGAAATCAGCGCTATACGGTGTAATTTGTTGTTGTGACGACAGGTTATTGTCGAGAGCTGTAATATGTGGTCATACGGTTAAGATCTGAGAAGCATTAAGTTAACTGTTGTAAAAGTGGTTATAAGTAGGGAGGGAACTTGTAATAACTGTCTATTTGTTGAAGTGTTTAATTATTTTTTGAATTGTAGTAACGAAATATTTGATGTTCTTGCAAGCAATTCTTGATTTCTAAATTTTTGTTAGTGGGGGTTCTGTGACAAATGCGAAAGTACATAAGGGGTACCGCGATGACAAAAAGGTTAAAAAGCACTGTTCTACATTCAATAAGAGTTCTGATATCTACCAAAAACAAACACAGAGTAGTTCGGAACAATAAGCTCAAGCGAAGTAGGTAAAGTAATAGCAATAAATGAAAATTTTTGTCTTCTCAAAATGACGAAGTGGAAGAGAAGGCAGGCTACAGACCAACAAAAATTAAATAAAATTGTCAATGGTCATTTTTTCGTTTTTTGTTAGCGGAAGCGGTTGAAAAATATCCGCTTTCACATCCCTGGTTTCAGCTATATCAAACATATGCAATGAGCCCTGAGCAACATCATAAAGCTTGTGGGATGGAGCGTACATTGAGAGGATTATAAACACGTAGATATTCCATAAACCATAGACGCCAGTAAAGAAAGCAGAAGATATTTCAATGGTGACAGGTAACACTTCGTTAATGATTCCACCAAGTTTCTACATTAAAAAAAATGCTCACTGTTCAATATGAAAGATCTATTCCAAGGCAAATAACACAATGGCAAAAACATGGAAAAATTATGAAGTTCAGAATGTTTGGAAACTTTGGCTCATTTCTTGCTTTAGAAACGCCAATCTTTGCTTTCTGCTCAAACACAAGTGAGGTGATAAATGATTACTATGTCATCAAACTATCAATGGCCGCATAGCAAACAGAGAAACACCCTTTTTTCGACAATTGTCATAAACACTTTTGGTGTTTTTGATCCGAAAAATAACCAGCACTACCAGGATAAAGAACATGTCCTAGGGTTTTCTAACGTTATTGCCGTGCTTCACCGGTTAAAGAATAGTGAAGCTGTTTACCCAGCATGTCGTAAGAGGCGACTATTGGGTACCTACCAATTGCAGTCTGACTGTTAATGGTGGGGTTGCCGGCTTAATTGCTTGGTTGGACCACTCATGTCAGAAAACTGAGGTCGGGGGTAAGCAAGGGCATGCTCCCTGTAGAAAAATTTCGCTCCAATGAATCCCCATGCATGGGGTAAATCCAGCCATCTCTGCTGAAGGGACAACACCGGATGGAAACTGAATCACTACTACACTACATTGGATCGCTTTGACAGCTAGTATTCACTAAGGAAAAATCTATTTTATTTCAGCACTGGCACTGATAAATTTTAACTGTCTAACGATGTTCAACGGCCAAAGAAAACTCTGTTTTGCTGTACATACAACATCTTGTACTCAGATCTATTTCAGAGACCCTAATTCAAGCAACGTATTTCTACCACTAGCACTGCTATCAAGTAAGGAACAATTTAAGAACTAACGTACAATCCCAAAAACTAGATCTTCCGTTCAACTAAATTCCAAACTAAAAGCTATTTATGCACCTTACTGGTCGTAAGAACTACAGGTAATAAGCTAATGTATATTTTCATACCTGCTCCAAGAAGAAAAATGTCATTGTCAAACCGGCCGTGACCAATGTCAGCACCATGATGTACTTTAAACGCGACACAATCACTCGAAATCTTACTGCTCTTTCATCTTGAAGAATGGATCGACGCTTGTAGCGAACAGAACGAAACACTTTATACACCAGATAGACAAGAAGAATAAGATAAATTGCAGCAGATACAGCAGCAACCACGATCAACGCATACCCAATAGCAGGGTGGCTCCAAATCGTGCCAAATGGATTGACAAGCTGAGCACCTCTCTCGGCGAGATCGAATGAAAACAAAGCAAACGACGTGACAAAGATGCAAGTGAGATGCCACGTGTATGACGACAGCTTGTTTCGATGGACTTGGTCCTAAAGTCAGATCCAAAATCGATTTCATTGATCTTTTTGAAAAGTTGATGATTTTACTTAAGATGGTCGATAGTGATATTGGCTCACTGCACACAAATCCACCAAGTCAATATTAAAGTTTCAAACGGACAGCTGCAAACGCATATTTACCGCTTTTCCAACAAAGCTTGTTTATCTATGACGGGTGAGACATCTGTTGACAATGAAAACGCAGATACTGCTTAAAATTTTAAAAAGTGTCACAACTATTTTGCCTCACTTTACCATTTCCAACGGCATTAAATGCAGGGATGTGGAAGCGGACGCGGAAGCGCTAAAATTCCACCGCTTCCGCTTCCACATAAAAGGGTAGAGTGGAGGGAGAAAAAAAATTGGTTCTGATATTCTTCGGAGAAGAGCCAATAGAGGGAGCATAAACATTAAGAAATGAGAGCGAAAAGGAGGCGTTTCGAGAGCGAGGAAAGAGAGGAGGTAGAAAGCTCAGAGAAGGATAAGCTCTGCCTGACGAAAATGATGACACCTCCGCTAGCGTCTGTGACATCAGTAGAAAAAATACCAGATCGGAAGTGGGTGCCATCGGATCGCAGAGCTGAGAATCCAGGGATCCGGAAAGAGGAAGATAAATTAAGGTTAGATTCCTGGATACAAATAAGGTCAACGGGATGAGACGAAATTGAGTCTAGCAGTTCAGTGCTCCTGGCTCGAAGACTCCCAGCATTCCATTGAACCCTGAGGGAGTCAGGGAGGGGAAGAGGAAGCAGGAGGTAAAGTGAAACAGCCAGCAATATGAGGCAATGATTAGGGTGCAGAGGGAGAAGATACAAAGTGAGCGGAAAAGGATAAAGAGGTTTGAAGGCGAGAGTGGGGTGCAAATGCTGCATTAGCAGAAGCGGACCAGATTGAGCAATGGAGGTATACCAGCTGGAGGAGTCCGAGGAGGAACTCACAGTGCTGGTAGGTGTAGCGTCTCCAAAAAAGCAGGGGCTCAGCAGGGAGGGCGGCTCCAGGAGTGAGAGCTGCCAAAATGTCTGAATCTAGAAAAGGAGAGTAGTGAGCACTTTAAATAAACCGAATTAGAGCATGTGCAGCACTGCACTGACCTACCCCGCCAGGTCACATTTCCAGCGCACACTGAACAGGGAAAGACGGGACAAGGGTTAGGATGAACGTTGCCGCTCATCAAGAGAAGGAGAAGAATGAAAAGACAGGCAAGAGAAAGGCAGGAGAAGAGAGAAAACAGGCCGATTTTAGAGAGGCTGCGTGCTACCCTTCTGCGGTCGTTCAGGGGGCTGCACGGCGAAAAAACGGTTTGTGTGAGGGGAGTGCCCGGGGTAACTAAGACGCTCGAGAAAGCCAGCAGCTATTTTAACCCAACCCAAACAGGATTGGGGACCGCACTACCACGTTGAGGCGGCTATTGATTGGTGCAGTTCAATTTTGCTCACTTTACATGTATATACTATATCCACGACAGAAATATCGCACTTCACTATCCAAAAAGATCGGAGTCAATACGTGTTTTGGGGACGGACAGAAAATCCGTGATGATGATTAGAGTTAAAGTTAATTCAAAGTCAGAGTTAGTTGAGGATAGAGAGGGGAAATCAGCGCTATACGGTGTGATTGGTTGTTGTGGCGACAGGTTATTGTCGAGAGCTGTAATATGTGGTCATACGGTTAAGATCTGAGAAGCATTAAGTTTACTGTTATAAGAGTAGTTGTAAGTAGTGAGGGAACTTGTAATAACTGTCTATTTGTTGAAGTGTTTAATTATTTTTTGAATTGTAACGAAATATTTGATTTTTTTGCAAGCAATTCTTGATTTCTAAATTTTTGTTAGTGGGGGTCTGTGACAAACGCGAAAAGTACATTAGGGGTTACGCGATGACAAAAAGACTAAAAAGCACTGTTCTACATTCAACACGAGTTCCAATATCTATGAAAAAGAAACACAGAGTACTTCGGAACAACAAGCTCAAGCGAAGTAGGTTAAGTAATAGCAATGAATGAAGGTTTTTGTCCCCTCAAAATGATAAAGTGTAGGAGAAAGCAGGCTACAGACCCACAAAAGTTAAAAAAATTGTCAACGGTCGTTTTTTGTTTGTGGAAGCGGAAGCGCTAAGTGTGAAAGCGGATGCGGAAGCGGTTGAAAAATAACCACTTTCACATCCCTGAGAAGTCTCATAAAACCGAAAGCTCAAAAGCAACACTTTGAAGCCTTTGAAATGTCACAACTGCGATTAAAGTATTACATTCAAGGCGAATTCGTAACCAAATCGATATTCATTTTGTTATCAAGTGACTACAACCATGTAACTAAATTTATGTCGTACATAGCTTACCATTAAATGCTCGCCAGCAAATACAACCCAGAAACTGAAAAGCACAACATAAAACAGCCCCTGCCGTATGTCGGTAAACAACGTCATCCACGCAGCATCAAACAAAATCGTGATGAATTCGAATGGAATGTTAAGAAAAGCCATTGAAAGGCCAAGTGTAAAGCAAGCTCTAAAAGCAAGACTTGAGATGAAAAAATAAAACAAAAAACAATTAGCATTTAATAATCCATTTTTTAAACCAAGAAAAACATCTAAAGATTTGCAGCAACCAGTATATGGGCATTGGGAAGGTTGTGAACTAAATTTTTCAGCTGTAGGGAGGCTATTCGAATTATTTTGCACTACATACGAATAGCTCTAAAAAATATAACATAAACAGCACTGCGATGCTATTGTCAACTTAAGCTTTTCTTTAAAATAAAATGTTGGTTGTTCTCACACGACCACTTCCGAGAGATGAGGGCAAAACGAATGACCATGGATCCCCAGAAAAGAAGTCATTATGCAGTGACTACTAAAAATCCTTAACTGGACAGTACAGAATAAGATTAAAAATCAGTCAGATCATCGCAGGCGCTGCATGAAGGATTCTCAATTCTGCCATTTCCAGAACGTTAAAAGTTTAACAAAAAGCTGTGTCCATGGCAGCGAAGACAGAAAGAACACAATCAGCGTGACGACGAAGCACAGATATCTTAGAGGATACTGAGGGGACTTCTGTGTTGAAGAATTTTGACGAAATGGCACGCTTCCAGTCCAAGAGAAGAGTTGATACGGGAGACGAGAGGAAGGCGACCACATTAGACTGTAAATAGCTGCAGCAGCACATCTCATCTGGCCCACCCATCAGCCGTTTCATAGCCCGAAACAAATCACTGACCAGGGACCCAATCTAGCATGATAACAAAGGAGAAGAGAAAGAATAGTTCCTGCCCGGAATGTCAGAGTGTGAGGTTTTGCGTAAACACGAGTTTGACAATTTGATGTCAAATTCGTGTTTAAGCAAAACCTAAGCCGCCAAGTCGAAAATGACAACGCAGCGATGATATTAATTTTCTTACATGCACGTTTTAAACAAATTCATTCTCAAGAGTTAACAACGTACTTTTCAATAAGCAAAGGATTCCGATCTAACTTCATCACTCGACGCCAAAAAAACACCAGAGGAAAAATCATAACAAATGTTAGCACAGTCTTCATCGACAACCACACTGCAGTAAAACCACCAGTTTGAGCAATTCCCTAAAATTTACATCAAACGTATCACTAAACACAATATCTGAACAAAACAATGAACAAAATAAAACCAAAAGCAAATGCAACAAGTACTCACAATCAACTCGATTTCATTAACTTGACCAATCTTTCGATTATATTCTTTTGATTCACCGAGGTTGACTGGTAGTTTCATATTGACCAAATAGCGCTTGTGTGGCACAGAACCAAGTTGAAATATGAATATCGAGTCACAGTCATATTCATATTTATCATACTCTTCTGATGGATTGTAGTTGAAAAAACACTCCAAGGGCCTATCCTCCTTGCTCACATTTGCAAACTCGGTCCAAACACTTGGTTTAGACAGCTGTTCCCACTCATCATCACTGTAAGCCAAACGAAGATCCATCGTAACAACAGCATCTTTCTCTGAAAAAGAATATCAAATAGGTTATTCATAGTGCACAAGCCAAAAACTGCTTTAATTCAGTAATGAGTTCTCCCCCCTATCACTAAGTGGGCCCAAATTATCATTTGGCGTCTAAAGTCTCCGACCTCACGCACTACCAGGGCGTATATAAAACACCACAAGCAAAATCTAAAACCTTGTTATAAATTTTTGTGCGATGTAAATGGCTTGGTTGCTAAACAAGGAAGCTATAGATAAGTACGAGGTGCCAACATCAAAATAAACAGTAGACGCTGCTTGTTAAGCCTACGGTTAATGATCCCACCCGCATATTAAACCCAAATTCGTCCGGCCCGAAATTCTTCCATTTGACCGTGTATTAACAAAACTCGCTTTATACGCACAAAAACCAGTTTAATGAGCCCAAATTTTCTACCCAATTCTCTTAAATTTGTTTAAAAAGCTTCATAACTAACAAATTTCATTACGTAATTCTTGATTTTTTCTCTGTATGTATAAACATCAAGCATTTTGGTTATTGCCTAAAATTCTTTTGTTTTGTCAAAAACCCTTATGTCTAAAAACTGATTATGTTTTACATGGAGGAGGCTGCACCTGCACGATAATGCGAGAAAAAGGGAGCTCAATGAAATAATGAACCAACGTTTTTATTATCTGAATAAGTATTTTCTTCACAAATTTCTGTGTACAATCTAATCAGCTTTAAACATTTTATCTTTATTAGTTAGCCACAAATATTTTAGCTCAAAATATTTAGAAAAAGTCGTCGGTCGATTAAAGTGCACACCCACTTAACAAGCCCAAAATCGTCCGGTCACGAGGCGGGCTTAATAAGCGACGTCTACTTTATTAGGAGTCTGGCAAATAATTTCAACACGGTTTTCAGCTCTTTTGTATTCGGTAAAAATAAAAAAAAACCTTAAATAACACATTTTTTAAATATCATATCACACATAGCAGTTAAGATATAACAGCAAAAGTCAATGTTAGAACCAGGAATGTGGAAGCGGTTCTTTTTCCGTGGAAGCGGAAGCAGAAGCGTGAAAAATCTACAGCTTCCGCTTCCACATAGGTTGTTTGACTTAAAGAACAACTTGGCGAAAAGTCTTGTCCATTTCCCAATGTGGATTAAACGGTGAAGTTGCATAATAAGTCTGAACGACCGTGCGATATCAGTAGCGCGAAAGAACAAGAAAAAGTATAACTAACATCACATTTTATATCGATTATGAGTAAGAAAAAGATAGTTTGGACAATGAAACGTAGCCAATAAAATGATGATTTGATTAAACTTAACTGACCTTGGTTAGGGGGTTAAAAACGATGAAAAAGAAATTTTTCACGACGGAAACAACTTGATCATTCCACATCAGTGTTCTTCAACAGGGGTTTCGCAAAACATGCAGTTGTGTTACGTGAGTTTTAAGGGTTCCGTGAGGGGACCGCGAAAGTTCTTCGTTTATTACTGGTATTTATTTCTTATTTCAGTATATTGATTTCTTATATGCAGTGGTGTTCCGTGCATATAAATAGTATTGAAATCTTAGGATAGCAAGTTGCAGATTGTGATGTAATTCTGTTTACAATTTTAGAAACGTCTGAGTTTGCTAACTCCCTGTAAAACGTAATAGTGCGTCTGATATTTCAGTTTTGCTGTTGTTGTTGTTACCCGATTCCTTCTGAGGGATAGGTTGATGGCGGAAGACCATGGAGCCCCAGAGGCCGGGAAACTCTCCAGAGCCTATGACAGAGGTCGTAGAGAGACAGAAAAATGCCAAAGAGCGAGCGACGCAAAGAGTCCATAGCTGGTCAGTGCAGAATAAGATGAGAGGTGTCCTGGGACGGGTGTCCACAGGCGCTGCAGGAAGGATTTTCGATTCTGCCAATCCTAGAGAGATAGGAGCTTAACAGAAGGCTGTGTCCGTTGCAGCGAAGACGAGAGAAAACACAGCGAGCATCACGTAGAAGCACAAGTTCCTCGGTGGAAATCGAGAGAACCTGTGTGTCAAAGAATTTAGATGAGACAACACGCCAGCAGTCGGAGAAAAAAGAAAAGTGGATACCAGAGATAAGAAAAGAGTGACTACAAGGGATTGCTGAGGGAACAAGTTAGCGCTCCCCGTTTGGCCAGCTCATCAGCCGCGTCGTCGTCCGGAAGAAACGAGTGTCCGGGGACCCGTTGTAGTCGGATAGAACTGGAGAAAAGAGAAAACAGTTTCTGACAGAGATTGCGGTAAAAGGAAAGATGAAGGAGAGAACAGGGTGGCGAGGACAGAGCGAGAGTCAGATAGTAGAAGAGAAGAAAAATGGCAGACTTGTTAGTGCTGCCGAGACCAGCAAAGAGCTTGCAGAATGGCGCAGGCTTCAATGGAAAAACGTGAGCATAATCGGCCTGCTGAGAAGGAAAGGGTGGCCTTGATGCCAGAGAAAGCAGTTGGCAAGTACGTCAGAGCCGTCTCTCCAGAGCACTAGATTGTTAGGAGGGCATTCAGTGTCAGAAAAGTAAAGAGAACAGCAGCAAAGGAAAGAAAAAGAGACGAGTATTCCTCTGCAGAAGGACAGTGAGAGTCAAAGTAAAAAGCAAAGTCATTCCAAAAAGATTTCCAAAAATTCAAGGAAGGGAGACGTTTGTTGGGGCAAAAGACCGGAGAAAGAGGGACGGTTAGTAGAACTGATGGATGATCAGAACACAGGTTCTGAAGCACCTCCCAGGAGCAAGATAGGGCAAGAAAGAAAAAGAGAGCACAGGAGATTTCAGGGTAGAAGCGACTGCCAGAGTAGCGATGAAGAAGAGTAGGTAAGTCAAAGTCATTGAGGGGGAGGATGACAAAGGAGGTGACCCGATTGAATGAAAGCACTGTTCCACATTCAACACGATTTCTAATACCTAAATAAAAGAAACACAGAGTAGTTCGGAACAATAAGCTCAAGCGAAGTAAATAACGTAATAGCAATAAGTGAAGGTTTTTCCCTCAAAATGATAAACTGTAGAAGGCAAGCTACAGACCCACAAAAGTTTAAAAAATTGTCAACGGTTGTTTTCTCGTTTTTTGTTGGTGGAAGCGGAAGCGAAAGCGGTCGAAAAATAACCGCTTCCACATCCCTGGTTAGAACTCCAGGCACTCACAACGCTGGTCAACAAAAAATTTGTTGCATTGACGCAAATCCTTGTTCTTACCTAATTTTGGGGTGCTGAATTCAAATCTGACATTAGTTTTCTTTTGTAAGCTATAATTTTTTTTAATTTACAATTTTTTATTTTTTTGTTCAATGCAAAATCTTTGCAAAGCGACATTATTAACAAAGTGGATTTATGGCTACCACATAAAAAAAGACAGCCGCAAAATATCAATATGAAGCAGCACATTGTGTATTACAACTAGAAAAAGAACTTGCAGATGATGTTACACAAAAAATTAAAACGATTAAAGATTGTTGACAGGTAATATGGAATGTAACCAATGAACAATACTTTCACATGAATGCCATGGAAAAAGTGTAGACAATCAGCTTAGCCATGTACAAACCATCTGATATAATGCAAAATCTACTTGCAAGAACCTGTATCAGAACAAAAATTGGCGTTCCTAACTCCTGCGTTTGTGCACTTTTTCCGCACAATCACGTTTAATGCTCTAGCAATAGTTTGCTTACATATAACGGTCCCATCTACCTAGGTAGCGTTCTTCTATTGTCATCAAGTCCTGGTGAAACCGCTCTCTCTGTTTGTCACTGACAGCTCCAAGGTTTTCTTGGAATTTGTCCAAATGACTGAACAAGAAATGCACTTTAATCGTCATTTTACGTCTCACATCATGAAATCCTGAAAGCAGCTTGCCGACTAAATCTTTATAATTTCGTGCTTTTTTTTCTTCATTACATCTACAAAGGACAAACATGCTGTCTTGTTCTTACCGTTCATTGTTTGAACAAAAATTTGATCACACGCAAGCGTATGAATTTGCAGTCCATCAAATACTCCTGTTTCGATTTTCTCGTAGGATAAGCCAGGAAAGGTACACAGACGATGCCGAAAACATTTACCACCCAGAGGCAATGCTTTGACCAACTGCTTCATCAAGACTAACTTGATGTGAAGAGGAGGAAAGATCATTTTGTCTCTGCTCACTATTGGATTGGGAATGCCATTTGATACCAGCTTAAAGGGTGTCACGTTTGGGTCATCCTTTTTGAGTCCAGTGCTTTTCACGATCTCGGCTCTTCCACATGCAAAGAGAGCTAGAAAATTTACTAAAGCCTTTTTGCTAACCCAGTAGTTAACTACCCATTTTAGGTCAACGCATATAATCCAGTCATGTTCATGATATTTGAGCAGTTCCATTACTGTTCTAATGTCCCCCTGCTGCTCTTTCAGAACAGTACAGTGACCAACAATAACAGCTTCATTCCCATTGTGTGAAAGCACACACTTGAGGCTGCATTAGGAGCTGTCCAAAAAATGACGAGATTCTTCTGGATTGCATGATGGTATGCCCAATTGGCCGAGAAATCCTGATACATCGTCCCAATGAACAAGCTGCTTTTCCTGCTTAATAAAAAACAAAAAGGGTTCGTCTCTTTTTCTAAAATATGACACCTTTGCTGAGCTATGTAGCACATGTTTCTCATTGAGCCAGGAAGCTAAGATCTCAGCTGCTAGTTAGGATAGATCTAAATCAGGCACCAAGTCATTCCGTTTTGACAGGTTAAACTGCTGGCGAGCTGTTTTTTCGTTTCATTGAAAGAGTATCTTCTACTTCAGAAGATACAAAACTGTTAAATACTGGAGATAGGAACTCATCAGTATTAGAACAGGTCAGATTGTTGATGAAACACTGGGATAAAAGACGTTTTGTCGGTTTTTCTTTCCAATACCTTGTTTGTTTACCAAACATAAACAGCAGTCAGTAAAATGGTCTTTGGGTTCACGCCAAAACATAGGTACACCAAAAGGTAAGCCCTTTCAATTTCCTTTTCTCTAGTCTTAAAGGATTTCTTTGCAATTATGGTTCGTAAGGTGGAGGCCCATATTTTATCGTGATCACAAAGAAAAACTTTAAAACATGCATCGTAAGCACGCTTCACAAACAATGATATAATGCGCCTTTGAGGAGGGACTTTGGCATGTCACAGATGTAACAAAATGAATCAGCTTTATTTTTACATTTTTTACCAAAAAAAACATGCTTTAATCTAAAACTGATGAAGATGATACATTTGAAAAAGATCATTTTTTGGCATTACGCACAGTTCAAATAAAGCCTACAGTTTGAAAACAAGCGACACATGCTGAACAGCATAGGGCCTACTTACAGTGAACAGATAGCCTACCGGTTTAGGCTGGACGAGTGCACGATTGCTCTCAAGCCTAAATCCCTTATTAACCTAACAGCTTGCCTAATTTTAGCAGGTTCTGATGGCTATTTGATTTTAGACAGCAACAGAAACATTAATTTCCAGCTGCTGTGCCATGTTTAGACAAACTACAGACAGAGGAAACTAACAACAGTGATATGTGCTGTACTACAGCAAACCTGAGTGTATACTTCATACGGACATAGAGCTTACTTTCTCTGCTTCCGGAAACAGGTAGCCTAGCCTGCCCTCAATACCTCAACCAACCTACCGACAACTTGCCCAAATTTATCGGGTTGTGCTTGATCTTAAAACGGCACCAGAAATATTGACTTTTGCCCTTGAGCCATGTTTAGACAAACTACAACACATGGCACTTGTGCTGTGAGCTACTGCAGCAAACTCGCAAAAAGTGCACCAACAAGTAAAAATCAGCCAGCTATGGCAAGCTAAAGTTGACAACGATTCAAAAAAGTATAAAATTATGAAAAAGAGTGACATTTACTAGTTATTGAGGGAAACTGTACAAAATATATCTACAAAATACCACTGATATAAGAATAATAAAAATACCGATTGCATGAAACCGAAAGCATGCTGAATAAAACTGATCACAAATTTGAAATCTGCGACCAAAAATTTTGTAGAATAAGTTAAACAAACTCATACAACAGAAAATGAAAAAACAGTTGTTGGCCAGGGAATCGATACTCAGGTGCTCATAATCATTGCTGTACTCCTTTCAGATTTAACGTGAACAATTATCAGTTTTTTTGACTTTTATTAAGTTAGCCTATGCCAACTGTTCTTACGGTAAAGCATAAACAAATATAGCTATTATAGCTAATTTAGCAATTACAGCTAAAAGCCACATATTTATTTTTAACGTTTCGCTCGGCCGATTAAGCTAAGCATCTTTAGAAAAGAGTATAGAGACGTGAATAAATCACTCCCCCATACGTCCAAACACAAAAATAGCACAACTTGACGAATTAAGTTACCAGTCCTGGACTGAAACTAAAGTGAAAGATGTGAACTATTGGCAAACAATGACACACGGTTGTTAGGTCTTGTTAAGTCGTAGCAGTCAACATGATTGATCAGACGAGGAATTGTCTGATAAGAACTAGCATCTAAAGATTTTTCTTTAGTAACAAAACTAATTCGGGTAAAAGCAAGAGTGGTTAAAATAAAGGTTATGGTAACTCAAACAATTTGAATTAGTGGGCGACATACTTTGGCAACCTTTCACTATCAGCCATGGTTAACGACCGAAAGGTGTGCGTGGATAAATTAGCTTTCGGCTCTTAATCTTTGCTATTGTTTAACTTCGTTATATTTCATTAATATCTCGTATAGGTTAAGATTAGTCAAATTTGAGACACGACTGTATCATTATCTGCCATTGTGACGTCATCTCAGACGCCAAAGAAATAAAATTTTTCAAGTTAAGGAGTGGCTTTCGTTTGAATAACCAATGATTTTCCTCTATCAAGAAATGCAAATTATAAGAATTATCTTTGATTAGGACGTCATCTCGACACCACGAACCCCTTTATCACACTTGCCCCGGGGAAGTGATCAATCGTGCCAAATTTGACATTTATATGGCCAAAAGTTTCGGAGTTAAAACAGATAGACAGACACACAGACAGAATCGCGCTGTTCAGTATATATCACAAAAAATGTCCAATAGTACTCACCGACTTGGTTGTGTACAGAAAAAAGAATACGAAAATTTGCAAAGCACAGTAAGTACTGAAACCACTTCACAAGACTTCGATCTTTCTGCACAGGAACCATTCCAACAAAAACGACTTCATCCGGTGTAACACCTGATTTGTCAGTTGGAGCAAGGCTCTAAAAACATGGAATAAAATACACGCTTTGTTTGCTTTTCTGAATTGACGAAAAACTCCGTTTTAATATAATAATAATAATCAATACTTTGATCATATGTTCACTTGTTTAATCAAGTGATCATGTGTGAAACATCGCTTGTCAATAATACACAGTTCATTAATAGTTGATTCTGTTTCTGGAAAGTCAATAATACATTTGAATATGATAAGTTTACTTATGTATAATTGCCGTTTGGTAGCCCACATGTTGCTACTGATCTGGGAAAGATTGCAATTTGCTTTTTTACATCCATACTAAACAAGTGACCAATAAAGACACTACAAATATTGTCGTGCAGACTTTTCCTTGACATTTTTGATCTATCTGGGAGCTTAGCTCTCTTAAGCCTGATTTTTTCGAGTACTTTAACATACTAACTGTAGTGGCCTGGAAACCAACATGGTTTTTGAAAATGCGCAAAGCCCACTGTACTCAGTATCACAATGCTACTTCATTATTGCCCTCATCACCAACTGCCCACTGCTTACTTCTGTTGATTCACCATTCAATTGTGTTTTGAATTTGTTGCAGACAGTTGCCCCTTAGTTGAAAAACTACTATTTAAATTATCAGTTTACTTTGCTGAATTAGCAGTTTGGATTTATGCCAGGAAAAGGAACAGTGAATGCGATATTCATTGTGAGAAGAATGCAAGAGGAATATCAAAAAGAACGACAAGAAGTTGTATATGTGTTTTGTTGACATGGAAAAAGCTTTTGATAGAGTGCCAAAAAAAGTGATGGAGTGGGCCATGAGAAATAAGGGTCCATCAAAAGTAATGGTTCGGGCAGTTATGAGCTGGTATGATGGTGTAAAGACAAGAGTGAGGGTGGGATCTGCATATTCCGAGAAATTCAAAGTAAAAGTTGGTGTATGTCAAGGATTAGAAAAACAAAAGTGATGGTAAGCGGGTCAGAAGGAGAACTATTCAAAAGCAATATAGATCCATGTGGAGTTTGTGGGAGGAGAGTTATGGCCGATTCAGTGTTATGCACAAAATGTAGAAACTGGGTTCATGGAAAATGTGCAAAAATAAAGAGCTACTGCTAGGTTGACAATGTATTTTGTTTGCTCGAAATGTGAAGGAATAATAGAAGGAATGGTGGATTCAATCGAGATGTTGTGTGATGAAGTGGAGACAGTAAATGGATTTTGTTATTTGGGAGACAGACTAAATGCTAGTGGTGATTGTGAAGCGACAGTTACAGCAAGAGTAAGAATCAGTTGGGTAAGATTCAGGGATTGTGGAGAGTTATTGCTTGGAAATAGGTTTCCTCAGAAAATGAAAAATAAAGTTTATCATTGTTGTGTAAGATCAGCAATACTGTATGGAAGTGAGGCATGGTGTTTAAAAAAAAAACAAAAAAGCAATTCTAAGAAGAACAGAGAGAGCTATGGTGAAAGCCATGTGCGGTCAGAAAGTTGTTGACAGAAAAACGACTGAAGAACAGATGGACATGTTGCGGTTGAAGGAAACTATAGACCACTTAGCAACAGCGAATGGAGTCAGATGGTATGGACATGTGCTGAGGAGAAATGATGAGTCTTTTGAGGGTTGCTCTGGACCTTGAAGTGAGTGGAAAGAGAAAGCGAGGACAACTGAAGAAAGACCTGGAAAAAGCAAATGGAAGAGGAGACAAAGAAGATTGGTAAGAGGACAACACTGGATAAAAACTGAAAAACTACTACTTAGCTTGTAGAGTTTATTGTTCAGATGTAAAAAATCAAACAGCGATCAGAAAAATGCAGTATAGCAATTTCCATACCTTTACTAAAATGGATCACGTCTCAGAAATAGATGAAACAATTGCTTTCAAAATGTTGATCACCAAAAAAAATCTTCAGTGCACATTGAGAATCTATATCTTGATTGGGTGTAATATTTTTTAGTGCTTGAATTTTTGTGAAGTAATTGTCTTGTTCTTGAAATAATTTTGGGGTTATATCCAAAAAAGTCCCTTTACACCATGTCTGTTCATTAAAGTATCATAGACTACTATAATAGTGGATGGCGCACTTGCATACTCGATTTGCAAAAAGCAAGTCCTAAATGGAAATACTGCACTTATTGCTACAATAATTGTGGAGTAGTTTTTACATCTAACATTTATTATTTTCCACAAATGGTGTTAGTTTTTGATAAAACTGGCATTTTATTTCATATTTATCATAAAAAATTTATTTCAATGATATTTGACCATAAAAAAGCACACTAAAAATTGCACTCTTTTAATGCCTGTAAGTAGAAAAATTACTCATATTGCACCTAAACTAAAACTTTAATGGCACAGGAAAAATTCAGAAAGAATTGCTTTTTTTATGTAAGTTAAATACAACTTAAGAAGTAGCCCATTGACAAACTCATTTAAATATTGAATATATAGCTATGGAATTAGGATATCATATCAACATCATTCACCAAAAAATTAAAGCGCTATCACAACAAGTATCATCTTTCACTGGCTTAAACGCATCAACTAAAGACTGAGGCAAGACATTCAGGTCTTCCCTTTATGCACAAACATTAGTTTTAAAGTTATATTTGACATCGCAAGCAATTGAGTTCTATTTTGCACACACTATTGCTAAATGCTTGCACCTTAAACAACATATTTGTCAGAGTGTGATATACCAGTTTATTTTGTGCCATAAATCATTCAATAGTTCAAAAGAGTATAGCTACATAATTTCTGCAGTTTCGATTCTTGAAAGTTTTCAATATAAATTGTAGATGCAATGAGCAAATCATACATTCTAAGTGTAGGTACATAAAAACCCTCATGATTTAACTCCTCCACAAATTCATTCAATATTGTATTTTTTTGGGGTTCCACAGCATATCCACATTTGTGAACAAATATTTCAGTCAAACCTTCAGTGACGTACACAACCTTGTGCTTTAATCTGAAGATTTGAGCAATTTCTCTGAAGGACTGATTTGAAAATCTTCGACAAGGGTCATTGTCTTTCTCAAACAGTCTTATTTCCACAGCTGGAGCACTGTGGTACTATTTTATCATCTTTTTTGCAATGATGTCTTGTTTGACTAACTGGCATAGACTTCAAACTTTTCTGGCAACTATGCCATAGTTGCCAAAAAAGTTAGTTGTCACAGAAGTACCGTCTGGCTTTAACAAAAAATTTTTCAAGAGGTTCTTGTGAAAAAACTGATAACAGAACATGTTTAAATTCGTGATTTTCTCTAAGATATTTTGTGGCACTAAACTTGCTGATTGTGTTGCATCAAAATCATTGGCAGTAAAGTTAGTTACGCCTATTTTTTTTAGATCTGCCTTTTTATCATTTGTTACTGGAAATAGTTTCACATTACTCAATCAGCAAAAAGAAGTTGGTAGTAAACTAAGGCTCACTGGACCTCAAAGAAAAAGAGTGAAATGCACTTGTCTGCCCAAAAATCTAACTCTACTGCTTTTTTTGTTGCAGTCGTTTAGATGGACCCAAATTTTTTCATTATTAGCTTGTATTGCCACATGATCTAGGCCAATGGTTCGTAATATTTGGGTAATTACCCCTAAAGGGATAATTTCACATTTTTAGGTGGTAATTTAAATTGCTTGGTGATGAAGGGCTAAAATGTTTTTAACTTTGTAAATGTATGGTTTCATGTGAGTGCAAACTACCTAACAATATTTATGATACTGCAATTTATCAGTTACAAGATCGCATATGTGTATAAGCAACAAAATTTTCAAAGTTTGTTGATTTCACATTTTTCCACAAGCAAACCAGTTCTCAAAACGTTGATGCTTCAAACTGCTGAAAGAGCAAGTTTACTGTCCATTCGTTGTAACGGTCTATGGAAAGTACAAATAGGTTATTACCACACATGCAACTAGGCTACAAAAATTACCGTATTTAATCAAGTATAAGTCACATGCGTGTATAAGTTGCACCCCCATATTTAATATGAAAAACAGTACAAAATTTTTTTAACATCATTTATTCATTGCAATCACATAACAAAATACCAAAAACCATTAAAGTCATGACTGCTGTCACTGTCCTTAAATAGTCTGTCCCAGTCTTCCTCTGGAACATCTTCATCAGCATCCCTTGAGGGTGGCAAAATCTCCTCAACTTCATCACCTTCCTAATCAGAGCTGTCATCCCATACTTTATCATCCCCACTTCCATCCAGAGGATTGGCAATTCCAGTTTTTAAAAAACTTTTTGATTGTGAGAAAGGTGATAGCATAGAAAGCATAATGTGACTTGTTTGGAAGGCGGTAACCAATGCAATAGCGCAGAAAGCAATAGTGGAGAAATATCTTGGAAAAATTTTGTATCGCATATGATGCACTTCATGTATAAGTCACACCTGACTTTTTGGGCGATATTTTGGTACAAAAAAATGCGACTTATACTCAAATAAATACAGCAAGTTGTCTTGCATGCAGGTAAAGTGGATTGCTTAATGTACGAGATGTTGTGAGCAAAGTTGACCAATAAAAGTTATAATTTTTTTGATTTGAAAGCAACACTCAACAGTGTTTACACGATAAAAATTCAATAAGTACAGGGTAAAACAAAAAGGTGGACCTAATTTAAAGCATACTAAAAAACAAACACAAGAAAAAACTTTGTGTTGTTTAAAAGTAGATTTATTTCAAGTGGTTATCAAAACTGTGTCACCTAAGCAATGACCACCAACACCAATGCAGTTTTTCTTGAAAGTTTACCTTTGCTTGACATTTTCGGGCCCTGTGCTGGTCCTTTGATGGCCAGAACTTCTCTGATTAAAAAGCCAATGAGGCTTGTTAAAAATCAGAAACCCACTGATGCATTGCTTTTCCTACCAGTACAGTGTCATGAGAACTTAAGAAACGAGTCTTTTAAAGGAACATTTTTGTGTTGCTACAACCGATTTGCTGTTCTTAAGAAACCCTTCAACAACATACCATGGTGCTCACCCTCCAGGCCATAAGTGGTACTATGCAACGTTATTAAGTAGCAGTATTTTTTAGCAACAATTACGACCTAAGCCACTAACAATATAGCATTTCCTGCATTTAAAACAAATACGAAGTTTTCCATGCATCTTTATGAATTTATTATTTAACTTCATTTCCTGCACTTTAAAAAAATACAAAGCATTGTATTTTCATGAGTTTATTTTTTATTAACTTCTAAAATTGAGTCAACCTCTTTTGACTTATTTATTTTATGCATGTGTCAAAAAGATCTGACTGTAATTCTTGAAATTATGGTGGATATCGGCAGTTGAGGGTTTATTCAAATGCACTGGATCCCAATCAAGTAGAAATATGTTCAAAAAAGGTAGTTACTTGAGAGTCTCAACTAATCAAGTCAGGCCAATAAAAATAGTGACTCAACTCAACTAATTAGTGAAAATTAAGCACTCTAGTGTTTAATCAGTGTAGCTTCAAAATGCCATTGCACAATGCAAGCGTTTTCTAAGCTAATGCAAACTGATTTGTTTACAGCAGTGGTTCCTAACCTGGGAGGTATACCTCCCTAGGGGTGGTAGAATGGGATTTTAGGGGAAGCAAAGACTTGTTTGAAATAATGGCATTCGTTGTTGTGTTGCAATTAATACCCAGGTCTGGGCCCCTATAAATTGCCTCCACCAGGGATTGAAATCTGCAAGTGGCTGGATTCAATCTCTAAAAGAAAAGGTCATCGCCTTCTAATTGTTGCATATATGGATGTTTTGCCTCATGGTGCAGTAAAAAATGTTCAGATTTTGCAAAATCCTTGCTAAAGGAGGGCCCACAGTTAATTTTGGTTCAAACTCAGACCATTCTCTCAATGGCCCTGAATGTAGGGGAGGTGAAAAACAACTTCAGACAGAACAAGAGAAAAAGTATGTTGAAAAGGTTGGGAACCACTGGTTTACAGCGTGAGGTGACCAAATGGCTAACAAACTGCAAATACAGTAGGGGCCGCTTATTTTGACCACAGTTAATATGACCAGCCGCTTATTATGACCAATTTGGTAAGGTCTGGAATTTCTCCATTTGAAATACTCTATTTAATATGACCAAATTTCAGATAATATGACCAACATTTTCTCCATCTTTCTTGTTACAGCACAGTATTTTTTCCTGCCATGCACTTATAACTTTGCCTTTTCAACATATTGTTACACACTGTACTAAATTTTACCGTCACTTGTAATGTTACAGTACTGTACTTTGTTTTACTGCCAACGTTACACTGTTACTTCGGGTAAACGATGAATTTGATGGTATTTGGACTTCTTGTGGCTTACGATGTCGATTCAGGAGCTGTTGTGGTGGCTTTGGTTTTTATAACCATTCAGATATTATGACCAAAATGGTCTGGTCCCAAGGTGGTCATATTAAGCGGCATCTACTGTATATTAAAACCCTGCAACAACTAAGTAAAACAAATCTATGTAACAGATTAGTCTTGAGCAGACTCACAAAATTAATGAAGCAGAGTAACAAGTCAAGTCCCTAAAGAAAGCCATTTGAGTCACATCATTATCTTTAACCACGATATAATTATGCAATGACATCGATGCTTTCAAAAAAATTTATGAACAAAGTATACTAATCACAGCAGACCAAAATCCTAAGTGCATGCATTGTGAAGCATACCGCTGGATCACAGCTTTTAGGAGTTATCATCTGATTTGAATTCTTCTTTTCCTTGCATGTTGTCATGGTAGACGGACCCATCACATGAGTAGGCTGTGGTGCTGCAAAAATATTTCTGAAAATCATAAGCAAAGATAGGAAATTGCAAACCTTGCACCTAATTGGTATTGAAGCATATGAATGAAACAGGGTATTAACAATTTATTAAACTAAGGCTGAATATAGAAATAAAACAATAATGAGTATACCACCCAACCAATTTTGATGAGACCATTCCTGGATGTGTTTCATCCTTTTGAACTCATCAGCAGGGGGCGTCCCATCACAAGCAAAAGTAACCCACTCACTAACGTTCTCCTTTAAACAAGCAATGCACATGCAAAAGTACTGAGACTTCAACCAACGACATTTTGCGCTGCTTAATGGGGTAGGTTGACAAATTGGTTGGTTTTAGCTGCATATCCACCGGGAGATCAGTTTACGCAGCTTAGCGGATGACTGATCTGAAAAAGCAGATTAAACACTGTATATATAGCCCAGTGCCTTATCTTTGTAATGCCATCATGCTTGTGATGAGTGCGCCAACAATTCACATGGTGGGAGCCAGGCAACCTTTGATAGACATGTTGAGCAAATCCATGCTAGTGATGACTTCTGAGGACTCCAAAAGAACAAAACGCCTCCAGGGATGGTCTCATCAAAATTGGTTGGGTGGTATACTCATTATTGTTTCCTTCTATATTCAGTCTTAGTTTAATGAATTGTTAATGATCTTTTTTGCTTGTATGCTGCAATACCAATTAGATGCAAGGTTTGCAAAAATATTTCTATAAAACTTTAATTGCAACTTGTCCTATCAATTGAAATGTATTAAATTGCAAAAATCATATTACTACAAACAAACCAAGAGACTTACAGTTTCTTTTAATTTGAACCTGTTGTAAAGCAACATGTTGTAAAGTTTGAATAATAAACTGGGAGTAAATGGGCCCTACCTTAATTTCTAACTAATTTTGATAGTATTTTATTGTGATGCTTCAAAATGCAGCAAAAAATAATACAGCTTTTGTTGTGTGAAAATAACTACTGTAAACTGGGGTGACTTTAATAAATATTTGATCTTGAGTAACCAGTTCTGCGATCATTTGTGCTATTGCTTTGGCAATTTTTGGAATAACTCCAAGATATGTTCTTTTAAGTAGGTTGAGGTGCAAACTTTTCTAAAGTAGGTAACAGCCATAGTTGCCAATCTAGAAAAATATGAAAACCATTTGTGGTTTTTTTGTGAAAATTCGTTGGGATAAATCTTACGATTTTTGAAATTGATCTTGGGAATCCTAATTGATTTCAGGAAATATGGGGATTTTTTGGCAAAAAAACAAAGAAATTTGAAGCAATTTTCTCCAACATCTAACACCTCACAATTAGCATATATACCTCATTAAAACAAATGCTAATGTGTTTTATCCCCAAAACCTTTTTATAAATTATAAAACTAAGTAAAGTCACTTAAATTACTGGGTTTCTTTGATAAACAATTAAAAAACTGTCTGGTGATCAAAGTAACCCCAAAGCAGCGGTGAGTTAGATTATTTGGTAATGACTGATTGGTATGATAACATGACTACTTTAGTAGCCAGACAAAATGTGAGTAAGAAGTTCAGACCAGTATTGCTGCAATAGGACTAATACAGGCGTCTTCAAACCTGTTGATCTGAAACTGCAAGAGATGACATGTCAATTTTAATTGCAGTCACCACAGTTTACAGTATTCTGTGAGCCCAAACATACTTTTATTTCAAAAATCAGATGACAAAACTATGCTTCAGTGCACTTGAAAACAGTTGATTAAGTTGGCCAGCCTTAACTACTGATAAATGCATGAAAATTTAAACTAAAAAATATTTTTATGTACAACTAAGCTTTGAGTAAATTGCTAATGGTCTGCACAAAAACATAGTTTAAACCACTGATTCTACAAATGTGCATTGAAATGCTCTAGGACCTCCAGTTGATTTTTGAAGGGCATTGCATTGTTGGGGGACCACACCAGCTGATGTGCCTACCCAACAGTTTTCAATGCTGGTAGTTGTACAAAAACATTGATTTCACCTGGTGATGGCTGGAAAATTTGCAAAAAAGTATCCTGTGAACATGATCATGGCAAATCCTTAGAAAAAAATAATCTTTAAAAAAAAAGGTCTCTTAAGCTGGATAAATGCATCAATACAATGAACAAAAACATCAAGGTGTTGTGTTGCCTGATGCATAGCAAGTATAGCTAGTTTTTCAAATGCACACATCAAAAAAATTTTGGAACTACTAATCCAAGCCCAGAACAGGAACTACTATGGAAATGTCCATGCTACTTGCATCACCAATTAAACACATAACCAGAATAAAACTTTTGCATAACTGAACTTACCTATTAGACCACCTATTAGAAAAAAAGCTATTTCAAGTAAAACCATAAATCCAATTATTACAAATAATTTTCGATTTGATAAGTTTTCAATTACAGCACCAGCCATTTTTCGTTTTTTACATTTGACTGGATAAAAACTGAAACTACTAAATAACTACTACACAGTCACAGCTTTTTGTGGTAATCTATCAGATTGTATGCTCACAAGATTTATAAACTCTATTACACTGTAAACAAACAAAAGTAGTACAGTTACAACCTTTCTCTTATGCAAGTACACACCAGCTTTAAACAGCATACTTCAAAAGATCGATTGTTATTTTTGAAAAGAAAACACCAGAAATCTAGATTTACAGAAAACATAAATTCATTTTGAAATCTGAATTACCAAAGGACAGAAATACAAAAATTCATATTGAAACATAAAAGTAGAGAAATTCATCCCAAAAAAGGAATCATTGATCAAATGATAGAAATATTGAAAACAATAAAATACAGTAGGCTACCTCAATTGCAAAAATAAGAAAAATAATGAAAGTCAATGAAACTAATGAAGAGTTGATTTGTGGTACAGAATTTGAAAATTGCAGAAAGTAGAGTATTCATTCCCGAAGCTTTTCGTCTGACACTTTTCTGTTCAAAATCTACTCTTCAAAATGAACATTCCAACATTCGTTCAATCCTTATCAACAACGGTTATCCAGAAGCTGTAATCAACACTGTTATAGCCAAGAAAATAAATTAGTTTCACAGACCAACGCAATTAGGTCCAAAGAAATGCCCAGTTTATTTTCACTTGCCATGGCTTGGCAATGTTTTGATGAGGTACGAAATGCAAATTAAGACAGCCGTCAAACGCAGTTACTTTGCAGCTGAACCATGCATTGTCTACACCACCAGACAACGTCTGCCTGTAGTCAAAAATTATTCAATCTACTTATTTACGTGTTTTAAGCTGATCGTTATCAGTGAGGCCAAAATTAGTCTACTGATTGGTCAAGCAAATGAGATAAACAACTGCAGTCTGGCAGCTGGCAGCATAAAGTAGCCTACACATTACAAATGGTTTACAATAGAAGCGAAACGTTGGTTTGCTGGTATTGCAAGGGTATTCCCCCCCCTCAAAAAAAAAAAAAAAAAAAAAAAAAAAAAAAAAGTCGCTTGTAAAACTTTTCCGCTTGACTTCGAATTCTCCGCTGAGCAATTCAAGGCTTGTTGCAAGCGAAAATATCATGTATTTACAGACTAAAAACTAACTTCTAAGCTTTTAATGCGAGATTTCAATATTTATTGTCTTTGACTTAGTTTGGAGAGTCAGTTTTGGCAAGCTTTCAATAACATTTTTCTCAGCTGTGATCACCGACTGCCTACCCTGAGTAATTACTCACAGCACCTGCCTGGTTAGTATTTATCCAATGCACATCTCTGTATTAGAACTGCTGAGTGTTTTTAAGCCATTGTCTTCTGTGACTAAAAATCAGTTTAATGTCCAGTTTGCAGCCATGACTGCAACCCATAAGTTAGGGCGACCATACGTCCTCTTTTTGGAGAACATGTCCTCCATTTTGGTAAAAAGTAATTGGTCTTCTGAGGATGTTTAAAAATGCCTCTTTTGTCCCCCTTTTTAATAAAAACTAACTTGGTCATCCAAAGTCGTTCAAAAAGGACGAGATGAGTTCATAGCAGAATGCATTACTTGTGGCTACGGAACTTTTTTTCTGTAGCAAATAAAGGCAAGCTTTTGTTTGTTTTGTTTTATTTGCCATTTTTATCCTCCATTCACGAGAAAGCGAATTGCATCGCTATACTTTGGACGGGAAGTCCGCACTCGCTTGGGAGTTGCCTTTTTCGAGGTTTATGGGCCACCTGTCTTCCACATAAAGGCGGGGGCATACCGTTAAGTGCCTTGCCCAAGGACACAACAAGCGAACTTGCCGGCTTGTTCTCCACAACCTCCCATAAATGCCGAGCGCCAAGCAGGGAAGCTATAGATACCATTTTTTAAAGTCTTTTGGTATGACTCGACAAGGGGAATGAACCCCAGGTCTACCGACTGCAAAGCGGACGCTCTAACCACTACGCCATCGCGTCGGTTTACAATTAGCCTAGATATGCATATAGATAGCTTAGCCTAGATATGCATATAGACAGTTCAAAGCATAAAAAAGCTGTCCGATTTACATTTTTTTGTTCATTGGCATAATAAATTTAAAAAATGAACTGCTGTATTTGTACTAATTATAAAAATTAAATTATCAAAATCGGTCAGTGTCCAACAAATGTCTAGAAAAATTTTCCCAGCCTTGCCGAACAACTTGTATCGCTGGTAATAATTTTTATCAAAAAATGTCCTTCTTTTTGGTAATGAAAATATGGTCACCCAACCATAAGGTACTGTAAACACAAGTAACTATGTTCCAGTTAGCGATTTTTTTTGGTTTCATGTATGAGGTTAGGTTATTGACGTCTGTATGCGCCAATCGTTGTGAAAATATTTGAAAATCTTGTAGGACCAAACTTGAGTTTTTACCATGTGAAGGTATGGGAAGCAAAACAATAATTTAGAACAATTAAAAAGATAAGGCTGCTGGAGAAGTTTTTTTATTAGTAGTAGATCAGATCAAGAACATTTACCAAATTTTGATTTAATTTTGCCAGAGGATTGCATTTCTTTTGACTAAACATTTGCCATCCTAACAAAACAATAGTCTAACCCCCAGTGATTTACAAAGGGCTTGCAACTGTAAACTTAATGGTTTATCTTTTATGCTTTGATAGAGATTGAATACAACAATGGTATTTTTTGAGCCGTTGTTGGATGTGCTAGCAAGAAAACTAGGTTATTTTGATGTCTAAAATCATGCATAAAGCTGCAAGGGAAACTGGGAAAGCAGGTTGAATATTTATCTTTCAGCTGTTCAAAATTTAAGTCAAGTGACTTTCAAACATGAAAAGAAACGTAAAAGAATAGTTACACATATCTTCCAGTTTGCACTGACCATTTTTTAGAAATGTTGAAAAAGAAATTACTCACGACCAAAACAATTGTTCATTCTACATCAGTGCTCTTCAACAGGGATTTTCACAAAACATGCAGTTTTGTTTCATAAGTTTAAAGGGTTCTGTGAGGGATCCGCAAAGGTTCTTTAGTTTATTACTAGTATTTATTTCTTATTTTGGTATATTGAATTCTTACATGTAATGATGTTCCGTGTATATAAATAGTTAGTAATGGAATCTTGTGATAACAAGTTGCAGATTGTGATGTAATTCTGTGTAAACTTTAAGAACGTCTTAGTTTGCTAACTCCCTTTGTTAGGTAATAGTGCGTCTGCAATTTCAATTTTGCTGTTGTTGACACCTGATCCCTTCCAAGGGATGGGGAGCATGATGTAGGACCATAGAGTCTTAGAAATTGGGCAACTCTCCATGGCCTGGACCAGAGGTCGCCTAAGAGCTAGCGGTGCAAAGAGTCTGTAGCTGGACAATGCAGAATGAGATGAGAGGTATCCTGGGACGAGTTCCCGCAGGCACTGCAGGAAGGGTTCTCCATTCTGCCGTTTCTAAATTGATAACAGCTTAACGGTAAGCTGTGTCCGTTGCAGCGAAGACGAGAGAGAACACAGCGAGCGTGACAAAGGAGCACAAGTTCCTCAGTGGAAATCGAGGGAACCTGGGTGTTGAAGAATTCAGATGAGACAGTACGCCTCCAGTCTGAGAAAACATGAGGGTGGACATAAGAGATAACAGGAGAGAGACTACAAGGGATGACAGAGGGGACGAGTAGCGCTTTCCGTCTGGCCAGCTCATCAGCTGGGTCGTGCCCCAGGAAAAACGAGTGTCCGGTGACCCATTGTAGCTTTATAGAACAGAAGGACAGAGAAGATAGTTCCTGCCAGATCTGCCACAGAGTTTGAGCTAAAAAAAAAGACGGAGAAAAGGACAGAGTGGCGAGAACAGAACGAGAGTCAAATAGGAGGAGAAGAAAAGAGTAGTGGCAGACTTACAGGTGCTGTCGAGACCAGCAAAGAGCGTGCAAAATGGTGCAGGCTTCAGCGGAAAAACTTGAACATACTGGGCCTTCTAAAAAGAAAAGGGTGGCCTCAGTGCCACAGAGAGAGCAGTTGGCAAGTACGCCAGAGCCGTTTTTATCAAAAGGGAAAGGAATAGAGCCGTCTCTCCAGAGCACCAGATTGTAAGAGAGCAGCAGCAGAGGAAAGAGACAAGTATTTCTCTGCAGAAATACAGTGAGAGTCAAAGTAAAAAGCAAAGTCATACCAACGAGCTTTCTGAAAATTCAAGGAAGGGGACGTTCTTTGGGACGAAAGATTCAAAAAAGCAGGATGGTTTGCAGAATTGTTAGGTGATCAGAACTCAGGTTCTGAAGCACCTCCCAGAAGCAAGAGAGGGCGAGAGAAGACGGAGCAAAGGAGACGTCAGGAAAGGAGCGACTGCCAGAGGAGCGATGGAGAAAAGTAGGTATATCAGAGTCATTAAGGAAGTCAGAAGAGATGACTCAATCAAGTACTTTCTCCCCACAGGGGTCGGAGGTACTTTTGAGTACCAGAGGAGATGATGATAGTTACAGTCCCCCAGAATGAAGAGATTTCTAAAGATGGGAAGATGGGAGGAAAAAGGAGTCAATTCTGCCATCTTTCGGGGAAGAGCAAATACAGGGAGCATAAGCATTTAAGAATGAGAGTGAAGAGGAGTTGTTTAGAGAAACATTGACTCCTACATAATCAGAGTAGGGGTCAAGTGAAGAAAGAGAGGAGGTAGAAAGTTCAGAGAAGGATAATCCCTGCCTGACGAAATTGATGATGCTGCTGCTAGCATGTGTGGTATCAGTAGAAAAAATACCAGACCGGGAATAGATGCGATTAGATCGCAGAGCAGAGAATCCGAAAAGAAGAAGATAAATTAAGGTTAGATTTCTGAATACAAATAAAGTCAACAGAATGAGACAAAAAAAAGTGGAGCAGTTTAGTCCTCCTGGCTTGGGACCCCCCGCATTCCATTGAAGAACCCTGATTGAGTCAAGGGGAAAGAGGAAGCTGGAGGTGTAGAGAAACAGCAAGGAGCAAGAGCAGTGCTGAGGGTGCAGAGGTAAAATACGAAGTGAGCGGAAAGACGAGGATGGAGCAAAAGTGATGCATTAGCAGAGGGGGCCAGATTGAGCAATAGAGGTGTACAAGCTGGAGAAGTCTGAGGAGGAAGTCACAGTGTTTGTAGGTATGAGATCTATAGAAAAAACAGGGATGCAACAGGGAGGGCAGCCTCAGGAGTGAGAGCTGCCAAGAGTTCTGAATCTAGAAAAGAAGAGTAGTGAGCACTTTAAATGGACCTATTTGGAGCAGGTGCAGCATTACACCAGCCTACCCCACCAGGTCACATTTCCAGCACACACTGAGCAGAGAAAGATGGGGCAAGGGTTAGGATGAACGCTGCCGCTCATCAGGAGAATGAGAAGACGGGCAAGAGAAAGGCAGGAGAAGAGAAAAGACAAGAGACCGATTTTGAAGGGACTGTTTGCTGCCCTTCTGCAGTCGTTCAGGAAGAAGCAAGGCGAAAAAATGGTTTGTGTAGGGAAAAGTGCCCGGGGTAACTGGGACCCTCGGGAAGGCCAACAGCCATTTTGACCCAATCCAAATGATGTTTGGGACCGCATTACAACGTTGAGGCTGTTGTTGATTGGTGCAGTCCAATTTTGCTCGCTTTATATACTGTACATGCGACTGAAATTTCTCACTTCGATATTTAGAAAGATTAGAGTCAATACGTGTTTTGGGGATGGACAGAAGATCCGTATTGAAGATTAGAGTTAAGTTAGTTCACCATACAGAGGGAAAATCCGCGCTATATTTTTGTAATTTGTTGTTGTGACGGCAGGTTATTATCGAGAGCTGTAATATATAGTGTGGTTGATCCTCGCGATTGCAGCAAGAATCGGATGACTCTATTTGAACTTGCTGGACAGCTATAGCTAACCTGATCTGTCCTACGGGAGAACAGAAGCAAAACCAACTCGGGCGAAGAAGCAAGAAATCTGTATTATGCAACAATAGCTTTACAGAAAGCAATAGGCAACTTGTCCTAATTAGCGTTAAAAGCTGCTAATTCATCATCTAAAAATAAAGCAAAGAGGCAAGCAACACACAACTACGCGAGAGTCAGAAAATGATCACAAACCCTATAACTACAGTTTACTGCACTAAGCATAGCCCAGTGGGCCAGATAAGTAAAACTGATAAATTTAGTTTACAAACTAGGTTGGCGTTGGTACCGGTAAGAAACCTAACTAAGATAGGACGGTAGGAGCACTACAGTATGGCCAAGAGAAAAAATTTAACTGAGCTAACACGAAAGGTAAATTTCCAGTATAAACTAGCTTCTGCCTTGCCTCAACGAAAAAATATAAAAACTATCAAGCAATGACCGCGCTGACCAAAACTGCGAATAGTCTCTGAGACAAAAGCGATAACGAGTCCGTCACGGTAGCGAGTACGATTCAAACACATGAAAGGAAAAGGCAATAAAGTAAACAAGGCGTCAATGATAAATAGATTAACTGGACACCACGAAATCTTACATATAGTCATACGATTTAGATCTGAGAAGCATTAGATTAACTGTTGTAAAAGTGGTTGTAAGTAGTGAAGGAACTTGTAATAACTGTTTATTGATGATTTTTTGAATTGTAGTAACAAAATATTTAATTTTCTTACAAGTAGCTTGTGATTTCTAAATTTTCGTTTGTGGGGGTTCCGTGACAAACGCGAAAGTATATCACTTCCATGATGACAAAAAGATTGAAGAGCACTGTTCTACATTTAACACGAATCCTAATATCTAAGAAAAAAAGAAACACAGAGTAGTTCGGAACAATAAGCTTAAGCGAAGTACGTAAAGTAATAGCAATAAATGGATAGATTTTTGTCCCCTCAAAATGATAAAGTGTAATAGAAGGCAGGCTACAAACCCACAAAAATTTTTAAAATTGTCAACAATCGTTTTCTCATTTTTTGATAGCCGAAGCAATAGATGTGGAAGTGAAAGCGATTGACGAATTAGCTGCTTCCACATTCCTGGTTAAGAAATTACTATGCTTTTTTGACTTGCTGCACAAAATGTCTGATTTTGAATCCTGTGCTCAGTATAACATCAACAAGCAATAGAAAATCATTGAGTACTGGTTCCACTATCTGAAAGTAAATAAATTAAAATATGCAATTTATTCTTAAACTGTATAATTTTTTTACTTAAATGAATGCAATAACTAAAGTCAGTGCAAAACAATGCACAAAACAAATGCAAAACAAAGATGCACTCTCAATCATGGAATTTATTGTTATATTAACAAAATATACTGCAGAAATTGCTGGTGGCTAGACTGCAATTTTCAAAATTTTTTGTTACTGAGTGTAAAGTGATGCAACCCAATAAGGTCGAAACTGGCTGCGAGTGATAAATATGATGCTATAGATTGCTGTATGGTACCATAAGATGTTGGTTATCATTTTTGAGTAAAATTTTTCATTTTACCTGATTGCTTTTTTAACAACAGGTATCAACTGGTCTCGAAAAATACAGCCAATAACCTGTATTTTATATTTTTTTACAAACATTTTTGCAACAGAGCTAATTTTTTGTCGTTGTATGTTACTTAAGTACATTTTTTGCTATTATATTTGCGTTCTGAAGATTGTAATTTAGATGCATAAGTAGTTAGCTTGTGTAGACAATCTATTTTTTAATACTATCTAATAAATCAATATATCCTAACCTTTGTTTGGCATTATCCACTTTTAGTTGCAACTAAACGTCTGTTTCTAAGGACAGCTGTGTAGATTTAAATTCATCAATCTTCTTGTTTGTTTTTGTAGTTTCCGTAAAAAAATTGTGGAATACAATTGTCACAGAATCGGCTTCGGAAAGTAAACAGAAAAAATTTTTGATTTCTGTGGCTGAACTGAACTAGCTCCCTTTTATTTTCGCGCGTCTTGTATTTTCTGTTTGGCATTTGGCGGCTTGAGATTGAAATGCGACTCTCGGGAGTTTTTTCCTAAAACCGGGCGAGATTTGCATTCTAATTAGTAATTACCTTTCCTCTAGTTCCAAGCAGTAAAATAGTAACATTTTTTGGATTTTAAGTTAGTTGCTTAATTTGGTTGCTGCACGAAGTTCAATTTGTTTTTCTGCATTCCGCTTTTTTTGAAAAAGCCCTCAGTGGATCTGCTCTTTTTTTTTATCAATTTTGGAATTGATTTAACTGAGTTTTTTGGATTTGAAATTTTCTTGTACTAAGCTCTCAAAATAAAGAAGTTTTATTTAGTCGTTGTTTGTGAAGAAGGAGCAAAGGCCCTGGAGCTCCTCCCAGGCACTTGTGCACAAATCTTTGTTGTTTGAGGATTTGTAACTACAACATTATTTGGATCTGAAACCAATTGGAATAAATTTTATGCACTGGTAAGTAGCCTACTGCAAAAGAATTAAATGACACATTTGTATCCCACTAGGGCAACTGCACTGGGTAAGTTTGATGCTATAAATCATTGTTGCTACCATGTAGCATGTTATCATTTTGATTGAATAAAAAATCCGACTTGGCCTTTGCTGCTCTGAAGAGCATTACCAAAACTATGATGTCGCAAATGCGTGATTGTTATGTAATTTAAAATGGTCCCAAAAAGGCTATTTATGTTTAAACAAGTACTGCTTTGCACGAGTTGTTTTTGTTTTTTGCTTGTTTATTACGCTTATTCACCAGTTACTCTAATCCAGCAGTCATTTTTGTATCCATATAACCGATTAATTATGAATTTTTTATGTGACATGTTGAGTCACTGAGTAGTTAACTTACAGATTTTTTAAATGCATTGTCGTTTGTGCAATGGTATCATTTATGCAGTCAGTGCAATTGATGAAAAGCAAAGCAGATAGATATAACTTTGTAGGGTATACCAGAACTGGTGCTGTAGCAATCACCAGTTTGGTTAACTAGCGATCGTACTTAAAACTGTAGATCTTTGCTGCAGCTTCTTATTGACCAAATTGTTTAACAAAAGAATGGATCCATTTATTAATGAATTGAATAGAACATACCAAACTAAATGAAACTAAACAAAACGGAACCAACTGAACTGAACTGAATTGCATTGAACTGAATTGAATAACGTAAAAGCAAAGTCAAATGATTTAAAGAATTCCAAAACATGCTTAAAGCAAAACTAGAAACTTAAAATGTGCCCTAATTAACTAAACTGCGCAAACAAAGAAATCAACCACAAACGCAAAAAGATAAAGTGATTCAAGACAACTTAGATCAACAACACTGTTAACATAAAAACTGGGTTCGAAACCGCTACAGTGCCATCATAATTCCATGATTTTCAGAAATGAATGTATTCAATCATTGGCTTTATCTGATCCCAGGTGATTAATCATACAGCTGTGGCGGAGTGAATTGGTTTGCCCAAGACGACAGAAAAAGGATTGCTCTGTTTTTCATTTTTATGGACTAATTTTCTTTATTCATTATTGAAATTGTGCATAAAAAATCTAAATCTGGACCACCACAATTGCACACATTTTATGCTTTTTTTCTGCTGCTACACTTAAAGATGCAAATATTGTCAAATTAAATAGAATAGCTTTATATTCATAGTGTTTATTAAAAACTTGTGTTATCGAATGATGTATGGGTTTGTTTTTCTTATAAGCATATCATGGCTTTGGCTTGATCGTACTCGACCAGTACTTTTGCTAGTTGAAATTCGGTTGCTTTGAGTGTAAATTCTCGATGCGCAATGACCGATAGCTCAACCTTGAAAGAGCTTACGTGTGATCAACATTTTGTGCGTCGTGTTGTTTACGTCAATGCTATACGAGGAACTCGGTTTCTTCTATTCCCCCCACCCCTCATAAATTGCTCTTTCTATTTTAACTTTTGCCCATATTGTCATTGAGGTAAACCTACGGGTTGAGCCCAGACCGGTTTCAATGCTAAGAGCGAAGATGTGAAGCTCACAATGATAAGATTTATGTTGGTTTCAAATATAAGCCCTCTACTCTCAGCAATCTTGGTCGTGGTGTAATCTCTAAATTTAATTTGAAGAACTGGTAAACTTACTGTTCTAATGGCCTCATGCTAAAATTTTTTAGTTTAATTGTGTTTTGCAATTTTTCCTTTTTTTTCTTCAATTGTGGTTTGTATTTATGTAGTTAACGATAACTTCATATTTATTAATGCAATGTTTTTTGTGAGATTTAGAGCATAGAAACAATAAAATTTGATCGCTAACTGTTCCAATACCGAAAACATAGCAGAATGCAACAGGTCATGTGTAGAAGTTCCGCATTGAGTTACTGATATAAATTTAGAGACAATACAAGAAGCTAGATTTTCAGACTCGTTACGGGAAAATTTGGTTGGAGAGGTCATGCAATTTTCTTTTCCTACACCTCCCATCTAAATATACTATCAATGTAAAAGAAATATGTGCACGCCCCCCCAAAAATATTGTCAGCCCTCCCGTTTCCATAAATCTCCAAAATAGGCAAAGAAATCACTTGTGCTAGGTTAATATCCAAAAAAGGCTTCAACTTTGATTGTATGGAGCAAAGAATTACTCAAAAAAGATGATCTTTAAAAAAGCCCTGACTTTGTTTTGAGAAATATCCTAAGTCCTCCAGAATTATCAAAAATAATCAATAGTCGTAGAAAAAAATATGTTGATTTTTGTTTGGAGCTAAAAATATCAAAGACGTCAATGACAAATAGTACGATATTTTGCATAAAAAGATTTTCAACTTTGTTGTGAAACAAAAATGCTTTTAGCCTCTCCCCACCCCTCAGAATCTTTGAAAATATGCGTAAAAAGCGTTATTTACGCTTATTTGGAGATAACCAAAAAGTCACGCAGAAAAACTTAATCTCAAAGAAAGTTTTCAATCTTGTTTTGAAACAAAAGTGCCTTTCCTTCCCCCCCCCTCACCCCCCATACACAATAAGTGTTGCGCCCATGAAATAAGTCAGTTGTTAGAAGTGTTGCGAGGTCAATCCTAATTCGAGATTTAATTTTTGAGAGAATTGAACCAATTTGTTCCAATATGGAACAAATCAACGCCTTTTTAGTGAAAAACACTTTTGGTGCACATCAAGTTAAATTCTGTTTTCAAAGGTGCCGAAACAATTTTTTAAGAAAGAGTTAAGTTGCAGCTACTTCAACTACCCTGGGTTCTATACACAATCTCCATTTTGTTGGTATTACCTGTATAGTTCTCAACGCAACTACCTACGTGCGGTTGTTGCAGATTTCAAATTAGATAATCGCTAATCTGACTGTCCTAGGTTAGCTCGCCAAATATAGCCTAAAAATCTCTTATTTTCAGCACAATCTCTTAGAGATAGTGTCCTAATATTTAGCTGCCTTATCGATCTCTGCAATTTTGGAAAAAATTACAACCTAAAGTGATAAAATGTTAAGAAAATGAATTGATAACAAAAACCTCCATTGAAATTCTATGCAAACAATGTGCTTTTGGTTCTCCAACAAAACTTTGCGCTGAAAGTGGTGAGGACGCACGTGCAATTGATCTATTGACAACTGTGACAAAGCTTACTTAACTTTTTTGTTTTAACGTGAAATATTTGCCAATTTTTTGTAAGGCAGTCCAGATTGTTGCTTCATGGCACAATTCAACGATTGTAGAGCAATAAAGAAAGTTGGACAAAATTATGCGCGACTGTGTTGCAATAGAATAACTGCGACAATTACAAGCCGCAACACTGTATATTTGTCAGGTAAAAACGTTTGCAGTATAGCGAAGAGACATCTACGATGCTAATTTAGAATATCTTTTCATTATTTAAGGTGAATCAAAAAAGAGTGAATAGTTTATTTAAGTAGGTGCAATGTGCAACCTATCTAACAGATGATATTCAACTATTCCACTGTGAAATCAACTGTCAAAAATGTGACGTGACATGTTTAGTTGAATTTTACTTCAGTTCGTCATTTATGTTTTTGAATAATGCCAAAAGCTAAAGCTACCAAAACATCTAATATTCAATTCGTACTTTAGAATTTTCCAAAGAATTGATGAAAAGTCCCAACAACAGATTATGTTGCAATTTGTGGAGCTGTACAGTTTCTTGCAACAAACACTTTCTTGTTGAAAGTCAACAGAATACGTCCAAACACCAAAACAAGTTAGGCAGCAGATCTGAGCTACTGATCCCACAAACTTCGCAAAGTTTTTTTGAGGAGCAGTAACACCAGTTTTGTAGAAAAGGTGACCAGGGTTTTTTTGGGCTTATATTCCTTTGTCTACGATACACAATAGACATTTCAAAAACTTATTTCACGACATTGCGTGGTCACAGCTTGGCATCTGAAATTACAGGGTGGGCAATAAGTCGCCACCCAATCATATATCTTATGTATCCAGTACGTCTGTGAGCTGTCCCTCATTCTCGCTGCGTAATACAGTAGACGCCACTTAGTATGACCACCTTGGGACCAGACCATTTTGGTCATAATATCCGAATAGTTATAAAAACCAAAGCCGCCATAACAGCTCCTGAATCGACGCCGTAAGCCACAAGAAGTCCAAATATTGTCAAATTCATCGTTTACCCGAAGTAACAGTGTGACATTGGCAGTAAAACAAAGTACAGTACTGTAACACTACAAGTGACGGTAAAATTATTACAGTGTGTAACAATATGTTGAAAAGGCGAAGTTGTAAGTGCGTGGCGGGAAAAAAATACTGTACTGTAACAAGAAAAATGGAGAAAATGTTGGTCATATTATCTGAAATTTGGTCATATTAAACGGAGAATTTTAAATGGAGAAATTCCGGACCGTACCAAATTGGTCATAAAAAGCGGCTGGTCGTATTATCCGTGGTCATATTAAGCGGCGCCTACTGTATAATGCGACGCCATGTTCCGTGAGATAATTTTCTCGCATAGAAGGTTTATTGTTCCGAATTCCGGGATAACAGCTACCTTCCATTTGTCATTAGAGTGATAACACTGTTTAAACACAATATCTTTTATCCCCAAAAGAAGTTATCACATGTTGTCAAGTCCGGACTTCTTGTGGGCCACTGTACAGGCGCTGGGGATGTTACTGAACCACAACCTATATGCTATTATGTTATGCTAGTATTATCAGTTTTTTCTTGTTTCTCTGAAAAACAAGAAAAAAACTTATAATACTGTACATGCATAACTAACTATAACATAACAACGTATGGATGAGTAGGTACTTATGGACCACCGTGTACTTGTAGAAAAACAGAGCTGAAATTAAGCGCAGCTGAGCTACAGAGGACTAGAAATGCTGTATATGACAAACAAAATTTTCTGGTTGTTAACGAGAGCATTCTTTCTGGCGCACAATATTTAAATTTTCTAGTTGGAAGCCTGGAAACGCCTTTTCTCAGTTATTTGTACGACTGTTAACCTCTACAAGTGCGCCACATAGCAACAGCATTGCCCACGCAGTTGACGAGGCTGTTAGATCTCTTGGAATCAACAGAAACTTTCTGTCTTTTATTGTTTCATGTTGCATAATACATGGTGGCTGCAGGTGCAATACTAAAATTTCTCTATCCTAAGCTGTTTCAAATGACATGTGTATCATATTTATTGTACAATTGCGCTATGAAAATCAAATATCTCATTAAAGATGTTGATCAGCTGATCGCAAAACTCAAATTAACAACAATTAGAATCAAAATCAAACACGCCAATTTCTACACGAGGTCACCATTATTGCGCTACGTCAGGTATCTGACTGTAGTCCAGCTTGAAACGAGTGCAATTCGTGTGGCGATCAGTAACATCTATCATGACAAGCGTGCAGCAGGGATGGCGCTATATATATGTATCAGGGAGTAAAAGCGAAAGTCAACCGGACCTCGGTCGCTTTCTGATCCTATTCAAATAAGGTCTCTGTGCCTGCCCTCAAATCTGGCTTCAAATTAGCATGCAGAAACCCAGTGTATTATAAATCAACAAACTAATATGAAACTAGGCCTAAACAGCGGCTAAATACAGTCCGCTAGCCCGATCCGAGCTAGCAGGTCGACTTCCTAAAATAAAACACAAATCACAAATCAAATGAAAAACAATGGCGGCTAACACTAATTCTTGCCTGGCGCGGGTAATACATTATATCCAACGTAATCTACCAGAGAGAGCTAATTACTGACCAAGTCGAAATTACAGCGCGAAAGAATGCTAACGTTACGTGCTATTATATCAAAAAACTACTGTTACTATCTAAGCTACTAAAAAGATACACGAGGTCTAAATCTAAAAACCAGAAATTGTGCTTGATCATCCGATCTAACCTAAATAAACGAGTTGAAGACAATGGATATGACGTAATGTATCTAGGTCACAAAAAAAGAAAATGGAGAAAAAAGATACCGCGCCGAGTGCCGCGGGAAAGGCAAGAGAAGAGAATGCGGCTATCGCTTACAGGGAGAAAAAGTCTCACGTTGCTGGCACAGTGCTCAATAACAACCAAGGTTGGAGCTTTACGGTTGCATTAGTTAATAAACTTACGTTACAACCAAGGTTAAAGCTTTAAAGCCCAAAATTATAACATAGTCACTTAGCTTCACAGTGCTCAACAGCAAGCTTGCCGGAGTCGCAATATATTTCTATTTGTACAGCCACAGAATAGACATTGAAACGTTAAAACCACAACAGTCTGTTTCGCCTAGAGGCTCATCAGGTGGTGCGTCTGCAAAATGCACATAAAGCTCTATAAAACGCTATAAAAACCGGCATAAAAATGTATAAATTATTTAACCAATAAGTGCAGTACATTTGAAAATTCAGCAACTAATGCAACTCGTCTCAGAAGCAAGGAGTGATAACAATAATTAAGCCGCAGATGGTGCTGGTTGATTGTCAAACTCAGAGCTCTTGAGAGGGACGGGATCAAAAACAATGTTGGTGCTGCGAAAAATTGTTTAATTTAAATTTGTTGGTGTGGCGGCATTTTCTCATTAGTTCGGTTCTCTTGTTCAATGATGTAGCGGGGCATGCTTGGAGAATAGCCCACTTGTCTGTGAGACACAGCATGCAAGCCCTTGCCCCTGGTTGGTAAGGGGTGGCTTGCGTGACGATTTCCCAAGTGATTTGGGAGCTTTTCCCATTGGTTTTGTCAAGACAGAATGCCTTTGAAAGCTCGGTAGCATTGCTTTTTCGTTGGTATTTCAAGCTCTGGCTGTGATTGTAGAAACGGGCTTCGAACTCCATTTCACAGCTACCGAAGTAGTGCTTGATGCTGTCATCAGATGTTAGTGTAGCTTTATACATGATGCCGTTTTCGCGGCACTTTCCTTTCAGAGGGCAGCTGGCTTTGACTCTGCAGTTGCACGGTGGTGTGGTATTGCTGAAGTTGGCTTTTCTTTTTAGCACGGTCTTAATATGCTTGGAAATAAGATTTGCCATGTTGGGCATGCAACTGTAGCTCAGTTTTACGTTGTTGTTACCGATTTTGTGCAATCGATGAGTGGGTGGAAAGTTTTTGGTTAGGAGTCGGCGGAACTCCCTACCGGTGTTGGTGCAAACGTGCTCACTATATAGTGGATTGAACCATATAACTTTTCGTTTTCTAGATCTTCTCTTGTTTGGGCGAGCACTCATTTCATATTTTAGCTTGCTCTTGTGCCCGCTCCTGCGCATGGCTTCTTCATACTCTGGGGTGGCTTTAGCGAATTCTTTGTGGTTGCATGAGAGAATGGAAAGGCGTTTCGCTAGCATAATCGGCAATTGTTTTTTTAATTATGAGTGGGTAATTGGATTGACTGTGCGCGTACAATGGGGAGTTATTGGGTTTACAGAATGGTCAGTATTATAAACTTGCCAAGGACCCCCAAGATAAACTTGCTAGCTTGCCTGTTCAACATATACTTGCCAAGTACCTCCAGACCATCCACGCATCACCAGACCTGCTCGTATCGGCAGATAAAACCACCAACTAATATAAGGTCAGCACTGATAATTACAACAAACTCCTGCAAGATGACATTCTGCCTAATACCACAAACACAACGATAACATTCGAAGAGAGATCAACTTAGAAGCAAAAGTAATCGCAGAACATCTGGAATTAGACGACAAAATTGAAATACTACCTAAACAACACGCCTTTTTATCGTTGAAAGAAAATAAGCCAAACTTTCAAAGCCACCCTAAATGCAGGTTAATTAACCTTTCAAAATCTAATCTTGGAAAAGTGAGCAAACAACTCTTAGACGACACAAATTCGGCGGTAAAAGAATCTACCAAACTTCAGCAATAGCGAACCACATAGGCTGTAATCACGTAGTTTAAAAACTTGTCCAATGAACAGAGATGCAAATTCCTCATTTTTGACGATGTTGACTTCTACCTCTCGATTTCAGAAAAGCTGCTTAACAACGCAATCAACCACGCCAAGCAGTTTACAGTTATCGATGACCATACCATCAGCATAATTTTCCACTGCAGAAGGCGCTACTGTTTAGCAGTGATGGCACTTGCATAAAAACGACAACGTTCTTTTTGACGTAACTGTGGGACCATTCGACGGCGCAGAAATATGCGAGCTAGTTGGCTTATTTATGCTCCATAATCTAGCGAATATCGTAGGCGCCCACAACATCGGCCTTTACCGAGACGATGGCCTCGCTATATTGAAGGACTCATCTGGACCCACAGCGGAGCGTACCAGGAAGAAAATAAAATTTTTCTGGAACATGGTTTGAAAATCCCAGCAAACACCAATTTAGTGGAAACAAACTTCTTGGACGTAACCCTAAACCTTAAGTCAAGAAAATACTGGCCATTCTGTAAACCCAATGACTTCCCATTGTGCGCGCACAGTAAATCCAACCACCCACTCATAATTAACCAGTTAAGAGCGTATGACGAGATACCTCGTCATGGAAAACTCGCTTTTATAGTGCCTATGACGAGATATCTCGTCATGGCAAATTTTCATCACGTTGTACTCGTTAGATGCGGTATCTTGATATTATGGAAGTGACGAGTTATCTCGTCATCATGTTAAATGCATATACTCGATCTCTGTATCTTGATAATTGTACTTTTGTGGTTTTGATCAAAATAATTCAATGTTTTTCTTAAGCTTCCATTTTTCTGAAAACTCGAAATCACTATTTTTGTCAGCTATATTCAGCATTCATAACTTCTAATTGTTTGTTTACCTTAAATTTCAATTTATAACTTTTAATGCAATACACTTTTGTTGATGTAGTCGTGATTTGTTTTACGTTTCTATTGCTCTCATGTTTTACCGACGCTGTGTTGTAGTGGTTAGAGCAGGGGTGCAAGATTGTGTAGTGGTTAGAGCGTCCACTTCGCAGTCGGTATACCTGGGGTTCATTTCCCTTGTCGAGTCATATCAAAAGACTTTAAAAAATAGTATTCACAGCTTCCCTGCTTGCCGCTCAGCATAAAAAGGGATAGTGTGGAGAACAAGCCGGCAAGTTTGCTTGTTGTGTCCTTGGGGAAGGCACTTAACGGGACGCCTCCACCTTTATGTGGCAGACAGGTGGCCCACCCGTACTTCCCCGGATTACAATTGTGAAGTTGCTAAGCCAGCATGTCAGACAACACTTGGGTACCCACCAGTGGCAGTCCGCCTTGTTGGTGGTGGGGCTACCAGTCACTCAAGACTGGTTCGAAATGAGCTGCCATCTTTCCCCTAGCCTAATTTCAATTAGGTTGACGGTATAAACCTGAATTGTCGTTCATGCCGTACCTCCATCCCGAGGAAGAGGAGAGGTAACCACAAACAGATTGTCGTTCAGATTTTTGTGTTGATCTAAAAAAAGGTTAACCCATGCAATTTCAGCCGAGACTTCAAAATTGGCCCACATCTTGGCCCGGGACATGTTATGAATTCGTCACAGGTTGTCGCGTTTTAATATAATATAATATTAATATTAGAACTTTTCGGTTTTATCTCAATCTTAAATTTCTTTTAAAATTGAGGCGACGTATGATAATCGCTCGGATAATTAGGTCTGACTGCAACTTAATAAAACTTGGAAAAGATTGGCTTCCACTAAAAACACCTTAAACCACTTTGATAACAGAATAATGTATTCACAGAAATAACCTTCACAACTTCAAGCTTCTTCGCTCAACGATCTCAGAACTAATCACTTTACCACACAATCAGAAAACCGCCAAAACCAATTTCACCAATAACTGCTTAATACTCGCCACGTCCACAGAATCCACAAAAAATTATCAAAAAAAAAAACAATAATCCTTCTTTGTTCTGTCAATCAATCTCTCTCTCTCTCCGGATGCATAACTTTTTTGTTTCGTCACTTCAGTATCATGTGACACAGCAGGATGCATCACTTTTGGTTTCGTCACTTCAGTTTATGAAGCCATAGCGCTGTGCAGACGAGAGGATAGTAGCTAAATATAAAAAAAACTGATCTAATTAATGGATAGCTGGTTAAAAAAAATCAAACGATAACGGTAATAAGCCTACTGCAGATGAACGGTAGAGGTTTTGCAGTGTGGTTTTGCTTTCATATCGGAAAACAATGAACACTGTCCACTTTGTTTGATTAGAAAAAAAGCGTTGGCAAGTGAGAGTCTTTAGCCGGCCAAGTTGAAACGATATCTTCACACCAAGCATGATTGTTAGCGCCACTTCGCTCTATGTGTACATTGATCCTTTGATAATGTGTAGAGTTAGTGCTTTCCGGTTACCAGATACTGTTCTTGGCGTGGTTAGCGATTACGTAATCTCTTTACTAGTCGCTATCCAGTTACTCTAGGTAGAACCTGTGCTAATTTAGTGTGATTAGTAGTGATGTATCTATTCATGATATAGTTAGGTATGGTAGCCTACAATGTATGGTATTTGAAGTGTGCTTCGTAGTGCTGGGCCTGGCTTACCTAGGCCTAGCATCTTTATCTATTTGCCTTTCTCCTTGCAGCTACAGGTTCAAGGTGTTTTAGTGGTAGGTTTTGCATGCATTGTTTGCGCTTACGATAGTTAAAATAGTGTTGATACCGGTGACCGTCTACCGTATCTATTGTTGCTGTGGAACCCAGCCTGCATCTCCCAAATTAATAATAGTGTATTGATTCACGTGGTGCATGCTGCTGGGTGCTGTTGGGGCATTGTAGTTGTTCACAGTAGTATAATATATTCGTTGATATCATATTCGTCTGCTGCTGAGCTGATACCGTGTCCATTCCCCAGGCTGCTTTACCCCCTGTAGCCCTATCTCAGATAGAATACGACAACTAGAAATCGATTAGCTCGTAGCTAGAGCTAACAATGATTCTCATCGCAACAGGCCTGTGGAGTTTTTTCATCGCTTTCTGCGAACATCGAAAAGACAAAGACAGTCATTTGAAAGTAAATGTGCAAATGAAGAGAAGTATACACAAGCATCGTTTGAGGCTTCCTTGTTGATTGCAAAGAGTAAGAAACTTTACAACATTCGCGAAACTTTCTTCTATCAGCTGCAATTGAAATGAATGCAGTTGTTCGCGGCAAAAAGGAGGCCAATGAAATGCGAAAAATTTCATCATCACACAATACTGTGTCTAAGCGAATTTCCAAAATAGGCAAAGATCAATGCGTGCAACTCATTCTACGAATTAAAGAAAGCCGTAAATTTACCATTCAGCTTGATGAGTTGACGGACAAAGTACTGAGCACCTCTCTCTTAAATTTCAGTAAGGGCTTGCTGATCTATCTTTTGAATCTAAGTTGCAGCTTGAATTTTCTGAAAACATCTTCACACTTTTTGGCTTAGCGTTAGAGGGGAATATCCATCATGATCTGATTCAGCGGTAACCGCACTCCTGCTGTTTGTCTCGACGCATCAATGCGAGTCAGCGTTTTCAATGTTGAGGGCAATCAAAACAAAATACCGTTTCAGCCTAAGAAACATTGAAACCCCCTTGAGACCAGTATTAACAAATATTGAGCCAGGGCTGGACTTGCTTTGTGGCAGAAGGCAGCCGCACTCATTACATTAAATGAGTTTGCTTTTTTGTTTTGTTTCCAATAAGCTACCTAAGTGTAAATTAGAAGGCTTTAAGTACCGTTAGCTTTTTTTATTTTTCGCCATTCAATAATTATCACAAATGCATATTTTGGATTGTTTATCACTTTAACCGTGAAGGGTCGCGGAAAATTTTGGGAGATTAAAAGGGGTCGCGAACGAAAAAGTTTGGGAAGCCCTGCTCTAGATCAATCTGGAATCGTATTATGTCGTAACAAGGATTGTGACGTAATAAAGGCGTACCACAGCAATCCACTTGCAAGTTTATCTTGGGGGTCCTTGGCAAGTTTATAATACTGACCATTCTGTAAACCCAATAACTCCCCATTGTACGCGCACAGTCAATCCAATTACCCACTCATAATTAAAAAAACAATTGCCGATTATGCTAGCGAAACGCCTTTCCATTCTCTCATGCAACCACAAAGAATTCGCTAAAGCCACCCCAGAGTATGAAGAAGCCATGCGCAGGAGCGGGCACAAGAGCAAGCTAAAATATGAAATGAGTGCTCGCCCAAACAAGAGAAGATCTAGAAAACGAAAAGTTATATGGTTCAATCCACTATATAGTGAGCACGTTTGCACCAACACCGGTAGGGAGTTCCGCCGACTCCTAACCAAAAACTTTCCACCCACTCATCGATTGCACAAAATCGGTAACAACAACGTAAAACTGAGCTACAGTTGCATGCCCAACATGGCAAATCTTATTTCCAAGCATATTAAGACCGTGCTAAAAAGAAAAGCCAACTTCAGCAATACCACACCACCGTGCAACTGCAGAGTCAAAGCCAGCTGCCCTCTGAAAGGAAAGTGCCGCGAAAACGGCATCATGTATAAAGCTACACTAACATCTGATGACAGCATCAAGCACTACTTCGGTAGCTGTGAAATGGAGTTCGAAGCCCGTTTCTACAATCACAGCCAGAGCTTGAAATACCAACGAAAAAGCAATGCTACCGAGCTTTCAAAGGCATTCTGTCTTGACAAAACCAATGGGAAAAGCTCCCAAATCACTTGGGAAATCGTCACGCAAGCCACCCCTTACCAACCAGGGGCAAGGGCTTGCATGCTGTGTCTCACAGACAAGTGGGCTATTCTCCAAGCATGCCCCGCTACATCATTGAACAAGAGAACCGAACTAATGAGAAAATGCCGCCACACCAACAAATTTAAATTAAACAATTTTTCGCAGCACCAACATTGTTTTCGATCCCGTCCCTCTCAAGAGCTCTGAGTTTGACAATCAACCAGCACCATCTGCGGCTTAATTATTGTTATCACTCCTTGCTTCTGAGACGAGTTGCATTAGTTGCTGAATTTTCAAATGTACTGCACTTATTGGTTAAATAATTTATACATTTAGCAAACTGCAGACAGTGACACTGTTTCGACCTATCAGGTCTCTTCAGTGCAGTTGGTGACCAATAAGAAGCTAGAGGCTTTTAATAAAGCATAGCTTAGACCGTCACACTTGTGGGACCAAATACTAGGTCCACTGTAGTGGATGGTCTGTCAACCTCTGCGAAGCCGTATCACTCGTGAATGAGTGGCGGTTGTCGCAGGTGCACTACGTCTAACGACTGCTAGAACAATAGTTTATGCCGGTTTTTATAGCGTTTTATAGAGCTTTATGTGCATTTTGCAGACGCACCACCTGATGAGCCTCTAGGCGAAACAGACTGTTGTGGTTTTAACGTTTCAATGTGTATTCTGTGGCTGTACAAATAGAAATACAGTTATGTAAATATATAAAAGTTTTAGCGGGATTCAAATCCGCGTTTTTTAAGCTGATCTTCTCGCATGCTTAGGCTCGCTGACATGTGGCCACGCGCTGCCAACCTATGCCTTCAAACACCACATTTAGTTTACAATCTGTAGAAGGTCTTTCTATGCCAAACCACGTGTTGTATGATCAGCTTTAAGTAAGGATATCAGTTTTAGTCTATACTGGAACGGTTAGCTGTAACGTCAAAACGAAATTGGTTCAAAAGTAAACAGTACGTAAGTCTTGTGCTTTGTGTTAGATTGTTTGGATTTGTTTCGTAAACAGTCTCATGTAAGATATTGGGCAGGTCGGGGGCCACGTAAAGTGCCTTGCCCTCGACATGACACCAAGTGATGACGATGCGTTTCAATTATTCGTACTTTAGGGATGGTCCTGCCTATTTTGCCATACTAACGTTGTTTGGATCGTGACTCTTTGTAAAAACTCAATATATATATATATATATATATATATATATATAATAAATATATATATGTATGTATATTCTATTTGAATAAGTTGTCACTTGATAAGCCGCTTGGCAAAACAGTTGTATTGGTTTTGGTCTTTTATCTTGACGTGTAGTGTTTTATATCATTTAGCTAGAGCTCAATAACGATTAAAAAATAAATAATATTCTATAGCTCTAACCTTGGTTGTTATTGAGCTCTGTGCAAGCAACGTGAAATTTTCGCTACCAGATTTATATGTACCAGTATACCAGTCCACCATAAGTAGCTACTAGCAATATGTTTTCTCCAGCTTGTAAATCTATTTATTCTTGATTTTTTTATTTCTCATGACATTCAAAACTGAAATCTTATATTTTTATTTTAAGGCATATAAGAACCCAAGGGTCACATTTGATGCTTATGAAAACCTAACGGATGTATGTGTTGGTGCACAATTTCAACGGAAGTTGTGGATGGTCCGTTCTTTTCGATGGAACAGTGATTGCACAAAGTTATCTGCCTGTGCTACAGCAGCAGATTTTACCGTTATTACAACAGCAAGATGGAGCAAGCAGTTTGTACTTTCAGCCGAACGGGGCACCGGCCCATTTTGTTAAGCTTGTGCAAAACTGGCTGGATGCCAATCTGCCTAATCGATGGATTGGCAGGCGAGGACCGCTTGAGTGGCCTTATCGTTGCCAGATTTGTCCCCACCTGTTGTTTTCTGTGGGGCGTTTTCAAAGAGAAAGTCTACTCAGCAAAGCCCCACAACACTGCTAAACTTAAGTAACAAAACCGAGCTGCCATTGCTGAAGTGCCGTTGAAGCTGTGGGTAAAGTATGCTGCACAGTCTCTGAAAGATTAGCAAAGTGCGTTGAGCTCCACCGAGTGCACACGGTGCTTTTGTATATATTATGTTTTATATTACAACAAACTTTGGTATAGCTTTTGCTACCTTCTGTATTGTACAACCTTATTTCTTCTATGCCCCACTTATCATTTTGAAATATAAATATATAATTACTTATGGCGGACTCTGTAGGCTTATGTATAACCAAGGTGTTGTTGGTGACTTTCTGTTTGTGGTTTGTAGTTGAAGTTATTGAGGTTGTTACATTCTGTACCTTTTCAGCATAAATTACAGCTTTTGTTCAGCCACGTTTTTTGCGTCAAATTTATGACGTCATTTGCAATCTTCCTTTTGAAAGAGATTTCAGAAGCCTTAGTAAGGCAGTACAAGTCAAAAATAATCCACTCATGAATATCATGATCGAAAAAAATCCTCATTTTCGAAATCTTATTAGCGGAATTGCGCTATAATCAATTTGCACTCTGCAATTGCAGCCTGGCACGGTCTTGCATATTTTTACGTTTTCACATTGTCATTGCGTCAGTTCAATTCAGTTTAGAATGACGCAGGTTAAGGTGTAAGTTTGCGCTTAGTGAGCAGGTTGTGACTAGCAATGGAGGTCTTGTAGTACTTAATAAGCTTGGATGCCATCTGCAGTTTTTTGTTGAGTACTGGTAAATCTATAAGTGAGGTTATAGTTCGAAGAATTTCTATTTGCTTTTGCTATTGCAGTTTCAATACTAGAGTAACAGTTGCATATTAATAGTGACAGTACAATTAGCTTATATTTAGTAAAAAGCAAGTTTTAGCCTTAGCTTGTCAAAGAGTGAACTGTGAAAAGTTTTGGACTGAAATATGGTAGCAGCCAAAGTATGTTTGGAGTTCTGAGTTCAATAGCTGATTGCACAGTTAAGCATCTGTTATGCTTGAAGCTTCTCAAAGCAGCTAGGCCAAATTGCAATTATCATGTTTAAAGGAAAACTAAAATTAAGAGACCAAGCTAGTTAATTGCACTCATTTTTTAACTTCACACAGTCATACATGTAGCTTACCCATATTTTAGATTTTTAACCTCTTTCATGTAGCTTACCGGTATTCTAGCATCAGCACTGATTTTATCTGTAACCTAGCTTACTAGTATACTTTGTAGTGTGTGTAATGTACATTATAGCTTGATACTGGTACTTCCAGTATCTTTATTATATATTTTTTAGGCAGTGGCCATTTTAACGTCAACAACATTTTTACCCTAAGAGGCTATTTTGCAGTGAGTTATTTGTGATTGTTCAATTATAATGATGTATTAAACATGTGACTTTTGGTCGTTTCTGATTGGTCAATTTTATTCACTGATTGAAAAATTTAGACCCTCGGTGTCCACTCCTCTACCCTGTACACTGCCTTGCAATGAACACATTACCCTGTACATTCACATACCAGGTCTACCCCTTCAGTGTACACTGTCTTTATTTCAGTGCCCTGCAAGCCAAGATTTAAACTCGTGGCCATTTTATTTCAAGACTGGTACACTATCTAAATGCCACAGCATCACTGGCAGAGTTGTAGCAATTATGGCGTGCATGTCTTGTAGATAAACACACATGAATGATTATGGTAAAATAGTCTCCAAGGGTAGAATGCTGTTGACAGCAAAATAGCTGCTTCCTATTTTTTATTTTCTTGGATTTATTGCCATCTGTTACCAAGCGTTCTCATTAGTACATGTATGTGATGTTCATGATGTCAGCATTGATTAAGGTTAGGGTTGGGCTGTTAAAGTTCGGATTAGGGTAATGTGGCTTTGCAAGACAATGTGCACTTTGTCAGTTTGTGGACATCTTGGGTTTGTAGTACCATATTTAGAAGGATCCCAAGTTTTACTGACCTTTGTTATCATTATGTGTGACTCATTCTGGTCAACTTATTATTATTATACTAAAGCAATGACCTATGTGCTCTAATTAATAGGCTATCTGATATTTGTAGTGTAAACTGCTGTTACCAAAAGTGCATATGTACTTCTCCTTTACTAGTATACAAAACAGGCTGCTTCTGATAGCTCTGATTTGAAACAACAGGGTGAATTCCACATGTTTTACTTAGTACAGTTGGCTCCGCTTAACTGGCTCACGGATAATTGGATCATTTGGTTATCTGGATCATTATTTTAAGTCCCAAATTACATAAGCATTTTCAACATAAAAGTATGCCACTTTTCTGGATCACTGGATTAATTTTTTTGTTTAAATAGATCACTTTTGCATGAAAACTCACAGTAAAATTCCACATTTCACACAGCATGTGTTTTTACGTTTCACACGACACGTGCTCAAACACTAATCATGTGCTCAAAACACCCCACATGCTATTCAGTAAATTTTAACAGTGAACTAAACATCATGCCGAAACGCTGTGCTTGGCAAAGTTGGAAAAAGCATCAAGTCAAGTACTTACAGCAGACTTGAAACAGATCACTATGTTACGCTTTTTTCAGCAGAACTAAAAATACTGTGCATTGTTTTGATTAATAAATACAGTTGTATTATTGATTCTCATTTCATTATTTATTTTAAGTTGGGTTTCTTTGTTGACTAAAAAACTTGACCTTTTTTTAAAATGCAGTTCCGTATCTTTTCGGCTAAGTAGATCATTCAGCTAACTGGATCAAAAGCCCTTGGCCCAAGGTGATGCAGTTAAGCGGAGCCAACTGTAATTAGTCTTGTTTATGCAGCAAGTACAATGGTATAACTAAAACCTACATGCCACACAACCAACACATGCCAATTGAAAAGCATCTAAACCCTACAAGACATGCTTGTCTAAAGGGTTTAAAATTGACAAGCCACCCATGATTATTGAAAAGCATTTAAAATCTACAAGACATGCATGTCAAAACTGTTTAAAACTCACCAGCTATTTTTTTCAAAAGTATTTATAACAAGACACACTTGTCAAAGGTGTTTAATGCCATGCATTTACCACAGAAATTGCTATGCCTCTGCATGTACCTTGCTGTTCAAAACCTGTCTGAAAACAGTTATGTGTAGTATATATGTTTATATGTATCTAGTGTGTACCAGTTATGTGTAGACCTACCTAAAGCTGTGAGGTTTTCAGGCTGGGAAATGATTACTTGTAGGGATGCACATTTAAAAATTTTGAATCCCTGAGATTTGAATCTCCATGGATTTGAATCCAGATTTGCATTTTTGATTGGGTAATAGGATCCAAAAATACGTAGTCATGAATCTTTGCGCAAACACTGGGTACATACAGAATTGTTCAGTTGCATACAAATCTGAAATCTTAAACCAAATCCTATCCAACTTAAAATAAAATTTTTATTGTAGTTTACATTTGTACAGTATTGCTATGTTTGTTGGTCATGCTTGCATTTTCAATAGATCATTTTAGTAAAATTCATAAATACATTGTTTGCTTTTTATTTAATTCTAGAATAGGATTTGAAATTGTGGATTTAAAATTGCTATTCTAGAATTAGCAATTCTACTTTGTTCAACCCAAGTTGTATGCAATGCTTTTTTAATTAAAATTTTTTTGATGCCTTTCAAACAATTGAGGCTCTCTCATGCAAACTTATGCTTCACTGAGTGCCATTAATTATACAGTTCTCCTTGTAGCTTATAGGCTGCTGCAACAGGCTGTGTTTGCATAAGATTTACCTGCCATAGGTAGTGTACTTTGTTTCTGATAGTACTAGCAGCCTGCTCTTCATTTTTTAATTGGCTGTTTTGTGTAGGCTTTCATCGCTTTTTAATTGCCTTGTGTGGCATGTAGACATTCTAGTATAATGCGCCTGAAAGCTAAACCCTGCTGTGTTTCTGCAACAAGTTAAGGCTGAGAATAAATAGAAACTTTCAAATATGGAATTATAAATTTTTTACAGAAATAGGGAAAAATGATAGAAAAAACAATTAAGTGATTTAAATGCATAGTTAAACTAAAATCAGTCTACAAATATTACCCAAATGGATTGTTGCATTTTTAGCTTTTTCAATTTCAGTACATTTCCAAAGTTTTGCAATATCTATGCTTTGGTAATTCATAGTTTTTGTGTATTTCTGTAATTGGGTAGTTTCGTTTTAGAATAGATTTTTGCCCTTCCATAGTTCAGTAGTTCCACATTTCAGTATGAATTTCGATAAATCTGGATTTTCACATTTTAGTGTCGTCTAGGACAAATGCTGTACTGGTACTTTGAAGCAAATGTTGTCACTTTTTACAAATTTACACTTTTAATCTTTTTGAAAAGAATTATACTATTGAGTGACTCAAGTTGATTGGCACAATGGTATTGTGGTTAAAGTATCTGCTTCACAATAGGTAGACCTGATGGGTTCAATTTTCTTGTATAATTATGCCAAAGACGAAGAATGATATTTGTAGATCACCTGCTTGGTGCTCAGCCATAGGAGTAATGTAGTGGGTGAAATTTGTAATTAGTTTTTGTTGTCAAGATTACAAAGTGTGCATTGGGCCTCAATTTCATGATAGGGTAGCCACTGCTGAAACCACATCTATGATGCAAGTTCATAAATGATACAGAGTTTCTATAATCAGCCCATTTAGGTGATAAACTGTGCTGTGATTTAGTAATGTATTTACTGGCATTTGTGAATAAAAAAGGTTTGGTATTATAAATGATTTATTTGGTTGATGGGTACTGGTATCCAATTATCTGGTTTGGTCTGTATTGAACAGTGAAGTAATCAGAGGGAAATAGTTAAAGGCTATTTTTTGTTGACTGCATTCATGTCAAAAAAGATCTATCTCAATTTTTAACTGAAGCAAAATTGCTCAAATATGAAGCCTTTGTTGAAATTTTTTTTTACAAAAATTCTTGTAAAATGCTGTTTTTAACATGCTTGAGCTAATTTATTTAGCAATTATTTATAAGCTATGTCATAAACAGTTTGGCAGTAGTCATTGTTTACACGCAGTTACAGTTCTTTGAAAAAGACTTCTTAAAAATGAAGTAAATCATCTTATATTAAGCACTAAACTTTTAATTGATTATCAATGGAATGCCATTCGAGCTTAATCTTGTTTACGTTCATTTTTTTTACTGCTGCACTATACATACATACCGTATACATTTTTTTGGCCTAAATGGAGATATATGCAAACGCTAATTACAAATAAACTGCCATTAATTTAGACACGTGTTGATGATAAATGGCATGCATGTTTGAGTTGGAAATAGATCAGTTTTCATAAGGCGGCATGAGGTTGTGTGAAATAAAGCACCATATTATAGCAGCAATGATCAAATGGTCATCATACATTCAAACCTCACAGTGACAGTGTTGTGTTCTTGGTAAAGTCACATTGGTTTGATTTCCTCCCTTTAGTGGATTGTATCATCATCATCATCCACTTGTCTCCTCAATTTTTGCGACTCTGTTTTTGTCTGCTTATAGGGGTCCATGTGTTTTTGCAGCCTTTTTTTCAAGCGCTTCTACTCTGAAATTGCGTAACTCAACTGTGCAGTTTCGTAGTTTGGCAAATAGATTTTCAGCTGCTTGCTCTAGCTGACAGCAACCATAGTTACAAGCTGTGGTCCCAGCCTTGGTCTAAAAAGGCGGTCCTGCAAGGTAGCAGGTTGAACAATTAGTTATCTTAGGGAACCACACATTTACTTTAGCCAGAGCCCCATTTGTCAAAGCAGACTGTACCACTAGTAGGTGGGGTTGACTCGACAGGAAAAAGTTTTATATTGTGCTTATAGCATATTTTTAACACATGCCATACCTGTTCATGCAATCCGGATTTTAGCAAGTATTGAATGTTGTGCCAAATAGTAAAAGCAGGGATTCAAACTCCAAAGCAAGTCTGAAAATTGTTTTTGCTTAGCGCTTAAGTTGGTGTCCTGCGAGTTTTGAGGATAAAAAAGTTTAAAAAATTATAAGCAAAACAGATGAAATATTTTTATACTAAATATTAGGCACGCAAAAAATATTATTTTAGTCAAAAGTAGATCTCTAGCAAGCATAGACAGTGTAGTGTGTGGTCTTTTATATCTTTAGCATCTTGGACTTTACACTAACTCGCATACCCACATAAACTGTTGATTTGACAATTTTTTCCTTAAAGCGCAAGTGTTTGGCCCAGGGGTAGGCAAACTATGGCCCACAGGTCGCATGAAGCCCCCAAATTTAGAGAAACTTTCATGAATTTAATTTAATAGAACAGGGTTGGCTGCACTTGCCGTACTGAAGAGCCAAAAACGATAGAAGCCATCAATTCTTAGTTTGAACTGATGCGTTTTCCATCTAAATAAAGAGTGATGACCTTTGTTTTTGGACACCATCATTATCAAAGCCCTGTAATATGTCTTTACAAGAAATTATTGCAAGATTTTAAGCACTGACCCTCTGGCAATTCTTGAATGGTTGATGTGGCCCTCGGCCAACTCTTGAATGGTCAATGCGATCCTTTGACTAAAAAGTTTGCCCACCTCTGGTTTAGCCATCAAATTTGTGTTCAATGCCTTTAAAAAAACCCTGATGCAAATTGGCATTATTTTAATGTCTCCAAAAAATAGTTTCATAAATGAAAAAATGTATCATGCATGAAGCAAAACTATGCCATTCAGTCGCAAATTTATAATGTTGATAACTGAACGAAGGTGGTTTGAATGGGGCTCATAGTGTTTAAAACAGTTCAAGATTATTATCACAATTTTCACTGAAATAAAGAATTTCAACTCTTCGGCAGACAAAATCTATTGACAAAAGTATACTAATTTGTGATTTCTGGCAAATTAAACATTGAATTATTTTAATGTAAGGGCCTGCTATTTATATATAATCTATATCATTACTGACTATCATCTGATTATTTTAACACTGATCCATAATAAGTTAATCACAATCAGCATCACGACATTGAGTGTAAACTCGAGTTACTGAAAAAGTAATTTATGTTTTAAACGGTTGTGTTTTTATTTTTTGGTAGACATTTTAAAGATGTCTACCAAAAAAATGAAGTCAGACGTTTTAAGATATAAACTGTTTTGAAGACATTTTATGAGCAAAGCATGTTGAATATCATTTTTGACTTTCATAATTAAAGCTCTTTTAAAATTAGGTATTGGGTGATAACTTTTTAGGAACCAAACGGTAATGATGCTGACATGATAAAATATTTGTCTTGATAAATTCCCCATGAGAAGATGAAAAACTTAAATGCTTTCTTTTATATCACGCTAGGTTTAATAAATTGTTAGTTATCAGTTTTTGGTTGAGTCAAAAGTTGGAAGATCCCCCTTTCTGGAATTTAATGATGTAATAATTAAAAGAACAACAATTGCAAACTGTTTACATTGCAAAGATATGGTATTATTAAATGGAGCATGACATAATATAAATTTTTACAGCTGCAAAAAACGTACCTACGTACATTTAAAATATAGAGAAGTTCATGAGTCTACAGGGTGGGCCGTAAATAACGCACCAAAGATTTAAAATAAATTGTGATGTGAAATAATGTAAATATCTTTTCTTTGGGTATCTGTTAAATTTAATTTCAATATCAGTTACTATAACTGTTAAATTTAATTTCAATCAAAGTTTTTTAGTTATGATTTGCCTTTTAAAAAAAATTTATATCATTTTTAGGGTATGCACTTAACAATTAAAGAACGAGTTGAATTAGTGTTAATGTCTGGTGCCGAGCATTTTGAGCATTTGTGATTGTACCAGCGTGTGCGTGTTTCTCTGTTCATTTGTTAAGTTTTGTTTTAATAAAAACGTTTGTTATTATTATCTGAATTGTTTTATATGCTTTGGTGCGTTATTTATGGCCCAAAACGTTTGTTATTATTATCTGAATTGTTTTATATGCTTTGGTGCGTTATTTATGGCCCACCCTGTATTTCACTTCACAGCCTGGGAATTGCAAAGCATAGCAACGTTTGCAGTGAAATTTTTGTATTTAAATATGAACCACAAAAATTTTGGATCATTATCTTTCAGGAAATAAAAGTTATAACATATCTTCAACATTCGTTGAGATATATCGTGTTGTAAAGCGACATAGACTTATAAAACACTCCATAGATTAATAGCTAGGAGAGGTAAGATGCAAAAATTGTTGTTAAATAGAAGCATTCAATTTTTTTCTGATAAAATGTCTTTGATTTTTCAGAGTTACCTGTTGTTTCAACACTTAGGATCTTGTCTTATTTCCGGTTAAAAAGCTCAGTTCGTGGCTTTTTTGATATTGTACTGACAATTTTGACGTGGGTAGTATTTCCAAATAAGGCTTTCCTGTGATCAGAGGATAAATATAGTAGTACTCACTTCAACAATCACCGCTGCTGTCGAATTGTCACTTTAACATGTTTAACTTACAGGTAGCATGTTTAATTGTCATTTTAAATTATTGCGTTACATTTGATCAATATAGTACCATCATTTTTTGTAGAAACGGCTTGTTTGTTGAGCAAAAAATTTTAGTTCGTGAGTAGGCTTATGTAAACAGGTAACTTTATTACTTTCACTTTAGGTCATAAATGTCTTGTTTTCTATCAGCTAACTTTAAAAAGCAAACATTTATAGATGCTTGCTATTTGGTCTGTGAATATTTTGGAACTTATTGGTCATTTTTTTGTACTTCTCATTACTACTTTCGATTGTAGCAGTGTATATCTGTACCAGTGCGGTAGACAGACAGTAAGCTACAATATAAGCTAGATGAGGGTATGCTCAATATTGTCAAATCTTTTTTTGCTGTCGTAAGAGAAATTTTTCTGCACCATCCGGTTAAAACTGTGTAAATTTATCCAAGTTTGTTTCGTAATAGTTAGATAAGTAATTTTTATGCTGGCATGAATTGAACCCCTGGTGTTCAACGAAACCATTCCATTTCAACCCGGTCTCTCATGAATGACAAAGTGTAGTTAATGAATCCACCAGATTTTAACAACAACAGTAAATACATCGACTACTCAGTGATCATAAACTGTTGGTTGGTATTGTGCCGGAGAAAAGTTTCTGTTTTTGTAGTAAGTTTTGAAATCATCAAATTCATTCTATAACTATGATTATGCAGCAAACCGAGTTCGATAAAAGTTTGAAAAATAATCTAGAGTTTTGGCATGCTTGTAAAAGTTAAGAACCACCGATTAATAGTGATTGAAATATCGCCAGCATACCCTTGATTGTATTTGCTTCATTATTATTTGACTGTAATGCTTTCTGTTTTTTCTAATGCTGCAAAGTAAATTATTAATTAGACCTGCACATAGGACCAAAATGACACATCAAATGAATGAATGAGATACTTTGTGAAATGTCGTGCACTTAACAACTTCTAATACCCAGACTTCGAACGATATTATCACTTCGTTCTCCAACTTTTTTGTTACCGCCATCACGAGCGATAGTCGATCAATTCATCACGTATTTTTATGCAAATCAGGCTTTTTAAAGCCTTTCATATTTTATATTCATCATGCGAGCTGTTTGCAAAAGTGTTTACTCGTATTAGTGTACTGGTCACATGCAAATAGCTTCGTAATCAGCTGTCATCATTAACTTGTGGTGTTAATCATAATAATCGTTATAGCTAAAGCGTCAGTTACTTCTTGGAAATGCATCGGCTCCGATTGCCATCATTGCAGTACAATGCTTTGGCAATAGGCTGTTATATGTTGTTACAGCCACTTCTGTTCTTTTTTTGAGCGGTTGCCTGGTATAAAGCCGCTTGCAAGATAGATGATGCAAGCTCAACGGTTACGCTGCGTTGGTAATGTTTTAAAATAAGCGGTTTTTAACTGTGTGCCTTTGCACGCGAATTAATATGATCAACACAATTTAGAAGCGAAATCTACATGTTTTACATGCGGGTTATGACTGGACATCTTAGCAGCAAGATTTTTTGAAATAAAAAGTATATAGTATACTGTGTAAGGTTTTTCTACCAAAGTGTTCGAAAAACAAGATTGCTTATATTAGTCTTTGCAGAGCTTTAAATTCTGTACCCGGCGTAAATTTTTTTCTTAAGTACTTAATATGATGCTGTTTTTTTCCAAGGAAGTATTGACACATTTTCTTTCAGAATATCTATAATTGTAAATAATGACTACTTGAAAGCTAGTCTGAGGTAATTTCGTTGCAATTAATTTGGAATACAAAATGAGCAACAGTGTAATTATATCTGGATGGCTGCGGAAATCACCTCCTGAAAAAAAACTTCGAAAGAACGTGAGTAGGGTGACAATTGTAACTATTGTTGTTTGGTTTATTAAAATCCCTTGGCCTCTCAAGAACTAGGTGAATGAAACACAAGCAACTTTGCTCGGTCAAGGTGTGGAACTGAAGCAGTTGTGTTATCAAATGTGATTGGAGATCTTGAAGTTTATAGGAATTTCCTATTGGTACCACCTTTTTGCCCATTGCAATACTATCTAAAATGACTAACATGCCTTTTTAAGCATTACATTTTGTTTCAAATAGAATTAAATTCATCTTGAAAAACCATCTGTTTTAAGGTTATATTTGGTTTGCGTATGTAGGGTGAATGAAGAAACGTGCCAAGGCTATCAGTGCCAGTGTAAAACTCAATGAAAGATTTTTTTTCTGGTATGTGGCCGGTCAAGCGTCAATCTGCTCATAGCCAGGGGGGAGCAATCTGCGGCCACAACGTGAAATTTTGTGGCCCTGAATGGCATATCTATCAATTACTTTTTGAAATAGCCAGCCTCAAAAAAATTGGCAAAAATGTTGCTTTGAAAGTATTTGATCTCATTAAAAAAGCGCTGCACCTCCTTTTTGGATGGACACTGCCACCATTCATCACTTCGATCCTTAGCTGTGCATAGAAGCATTATGACTTAGGAACTCTGATTGGCCTGCCAAATTTCCAAGGTACCTGAAACTGACCCGCCTGCAAGAGAGGTTGCACACCCTTTCCCCAAGCCATTCTGTGCCTAATCCCTATCACGACCTTGTGGCGCTAGGTAAACGAAAACACTAAAAGTAATATTTTCTAAAAAACCAGAAAAAAATAAGTAAATTTTTTTCTGCTTCGGCTTGGACAAATTTTGAATGTTTTAACCACCTATGTTGATTTGTTATTTATGCTGATGAAAAAATCATTTTAGTTATTGCATTTATTATACATACGAAGAAGGTAAATTAATATTAGTTGTAGCAAAACAAGCTTGAACGTTTTAAATCTGAAGTTTTGTGAACCAGAAGTGTTGTGTTTCAAAAAACCGGATATCTTATTGAGGTGAACAGTAAACATCGCTCATGTATCCTGATTGCTTTGCGCACGACAATCTCTGCTTTTACGTGAGGTTTTCGCTTTTTGCGATAACGTTGTCACGGTTAGATAATAGTTTAGTTTATCACTGCCGCTGTGGATATAACCCTGCGTTTATCTGTCTCTTTCTTGTGCCATAAAATCGTTCGAAAACGTGGTTAGCAGTGATTACTGCGACCCAGGTCTCAAAAACTGCGTAAAGACCTTTTTTTTGGAGATCAACTTATAGAAAGCAAAAGTTTCGTCTCGCCAAAGATTTCATTGTTGCTCTTTTCGCTTCTCTGAAATCGTTGAGGGAGAGGGAGAATCGCCTTTTATCTCATTTTAAATATGCCACTGTAGCGATTACCATTTTGGGTAACTGGCGATTCTACGTTAACTGTGGATCTTTGCTGCTGCTTCTCGTTAACCAAATATTTAGCACAAGAATGGATCCATTTGCTAACGAACTAGACTAAACAGAAATAAATTTGACTCAACCAAACTGAACGCAGTTTACACAAGTTTTCAACTGAATTTAACTAATCTGTAAAATGCTTGAAAACAAAATCAGAAATTTAAAATGTACCCTAATAAGTAATGTGCGCAAACAATGAAATTAACCAAAGTTGCAGAAAAAAGCGCTGAAAAGACAAGGTGATAGAAAATAACAAAGGTCAAAAGCACTGTAACACAAAATCTGGGTGCAAAACCGCTACACCACTGCTCAGTCCTCATCCGTGAGGTCTTCGTGACTTGCTCTTTGGTCCCGGTCTATGGTTTGAGAAACGCTAATATACCTTGTCGAATTTTCGGGACAACAGCATACACCTTGTACCAGATAACACCTTGTTAGTTTTTTTTGGTTTTGTCATGGTGTTCGTTATCTTTGTCTTTCATTTCATTTCCATATCAATGATAGTGACATCGCTCACAATTTTTGTTTCGTAGTCATGATACTGGCATCAGCCCAATAAGTTAAATCAGCGTGCTCACAAGCCGAACTCTTAAAGGTTTCTTCTAAGTTAAAGCTTTTTTTATATTACGGTATTTGGTAATGTTGCCTTATTTGTTGTGCCTGAATATGGCTTGTTTTTTAAAGCTATGTGAGACAGTATTAATCAAACTTCACTTATCAACTGGCTTGGTAACTTGTTTGCATCAAGGCTCTGTTATAACTCTACTGCTGCTGGAACTTATTCCAGTACTTACTAGACAAATTTTGTTGGCATTGCCTAATATAGATGCTCGGAGCTCAAAATCTATGCTGAGACTTGCCAGTTGGCTTTGTTAAAACAATGAAAATTTTCGACATTTGGCAATACTTGGCATGATTAACATCATTATGAAAGTAGTTGGTAAACCCCCTGAAATAACATGATATGGTGAGGCTATTTTTGGCTTTCTAAGCCAAAAAATACATAACTATCATTTACTTCATTGTAAACTAGGGTTGTAACGGTAAAGTGACTTTGTTTTAATATTAGATTATATTTTGGAGTATTTGTTTATTTAAGTCATCGAACTTTTGCGTGAATGTGATAGTCTTCATTGAAATACATAAAAGTCTGTTTAAGTCACTGTGCAACCTTGAAAAAATATAAGTAAGTTTTCATTTTCTCTTGGCTTGCGAAAGCTCATCCACAGTTACTTTCTGCGGTTACCAACTTCACTGGTGATCGACTGATCGTGTTTTCCATGCCAACGCTCTATGTATTGTAATACGTGTCCATTTATATTTGTATGTAAAATGATGCAAATAGCCGAACGGTAGTTTCTATTTTGCGCATCTTCTTTTTTATGTCTTCACCAGCTAGCATCAAGAGTAAAGTTATGATAGGTTATGATGGGTAAGCAAAGCAACAATAGAACATACACGCAACAGTAGAGAGAGGGAATCCCAAAATATTGGCTTTAGCTTCGCAAACACTCTCAATTTTGCGTTTCTGCAAACACAGTAGGCAGTGATATAGCCAGCTGAACATTCTTAGAGGGGGGGAGGGGAGGGAGAAATTACAGCTCTAGATTCATATAGGGAGATGACTGTTTTATTTGTTACTCAGAATTTTGATTAAAAACAGGTATTAGACAAAATTAAAAGTTTTTTTTGTCGTCGTAATTGACTTTTTGTAGGTACCAAAAATGTAGTGGCGTTAAGTATCTTGTGTTGGATTCTTGCATAAATAATTTGTGGGGAGGTGTCTAAATTGCCCTTGATCATATAGTTGCAATGTCATACTGGCTTTATTAGGATTTGTTTTAAATACTTAATTACCTTTTCATTTGATTTTAAAATAGGTCAGTTAAGTGTCGTTAATTACATAACGCAGTTAATGACTTAAGTAGTTTTTGACGAGTTTGTTTTAAGTTAACGTCAAAAATTGTGGTAGAAAGCGTATAATAATCTTATACGTCCTTTGACGTCATCGCGACGTCATTGCTTGAAATCTAGAAGTAACATTTAGGAGCAATGTTCTTTCGAAGGTTTAATAGTGTTGGGTTTTAACATTAGATATATGTGCATATATTACTTGCACCCATTTTTAGCGCTATGACTCGGCGGGTAATATAATATACCCTCAATTACGTTGCGATAGAAGAAAAAGCGATATGTCATTTTTAACTTGAGAACTTTTTGGTAGGCTTGTCGATATGCCGTTACGTCAGGCTTTTTATGCCAATTTCGTGATGACGTAATTTTTCTGATGCGCTATTTGTGTCTTTTTGCATCTTCTGTTGTCTTGAAGTCGTTCCGCAGGTGGTAAAAGCGTATGTGAGTTCTGAATGACGTCATATCACATGAATCATCAGACATGGAGTTTTGCTGCAATTAACAGGAATTCCTCTCAATTTAATTATAAATGGCGTTTGTAAAAGGCGCTTAATTTATCACTCGTCAGCTACTACTTTATCTGCAATTAATTCTCCTTTTCCAACTCTTCAATTTATGGATCATTTCAACAATGTTCAAAGTCTGCAGTCTCCATTCAAAAACATTGGTTCATTGCTCCATCTTAAACTGCCGTAGAGGCTAAGAATTAATGTTACTGAAACAAAGAAAAATTTTTGGAAGGTATTTTAGAGCGTGATAGAGGGGGCGCGGAATTAAGAGAGGCGATTATGTGATTATCCACTTAATTGTTTTCTGGGTCAGCCTTACGAAAGAAACAGTACTGAGCAACAACTGAGGGTAATTACACAAAATTGATAAACGGTTTTGTCCACTCCAATAGCACGACTGCAGTTGTGTATTATTAATCAAAACATTTGCGAATTTCGCGTTTAGAAGCACTAACCTGAAAAATTCTTGGGATAGTGTAATGCCAGGCACTCTCAGTACCTGCTGACTGGTTTTGAGTTTCCGAAAATGCTACCTGAATCGGAAATAAAGCTGTAAGGACTTTGTTCTTACTGACATTTGAGCTGCATATTTCTGACGTCAAGTTTATGTAATGATTTCTTGTGACTCCCTGACAAGTATGTTTTTAATGATTTTAATTACCAGCATTGCAAAATTAAATAATGGTACCTGCTTTACTTGTTGCAATTTGATTGCAAAGTTTTCAAGATCTAGACATTTGAATTGCTACGGATTGCGCATTCTAAATTCAGTTCAACACTATCAAATCCACCGGCATCTTAAAACCCAATGTACTGTTGGGCTTTTATGCTGCTCATCGATTTTATAGTACTTCAGTAAAGTCGAATAGCTTCTGTCACAACATCGGTATTTTTGTTATTATTAAATAGTTTTTGAAGGCTTCGAATATAAAGTTAAAATCTGGCTTTTACGACGTCAAATACGTATTTTATTTTTTGCTTTGCAACCAAATGACAACGACGCTAAAGAACACTACCAAATGAAAATCGCTGGTTGTCGCCGAACTCTAAAAGTGTTATTTGAAGAGCGATTTGATGAAATTAGTTTGGATGAGCATGGCCATCAAGGTTTAAAAAAAACTTTTAGCGTTAGTTGCGCTGAGAAAACCCTCGTGGTGTCCACAGCAGTGTAAGTGCAGGCAAAATATTTGACTTCTTTTACAATCAGTTTTTAAAAAGGGTACATGCACTGCTCTTAGGCACTTGCCATTAAAAATGCGTATTTCGCATTTGCAACAAAAAGTTTTTATGTCGTCATTTGCAACAGCGTGTGTAGTAGTATGCAGTATACCACTCAAAGAGTTTATTGTAAGCGAGATCTATTTAAAACCCTTACCTCTATGAACATAGCACGTGATCACCATAACCGTATCATACATCGATTTATTGAGTTATAAAGGTAATCTACGCGCTTTATATGCTTGTTCACACGAATGAGGTGGTTATTTGTAATAGAATGATACCAAATTTTTCATATCATTGCAAATATGGGGTTTTGGTTTTTGGTGATGACGGGACAGGCCCTGCTGATGAGTCCAAAAGGATGAAACGCGTCCAGGCATGGTCTCGTCAAATTACGGTAGGGGGCTTTTTTATTGTTTGCAATACTATTACATTGTGAAATAACCCCCTCATTCGTGTGAACATGCATGTAAAGCGCGTAGATTGCCTTTATAACTCATTAAATCAGCGTAAGTAGTAGTTAGTGATCAGCTTTCTGCTTCTAAAAATTTTGATTTCCCATAAGGGTTTGGTTAAAGACCTAGTTGTTTTGAGGACATTGCTATCAAAGAATTTCAACTTCTTTTTCGCTTTGATTACAGCGAGAGGGATTTGGATATTTTGTGATTGGCTTACGTTAGTGCTACATATTAATATAGAAAACAGTTTTTGGTATTGTAATTATGAAATTATTTTTGGCGCAAAAGTGATAAGTTATGCTTGCTTCTCGTGAAAAAACAATGATCATTGACGTATTTTGTGCCACAAACGTTTTTTTCAAAGTAGCCCTGGGCCAATTTGTTTGTTTTTCTTGACGATGAAAAGCAATATTCTTAATTATTTCTGCGCCACAAGACCCACAACAGACTTCTCAAGTAGGCGGGTAGCCGTAGGCCAAAGAGTTTAAAAGTCGAACGTTGTGCTTTGTATCGCGGCTGCTGTTCAGTAAGCATATTCTGACATTTGCTTAGGTGAGCGAAATCCCACCACTCACTATAACGATAACCCTCACATTCTCTGTTTGTTTTACCGCGCTTGTTTGCTGCTCCTTGTCACGTGATTTGAAGGCGAATTGTCGTCGCTCGTTAAGGTTCCTGTACAAAAAAAATCGCCGTCTGGTCGAGAGAATTCTGGCGAGAAGCGAAAGTTATTTGTTGCTGGACAGGTGCTTGCTTTTTAGGTAGCTAGCTCACAGAGCTTGTGAAGCCATCGCAGAAGACAGTTTTTTAACATTTCAGACAATTTTAGGTGTTGTGAATGTTTAGAGTAAGAGTTTAAGCAAAGCGTTTAAGGTAGTTAAGAATTAGAAAGTACAAAAGAAGACGTGTGAACTGCGGTCAAGTTTCGGGTAAGAAACTAGCATCTTTATATTTTTCATTTTGCTCTATTGAATATATTGCATACAATTTTATTACACAGTGACTCCAATAGTTTGTTTTTATTTGGAGTAAAATTGGACTTCGAATACTTTTATTCGTCCTCTATTATTATAATCCGGTTACGTGAAACTAAACATCTTTTGATATTTGTTAGCTACACTTTTTCAAAGCCAATTTATGACGTGGGAATTATCTTCAAGTTAGTAACCATGAAATGTTTTCGATCACCCTTGTTTAGTTTCTTCTGACGAAACTGCTTTCACTGAATCTTCTGTTTTAGGGTTAGGTTTGAGAGAGTGAGAGGTGCAGCTTTTTTAACCCGGGTTTTGTCTCCGTCAACGGCGGTGGCTGGATTCACCTCGTGTTTCTAGAAAGTGGGGGCAACCGCATTGCGTCACTTCGTTCTGTGAGTGGGGTTTTCCTTTGTTTGGTCCAATCTGTTTAATATATTTTCCAATTGCATTCTCCACGTCATGACCATGAGGCTAGCAGAAATTGCATCTTAGGTGCAGTGCCTCAGCAAAACTTGATAAACAGTCAAATACTTGTTCTGAATTCAGATCTACTATGCTCTTATGCACGAGGTTGTTGTGTAGAGAGTTATTCGGTTTGTTTTCAATGCTATCAGAAAACGTAGCTTGTTGCCGTTTGTTGACGGTTTTAAGTGACGAATTTCTGTGCAATTACGGTATTGGTTTCTTTGAAATACTGCGCGCTACTGCAAATGCCTGCTAATAGAATACGGTCTTCGCTGTGATGTAATGCTGGACTGATTTCCTTTTTTCTGCTCGCGTGGGTGTTTGAGTCGTCTCGCAATCTGCATGTTAAATGAAAAATAACTCCAGCCCATTCTGTATTGACTTGAATCGCATATTTAACCCCAGTTTTTTGGTGTTAAGTCTTGATCAAAATGATCCATGTTTAACCTTTCCTCTTATGCCACCTGCCTAATGCTCATTTCAAACGTAAGGTGCTTAGAAGCTCAGCAGTCAGACCTCAAGCGCAATCCAATGGATAGACACTTTTTGCGTAAGATTGTTATTGAGGCGACTTGTTTGGCTGATAGCTCTTATCTTAGGGTCAAAAAGTTAACGGTTAACAAAACGTTAGACGTACTGCGTGGACCTGGCGATAGAGACGATCACGTTTTGTTGACATGGCATGTTTGCTGATTAACGCTTGAAGGGCTCTTTTCAAAACAGTTATTGATCTTCGCACAATCAAAGTTGTAAGAATATGGAGCCGGTATTCAATTTTTTTTCTCTAATCGTTGTTGCTCAGTTGATTTTAAATAACTTTGCCTGTTTCCACCTCTAAAGAATGTTTAGATTAGCACTTCCCATGGTGTGGTTCGTATCCTTTACTGATTTTAACACATCCTATAACCTGTTTCAGACATTTATTCCACGTGAATAGTAAGCACTGAAATTAAGATAGATAGGATTTTCCACCTTCAGGTTGAAAACAACCCGCTTAGATTGTAATCCACATCGAGCCGCATCACCTTGGTGAGGTGTGCCTCGACTTTCCGCGAAAAGCTGAGCATATCATCGGTAAACTGGCTGGTAGGATGAGTATTACGGTCTAGGCTTGTCTGTTTTATTGTTTATCTTTGTCATAGCTGTACCATGTGTTCAAATGGCTTGTTTTTGACGAAACGTGCCATTGAAAAGCACAAAAAACACGGTACTCTGTATATTGACTTTATTATATCTGCATTGCCATTTAACCATGTAGTTCAAATCAAATGTCAATAGAGAGTTGTTCAATGCTTTTTAAGAAACATTTGCTTTGTGCCAGATTGCGTCATTTTATGATGTCATGTGATTTTGTGTTTATTCAGGCGTGGCGAAAGCGGTGGTTTGTACTGAGCTCGGGAAGATTGTCAGGCGAACCAAATTTGCTGCAGTATTACAAACATGAAGGAACGAAAAAACCAATTGGCGCTATTAGCTTGGATCAATGCTTGCAGGTAAGATATGTTTTATGCTTTTGTTACCAGTGATTGAAAGTTGTTGTTAGGTGAGATTTAATTTTGAAAGAGATAAGGGTGTGCAGCCTCCCCCCGAAACGTGTTCGGGCATTATCCATTTTAAATCCCCGTTTGCTGACGTATCTAACCCTCTCCTTTATAGTTGAACTCTTTGTAGTTTTTTAATACAGTTTTGCAGCTAGCCGATATCCTACTAGTTAAAGAAGATATATTTTCAGTGACGCAAAGTCGATTGATTATCACTTGCTCAAAGGATCTGCTCTTGGCTGGTGATGGACCATAGGCTCAGCGTTTCGACTTGATTACATCTGTCAAGATGAATCATGCTTTAGCATTCTTAGCAAGATAGTAGAATGGGTGTTAGAAACAGCATAGGCGCTGAAGCAGACCTTCATACCACTCCTGAAGTGTGAGCAGTCTATGTTAATATGCCTCCGGGCTTTAACTTATGCTAAAATCATGATCGATTGCACATTGTCAATTCGAAATAGTGAAACAATTTCATGCACTGACCATTCACTTGTGTGGCATTTCCTGAAAATTTAATTTTGAAACCTGTTTAAGCTGTATTGACGCTGTGATCGATGTTGCTGCTACCACTCCTTTAGTTGTATAGTTCAAGTTAAAAAGGATTTAGAGCTCCTGTCAGTGGCTTGCGTAGCGAAATTTAATGACGAAGTAATGGAAGGTCATGCCTACTTTTTGGCCTTACATTTTAGCAGGCTAAGTTTTTTTATATAAAATATGTTTGATTGTTTTCAGTACGCAATGCTTATCGAGTCGGTTTCAACTTTGATTTAAACTTGGTATAATGCTTTGCAATCGCAGTAAAGCCTAAAGATAACTTGTTGTTAGCTGATGCTATTCGATTGCCATCTCGTTTCGAGTTAATATTTGCGCTTGTCTCTTTTGTTGCGAATGTACTTGTGTCGCATAGTGTTAATACCTAACATTCTTAGCATTCTTGTCGGATGGCAGATTGCCGTAGCATAGATGTTGCGATAAAGCTTTTGTTTGTTGTTAACGAGTCGTTTAACTAAGCTGTCAACTGTTGAACACAACTCTCATTTCGGCGATTTCTTTTTCTATCGAGTGACAAGATTTGGCCACCAAATAATCGCAAAAAATGATTTTACAGAACATTTCAAAACCCGGAAAAAACAAAAGTATAAATAATTTTGTTTGCAGTCTATGATTAGTTTCCAAGGAAAAAGTCCCCTCTCAGAAATTTCTTTCTATTTATGTTTGTCCAACGCTCACAAAGAACATACGAATGTTTTTACATCACAAATAGTTTGAATTAGCACTAACTGGTTCAAGATACAAACACTATGTTATTAGCAAACTGCAGACAGTGACACTGTTTCGACCTATCAGGTCTCTTCAGTGCAGTTGGTGACCAATAAGAAGCTAGAGGCTTTTAATAAAGCATAGCTTAGACCGTCACACTTACATCTTTAATCTTCCGTTCCTAGGGAACAGTTTGCTGCTACCCGGAGAACAAATTGTGTTCAGACATGCTTCGGAGTTATCGAGTGCAACTTGTTTTCTGTGTAGAAGCAAATGCCGCCAGCACTGCCACTGCAATTAAAAATAAAGCTGGTTTTGCAAAAAGCACAGTAAAGAACTTATGCGGATTTTGAACTCTAATTCTTTCGATTGCGAGAGCGAAATAAAACTGTTAACACGATCTTATATATGCTCCCTCACCCATAATGCAAATAGTGACCACGTATTAACGCTGTTACACGGTGAACAAGCCTTTTACTTGTTTACAAACTAGTAATTGGTGCAATTATTTTTTCGGTCTCTTGCCTGCTAACAATTAAGATTGTTCAGAATTTTTAAAGTGTTGGCCGCCGTTAGTTTTTGATGATACCGCTATATTTGGATGGGTTACAGTTGGTTTCAAAACTTTCTTATCTAGAGATTGCAAAACTCTTATTTACTTGTTTACTTGACACACAGTACACCTACGAGTTTCTTGAGAAAAAAACAGAACGTGGTTGTCATAGGGTGTATAAAGGCGTTGGCTATTTAAACAACAGTAAATTGAATGACTGCAAAAACTTGCCGGCTGACAGCATTCGGTCCGCGAACTTCCCAATGAGAACTTCTGAATTAAGCAATTGTGTGGCTGCTTTCGGTTCTGGAAGAGTAAATTGGCAACAATGAGAATATTGAAATATTTAGTTTCGACAAAACTATATTAGAAATTTCGTGTTCCTGTCATACCTGAACGAAATGAATAGGTAAAAAGCAAACCAAAATTATGTGCCTTTCACGGTTTGCTTTTGATTTGTGCTTTCTCAGTTTGTGTTCAACTAGTTTCATGAAACGTTATTGATATAAATAGGCTGTAAAAGCTATTTTGTCATCGTCGCTTGCGCAGCTTTTCAATTAGTGCATGCAAATTTTGTTTTTGCACACTTGGCTCTTTTGCATGTCTGCAAGCCACTTGGTGCATTCGCACTGCACGCTTGGCTGCACGGAACTCTAATTATTGATTTTTTTCTTCAGATTGACGCAAACGTACCAGTGAAATACGATCGCAAAGACCATTCCCAGCAATTTGTCTTTGATATTGTGACAAAAAATCGGACCTATTACCTTGTAGCCTCCAGCCGACAAGAAATGACGTTTTGGGTTCGATACCTGTGTGATTTGTGTGGATTTAATCATGGTGAGCTTTATGACATAACTGCACGATGTGACCTGAACGATCGAAATCGATGTAGGCCACAAAGCGGTTTCAAACGATAGTGATTACGTTGATTCAGGTCTGGCGTGAATCCAAAACCTTGAGCTTCACTACTGTGAGCGACCCCTTTCAGTCGTGTGAGATGGTTGTTTTGCGGGATCAGATGTCTTGGTGCACTTCGAGCTGCTTAAAATATAGCTGTCAGACGAGTTGTCCTGTATGGGGAAAACGTGACACGGAGTTGAAGTATCTGGCTAGCAACTTGTTCCTCTGCATCTCGCTTGCATTTCGAAGCAGTTGAAAAGTGTCTCTTGGCAACAAAGTTCAATGTTAAAGATTCCTAAGGAGGTGGTTTAGCCATGGCCAAGAACATGGTGGCATTGGTATGGCATCGCAAGCACGGAATGGTGCAAAGAATGACCGTGGTCGGCTGCAGAGCCATTATCTATAGAAATAAGCTTTTTGGCAGTGCTTTTCGATCTTTGCTAATACAAATCGCACTTCTTAATTTTGCAAAAAGTTCGTCCGTACTGACCAACCTTGGTTTGTTTGCGGCTATTCATATTCCTTATTTGTGGAACAACGACGGAGTTATTAAACATAACACAATCGTATAAACCAGGCCCACTTTCGAAGTCCTGGGAAACCTTTGTCCGATTGTAATACTGGTTATTGCAGCTGTTGAAGCTTGCTGAAAACCACCATGCTCACTAAGCCTCTGTTAACGGGTTTTCAAAAAATAATACAACAAATGGTGCAACAACATGTCTCCAGTTTTGACAAAGCGCATTCACCGTGGCAAGTCTGTATTTAAGTATGCCATCCTGTACAGTGCAGCAGTTGCATTTCTGACATTTTCAACAAATATTCGGTACAAAATAATGCGTATTATGTATAAACGAATGCGGAACTACACTACAATTTTAACGTTAAGCAAGCACTGTGAAATGTCAAAACTTGTCAACACAAATTGATTAGGACACTCAATTCCCATCTTCACCGTGCTAGTCATCCACTCTATGGATTTTTTCTTCCACACCAGTGAAAAGCACTAATATTCCATTATAAAATTGCTGGTTGGCAAATAACTTTCTGAGTCGCAAACGTTTTTTTGTGTCCCCAGGAAAAGAGAGTAATAGTAGACAACGTTACATTTTACTCATTTTTCATTGTATCTTTTTGTCTAACAGACAACCCCAACGATCAAAGCGATCTGGGATCCCAGCAACAAACATTCAAAGCTGCTCAGCCAATGGCTGCTAGAAATCAAAATGGGACTTCTCCGCTACTGGATGACGAACAAGAGTGAGTTGTCAATATTGTGCGTTGTGATATGCGAGAAGGCAAGAGAACGGTAGTAGAGAACTTTAAAAGAGCTTTGAAAAGACTATCTTGCTAAAAACTTGACATGGTGCTTTCATTAGTGGCGATATCTTAGACTTAAGAAAGAGCAATGCTTCAAAGCCTTGCTCCATGTGGCTAGGTTAGTTATTGGTCTCGTTTTTGCTGGTACAGTTTCGGTTTGTGGCGCAAGTTTCTGCGGTTTGGGAGAATGATCTGAATTTCGACAAATGGCGAAATGGAGGTCGAAAATGGGTCAAATCAGCTCATACTAAAAAAATGAGGTGATGAGTAAAAAAAGGCCCTTAGCAAGTAATGGTGAGTTCATGAATTGCTTCTGGGATGTGGTTCGTGCAGAAGAAATCCGAAATATCGCCTTGCTGTCTGGTTTCATGCTACAGAAATATTGCAAAACGATAGCTAGTTCTTCCATTTGACGAAATACCGCCACCGAACAATTCGAAGCATCACAAAGCCACCGAACATCACGAAGCACCCGTGCTTCACCGGGTTACAATTGTGAAGCTGCTCACCCAGCATGTCGTAAGAGGCGACTCTTGGGTACCCACCAATGGCAATCCGCCTTGTTGATAGTGGGGCTACCGGTCTGTAATTTGCTTTCATGACTGGTTCAAAATGGGCTGCCGCTTTCCCCTCAGCCTAATTCAGTTAGGTTGACGGCGTGAACCTGGATTTTCGTTCGTGCCGTACCTCCATCCAAGGAAGAGGAGGGGTAAACCAACCAATCAACACCACCAAGAGTTTTTAGCTGAGCAGTTTTTTTGCTTGCAAGTAACAAGAAAAAAACCTACATTAGGGAAAAGTGTCAGCGGCAAGACAATCAATAAAGGGCGACTTTTAGAGTCGCATTTACTCGATCTAGGTTTGCTTTTAGTGTTGTGTGTGTTTGCCCCTCATCTATTTTTTAGATTGAGGCACGGCGTAAGCTTGATTTCCGCGTTTATATCACAAGCTCAATTAAGATCAAAGGATAGGCGAAACTGGCAGTCTTTGAATGAAATGTGAGCTTAAGCCTTATCACCGACAAGGCCGATTGCCATTGATGGGCCCCAAGAGTCGTCTCTTACGACACGCTGGGTGAGCAGCTTCACTTCAGCCTGGTGAAGCGCTAGAGCTTTTATTGCTTGTTTTTATTTCAGTTCTATCCTAAGTTTTACTGAACAGCTTCAAGCGTTGCTGAAGGTTTTTTCACCGGTGCACTGGAGCTGTATTTGTTGCTTGTTTTCGGCCCTGTTTGGTAATGACCACGTCGTGCTAAATGCGTAAGGCAATGACTGATTGATTTTCGCGTCACTGCCTTCCACATTCTGTCTATTTTAATTAAGTTTACACTTGTGACAAAAACGTTGTTTGGCACGGGAGGCAGTGTGTTTAATTTTGCTAAGTGCTTTGCTGTGTTATGTTTTTGTCAGGTAATGCAATTTCAACACGTTGCGTTGCCAGTGTACAGAAGTTGTCATCAAGCAATCCCAAAGAATCTCGTTCCTCTGATTATAAGAGATAAAGAGGCATGCGGAACAGTAATTTATCTCTAGATGAGATGCTTGTCTCGATTAAATTCGGTCAATGATATATCAGCACCCTTGCTCATATTGCAGTGGACAGCATTGGCAAAACCGACTTGGGGCTCACCCGAAGTATAGGAAGGTCATGCTAGAGTAAACTTCATTATTCAAAGGCATACCGGTATCTAGGTTAGCGTGTTTCTCAATGCCTTTTCATTCTAGTAGATAGAAACAAATCGGAGTCCTATTGATAGTATAGAACTTTACATGGCGTTGAAAAATACCTAACTGATGAGATGGAGACCGGGAAAACTTCTCAGCCGAAGGTCTTTTTCAAGAGTTTTTTGCAAATAATTGGTTTTGAGCCAAGAATTTATATTTGTATTTAGTATTCTGTCGTGACTGTAAACTGCGTACCCAGTACCCACCTATGCTTTCTGCTCTAAGTATGAAATATACCAGTTGGAAATCACTCAACGCTTCCAGTTTTGCATTTTAGGATTCAAAAGCATGTAGCATACTAGTTTTGCAGTATTGCAATCATTGGCTCGTACCCGAGCTTGAATTGAAGCTATAACATTTTTTGCGCTGTGTAATCAATCATAATAACGCAGTAGAACGCGTAATGCGTAACGAGCTTGAATTGCTCAACGACGACTTGATGTAAACAACATGAGCTTTCGTGATCGCTCAAGCTGAATGCTACGAAGCTACTTTGTGCTGCAAAAGATATTTGAGAAGCGCTTGGGACAAGCCGGTTCACTTGGCTTTTCTACAAGTATACGCTGAGTTGTCCTGTTTGTTGAAAATAGTCTTTATAAAGCTAGCGTTTTGTATCGAAAACGAAACCTACTCCAGCGTGTGCTTGAATAGCGTTTGAAAGTGAAAAAACTGCAGCATTATCGGTCTTGTATAGCTGTAATAATGGTGTTGGCAATATGCTCATTGCCAGATAGCTTGACTAAACCAATATTTAAGTTTACTCTGCCACCGTCGCGATCGTCCATAGGACGACTTATTACCTGCTTAATGTGGCTCCAAGTTTTTCAAGTGAATTGGGTTCAAGCACGTTAATTTCTTATCGCAAAGTTGCGTGGATGCTTCCTTGTCGTGCGCTTTGCTAAAGCCTTTTACTTCAGTTTTCTTCGCTTGGTTGCAGTGCTTGTGGTAGAAATGTAGTGAACCAGCAGCACTTCAGTTCCGAAGTAAGCCTGAACGCAATTGCTCCGTTCTGAAACCGTACTAGTGTTTTTAACTAAGGGTGCATAACTTATCGTAGCTGATTCATGATTTGCTGCAAAGTCCTTACGCACAAATGTCGATACATTTCTAGAACTCCACTTTCTACCGACGCTCCTGCGCCTCTCCCACGGCCCGCGACCACCATGACGAAGCGGTCTATTTTAATCCGAAATCGGGGGCAGAACGGCCACGTAGACCAGCAAGAAACGTCTGCAGCGGATTTAAACCGAGCTGCAGCTGGTGCGTATAGTGCTCTTGATTGGGTGTCGTGCGTTCACGTAACTGTGGTTTTGTTTTCAGACGCCCCTGGTTTGTCGCATCAAGCATCAGTTAAGGAAAGAGATGGCTACGCGTTCGCAAGCGAGGCAACTTCAGCACAAGTAGAAAAGCTTTTGATTTGCTTCAAACTGCTATTGCGTGATTCGTTACGGTAGAACCTTTGCAGTTATTGTCCAGTTAATGTCGTACGTGTTAAAGCTTATGTCGTACGACGTATTTTGCGCGTTGAAACGCCGAATTACATGCGTGAGCAGCAGCTCGTTGAAACGTCGATGTCATGTTTAAACTATTGATTGCAAGTGAAGCTGTGCTTGGTATAACTTAAAATGTTCATGTCATGAGGTTGTGAATGCCAAAGGCGCGTGATAGCTTTGTCATGAGGTTAAGAATGCAACAGCTGCGTGATTTATGCATTCTTGGAAAAGCTATGTATTGTAGTTTGCAAAAATCCATTGCGTATTCCACCCCAGTGTTGAACCCGCAAGCTAACGATTTCGAGTGAGTGCCATGTCTGGCTGATCTACACTGCTGGTAGCGTAGCTTGATGCCACAACAAAGTGCAAGAAACTCGATCATTTATTTCCATCAATTATCTTTTTGATCGATCTATTCCGTCTACTACAACAGCGACTATACTAGCAAATCAAGAATTCTTATTTCCTATCAACTACATACTATTGTGCTTTCAGTCATCATCTGTCGCCCCCCTAGCTGGCAGCAGTGAATACTTGTTGCTGACCGATTTCGCAACTGCTCCAACTAGTGGAAAGCAAGAAAATGCCGCCTTTTTGCCAACTGATAATGTGAGTGTTGTATGATTAAAACATATTAAGCATATTCAATTGCAACAATGACATTGATTTCAATTATGCTTATTTGCAATTCATTAGCATAGTTATAAAGTTGAAAGTAAAGTTTATTAATAGCTGCTTGACCTAGAAACTTCAGTAAGCTTGGAATTGAAAGTTTCAGCTGCAATAGATGATTAGAGAGGTAATTATCGAAATGAAAAATTCTCTAAACAATTCTCCTAGCCGTCCCGCAGTATTTGCAATGCTTTCCAACACCCCATGAAATGATATAATTTAATACGGTAGTCGCCCCTGCGGAGGTCGCATATTCTCTTTTTTTCCATTTCTCTTAGACAATCTTGCCTAGATGCAGTTGTACTCGTATTTATAATTGAATGCTTGTTTAGAAACAAAAAAATGTGCTGGTTTTGTAAATTTGAACTACAGAATTTTGATCAACTTATACTTGCGAAATTTGAGGTTTAGTGATCTTTCGTGCTTACTATGACCTTAAATGTAGGAACCATGAGTGCAAGTTTAGTCCCACTTTGTTTTTGGTTGTCCTACTGCATCTCAACCAATACTTTGCAATTCGGTCCAGCTGGCTGCGTCATTATTATGCGCCTCGTTACGTTGTTTTTAGATTTTATGTTAACTTTTTCTGCTTGTGGTGGAAATACACTGTGTCACCAGTGCTAGCAACTCGGCTCTGGTCTGAACACTAGACCTGTGGACGTTGCCCTGTGACTTTAGTTGCTGCATCACTCAGTAATGTTTTTGTCACAGCTGGGAGATCGCCGACCTTCTACTGACAGCGTATTCACGAGAGAAGGGGCGGCCAGTGATACCGGCAGTGATGTTATCATTGAACAACCCATTCGCGCCGCTCACTTGCAGTATGCCGGGAAAAATATGAGGAAGAAACGCCTGGATAGCATGCCAGATTGCCCTCCACCGCCACCGCCAGTGAAAGGTATGATTACTAAAACTTGAATTGACGCGCGTTTTTCTGCTACAGCATGTTTGGACGTGCTTGTTCGGTGTGTGTCGGTCACTATTCACTTGGTTATAATGCAGACTTTTCATAGGCGCCACACAGCACTTGAAATTCCGGATGCCCTTCCTCACTTGGCCAAGTCACGAAAATATGCTACAGAAAGCATTCATTTTGTGGATGGGCTTTTGTCTATTGACCATTTTATCTTTCGTTGCAGCTCACAATGAGCAGCGTCCTAGAATCGGCAGAATTGATGAGCGGGGGTACGTGTACCCCCCGGATGACGTCATGGACGGAGATCGCATAGCAGAAGCGAGAAAACGCTCAATACCGGTATAAAACACGTTGTCATTGTCGTGACCATGATTGAAAATCGTTTTAAGTTATTATGTTGGTGTTTTTGTCCAATCTCTTCCTCGACAGGAAGGCATATTAAAAACAGGGTCTAGCCTTTTGGACTTCCAGAAATGCCAGTGGCCAGTTCGACCCAGCACGATGGGGTGAAACCTCCACGTCGAGGCGACTGTTGGTTGAATTAATGTGGGTTGGTGGAGGATTAGGTGCACTGGTGGAGTCCACATATCCGCTTGCTTTACGCTCAGCGCCGTGTGCGCTTTTTGATAAAATAAAAAATAGTTCAGTGCTCGCTTACAGTTGAGTGGCAAGTTGTTGCAAACTATACTTGCTGTTTGATGTACAGTAATGTGTTGTGCCATTATACTTAGCTTGATTTGACAGGCGGCCTCCCTCTCTCCCATTGATGATTCGGAAATCAATCGGGTTCCATTGAACCTTCAACGAGAATGTGGGGTTGATGACATGGGAAGACCAATTCAAGGTTGGTTGATTGTGCAGCGGTGTCGTGGAATGGATGTGGGTTTGGCTTAACTTTTTCAGCCGGTCTGTAGAAGCTCGGCTTGTGCAACTTTCCTATTCCACATCAGTTTCTGTGCCTCACGGGATTGGAATAGCGGCGCTGCTCATCTTGAACCTTGTGAAAAGCGACTCACAGCCACCCGGTGTTAGCAGTCTGCGTGGCGGTTGGAAGTGTCAATGTGTTTATATAAATGACAACCACTTCGCTCTTCAACCGCATCAGCATGTTCCTTCTTTGCGTGATTGTGTTGCGATGTAAGGTCTGGATGTTTCGTTTTCCTCCGCGCCTCCAATAGGTAGAGAAGCGATGACAAACAATGATCGTCAAATTAGGCTTAAACTTGTATATGTTGCTGCGGACGTCAGAAATTGGTTATTTATAGCCTTTGCTTAAGTATGGTCTGCGTTAAAAGCCTGATCACGGTTATAGCAAATCTAATTTGGTTAAAAGAAGAGAGATCCAATGTTTAGATGCGGTTTTGTCTCCATTGACGGAGTTAGCTGGAATCACCTCACATTCCTCAAAAGTTAGTAAACGGCATTACGCCACTTCGGTCTGTTGATGGCATCTATTTTTGTCCAGTTTGTTTAACCACCTCCTCCGTATCACCTTTGGTCACCCTCGCCAATCCCTCGCTAAACAACGTTCTGCCCCGGCAGCTACTTTTTACGTGAAAACATTTTCCGGCAATCGTGTGGTAAATTTCCTCTTGTTAAGTGCTTGTGCAAATGGGATAACGGTGGTTTGCCTCTACGTTACGTAAGGATTAACGAAGTAGAGTTTTTATTGCCTATGCGCCTGGTTCTGTAGCCTGAAGACTATTTTTGGCCTTCGTTGACAATTTCGGTTGCACTGCCATTGTGAGGAAATTCCCTTGTTTCAATGATGCTTATGTGTTAATTGCGCTGTGAGCTTGAGAGCCCTTGGGCGATGTAGGTATGACGACTTGTCAACTGCTTTCAATAAGTTGTGAGGCTGACTCAATGCGAGACGTATTTGCCTAATATAGCAATGTTTTGTTGCTTTTTCGTGCTATCTTGCATTTAAATAAACAATATTAGGGTTTCAAGCTTTAATCTTATACAAATTGAAGCAGATGCTTTTTAAGTTGATGATAAACGGCTGGTAAGCTCTATTGTTGCATTTTGAAACCGGTTCGAGCGGTTTCATTAAAACTGCTTTAACTTGGTGCGAGTTAGTTGGACGTAATTGGCGAAACGATTGTGTTGTTTGGTGTTCATTAGTTTCAACCCATTATTGGCGGAGGTTTTCTTAAGTGAAAAAATGTGTGCATTGTTTTAGAAGTTAGTTTTTGAGAACGTGTGACTTGTTCGTCTTCGAAAATGCGGTGGGCTCAAAAGGGAACGATTGGGTGGCTTGCTTTTACTGGCTATTATGTTTTAGTTCCGCTTTGCTGGTCTTAAACGTGCTGTTTCAGCATGAGTTTGCCACAACACCACTTTTTAAACCAGATTTTTTACGGAAGCAACTCTTCAAAGTGCAGATTTTAATTTTTTACTTTCATCGGTAGCGGTACCGGGTGAACAGCGGACGAATTACTACCAGGCGGCTCATTGTCTGGGCAATTTACAACTTGCACTGCTGAACAAAAGAATCAAGCACAAAAGAAATAAACACAAACTTAAAAAAACACACAAATACAGTCGCGAGAAGACAGTCAGGCATAATACCGACAGACCATTGAATCAAAGTCAGAGCACCCCCACGATGCACCAAACTCGCAATTCCTGAACCCCACTCCATCAGCTGACATCAAGCAGGCGTGCAAAACCCCCGAATCGCAGGTGTTTCGCTAAGGTTTAAACTCTTAAATCTTGCGCTCTACACCATCAGTTGACATCAATTACAAAGCCTACGAATACCGACAGTTCTCGTCAGTGGCTACACATGTAAATCCAGAATCCCTCACCACCTTATAAAATCAAGTACAAAACACGCAAATTCTGAGCGTTCGGGTTGTGGACTAAACCTGAAAATTTAGGAGCCTTACACCTTCAGTCAACATCGAATGCAGAACGTACGAATCCCAAGCATTCACATCTCGGACTAAACTTGCGAATTCAGAGTCCCAAGTCACCAGTTGACATGAAGTATAAAATATGCGAATCCCCAGCATTACCGTCCGGTAGAAAACGCACGTCTTCGCAATCACCGTTCCGTCGTATTACACTCTCTCCACACGCATGGTTATTGGTTTCCCGTTAGTCGCTCTTCACGACTCGCTGGATGAACGGCTTCAACTATTTCATCCCGTTTGACGCCTGGGCTCAAAGTACAGATGCTTTGTCTGACGAATACCTGCGGTATTTTAATGGAGTTTTGAACTCCGATCCTTAAGTGATAATGTCCGCTCTAAATACTACTACTGCACGACGAATCTCCAAAGCTCTGAAAAACAATTCCAGGCTTCGAGGCTCCATGGTCTCCCGCCTCTCTAGGAGGCTTTCAGCACGATGGATTGTAAAAAGTTTTTTTTATTTTAGGAAGCAGCAGCACTAATTCTTCTCGTGTTGATGCTTACAACACATCGGGTTATTGTACGTCTGAATACGTTAACACAGCAGAAGCGAGTGCTGGTAAGTGCTATGATATCTTTTGCACTTGAAGGCTTATTCAGAATGTGTTCAGCGTAGCGAACTTGTTTTTGATTGATAATTGTAAATCTTCATTAAGAAAGCAAGAATCCTAGCTTAAATTATTGCGATTTGTTGAGCTTTTTTGTTGTTGCTTGAATAAGATCGTAATTGACGACAGTGTCGGTTGATATAAGGGACATAGAGAACCGCGATCTGTTGCCCAGTATTGATGTCATCTCGATGAAAGTTAGTGAAATTGTCAGTTTGTTATAGCCTCTGTAAAAACTCACTTCAGGAGTGATTGCAACTGACGCCCCGCTCCTGGTTAGTAAGCCTAGAATTTATTTACGGGATATTACACCGGAAACATCGCCATATATCACTCGACAACCGCAACACGCCGATTGGCCGTGTCAATTTTGGTACAAGGACGGTGGGGCCTTATTGTTTTTATGTAGTTGGAGATTATAACAATTCAAGTCAACATAGTCGAAGTTAAAACTGAAGAACTTGAAAGGGAAGCGTGCGTTTGTGCTTCGATTTTTTTGTAGTATAATTTTATTGTCCAATAAAATGTTTAGCTCGTTTCTGTCACCGCAGCAAAAAGGTAGAAACCGTATGTTTTCTATATTCAGTTGGAAGTTTAACCACATCACAGCCTTCAATGTGCTTTGTGCAATAGCTCTGTCACTTTTCTTTGCTTTTGCGGCGCACTTAAAACTCCAAACTAAGTACTAGAGGTACAGGAGATGCAAAACAAGCAACTAATAAGAACTAGACTGACAAAGCATTGGTGTTGACTGCTGAGTTACGTTGAAGTAACCAGCTTGCCCGGACGCGCAGACGTTCAAGTTACTGCAGGTGACAAGCGTTGAAAATGACGTAACGGTAGGTCATCAGAAATAGACTGCATTTTAAATCAATGCAGAATGTCGCGACATTTCTGCAACTATTTCGTGTTGAATAACACATTGGTTCGTCAATTCTACGTCATAGCAAGCGCTTAAAGCCGTCTAAAATCAGGTGGCATGGTACGGAGATTGCTAGGGATCGGAAAGATTTTAAGAAATTTATAATTACAATCACGGTGCGCCTTCTGTTTTTTTACATTGTTCAGCTCCTGAGGCTCCATGGTCTCCCGCCTTACCCCTATTTTGAGGAAGGGATCGAATAACAGCAATAACGCGTTGCTGAAATCGGTTGTTGTTTAGAAGCGAAGTTCGGAAACTTCACCCCCACTCATCGTCATGATGCAATGCAGTTCCCTATCGTTGGTGCTCCTTTTGCTTCTCCTAATAACAAATCCACCGCTTCCCAGGTATTCTGTTTTACATCAACACCGTAACTAATATGCTACGACATCTCATTTGGATTTAGGATTGGCAGTCGAGTCTAAAATTCCCAAACCTCTAGTCTACAATATACCCCAAAACGGGGCATTTTCCCACGTTTGTAGTAATGTTTTTCCATTAAGACTTTAAAGTTTTTGGAGCGATTGGGCCTAGAGGTAGTACGTTCAATTATTGTTGTTGCCTTCTTTTTGTGTATTGATTACTTTTCAAAAAATGATGATACGAGCAGACAGCAGAGCCGAATACCTTTTTATCTCTTAATCCAATAAAATACTCGCATATTTGTAACTGGAATACTCTATCCAATGCAATCATTTTCATTTGCTTTTATTTTTAGATCACCAATTCCTCCGTTTTTTTCAATTCACATGGACCCAACGATGGGACTTTCCTTCGGCCCCCCATCTATGACTCTCCTTCCTCCCTCGCACCCATGTACGTTTCCCCAAGGGTCACAAGCCCGTACCATTCCTCAGTCAAAGGAGGCTTATTGTATTCCTCGGCAAGCGCCTTGTCCCCTTACGGTTCGCACGGCTCTCCCGTGCGAATAGGTAGTCCCCAAATCTCCCCGAATCACATGACGAAATTGAGACGCAGCTCAAGCGTGGGGCAGCTTGAGAGCGTCGCAAACGAACTGGCAGCCCAGTCTGCCCGACCCGACTCGCCCACACTGCAGCGCAGATCGTCGATTGACAATCGGCAAGACAAAAAACCAACTGTCCATTCTAGTCCGTTTGGCCGAGCCGTCCCAATGGACCAGTTTTCCGCTGCCCCTCCGCCTCGGCCACCCAAATCTGACGTCGTCGCTCATCCCTATCCTGAACCATCGAGGGACTATTACAATTTTGAGGACAAATCCTCCACCGAATATTTCAACCTATCAGTGAGCTATACCGGAACTTCCATCAGACAAGATCCTCCTGCATCTCCGCCTCATACCGAAGTTATTACTATCAATTTGGACAATGGTGAAGAGTCGCTAGCTTCTCCAGCTCATACAGCCATTGTTGGAACAGTTACAAAGAATGGCGAGGTAATTGACTGTCTTACTAAGTAACCTTTTTATTCACGGAGAAACAGACCCAGCTTTGCTCAGAACAATTTACCTTCAGACTCGCTTCGGAGTTCACAATATCGCCTGCACAGAGGGTTTTCACTACAATCATAGCAACCAAATCAGCAAATATGATGTGAAATTCATTTGCTAGGTGATGCAACATTAGACATCGCAAAACATTGCGGTGTATTTGCACCCCCTAGAATTAATGTCTTTTGTCTGGTTAAATATTTGTAGAAAAAGTCCGCTGCTTGAAAATTTAATATCTTTCGACTATCTAGTTGCTGTTTCAACTTTTCTTTGTCTCGTGTGTTATTGGTATATCCGGCATCAAACAAACATCTTACAGTTCACTTATTTTAGATAAATCTTTTCAGCATTACGCATAGATACGAGTTAAACTATCAATTGGTAGACTACCATGATGCCAGCGGTTATTGAACATGGATAAAAGTTACTTTTGTATTGAAGTTATTCCGGTTGATAAGTTTGTTTCGGAAGTAATCCAACTTTTATGGAGTAATACAACGGCAACTATAAAACTTGACCAAGTACTCACACTGCATTAGCAGTAGAAGTTGCGCTCTCCAGTTCTACCAACATATTTTTTTTGTGTAAACTCCGGCTTCAGTGAGCAAATTCTTATCGAAAAATGACAGTCTATTGTGGAGGGAAGAATTGCTTATATTTTTTTAAAGATTTACAGTAAAGAGAAGTGAATTGTGTTTAGGAACGTAAAACACCAAATGGTGGCTAGCAACAGTTTGTAAGCACGATTTGGTGTGATAAGTTCTTAAGTTTTAGAAATACGTAGTACTGAATTTTACAGTGTAGCGATTTTGTCACAGAAAGACAATTCGACGAACCTTGAAATGTCTCGAATCGGCAGCGCAAGCAGCACTGGAAGCAGCGGATGTAGCTCTTCTACGGGTAGCACCGGTGAGTTATGAATTGAACTTAAATTACTCTCGTACGGTTTACGTATGCTTGACATGGAGCTGTGCGAGTCTCAAAAATTTTGGTTGGATTCGAACCGTGAGGTTTTGGTCGTCGGTACCGACAGTAAGTAGTCGGTATTTAATTGCCAGCATAGTTGGTTTGTTCAAAACTAACTCCCTCTAGTTCTTCTCATTTGCTGTAATATGCATCAGAAAAAGCTTTTGTCAAAACATTTTTTTACCGAAAGCATCTGGAGGTCTAAACGCACAGTTTTTTGCAGCGCCATCAAGCGGCCGATCATCTGCTGCCGTGTACGATTTGACCGCCCGCGATCCACCTCCAGTTCCACTGTATGACGCGCCCAGAAAAGATCCGGTGCTAAATGATGGTTTGTACGACACCCCCAAGCCAACTGGGGCGCCAAGTCTCTATGACGCCCCCTCGAAAATGGTTGCTCTGGCAGATATCGATGAGAACAAATGCGATTACGAAGTCATGCACGACCAGTTAGCTGATGGTAAATGAACTGCTTTGAATTTTCATCAATACAGCCGTCAACATGGTGGAATGGGTCCGGGCGTTGATTTTATTTCGACCTTGATCGAATAATCATGAGCTCAAATCTCACGATGGCGTAGTTGTACTTTTATAACTCGCACATTACCACGATGTCATGTACTTGGCCAATTTTAACGAACGATCTAGTTCAAGCAAGACCTCGTCTGACTGACAGCTGCTTGCGTGATATTGTGCTCCTGCAAAAGACACTTCACAGCAGCTATCTTTGTTAGTTGCAGTGCTCGATTCAGTGCTGGATTTACTGGCAATTCTGAAGCGTTCCAAGCACAAGATAATCGTATAAAGAAATCACGGTGATCCGGAACGAAACAGTGGAAAACAAACTAATTGACCGCTCGAATAGTGAAGCAGTTCACCCAGCATTGTGCGAGAGGCAACTTTAGAACACACATCACTGGCAGTCTGCCTTATAGTGATTGGGCTATCAGTCAGCACTTAGCATTTATGACAGGACTGATATAATGATTAGCATTTATGACAGCAACTTGATATAACCTGCCACTTTTCTCCAGTCTGGTCTCGATTTTCTTCGTTATATAAACTTAATATTCGTTTTATTTCTTACCCCCGTCCCAAGAAAGAGTAGGGCTAAGCGCAACAAGTACTTATTTTCTTTACACTCGCCGCCCGATATTTCAGGTGATGATGCGCAGCCGTTTTATACCAGCATGGCTGGAGCAGCAAGCATGGTGAACAGCCCGCCGTTTATGAATAAAGCTGTAATTCCCCTCGCTGGTAGGTCATCCGCGTTTTCGGAACCTCCACCCGTTCAACGAGATCTAAAACCAGGAAGAAAGAGTCTGGGATCAGATGGTGGGATTGCGGACGTAAAGTGAGTATAATATGAAGTAGCTTGTCACGAGAGCAGCGATCGGTGTTGGATATGAGGGGATGATTTTTGGCGCACCCACTTCTGTTGTTTTTGACCCAACTGCTTTTAGTTTTGACCCATCTATGTAGAAAGCTGCTTTGCGTTAAGCTTTCGTGATGCAGTGATATATGGCCGTACTTTGGCTGCTTGCGGCAGGATTCTCGAAGTCTCGAAAAGCTTTTTCAGAGCTATTGAACGTTAGAGTTGTGCCCATTCCTAATCCATTGTATTCTATTTTTTTCGCAATGTGATTCCACTCTGTTCTTTACTGTTATAATTATTTTGCAGCAAACCCCATCGTACTCGTGGCAGTTACGATGACCCCACTTATGACATGGCAACTCACCCCCAACCTGACCCTCCCCTTTCTCCCCCGCATGTCATCCTCATGCACACGATGGCTCCTACTCCTGGCGTTGATACAAATGTGGACGTTTTTTCGATGAGAGCCATGGACCGTACACTGCCCCCTGAACGCCCCCCAAAAAGCATGATTTCCCCCCGTACTCCGCCTTCTGCTGCCCTTAGTGCCCATGTTCCAGGTCGTCCCCCTCCGTACGGTTACGACCGTTCACGTTACGGTCACGATGCACAGGGCCCCGGCTATCCTACTCGCAAAACGAGGGGTGGCGGTCCTACTGTTCCTGGCCGTCCTCCTAAGCCCTCCAATATAATGCCAGGATCTTCTCCTAATCCCGCTTTTCGTGACAACGGAGGTTTTCCCAAACGCGTGCCATCGTTCGGAAGAGCTAAAGGATACACAATCTCAACCGGGAGTGTATTTGTAAGTATCTTGATTTCCTTTCACACTTTCTACAAGGATAGAGAATTCGTGAATAAAAACAAGTTTTTAAGCTGCTGGTCTCAAGATTGAAAGATTTGTCGTGTTTACGTTTTCTTGAAATGGAGGCCTGCTCAATCAATTCCGGTTGCAAGACCAGCTTAATCAAGATGGGGGGGAGCGGCCGTCAACGGTCTATTTCGTACCAAGCGTAAATACAAAGTAAAGACTATTATTCGCCACCACCACAAGGCTGTCATTGATGGCAACCTGTAGGTAATTTCTTACGACATGCTGGGCGAGCAGATTCACTATTCCAACCCGGTAAAGCACTGACGATAACTGCCTCGATATTCTTGTCGCCAGCGTCCGCCTTAAATGCAGTAGGTGATTGATCCAACCTCGACCGGGTGACATCAACCTTTTAAAAACCTGTATTCCCTGCTTAGCGCTCAGCATGAGGGAAATAGTGGATGGAAAATGTCAAAAGTTCGCTTGTGTTTTTGGAAAAGGCACTGAACGGGACTCCTCTATCTTGATGATGCTGATAGGTGGTGGGGCCGAGCAATCTACCCATCATGGTGGCTCGGCTTCACTGAAAACCTGCATTCGGGAGCGGGAATGTGCAACGTGCATCGTTGAATTGTACTAGAAAGTCAGCACGACAGTATTGAATGATTGCATTGTTCAATCGAAAAAAGGGGAGAGCTTTTTTTGGTTCTCTGTTCTTTGAAAGCAACATTTTAACTGATTTTCACATCAAGACCTCTTTCTTTTTGGCCATTGTTTATGGTGCTGACGCCCTTGGTTTTAGATGCTTATACAAAAAAATTGGTAAAAAGTTTATATTTACGAGTGCTTTTGTAGTCCGATAGGACACTTATATTTATAATTAGGCCCTTGAAGAAAAATAGGTTTGACGACCTTGGACTAGAGCATGAGACCATGCATATGAATGATTTAATATTTTAATCAAGGGCGATTATGCTTTAACTCAAGAGAATGAATTGCGATTGATTTTGTCCTGATCAAGAAAATAATTGTTATAAGCTGTGAACCGGACATAACGGCACTTTCTATTTCAGAAACCAGATTATGGCTCCAACTTCTCTCTGTCTTCTTCTGCACTGGTTCCTCCTCCTCCTTCAGATCCCCTTGAAAAGAAGACCACCTACGTCGTATTGGCTGACTTGCCTACTTCTGGTGGCGATAAAGCCGCAGTAGATGGGCCGGCCGTACCGGAAAGGTAAGAAATTTATAAAAATCGTTGCCATCTGGTTTTGTAGTCGCTCATGCGTTTTATATAACATATTCTGAAGATTGTAGATACATCTAGTAAGATTTAGAATAGGTTGATAAGTTTTTACTTAAAAAAGCCATTTTTTCGATCTTAATCTTGCATTTTGAATTGGACGCTATGGCTTTTGGTTTTTATTGACAAGACTAATGCCGCTTTCTTTTCCTACATTTTCAGCGTCACCGATTTCTTCACGTCTGTAACGTGTTCTAGTGCTAACTTTGTGGCTAGGCATTAGGTCAAAACTGTTACGACGTGACAGTATAACATTGCACATGTTGAAGCAAAAAACGTAGAAAAAGCTAGGAATACCAATTGAGTGTAGCTACCTGCAAATTTTATACAGAGTAGATCAGTGCCGCTCCATCAGCCGATTTCTGATGCCTAAGATTTTTGCAGGGGTCCGAAAGGTGAGGACGCGGTCGAATATTGCGTTCTCGATCAAAAGAAGACTGAAGCGCTTCAAAAAATGAAGGTGGAGAGAGAAAAAGAACGTGGATCGGCGGAGTCCCGCAGCATGAAGGGAAAGACGTAACGCAAGAAGATTGTGGTTGTTTTAATGGTGCCAAAGGTGTTCCACTGCTTCTCACGTGACTCTTGACCTCATTGAAAGACATCTCTGTTTCAGTCTCATAGAGTTCTATGTCGTTCGGAATCATTTTTCTATTGTGCAATATTTCATATAAAATTTCAGCTCTCGGATCTTGGCTTTCTTTAAAGCAAGGTGGGACTAAATTCAAATTCAAACTCGACCACAACTGCTTTCAAATTATACAAAGCTGGATGTTAATTCGGCGGCTGATTTGAAGACCCTTGTAGTCACTTGCAATTTCCCAAACTTCCCCCTTCTCTTGTGTTAGATAGGTTGAATAAGTTCTCTTCTTTACCTCTGTAGTTTCCATGACTAACATCAGTCTCTGGCTAAAAAAGGTTTGTATTAGATAAAGAAACGAAATTGGGACCGTAGATTTGTCGCTTTGACTTGGGGCTACTGGAATATCGGCTGTACCGTTCAAATTTCAACACTAGCAACGAACTGGTCCTTTATCCCACCTTGCTTTACTTCAAGCAGTTTAGTTTTGCTAGTTATCGAGTTTCATTTTAGGGCTTGTGACCGAATTTAAAATAAAGTTATGACATTTAGCAGTTTTGTACTGGCTAAATGTTTGTCCAATGTCCATTTTTTCTCGTGTATTGCAGGGCGTAGAGGTCTTGGTTTAGTGTGTGTTTGCCACTAACCAGTTGCTTCCCGAAATCTGGAGGTGAGTGCTGGTGGTCTCAGTTCCTAAAGCGATTTAGCTTGCGGTAGACCCTAACAGCTGTATTACCATCTTGCTCTAGGTTCCCTACAACAAATTCAAAAGGTACATTCATGCTCGTTGTGAGCCAGTTGTTTGCTCATTACCTAAGTAGCAGGCTGTGTTGTGACGTGTAAGGTCAACTCGATAGAGGACCCTACTCACATAAAAGGCTGGAGCCGTGTTATTCAGCCTCATGGCTTTCAAAGGCACCACTGCCTCACTTGTAAGTTGCTACGATTTCTGTTAGTAAAGCACATTCGCATGCTTATTGAGCTTACCGGTATCCATAACTAGAGTTTCTCCATTATCGCTGGTGATAGCAGGTTAAGATGGCTCCCGACAGGGGTCACTCTTGGCCCCCTCTTGTTTAACATCGCAATTCATGACTTAATCTGCCGTTAACTTCCAGAAAATACGCTTGTGCTAATGACTTGGCTTAGTTGCATTCTGCAGAAACACTGGTGGGTTTTAAGTAGGCCTGCCATATTTTCGTTGCCAAAAAAGAGGACAGGTTTGGTCAGCAAGTAGGATGAGACCATCCCAGTAGGCTATATTCAGCAAACGTTACGGCAAAAAAATAGACAATGAAACCAGACAAATCTATTTGCCAGATTCAGCCCATGAATATTTTGCGGTCCCCTTTTTTCAATAAGGAAGGATCAGCTTTTACGTGATCATAAAATTCAAAATCGCTACGTCCTTTTTTAAAACAAGGATACTTCTGCCGTAGTTTGACATTATCGCTTAGCTTTAAATAATTTTACTTTATAATAATTATATTAATCTAAATGGTAAAAAAGAGGACTAATTCTTTTAAAAGAGGACTTATGGTAACCCTAGTTTTAATTAGCATATGTCCTAAGCGGAGATTGAAGTTCAGCGTAAGAAAAACGGTGTTAGTTGCCTTTCACTTGAATAACCGAAAAGCCAATCGTAAAGCAAAGGTGAATAATAACATTCTACCGTTTAGCCTATGCCAAAACCATTTTGTAGTAGCATTGGAATGGACACTCAGGTATAACCAATTCCTTGACACATTGTGTAAAATACTAGGAACGCGTGCCGCTCTGCTGAGGCGACTTGTGATTTCTGGTCTGGAAAAACATTGCTCACAGTTGTCTTCTTAATCAAGTTGACAGCTGAATATTACACGCTAGTCTGGCGTCGGGGCGCACATACGTGTCAACAGTGTAATCAGTAACGCTCAGCATATTGTCAGTAGATGCTTGCGTCCAACATCGATGGACGATTTACAGATTTCTGTAAGCATCCAGCCTGCTAGGCTTCACCACTTGGTAACTACTCTATCCCTGGAAATCGAAGCGTCCACGGCTCGAACCACTTAGTGTGGGGTAAGTTAATCACATCACCTGATGTAAGGAGGGAGAGATTAAACTCTGGATGCCCATTTGTAATCGCAGAACAGAAATTATTTTTGAAAGTACCGATAGACCTTCTACCAAGTGGATCTAGTATAGATCCCGCAAGTGTGGCGGTCTAAGATTACCTTGGCTAAAATTGTTTAACTGCGGTATCTTTGAAAACATTTATTGAATTTGGTAAACTGCCTTTGCATATTGCGTTTCTAGAGGTTTCGCAAACGGGGATGCAATGCATTAACTATCAATGATTGTTGGTCTAAATCGAAATTTTTCAACTTTGCTATTTTGCTCGTTAATGTAACATAAAACCGACAGCAAAGAAACCTTGCGGTCCTCCCATCCGGTAGTCACCCATGCGTGACATTGCTTTCAGCACAACTTTGAGTGGCCATGCAGTGTGCAACATGACGCTTCGACCGCAGAATTCTAATTTTAAGTTCAACGCCTCGTCTTTCAAAACATTTAGCCTTTGAGTCTAAATTGCTCTCAGCATGCAGTAACTTTTCCGAAATTTACTGTACTCTTCCAACAAAAATTCTATTTAAAACAACAATACAGCCACTACAAGACAACGACGTAACTTTTCGATCCGCAACTTCATCAAGGAAATAATCCTGTGCTCATGACACTTTGCACTTCTGAAAAACATAAAAGTAAATCATTTAAGATCAGTTTCATCGGAACTGTAAACTCATTAATTTTTGTTCGTGCTTAACAAAAATGTTACCAGCTCACGTTCAGCATTTTCAATGTGCAGAATTCGGGATATCTTTAGCAAGGTTATTTGCAAATAGGGTTCAAAACCTTTTTTGAAGTTTACCAGAATGTTACACCCGCTTAGTAGTAGTGAACATTCTAATTTCCGTGAAATGATCATTTATTTTTGTAGTTCAGTAAAATGATCGAGTTGCAGATGCTACCAGACTTTGTCTCGAGATGGAAGAATGGCAGAAGACTATGTGCGCTCCAAAAATAGGGAAACTTTCCACCGCTTTGACCAGAGACCATTATAAAGCGGTACCACCAAGCATGCGGGGTAGAGTCCGCAGCAGAACAAAATGAGACAAGAAGTGTCTACAGGCGGATAGACCATAGACGCTGCACGAAAAATTCTAAACTCTGGAGATATAAGAATTCAAAAAGGAGTGCGTTACAGCGGAGACACATGCCTGATTGCTACTTGCGTAATAGACAAATATACACTACAGTATTACGCTAGAATTCGCTTTTAAGCGAGAGCAGCAGTACATGCACTTCCGGAAAAATATTTCAGCCTCCGCAGTTTCAAACTGTTTATCCAGCATTTACAAAAAGAATGGGCAGAATCGAGGGTTATTTGAGCAGCGCTTATTGTTGCTAGACCCTGTATATTCCTCAATTATTTCATACCACTCTGTCTTGCAATCATCTGTAAGTCACTTCGCACTCGGTTGCTCATCATGATTACGCTGGAAAGTTCAAACACCAACAAGCTTCAAAAACAAAAATATGCACAAAACCTACTATCAAAAGTAACTTTTTCGACAATATTTTTCGATTTGACTATCTCTTCCTGATTGGTCACGAAAATCAATTGATTATTTGCTCTTGTCCAATCATTTTTTTCTATCCACAAGTTGAGTTGTTCATCATCCAAATCGCCCAGCAGTTCTCTCAATGTGTCTTCACTTATATGTTGGTATGATATTGACACGGTTCGGCAAATAACTACAATAACAGTATCACAAAATAGGCTTTGCCTTTAATTTTATTCCAGATAAGTGCCAGTATAAAGTTAAAAACAAGTTTTCTGCATAACCACCACTCCTCCACGTAGCACGATACACTTGTTGCTGTTGTTGATTACCCAACCTCTTCCGAGGGATGGGGGCATTGCGGAAGACCATCGAGCCCAAGAAGCCGGGCAACTTCCCAGGGCCTGGACCAGAGGTCGTAGAGAGACAGAGAGTCGCCAAAGAGTGAGCAGCGCATAGAGTCCGTAGCTGGACAGTGCAGAATGAGATCAGAGGTGTCCTGGGACGAGTGTCCACAGGCGCTGCAGGAAGGATTCTCAATTCTGCGAATCCCAGAGAGATAAGAACCTCAAAGAAGGCTGTGTCCGTTGCAGCGTAGACGAGAGAGGACACAGCGAGCACGACGAGGGAGCACAAGTTCTTCGGTGGAAATCGAGGGAACCTGCGTGTCAAAGAATTTAGATGAGACAGTACGCCTCCAGTCCGAGAAAAGTGGATACGAGAGATAAGAGGAGAGACTACAAGGAATTGCAGAGGGTGCAAGTAGCGCTCCTCGTTTGGCCAGCTCATCAGCCGCGTCGTTCCCTGGGAGAAACGAATGTCTGGGGACCCATTGCAGCCTGATAGAGCAGGAAGAGAGAGAAGAGAGTTCCTGCCAGATCTGCCACAGAGTTTGAGCTAAAAGAAAAGACGAAGGAGAGGACAGGGTGGCGAGGACAGAACGAGAGTCAGATAGGAGGAGAAGTGAGATCTAAGACAGGATCGTCCGAGAGCCCGGTCTGGGTTTGTTAAACCCATCCGAAATGGACTGAGAAAGGTACAGAATTTGATCAAGTGTAGACCGTCCAGGGCGAAAACCGGCCTGGCGGGGAGAGAAAATGGAATTAGATTCCAGAAAGAACAGTAGGCGGGATAGTATGATGCGTTCAAAAATATTTGAGACGCAGGAGGTGAGAGAGATAGGCCGGAAGGAAGCATGAGAGTCGAGAGGTTTTCCCATCTTGTGGATGGAAATAATAGACGATGTCTTCCAAATGGAAGGAAAGGAATACGAAGTCCAATAGAAATTGAAGATGTGAAGAAGAAAATCCATGCCAGAGTGAGGAAGATGCTTTAGCATGGGATAGGCAACTTTGTCTGGGCCAGTGGCAGTGGAGGGAGTAAGGTTGGAGGCAGCCGCGAAGTTCAGTGGGAAGGAAGCAGAGCAGTAGGATGAGTGAGACTCCACATGACATTTGGCTCGGTGGAGCTCAGAGAGGTAGCCTCTGACTCTGCTACGCAGGGCCTTTGGCTGAGAAACGGAAAAGTGAGATCTCAGGTAAGCGGCATAGACCAAAGCCGATTCCCTGGGAGAACAAAAGTTTGGGAAATTAGGGGAGGAGGAAGACGAGAAAGAAGAGCCAGCGATAGAGCGAAGAAAAGAGTGTACAGTTTTGGGGTTTGATTTGGGTGAAAGAGAAGAACAAGTTGTCTGCCATGCCTCAGCTTTGGCCTTGGCGATGACTGACGAGGCGCCTCCAGAAGCGGAGATGTAAGCCTGGCGATCTTCATCACTTCTGTGAGCGGCAGCAAAAGCCTTACGCCTTTCACTAACCGCGCTTCCACCTCAGCAGACCACCAGGCTTTAGAAGGGCGTTTGATGCGACCAAAAGGAATGGAAGATTTGGCCGCATTCAGTGCCAGAGAGGTAAAAAGAGCAGCAGCAGAGGAAAGAGAAAGAGACGAGTATTCCGCTGTAAAAGAACAGTGGGAGTCAAAGTAAGAGACAAAGTCATCCCAGCGAGCTTTCTGAAAGTTGAAGGAAGGGGGACGCTCGTTGGGGCGAATGACCGGGGAGATAGGGATAGATAAAAGAATTGGTAGGTGGTCAGAATTCAGGTCCTGAAGCACCTCCCAGAAGTAAGAAAGGGCCAGAGAGGAGGGAGCAAAGGAGATGTCAGGAGAGGAGCGACTGCCAGAGGAGCGATGGAGAAGGGTGGGTGTGTCAGGATCAATGAGGGGGAGGAGGTTAGAGGAGATGACCCAGTCGAATACTTCCTCCCTGCGGGGGTCGGAAGTACCTCTTGAGTCCCAGAGGTTGTGATGGCAATTGAGGTTCTACAGAATGAAGAGATTTCTGGAGGAGGAAAGAATGGAGGGAGAAAAGGAGTCAGTTCTGCCGTCCATTGGAGTGGAGCAAATAGGGGGGGCATACACATAAAGAAATGACAGCGAAGAGGAGTTGTTAAGAGAGATGTTGACCCCTACATAATCAGAGTAGGAATCGAGCAAAGAGAGGAGGTAGAAAGTTCAGAGAAGGATAAGCCCTGCCTGACGAAAATGATGAGGCCGCCGTAACGTGCATGGCATCAGGAGAGAAAATGCCAGACTGGGAGTAGGTGCAATCAGAACGCACAGCAGAGAATCTAGGAATCTGGAAAGAGGGAGATGAGTTAAGATTGGATTCCTGGATACAGATAAGGTCAACAGTATGGGACAAAAGAAAGTGAAGTAGTTCAGTGCTTCTGGCTGGAAGACCTCCAGTATTCGATCGGAGAACCTTGAGAGTCAGGGGGAGAGTAGGCAGGAGGCGTAGAAGGATAGTCAGGAGCAAGGGACTGCTGGTGAGGGGGTAGAGGGAGAAGATATAGAATGGGTTGATTGGGGATAAGAGGTTTGAAGACGAGGGTGGGGAGGGAGTGCAGCATTAACAGACGAAGGGCTAGATTGCACCAATCAACAGCCGCCTCGACGTGGTGGTGCGGTCCCCGACCCGGTTTGGGTTGGGTCGAAATGGCTGTTGGACTTCCCGAGGGTCCCAGTTACCCCGGGCACTCCCCTTCACGATACACTTCGAGTTGTTAGTTCATCCGCACGAGCTCATGTTCTAGTCCAGCAGTGCCAAATTTCACTAATCTAAATTCTTGAAGAGTCACAAAATGGCCACAATACTTAAAACAATTAATTTGCTATTGTTTGATAAAACAGGTTCCTGGCAAATCCGAATAATCTAATTTTCTTTGAATACTTTCTGTATGACGCGTCACATCAGGGGAAAGAGGTTTACAAAAAGGGCACAATGCATCACATAGAAATAGACATGAACAATGTAGAATTTCGAATTTCTAAGTGATATTCGAATCTTAATTGCAAGTTTTTAACAGATAATTGGATTCGAAAGTAATCTGATAGGTAAGTAGATAAACAGCACATAGTAATTTATTTTTACAGCAATCACATTTGCTTTGTTAGTGATGTACAAAAAAGTAATCAAATCCTTCTTCGGGTCACTACTCTGTAAATGGCTGCAAAACAGGAGAAAAATGTAAAGTTTGTCCAATATATCTTTCAAGATTATGCATTGGTGTGTTTTTTTGATTAGCTAATTTGAATTTTAGAACAGGATTCGAAATTGTATATTCGGAAAATTTAAATAGAATAATTCTAAAATACTTTATTATTCTACTTTGTTCATTCCTACATGGGGGAGAGGGGATTAAAAATCGGATAAAAAGGCGTCATATGATTTGTGAACAGCTCCAGCCTGCTCGAAGTGGTGGGAAAAAGCGGGTGTGGGCGGCCGAATATGACATGGAAAAGGCAAGTGGATGAACACACAGAACAAAGTGGCGAAATGGTGTGTATGAACTTTCAAGAAAGGTGAAGTAAATGCGGCCACCTCTGTTAACGGAGACAAAATCAGATTTAAAAGAGTGGACCTCTCTCTCCAAAACCTAAAAGTGGGTTCTAACTTAAGTATTAACAACAGTGCAGCTTTTTTTCTATGACAGAAAGATCAGAATTGATAACGCTTTTGAGGAGCAGTCTTCGCACGTTGTGAAATGTACTCGAGCAAAACTCACATTTACGAATGGAATCTTCAAATCCAGTAACGCCTTCGATTAACTCCGGAGTTGCTTGCAGTTCTCTCTGCCGAAGTATATTCAACAAACTTATCAGGCCGTCCTTTCTATACCCAACTAAGTCAGATGCCGTACGCTCTAGTTATTAACACCTATCACAGTGTGCAAAGGCAAGCTCAAGAATTTAGCGAAATTTCCCCTGAACTTTTAATAGTAATTGAGTTATGAGTTGCACGTATTTTATACTCCGGTTAGGGAATTACCTTTTTTTCGGTCATACAAGAACATCGCTGCGTTCACGTCCGTTTCAGAGTTCCCAGTACAGCCGACACAATGCTTTCTACTACAAGCGCAACCAAGCAGAAGAAATTGCCGTAAAATGTATTTTCAAGACATAACGCTGTCTTCGTGAGGTTTGAACGCTCGACCATGGCGACCAAAAACAGCCCTCAACCCTTGCGACCATGTTTGCCCAGGCCATAAAGGCAAAAACTAAAAAAATGCTACCATTTATGAGAAGCGTTTTCACATTTAACCTAAATACACACTAACTGATACAACAACTATTTAAAACAAAGCTGGTAAAATGGACAGGAGACAAAAAAAAATCATAATTTACCAACCAATTATGGTAGCTATAAGTAACAAAAATAATGAAACGAACCCAAAACAATCGAAACTCGCAGGTTTCTAAAAGTTGGTGAAGAAAAATGAGTCTTCCAATTTGATGCGTCTCGTGGTGATGTTGTTCGATTAAGCATTCACATAAAGTAAAGTCAGGACTAGGGAGTGATGCAATTGCTTTCAATAAAATATCACAGACTATTTCTTCTTGAAAGTATGCAGGATTAAACTGATAACTAAAAAAATAAGACATAACAACTTTAAAGCGAAAGTATTGCTGCAGGTCTATTTCATAAATAAGAACGTGAATGAAAAAAGCTTGTTCTAACTAAAAACCACTACCAACTTTTCGAAAATTGGTTGATGAACTTTCTAGATAACGGGTATCAAACTGCACCAAGAATTCAATTCAGCGTTGCCAAACTCATTGCTATGACGTCACAATGGCCGATTTACTGTTAGCTTTGAACTATTTATTGGTTATTTAAATACAATCAATTTTTATAAAGCCAATTATTTATAATATTTTAAAATCATATATCCTCAATAAATGCTTAATTAGATTCATAAAGCAGTTTTTCAATGTTTGGAATATGGATTGAAGTTCAAATCTGCTTATTATGACGTCTAACGATAATTCTAGTTATCATGACGTCTAATATCGACTTACAGCAACCAAATCACTTTAGGGCTACACAACACTATAAAACGACATAGTGTAGCTAAACAAGTCTGTAAAAAAAAGGATAATAGAACTGTTTTGATTAAATTTTTAGACACAAGATGGAAAGTTTGTCCTTGACAGTGCCCCGGAAAAGCTAAACAACGTTCAACTTCCAACATCAAGTCAGCAAAAAAGTCTAGCCGAATCAACGTTCGGTCATTCCGCTACACATGTATTTTAGGTCACGCAAAAATCCTATGTTTTTCAAAATTGCTGAAACATTGTTAATTTGATGATCATTGATCAACTAATCATCAGAAAAATGTTTTGAAATCGGACAAATAGTTGAGAAGTTATGCCACTCTAAATTTTGTCACAAGGTGGCAGTGTTGCGATTAAAAAAACTGAATTGCTTAATTTCTTTTAAACTAAACCTTAAAATATGTGAAAATTGGCAGTACGCAATTTTTGAGGGTGAAGTTTGGCAGCAAACTAGAATTGATTTTAGAGAAATGTATGGTGTCCATAAAGTCTTGAACACTTTTCAAAACTTTATTGCTAAAAAACTGAAGTAGATAAAATCATTTGTTTTTTTGCAAAGTAAAGTTTGTTTATTTAAATTTTTTATTTAAAAATCTTTAGCTGTTCAAGTAATAGCTATATTTCAAGAATTCAAGTTTGCAAGCTATTCATGGACTTCAAAATATGCTTCATTTGTTGCTCTCAATATGTCAAGGCGATATTCAATTTCGCGCCAAGTGTTCTCCAGCGTTTCTTTGTTTACTGTTGCAAGAACATTGATGATTCGTGATTGTAATGTTTCGATGTCACATACTGGTATTCTGTAGTCTGTACACTCCACTTTTTACAAAATCCCACAACAAAGTCCGAGGGGTGATATCTCTTGGCAGCCATGGTGTTTGGCCACTTCTTTCAATCCATTGGTTTGAAAAAGTTTCCTTTAAAGTCACAAACCATCAAACCCCAGTGTCGAGGGGCACCATCTTGCTGAAACACAATCCACAGCTGTAACTCTTCTAATTGAGGAACAACGTAATATTTCAGCATATCCAAATAAATGTTTGCTGTAATGGTGTAGTCAGCAAAAACGAACGGTCAAACACTCTGGCTGTGCATTAAACCACACCAAACATTAAGTTTGGGACTGTCTCTTTTTTTTTCTACAACCTCATAAGGATTTTATGATCCCCATATTTGAACGTTATACTTATTGACTTTCCTGGATACATGAAAAGATGCTTCCTCTGAGAAAACCACACATTTAAGGTAATCATTGTCATCATCAATGCATTGAAAAATTTCTTCAGCAACTTCATTTGATGCAACATAAATTGATTTCCTTGGGCTGCAATGAAACGCCATATGCACAGCACCAACAGTCTCTTCATCAATGCTTGGCCTACCCAATCTTTTGCGATCCAAAATGCTCCTGGTCTCCACAAAATTTTTAAATCATCTCTCAATGCTGTGAATGTGAGGAGAGTTTTGTACAAACTCATATCTGAATTTGCATTGTACTGCGGTTGGTGATTTTGATTCATGGTACCAAAGAACACATTGAGGTTTTTATTGAATCATCAACATTTTTCATACTTTGTTGCAAACTTACGCCCTAATTAAAAATTATCTATTCTTTCTTGGTTTAACAATAAAATGACCTGTAAAAAAATAACATAAAAACTTTTGTGGTGATATAATACACTGTCAAAAATTTAAAGCTTCTACCTTATGCAGTTTTTGAGATATAAAAATTTTTGATAACAATATCAGGAAAATAAGTAAAATGCAAAACTAAAAAAAAATGACAAAAACAACAATCCTGAGTAAAATAGCACTTAATACCGAGAATACTTGTTCACCACTTCATTTGAAAATAGCTTAATATACCTACTGGGGTTGGTACTACTAATTTGAAAGGAGGCATGGTCACTGTTTTTTTCTGGCTATGCCTATGCAGGAAACAGAGCACATAAGATGTAGTGAGAAACTTTGGGTCGGCCTATGTAAAATTGCATAGAAAAAGGAACACATCTTTGCTATTTGCTTAAATATAGCTTCATAGGCTTACTAGAATCAAAGCTACAAATCTGAGGAGGAGAGGCATGGCTCCTTTGCTCTCTGGCTAAACCTAAGCAAAAGACAGGGCACAAGACACAGCCAAGAATTAAGATCACCAATATAACTATAAAAGGGATTGCACCTAGCCGTGAAACAAACCTACCACTATTTAATATCCCATTTGTGTATTTTTGAATATGATTACTGTTTTTGTACACTGCTAGTTGACTTTGATTGCTTCCCACACACCCTAAAAAGAACAATAAATGGATCTGTATAAAGAGAATAAAAATATTGTCTTTATTTAAAGCACAGTTGATTTTGGAACTGGAATCGGGTATATTAAAAAATTATAAACTTTTTATTACTATTCTCTAGAACTGCTTTAGGTAAAGTTGGCGCAGCTGGCTGGACTGATATTCCCAACTCCTATCTCAATGAAAGGTGCGTCAGCAAACTCTGCTGGATTGTAGGGGTTTAAGCAAAGACCCCCAAATTCTTAATGTGCATTTTAGCAAAAAGTCAACTGTTTTCAATCACTTTGATTAAAAACATGGATTCCTCACCCCAAAATATCCGGATATCAATTTACATGAGCCTCTAGGCAAAACAGACTGTTATGGTTTTAATGTTTATTCTGTAAGTGTACAAATAGAAATATTGCGGCTCTGGCAAGTTTGCTGTTGAGCACTGTGAAGCTAAGTGACTCTTCTTTACATAAATTTAAAAAATGAAGTTTGAGATTTATCATGGTGTTGTCTTGTCTGTCTGACTCAAAAAAGCTACTGTACTTGTCTGACTCAAAAACTTAGATTTGTAATGCTGAATTTAAAATCCACAATAACACACTAATTTATCTAATTTTTTTAAACACGAGTTGAAAATTTCTGATTTTTAACTTGAAATATAATGGAATGACCAAGACAAAAAATAAATACAACTTAAGTCATAAATGAGGAAGAAAATAAAATGCAGAAATCCACAGAAAAGTGGAATCCACTCAAACAGAGGAATTCCCAGAGTGCATCAACGTTTTGAGTTGTGGTAAAGCTTTAAATAGGGATGTTTAGGGTTAATTAGGATGAAGGCTAAGATTAGTGTTGGGATTAAAACTACAACTAGGAATAGGGCTAGTCTGGAAAAGTGCCATGTTTTAGTAATGTTCACATAATGATAACGTTCAAGATAAAAGAATCCATTCAATTGTATTGACACCATCAAACAATTAAGTGTTGCAGATATTATGCAATTAGTCAAAAAAAACTGTTGGTCTATTAATAGCTCAAAATGCAAACTACAAACACATTGACACAACAACTTACAGTTTTAAAACAGCCAAATTAGCAGATAAATCATAAAAATCATTGGCAACTTGCTGTCTTACATAAGGCTCAAGAACTGAAAGATTTTCAGGATTGTACCTGCACAAAATCAGAATTTAAAAATTTAATACTAATTATTACCAAACCCATTTTGTGGTCTATTTTGTAACCCTTTAAGAATCAATGCAACTTATGTTCCACATAACTATTAATTGTTCTGCCAAAAGTCCACTGCATTTCTATTGTTAGCAAGCAATTAAGGAATCGTTTTAACTCTTCTACATCAGAATTTCAAATCCTGAAAAGGTTGAAATTTTGGCAGTGGCTATTTTGTCCTGGATAGCATTCTACCCTTGGAATCTATTTTGTTGTTACACGCTATCATTGGTAAATTTCCATGGTGTTGTAAAAATGGGAAAAAATTTAAGAAAGTGGCTATTTTGCAGTTGAGGGTTAGTGTGTCTGTAAATAAGTACATGTGCAGTATATCTGCCAAGATTCATGAAGTGATGCCATGGCATAGTGCTGCTGCCTTTACATGTGACTATTATGGGTTTGAGTCTTTGCAGGCAGGATACTTTCACAGAGTCAGACTATACTGGGGGTCTCTCAGTATACAAACATAAGGGGGAGTGTACACTGAGAGTTAAACTTTTGCACAGCCACAGGTTTAATGTGTCATAAAGACTGAATACACACAAATGACTAAAACTCAAATTTTTTGATGTCATCAAAATTGACCAATCACAAACGGCCAACCACAAAATGAATTCCAAGAATGTTGTTGACAGAAAAAATTGTGACTGCCTAAATTCGGCACTTTTTTTTGTTACCCCAGGCTGCCATCTCGGATCAAATGCAGCTTCAAATATTATCATTATGGATTTGAATCTTAATGGACAAGGTACTTGGACAAAAGCAGTGTGCACTGGAAAGGGAAGCCTGATGTGTAAATGTACAGTGGAGTTTACACTGGGGACAATTCTGCCCAACTTATTCAAGATAAACAACCTGGGTAACAAACAAAAAGTGCCCAAAATTTAATTCTCTATCTACACCACCCTTACATTATATACCCGCCTCCTCCCACCAGTATGCACTAATGATGTGTCATTCTACAAAAACAAAAAATGTTTTTGATATACATCCTCCAGAGAATCAAACCAGACTTCCTAAGCAAAAATCTAGCAAAGAATTGAACTCCTGACCATGACATTTAATTGCAGCTATATCAACCATTATGTACATCACTGCAACACTAAATGCGATGAAACAAATATGCTTGTTAAGAGACACACCAGTTGTCTGCAGCAAAATATCTTTTGGGTGTATATTGCTGTGGATCGCAAATAGTCACCATATATAACTTCTGTAACAAAAATAATAAGCTAAGATTAGCAGAGCTCACCTATCAATTCCTTTCAACATTCCTTGTACAGTTTCAGCATCTATTCCTTCATCCATTTTGACGATTACGATATGCTTTGATGGCAATAAAGATAATTATAAAGCTGACTGTACTACAACTATAAAATAACAATTAAAATCTCAAAAATAATGATACATAGTGATATAGTTGGTGGGCTACTGCAAGCAGGAACAGAAGCAGCCTGCCACAGTGTCATGTAATACCAGTATGCCTACAACAGTGCAATGCTGATATAAAAAAAATCACCATTAACCAACATCTCTATATCAAAAGAATAAGCAGGCTAATTGAACCTCAAGATTTTATAACTCTCAGCATTAAAAACGAAGCTGAGAGTGGGATCAAAGCCCACACTTTCATTTTCCAGTCAAACAATGAACCATTACCAACGCCTTTTCATCTACCAGCTTAACTATTGAGGCCAATGATGTGGGTTTGAGCGCTTCGGAACATGGATTTTGTGATCCGATAATTAAATTTTTTGATCCAAATGCGCTCCAGATGCATTGAAGGAGACTATCATCCAAATCATTCCCAACACTTTATAGATGTTTCGATCTAAGCTGGACCTGATTCTAGTGCAATATTTAAAGCAGACATCACCAAATTTTTTGGAAAAGGGCCAGGAAAAAGGAATGATTGTGGCCAGACTCATTATCCTTTTTTCTCAATGCTTTATCGAAATAATAGAGCTATTAAGAAAATTTGTGCAAGGCTACCTGAAAAAATTTGACTTTGCCTATGCTTCGTCAGTAAGCACCTCAAAACAATGGCCTGTACCGGTATCTAAATTTCAGACGCTATTTCTTTTGTGAAAAGTTTCCAGTTTTCTTAAGTGGTCATTTTTTAAATAGTTTTTGTTTGGACCAATGACATCCTGGGGTTCTTTCACCACGTGCTTCATTTAATTACGGTACAGCAATGAGCTGAAATGCAGAAAATCTGGGGGACTTCCATCTCCGGAAATTTTAAAAATGGGCAAAGTGTTTACATCCCCAAAAGTGATCTACAAAAAAAGGAGTTTTTATCTTTTTTTGAAGCTGAAAATTGCAAAAATGGCCTTTTGAAAAATTTATTTTGCAGAGAAGAGGCGTGTGCCTATTTTTAAAAAATAACTTTTTCCCCAAAAACTTGAAAAATGATCAAAATACTTTTGATAAAACAACCTTACATTGCGCTTGCAGATTTATTGCAGGCACCGGACAATCTAACTTTTAATGAATATTTTTGCGTAAATAATTATATTTTAAGTAATAGCATGGAACCTTTTTTTTTTATTTGCCATATTTATCCTCCATTCACGAGAAAGCGATGTATCGCTATGTTTTGGACGGTAAGTCAGCACTCGCTTGGGAGTTGCCATTTCCGGGTCACCTGTCTTCCACATAAAGGTGGGGCGTCCCGTTAAGTGCCTTGCCCAAGGACACAACAAGCGAACTTGCCGGCTTGTTCTCCACAACCTCCCATAAATGCCGAGCGCCCAGCAGGGAAGCTATAGATACCATTTTTTAAAGTCTTTAGGCATGACTCGACAAGGGGAATGAACCCCAGATCTACCGACTGCGAAGCGGAAACTCTAATCACTATGCCACGCTCCAACCACCACAACCGGAAAAACTAATGTCGCAGGCTGCGTCTGGCCTCCGTACCGTAATTACTGATTGAGAAAGTTTAGTGCAGCAAAGCTAATAGCAAATTTAAAGGCTGGTCTAAAGCATGGATTATGGCAGCTCTGTTGATGGACGTTCTGGCTTTCTATGAGCACGCGGAGATGTACATCTATCTCCTACCACTAGTTGGCTAGGCAGAATAAATTATATTTATTATCAAAAAAAAAAATTTATCCATCCAAGCGAACATTGTATTTTTGTTTTGTATTGTCCATGTTTATCCTTATCCTATTCACGAGAAAATAGTTAAATATCAAAGTAAAAATGAAAATGCATGGCCTAGCCCTAAATCATAAACAGTTTTTACCTACAATTTCACACTTGTGGACAAAAGGATCCTAAAAACAAAAAATGCTGTAGCCGACTGTTGAAATCTTATGATCTTAAATTTTTATGCGCTGGCTAGACTAACTACCAGCAGCTTATAATTTTGTTATCTACTTTTTTTTGGATAATCCCGATCCTATTGCCAAAATTTATGATTTTGGTTTGGTTCTGATTTCGCCGAAATTACAGCATGCGACCCGACCAAGATTGGTAGTGTAGTCCATGAACACCTCTAGGGGGGGAGGAAGCATGGAATACAAGAATGTAGATTTAAATAATTCGAAATAAAATGTGGAATTATTGAATTAAGGAAAAATGAAAAAATATCTACTGAAGAAGAACGGAAATCGCCGAAATAGGGAAGCTCATTGCGAAATCAATAGAACATCACCAACCAATTGGAAAAAATGAGATAGCTGAATTGAATCAAGCTATGTATCCACACCAAATTGCAATGATGGGCACCCCCTTAAGCAGAGCCGGATTAAGAGATCGCGGGGGCCCAGGGCAGATAAGAGTGCGGGGCCCCTAATTTATGAAACGCAAAAACAACTTAGATTTGGGTCGCGCTCGAAAATGTTTGGTAGCCACTGATTTAGTAGATCTTAATGATAGAAGACATAATAAGCTCTTACTTTCCGGGAATAAAGTGTCCCAGAGATAATCCTTGGTATTTAAAATGGGTGAAGTATAAACGGGTTAATTCAACAGTACAGTATTTATTTTAAACTAAAAATTGATTTTTTTGCGTTATTTGTGTTTTTGTTTGATAGAACTTTAAATTCAAAAAAAATTATTTTAATCAAAAAGGTTGAGCCTAATTTGTTATTTTGATTTATTAAAAAAAGTAAATTTTATTAATTTTGTTTAAAATTTACTTTAAAATTTATTTGAAAAGGTTAAATATAAGTTAGAATAAAATTTTCGCACTGTTTTATTAACGGGGCAAATATAAACAACACAGAAAATATAATAAACAACACAGAGAGAGCAACACAAAAAAAAAACTAATGCAAATAATGTATTACAACTGGTGTTTTCGGCATTTCGCTGCTGTAAATTTATCAATAATAACCTCAAATCTTATAGATTTTGTGAATCTCTTTTCGATGGCTATAATACAGAAATCACAGACGTGATCCGGCGTCAGTGATGAGCGCAAGTAGTTTTTCACTCTTTTCAATGCCGAAAAAGAACGTTCACCTTCCGTATTTGCCACAGGCAAGGTCAGATATATACGAAGAATAATAGCCACATTTGGAAAAGTTTCAATTAAGCAGTTCTTTTTCAAATATGACAGTTGTGCTTGCGCAATATTTGTCTTCGAACCAAGATCAGGAGATAAGCGTAAATGAAAAGCGAAGTGCACAACTTTTGAAGAAAAGTCGCTATCCAAATTGCTTGCATATCACTGATAGCCCAAGTGTTCAGACTTAGCAAAAAATTAAAATTCTGTTGCCATATGCAGTACACAAATTTTCGTCTTCTAACTTCTGCAATTTTAAATCAATGATTGGAAAGTAAGTTCCAATACGAAATGATTGTCGAGCATCTTCCAAAGCTCTAGTGTATCCAGTGTCCTCTCCTTCATAATCAAAAGTCTTCTTCGTTTTTCGGTTGCGTTTGTTTGGAGACACATAGGTTTTCTACATACCAGTTGTTAGTTTCAAACCATCCTTTTCAGTTGTAACAAACTCATCCCATAAATGCTGGCAAAAACTCTCGATTCCATTGTAAAGTGCTGCGCAACTTTCTAAAGTCATGTCAGCACGCTGTAGACTTTTACTTGTACTGTGAAACTTTTGAAGGATTTTGTGCCTTAAAACACATAATATGGCTGTTTCTAAGGCATCTCTACTCTTTTTCAAATACGATTTGGTTTTATTTGTTTCATTGTCGTTCAACGTAAAATCTTGTAACAGTTGTCACAACTTAACAAAATTTTTCTTGAGGGCTGTAGTGGCGTCTAAGCTTTCTTATAACTGCTCTAACATTTGACAGTCGTTTGCAGCCATTAATTTGAATGCTATTATACCCAAAGATGTAATGGAGGGGGATCAGGGGGGATCGCCGTCCACTTACTTTTTTCAGAAAACGCTTGACTGAAGGAATATTTTATTAATATTCAAAATTTTTTTATTTTATTGTTTCTAAAATATGTTTTCAAATATACTTTTATTTAAATAAAGTTGTTTTAATTAGTATACCCTTTATTGCGAACTGTTCAATTACATATTGCCTATGTTTCCCGCCTTGCGCTGTAGCGAAGTTTGCCGTTGCGTTTGTATCTCAGACCATAAGGTTTGAAATCAGTTCCAACCGTCCACCTACTTTATTATTTAGCAATACACCACTGATTATAACGGTCTCTACTGTGACGTCACAGTTACTTTGTAATTGAAAGCCAGTTTTAATTTTTTTCGTAGAAATAATAACTGTACCGGTATGTAGATATTTTGATTCTTCTGTTCAAGTTTGCTGGTAATGTAGGTTATAAGGCTATAAATTTATTTTAATTCAATTCAATAGTTAATAGCGCTAAAAACGCGGGGCCCGGGGCAATTGCCCAGTTTGCCCATTGCTTAATCCGGCCCTGCCCTTGAGACAAACCAAAATGGCGTTAGTGCTATCCGCTAAACACTATCAACCTCCGGCTGATTAACGCAAACGCTAGTCCTTTCCCCAAACCTAAAGGCCGCTAACCACTAATGCGCTGAAAGCAGTGATCGGAAGTTCGAATTTCACTCAAAATTTTGCTATGTAAAGTGAAAACAATAATTTTTTCTGAATAAAACAAAAGAAATTAAAGTATACTAGTAGATAACACTAACAAAAGCAATAGCTGCCGCAAAGACAGTACAAAAAACAAATATTTATTACCCTAAAACGCAGCTATTCAAAAAAATGAGCATTTCAAAATCTTCATCGCTGTATGACAGCATGAGATTTAGGGACCTGACGCAAGATTGTACAAGGGGCTCTCTAAGTGGCCAAGATTCACCAGCCAGATAGTCAATTGGCTAATATTGAGTGATTTCTGGACATTTCTTCTTGTGACATCAGGGAAATTCCAATATATATCTTTGCTTTCATCATTTCAGTTCCATTGAGTTTGGGCTGTTTGTGCTGTTTTTAAAATTATGCCTCGGGGTTTAAGGCCTTCAATTTCAAGCTTGGAATTTTCAGGATGTTAAAAAATAAAGATAGGATGCTAAAATACATTCTTTTTGAAAAACTTATAAAGTTTTATGATTTGTAAAACCATATAGGGAGGCTAAAAAAGGGGGTTGCGGTTGAGGCAAGTGCCTCACCCATAATATACATTGTACATCCACCACTGATCGCTAAGTCCAGGTTATCTTTACTTCACCACATTCTTCTCTAGTGAAAACAAACATTTCTATGCTGCATGAAAAGTTGTGGCAGAGTTGTACTTTATGAATAACTCCTTAAAGTCGTATTGGAGAGCAACGTAGCACTCGCTTTGCTTTGGAACTCGTGTACCTCTTTGAGAAAGTCATCAAACAGCTACTCACTGCTGCTGTCGTTTCGTGACTTTTCTGCAAACGTTCTTTCAAAAATTCGTCCTCAAAGATGCATAGGGGTAGCTTGTAGTTTTTGGAACGTTTTGATTTTTTGTGATGATGATACTTTTATTTAAACAACGGGCGGACTTAACGTTAGCGGCAACTACTTTTGAAAAAATTAGAACAGCATTCCGTAGCGCTATTGTTCAAAAAAAGTAACATCTGCTAATGTTGCCACTATCTCACAACAACAATAGCGGCACTAAACAAACGCTAAAGTAACACTATTGGTTGCTATTTTTAGTGCCGCTAGTGCCCACCCCTGCCAAGTTAGTATGAAGATTAGTCATTTGATTTCCGTATTTGAGTATACTCTTTTTTGTATTTTTGCTGTTGCGCATTTCCGTTTTAATGCTGCTTATCAAGTGTGGCGAATGGGCGCGGTCGTAGGGCTAAGCCACAAGAGCGGATGATGAAGAACTCTGACGGCTGATACTGTGGCGGTCTAGCACACCTATTTGCTGTTTGTTCTTGAATCGCACCTCGCTTACACAAAATAGAACTTTCACACCTATTATTAAAACAATTACTTTACTGGAGAGAAACTCGAACGACCGAAGAAGAAAAGAAGGCAATGCTGACACTTTATATACACGTAGCGGTGAAGTAAGAATGGTCAGCCGCAACAAAAGATAAACTGCCTTGCCGCAGATCTCTTAATACATAATTCCGCTACTCTTCTCTTCATTTTTTGGATTTTTTATTCCGTTTTGGTAGTTTTCTTTCCAGCATTGTTTTAACAAACATTTATCATAAGATGGTTCAAAAAATTGTGCTTTTCCTCTCCTGATTACTATTAAAATAGTTTCCGTGTTCCATCTACGAGATTTAATACTTCTGCATACGTCAACCTGTCTGTCCACTTTACTCCCTTCATTTTCTTTCAAACCCACATTTTCAATGCCTTCAGTCTTGCGGCATCCACTTACCTTAAACTCCACATTTCTGAGCTGTATATCATTACATTTCACATCAAGGTGATTACCGGTTATTTCTTTACCTGTTGCTTTAGTCCCCCAATCAGTTCCAGTCCAGTCTTGTTGAATCACTTGCTTTGGTCAAGCGAATTTGTGCACGGATACTTTTTTTTGAATATTCATTCGCTAAAAGCTGACTTACCAAGAAGTCAATTTAAATCCTTCTATCCGCTAAAGTATTGCTCCATTTAATTTGCTGTATTTCTTATATTAGATGAGGATCTCTCAATCTTTATGATCTTCGTCTTCTTGGTGTTTACCTTGATTTCATACTTCTAGGCACCTCTGCTTGTTTCTTTCATTATCGTCTGCAATCATTGTTGGCGATCATGGATTGATCAGCTGCATACCGAACAGCTGCAATTAATTTCTCTTCAACTTTAACGCCTTTCTCTACGTTATTCAAAGCTTACCACTTCATGGTAATGGCATAGAGGTTGATTAGCGATGTAGAAATTAAATAGCTTTGTCTGACTGCTCTTCCAATTTCACTTGAGTTTGACTATATTTGCTCTCATTACAACCATCTACCCCATGTACAGTAACGCTGTTCCTTCAGTCGATTATGCTGGTCTAAACTTCCATCAGTCCACTCCATTTTACACTGTGGCAATCTCCAAGTAAAGATTTTAATTGAGTTTGATGCTCTTCTCAGCAAAACACCTTATAACTCCAATGCCATCTTTTAAATCTCTCTCTTTTGATCTTTTTCCAAAAACTCCTTTTCTTTCTTTTCTAATCGTTTTCTCAAAATCTGTAGTTCAACTTTTGTATCACACAATATCAACTTGAGGGTTGTGAAGTCCTCACAAAAATAGCATTTCTTTTCTTCTCAGTTGGAAGCAATACACCCAGCAAAAAATCTTGTGACCAGATTTCTTTCTTGTATATTAATTTCCACAGTTACACGAACTTCTTCCTCGGTTTCCTTGAAGTAACGTGATAAATTCAACGGAAATTCCATTTACTTCTTCTGCCTTTCTCTTACTCGCGGTTAGAATACCGGTATTGCTTCTTTCCTTTCATCCATTGGCACCTCTAGTCCCATTTCATCTTCTGCCAGCCATTCTTCACTTTCCAAATCAATTTTTTTTGGTTTCTCCTGTTTGCTATACAAGTAAAATTCCTTGATGCATATCTTCTATTTTTCGTCACGTCATCTATATCAGTCAACAGCTTGCCATCTTGGTCAATATATGCTGCCATGTTTTTTGTTCCAGCCCTCGTATCAGCTAACTTCTTGACTTTGCGATTCATTTGAACTAATTCTTCTTTTCCAAATTCACAATTTCACAGAAGTGTTTTTTTGAACCATTGTTGTTTTTCTGTGTCGGTAACCGTTTTTGGTTCAATTTTTATAAGTTTGTACCTTCTTAGTCCTTCTTCTGTCATCACTTGTTTCAATTTTTGCCGTTGTACAATTTTATCCATGCATTTGATGCTTTGCAATAGAAAGAGTTAGGTCAATTAGGTTTTTTGACATTATTTGGGAACATCTAACCTGGAAACCACATATAAAGTTGCTGTAAAATAAACTTAGGATAAGCCATGGTATAATACAAAAAAAGCTCTACCTCAACCTCAAATATCTCCAATTGCCCTTCAACACTATGCTTCAAAGTCAATATTGTACTTCATCATGATGCTTTGTTAATAAAACAATGGTCCATAAACTTCAATAACAAATAAAGTAATTCCCTTAGTATTTAACACAAAATATATAAAAGGTACCAGTATTACAAAAGTTTTAAAACGGTGTAATAATCTTACTAATAAACAAACAGCGGTACTAGAAATATCTAAAGTCATTCATAGGTATTTTTAAAATGCATTCTCAGCTGCATTTTCTAATTTTATACTACCGATACCACTACTGCTGCTGCTGCTGCTACTACTACTACTACTACTACTACTACTACTACTACTACTACTACTACTACTACTACTACTACTACTACTACTACTACTACTACTACTACTACTACTACTACTACTACTACTGCTACTACTACTACTGCTGCTGCTGCTACTACTACTACTACTACTACTACTACTACTACTACCGCTATTGCTACTGCTGCTGGTGTGCTGCGGCTATTACTGATACTGATACTGATACTGCTACTCCTACTGCTACTCCTACTGCTACTACTACTGCTACTACTACTACTACTACTACTACAGCATTCCTGTTCTCCAGCACAATGGTGCAGACTACTCTTTAATTCCATATTGCCAGTTATCTCTTCAATAGATTTATACTTTTCATTCACGCTCTGATCCTTAAGGGCGGAAGTGGGCAATCACAGCTACAGTATGTGAGGTTGAGATCAATTAGATCAACCCACAAACGTTTAATTAGCAGTCTCTGGCACACAGAGTCAACTTTAAAGTTGAAAAAGTCTGCGAAAAGTGAAATGGATGCTGGTTAATCGGTCAACAAAGTAATTTTGTTGCCCTATCATCCAGAAACAATCTCACATCTCGCTTACTTCGGTATCCCTTCTAAATAAATGAGTCTGAAATCAATATTCAGCACTTCTGAGGTCACCAGTTTTTTCCCTTCGCATTGTTGTGAGTGGCTGAATACCAATCATCTATTTTACAATTTCCCTGTTTATGCTTGGGATCGTTTCAACTTGTATCAATATATCGTGTTACTTCTTACGTCCCGTTTCTTTAAATACAAATCCTTAGAGTTTTGCCCAACGACAATCTGGCGATCCTTATCTACTCCTTGCCAGACGTGCCGCTTGGTACTTGAAAACCATTGACATTAATACAATTTCTATTTTGGAATTCTTTGATATCCATGGTTTAGTGGGTGGATAATGAAGTGGTTTTTTGTTGCCTTCCTCAGTTTTTCTTAAGAATGTCTCCCGCAACTATTTGCCAATGGATGGAGTCCTGGCTGAAGTCTTGGGGTATTAAGGTCGGTATTCCCCAAACAATATGATAGCAGCAGAATTCACATTTTCAAAATCCTCCACAGCCCTATCCAAAAATATTGTTTCTAAATACGCTGCTGCCTAGCAACTACTGCCACTCCAAACCAGAGCAAGACTTGGGAAAAAGGAAAGCTTCAATATTTCCAAACCCCAGAATTCCCCGACCGTAGAATTTACACTGGATGTAGTTTACCTCACACCCAGGGCAAGAAACAATGATAGGACATATGAAGGTACATTGATACACATTAGTATGTCCCGGTTGTTGATTTGTTACATCATTATTACTAAATTATTACTTTTTAAAACTTTGTATAATTATGCAATAATTGTTAATAAACAATTAAATAATTGCTTCAAATTTTTATCCCTTTAGAAGTTTAGCCATAAAATGAGGCTCAACATTGTTCAAACTAAGGTGCATTTCTGTCTGTGTATGTGCGCGCGCGCTTTAACTCCTCTGACTTAACTTACCAGCACTCATCTCTACTCCAGGGTGAGTGTCAAAGGTGGTTTGTGAGTTATGATGACGTCATAATTAAAAATCGCCTTCCGAAATTCGCATTAATTGACGAGTACTTTGCTTCAACAAAAGCGAGAACCCAATTTACCGACCACAAGAAACTTTATCATTAAGGGAATTGTAGTGACGTCATAATTTACGATTAATTGCAAAATTGTTTCATTCATTTTTTCAAAAGGCACTGACCCTAGAAACGCCGTTGAGGCTTTCTAGGGAAATATTAGCAAGATACTTCCTAAAAAAATAGATTTACCACGATTTCAGCTTTGTCGATAATGCAAGAACGGATTTGGCATCAAAGCGTTTTTTAAATTTTCTCTAACCTTTTTAAAAAGTGTGGTTTCATCATAATGTACCGTGGTATCATAAAGTGGATTATAAAGTTGTCTGGTACCGCCTCAATAAAAACAGCAGCAAGCAACCGCTGCACGTATTTTCCACTGCCATTTTGAAAGCAAGCGCAAGCAGTAAAACCTATTCCGGATACGCTTCCGGTGAAAATAAGAAGATACATCACAATATACATAACGATTTCGATTCCAGCGCCACTGCAAGTGCGAAAACTATAATGACTGAACCACAGGTGTACTCCACTTCAGAATACCTTTGCAATTCAGTTTTGTGTTGTTGTTGTGATTGTGATTACCCCTTCTCTTCCTCGGGATGGAGGTACGGTACGAACGGCAATTCAGGTTCATGCGGTTAACCTAATTGAAATTAGGCTAGGACAGTGGTTTTCAACCTTTTTCGTGCTGTGGCCCACTTTTATAAGAACTTTTATGTGATGTTGGCGATGTCACTGGAATAAGCGTCAGATATCATGGCAGTGGAGTTGATCTCCAACAAAAAAAAAGTTCGTTGCGCCTCTAGTTCACAGATGCTGGTCCGTATGGCTGTTCATATGGACCAGTATTTCTTAACCTTATTTGGCATGCAAATCCATTTTTAAAGTACACAGACGTCCGTGGCCCACCCGACTTGCGTGCTGTAGCCCACTAATGGGCCATGGCCCACCGGTTGAGAACCAGTGGGCTAGGAAAAAGATGGCAGCCCATTTCGAACTAGTCATGAGTGACTGGCAGCCCACCACCAACAAGGCGGACTGCCACTGGTGGGTATCCAAGAGTCGCCTTTTACGACATGCTGGGTTTGCAACTTCACAATTGTAACCCAGTGAAGTGCGGGTAGGCCACCTGTCTGCCACTTAAAGATGGAGGCATCACGTTAAGTGCCTTGGCCAAGGACAAAACAAGCAAGCTTGCCGGCTTGTTCTCCACACTATTCCTTTTTTATGCTGAGCGCCCAGCAGAGAGGTTGGAATACCATTTTTAAAGTCTTTTGGTATGACTCGACTAAGGGAATGAACCCCAGGTCTACCAAATGCAAATCGGACACTCCAACCACTACGCCATCGCGCCAGTAATTCATTTTGTCGCACGCCTAATTGCTCTTATTCTTTAAGACAGTTTTATCGCGAGTAGTAAAGTGAAACAAAAAACCCCGAATTTCAAAGGAAAATCTTACAGGATTTTGAATGAAATTATCTCTTTTTTACCACAAAAAGCAGGTCGATATGTTATCCATGTAAGCCATAACCTAAGTTATTGTTAGAACTGAACTATAAATGCTGGACTCTGGTCAATTTGCTCCATCCTATGGCTCCGTTTATGCTGGGATCAAGAAACTTACGACCAAATAGAGGCTTTAAGTTTCAAGCAACTGTGGTGTCTTCTGTTGCAGCTGACCTCAACTTACGTCTTATCGTAGAGCACTATATATTGTTGATACTATATACAATTTATTTACAGGCTTTCAATTTCACTGACAAACATAAACTGAGCAACAAGTTTCACATGCGAGAAAACTTATCTATCACTACCATTATTCATCATTATTCAGTCCCAGGGGATGTGACTCAAGTTACTAAACAAATATTTTGGTTCTAACTGCGAATACAAAATTCCTACGAAATAGTGTCAAATTTAGCTGATACATTACAATGTTGTTCTATTGATTCAATACACTTCAGCAACTAGTTAAGAAAAAATTGTGAGTAGTAGGCCAGTTATTTTATAGTTTATTTCAAGTAGAAATCAATTACTTCAATGCCCTTCTACGACATCGAATTTATGTCCATATGCACTTGAATCAAATAAACGCATAAAAGATTGTTAGTTGCTGTTTTTAAGAAATCGCAGTTCTAATTTATTAGTTAGGAAGTTGGTATTATGGGCATGGAACTATTTTTAGCGGTGGACAGCGTACATATCTTTCCCAACTCCTAAACATTTCAGATTTATTTTACTTGCTTGGCTGTATTTGAATTCTGTAACTGCCAGCAATATGCCTATGACGTAAAGTTGTCCCCAACAAAATTTGTAGGCAAATTAGATTACCAATTATGAGCACATGAAATCCAAAGTTTGGGATAACATGAATAGAAAAAATATGTTGGTGGGTCTACACCACTGTGTAAAATCATAGCCATTAAAAACATAATCGTAAGCATGGAAGAACATTTTTCTTGAAAACGAGTTGTTGGATTACTAGGTCTTCTTCTTCGTATGGGCAAGATCTTTCATTTTTGAAGAAGTATCTTGGATTACGAGCTTTTCATTAGCCCTTTTTGCCAGTCTTCAGTTGGACTGGGCCACCACGACAGCGGGACTGCTTAGTTCCTCCACTTGCCTGCCACTAAAAGATAAAGGCATCTCGATAAGTATCTTTTTCAAGGACACAACAAGCAAGCTGGCAGAGTTGTTTTCCACAGTATCCCTTTTTACTTAGCGGCAACCAAGGAAGCTGTGAATACTATTTTTAAAGTCTTTTGGTATGACTCGACTTGGGAAATCAACCCCAGATCTACGGAATACAAAGTGGACGCTCTAACCACTACGCCATCGCGCCGATAAGGCCACTGGGTGATCGGATGAAATAGGTATAGCAGTATCTGATCCCAAGACTTTTTTTTGGTGGAAAGAATAAAAAGTCTAAATCGATGCATTGTCGTTGAAGATCAAGATCACCAAAAAATGTGATCTTCAAGATCAAGATCATCCTAACAATGTGATCTTAAAGATCAAGATCAAGACCGCCTTAGCGATGTGATCTTAAAGATTAAGATTAAGATTGTGATCTTTAAGATCAAGATCACGTAGTTAATATAAGACTCGAAAAAAATTTGAGTAGATGAGCTATTCCCCACAGTCTGGACCAGGAAGGAGGAGGTTTGCGGAGCAAATTTTCTTATTTGAGACTCCCATTTACGCACTTGATTCACAAAATTGCATCAAGATATCACAGCGCGATACCCGCACCGCCGTACTGATTATGAGCAATTCGGTACCGGTATATATAAAAGATTGTGATCTTGATTTTCAATATTTTTTAATGATCTTCAAGATCAAGATCAAGATCAAGATCACCAAAAAATATGATTTTGAAAATCAAAATCAGATCACTAAATCATCGTGATCTTGAAGATCGAGATCAGACCACGTTCTTGTTCTTGAAGATCAAGATCGTGCTCATCTCTGTCCTCCCCCAAATTTGACTTTGTGTATCTACATGCACATACTGGAAGGAACAAATAGAATTTGTGAAATGATAGAAAGCTTGTAGGTAAAAGCAGTCCTGTTTCAAAGCACTCGTAAGAAGTTTGTCATCAAAGGCACAGAGGTAATGCCTCCATTTGCCTCGTCTTAGGGCTGCTGTGCTCAGAAATGTCGTTTGGGAGAAGCCGGCGTTCCGTGTATACCGATATTTCTAATCCAAAACAACTGACTAGTGCCCCTGGTGACCAACGCCATCACAGCCAGCAAATGTTTTTAACATAATACTACGAGCTGGCTCTGCCAACGTTATCCGCAGGTCCCCCATCAGTAATGTAGGATATCGATTTAACCATTAGAGTATTGGTTTTGCCAGCAACACCGGGTTCATCCAATAGGCGATATTTTTTGGCATAGCCAATTCTCGATATCAAATTATAAGTGCCGCTTTTTAAAAGAGAATCGATTAAACAAAACGTTGTAAGGAGCTCCTATATTTTTCCCCAAAGTTTTGGAGTCCATGGTTACGTGCTGCTTGAAGTGTTTGCTAATATTAATATGCATTTATTAATAATTAATATATTAACAAATTAATATATAATTATAATTATAGTATATAATTATATATCAATAAATTATTAATATGTATTTCACAGCAAAGGCAACGAGGCGCAATTAGGAACCTAGACTTTTTCTCAATTGAAAGAACCAACGAATTCAAAAACGTTTGTGCGGTCATATGATGAAGTGGGTGAAATGCATAACTTTAAAGATGAGGAAAGAAGCCAAAATTATTAATATGTATTTTCAGGAAAAAGCTATTAAAAATTAGACTCACTACTTACTAGGCCTACTTATTCGAAATTGTAGGACTATTTGTACGACCCAAAGACAATGGCTGGGCATATGTTGGTTGGTCTTGAAATAAGCGCAGCCAGGGCAAAAGCAATCTAATCCGAAGTAAAGCACTTACAACTACCGGTGAGTTGTTATTGATACAATACAATAGCAAGGCCCCCATTGTCGGCGTTAGAAATATCGATCCAGCCGCCTGTGCTGCTTTCACAGAATGGGAAGCTGTGAGAACAGTAACGAAAAGTTAATGTTTATTTGACAAGGCCAATTCTCGTTACAAAATCAAAAGTACCGTTTTTTTGTTATTAGAATTGGGTAGAAAACATTATGGGTGGTGTTGAGTGCAGCCATTTTATTCTCTCAAAGGTTTTCAACAACAGAACCTAGAAATTTCTTGTTTGCCGTGTTTTCAGCGTAGGCACAGTTTGAAACTGGACTTAGTGATAACTGAAACAGCCAACAATTTCACGAAATTTTATCCTTTCATTACACCACTTGCATGAAAGCATAAGTTAAGTTGTGGCAGGGCACCAAAATGATTGTTTTATATTTTGGGGAATAAGATATTAAATATTTGACACAATACTTACGATTTTTCAAATTTGTGGAGCAATTTGTATGACGTAAGATCTATGGATGCGCGTATGTTGCTTGGCTATGATATAAATGCAGCTAGGGAAAGAGAAAGCCAGCCCCAAATCATGCACTTACAATTGCGTTATTGCTATAAGTTAGATTATGATTTAAAAATATAATCCATCTAACTGGTGTTAGTGGCAAAGATGCGGATAATTGTTGTAATTCCTGCACGATTTAACATAAAAATTGCCAATTTGTTCAACTCTACTGACTGGAAAAATGCTGCTTTTGCTGCTCATCCTGTTGTTACAATAACTTAACCGTTTTGCTGCACTTGACTAATGAGGTTATGTCTTAGGTCAGTCAGGTTTGCGACACAACTGCACAAAAGCATTCTAACTTACCATTACATTACCAAAAAGGTTTTTAGCCTTACCGTCATGTTAATCCAGTTAATTAAGTGTCATTGTTATTCACGAATCAGCTTACCAGTTTTTGGCTTTTGAAATGACCGTGTATACCAAATTCAATAGCTGGTGTGACTGGTGCACTATTTTCACTTTAATCGTACCAGGCAGCATTACAACATCACAGAGTGAGTTTAAAGCATTAAAAAAAGAGCGCTTAGAATGGTTAAAAAAAGAATCTGCTGTTGCATCGTCAGTTCAGCTAAAATTGTGAACAATTTTTTTATTGAAAGCAATTTATTAATACATTCCAAAAAAGTTTTTAATCCGCTTGTCTATGGTCAGGAGTTCTTGGAAAATTACAGAGAACAAGCTGTGCAATCAAGCGTTAATTGTGACGTTGTCTTGTCTTGTAAAAGAATAAGATTTGAGGCAGTTGATGAGTTGAGAGCTGGCTTTCATTTGGAAAAAAAAGGTTTTTCTTTGTCAAAAAAAGCAAATTTAAAAATTATCTTCCATTATGACGTCACAAACCTCTTATTGTGATGTTTGTGCACCAAGTAGTTTTGGAGGAATTAAAGCGTACGACCTGACAGAACTCTGCTTTATAGAATGGACAAGTCGGCAGGGCCAGCTAGTCTCTCCAGGGCCCCCAATCGCTATATAGAGGTTAAGAAGATTGGATAAGCCGGCCAAACCAGCTGCATCCATGCTTTCACCTCCATCCATTCACCCAATGGATGGAGGTGAAAACATTAATAAAATGTTAATTTTTTTTACATAGCCAATTCTCTTTCCGAAACAGAACTACCGTTTTTTATCAATTAAAAAATCTTACGGAGGATTGCACAAAGCCGTTATTTTTCGTCCAAGTTTGTGTAGCCCTGGCAACGTCTTATTTGCCCTGCTTTCACCATAGGCGTTTTTAAATTTAACAAACGTTTGTTTGTTAAATTTTGCTAGTGCTTGGAGGCACAACAAAGTTGTGAAAAAGCGCCAAAATGATTGATATGTATTTTTGGGCTGAATGTGTTGTACATTAGGTCCACTACTAACTACTTTTTTGTGACACTAGTCGCATTTGCATGAGCTAGAGCCTTTGGTTGTTGGTATGTTTCTTACTCTTAGCATGAATGCAGCCAAGGAAGTATATTTAATCCGAAGTGAAGCACTTTCAGTTAAGTTATTACAATTGCATGGTCCCCATCAGTATTGTCCTAGGAAAAAGAATAACGCTTCATCTCATAGAATTTGTGAGCGGAGTAATAAAAACTAATTTTTTTGGCATTGCCACTAGTTGCAAAATCAAAAGTACCGTTTTTCGAAAGAAATCGATAGAAAACCTCAATGGAGGGTTCCGCGTAGCAGCTATATTTCTACAAAACTTCTAGAGTCCCAGGCTGCCTCTTGTTTTCCGTGTTTCCAGCATAGGCGTCCTGAGGAACTGAATTTGTGAAAGCTTGTTCAGTTTTCAGTCAATCAAAGCAAATTTAATTGGCTTCAAGTTTTTGACGAACATCCCATCGTACGCTTTTTGGTTGACTTTCAGCTATTGTAACGAGAGTGAAGTTGGGGCTGGTCACTGGCGCAAAACTGTTTGAGAAGTAATCCAGTCGCTAAATGTACACTCGACTGTATTTTTGTAATGCAAATATTATGAAATAATCGTTCTTAACAATATGTATAATGCATTTGCACTATTTGCAGGATAAAGAAAACTTGTTATCATTGGTCCATGACCTCACTATGCTAATATTTAATTTTAAATGACATAAGTCGCATAATAAATTAAATTTTTGCATATGCTTTCTCTGTAATCTCATTAAATGATATAATTTTCCGTTCACTCACGTTGCATTTTTTTACGAAACGGCAGAATTGTTCACTGATACCCGATAAAAGATAGTGTTTGCAAGCGTCAGTAGCGACCTATCTGGCATTTCTAGCAGCACGTGAGACGGCCGTTGTTTAAATTCATTCGTCCGTCGTCCGGACTCACCGCAGGGATAAACCAAAATCCCGATCAACGAGATCCGGAAAAACAAGGGTGGAGTGTATACAGTGAGTATAATTGAAAACAGACTAGATGAAACATGACATGATATTAGCTGTTGTGTGGTTTGAGTTCTAGTCTTCTGGCTCAGCTAGCTTTAGTTAATTTTTTTGGTATTTTGTTTATTTGCTTTATTTGTCAGAGGGTAAATGTTAAACTTTGGTGTACTCTACATTACTTACTTAACAGTAGAGAGCACTAGAGCAACTGGTAGAAAATACTCACATCAGGGAAATGACCCCGATCGGGGAAAATCTGCTCCCCGATCGGGGTCATTTACCCTACTTAGGACCCAAGAATTTAACAAAATTAAAATGCGCAAAAAACGGAGCAAAATCGGGATGTTTTAACACTTCCATCGTGTTGCTCACCCAAAAAAACATTAAGTTACCGAAGAGGAAAAAAAATTTACCGTTGTGATTTTTCAAAAACACTAAAAGTTTCAAGTTTAAATGTGTAGCAACCTAGGATATTGATTAAATAGCTTATTATTTGTCTTTTATTTTTTTCACATGTAAGCTAATCTATATTTTATTAGCTACGCTCTTAGCTGATTAATTGATTAAATTTTCAGTTTGGTAAATAATTTCACTGGCCTACACCAGCTAAGGATGAAAGGAAGTTCAAGTACCCCTAAGTTTTTTCTTCACTTATTTTTGGCGAAGGTTATCATCTGCTCTTTGTAATACGGTTTTCATGGTAGAGAAACATTTTTAAATACCTTTCCAGGCATTTTGTTTTAAAATGACTTATTTTATTTATGATTTAGATAATTATGAAGAATTTGCAAGAACTGGAGCTGTAATGTCAAAAGATCTATTGTTTAATTTAAATGAAAACTTAGAGTATGTTCAGGCAGAATTTCAGATTGATAACAACCCACATTACGCAAGGCAAAGGGCAAATGGGGCGTTTGTTAATCCTGTTTTTGTTCGATGGTGTTGATACCTGACCCCTTCCGAGGGATGGGGGCTTGGCGGAAGATCATGGAGCACTAGAAACCGCGAAACTCTCCGGAGGTCGTAGAGAGACAGAGTCGCCAAAAAGCAAGCGTCGCTAAGAGTTGGTAGCTGGACAGTGCAGAACGACATGAGTGGTATCCTGGGACAAGTGTCCGCAGGTGCTGCATGAAGGATTCTCGATTCTGCCAATCCTAGAGAGATAAGAGCTTAACAGTTGGCTGTTGAAGCGAAGGCAAAAAAGCACACAGCAAGCGTGATGAGTGAGCACAAGTTCCTTGGTGGAAATCGAGGGAACCTGTGTGTCAAAGAATTTCGATGAGACAATATGCCTCCAGTCTGAGAAAAATGATGGGTGGATCCAAGAGGTAAGAGAAAAAGACTACAAGGAATTGCAGAGGACACGAGTGGTGCTCCCCGTCTGGCCAGCTCATCAGCTGCGCCGTTTCCCGGAAGAAACAAGTGTCCAGGGACCCATTGTATCCTGATAGAACAGGAAGAGAGAGAAGACAGTTCCTGCCAGAAAGATTGAGGTAACAGGAAAGACGGAGGAGAGAACATGATGATGAGGACAAAACGAGAATCAGATAGGAGGAGAAGAGAAGAGAAATGGCAGACTTGTTGATGCTGCCGAGACCAGCTAAGAGCGTGCAGAATGGCGCAAGCTTCAGCAGAAAAACTTGAGCATACTGGGCCTGCTGAAAAAAAAGAATGGCCTCAGTGACACAGAGAGAGCAGTTGGCAAGTACGCCAGAGCCGCCATTGTCAAAAGGAAAAGGAACATAGCTGTCTGTCCAGAGTACCAGGTCGTAAGGTGGGATAGAGTCAAGGTGGGCGAGAGCCGCACCTTGGCGAGAAAGAGTGGATCAGAGCTGGAGCATGGGAAAGAAAGAGTGGCCTTCACAGTGAAGGAAGGCAGATTCCAAGGAGGAAAGGGAGGGCAAGCAAGAAGAGCCTCCCTAGGAGAAGTAGAAGGAAGCATGAGAGAATGAGTGGACGTAAAAGCTCTCCAGGACGATCTGCAGAGCCTTGGTTTCACTCCATGTCTGGCCAAACCTGAAATAGGAAAGGAGGTTGGGAGACGAAGAGCCCGCTCATAAAATGACCAAGCGAAATGAGTCAGTGTGACTCATAGGAGAGGAAGAGAATCCTCAAAGAGGAGAAATGGGATAGGGGAAGACGAGAGGAAGCCGGTGATGGCGCGACTAGCCATACGGTGAAGGCGTTCCAATTTGGTGATATTGGTAACGCTTACGAAAGGAAACCATCCGGGTGAAACATAAGTGAGAAGGTGCCAAATAAAAGCTTTATACAGAAGAGAGAGAGAGAGGGCCTCCTTAGAGGAGCCCCATGAGGAAGTAGAGATACAGCATAAAGCTGTGAGATCGGCAAAGAACTTGGCCTTCAGCGAAGATACATGTTTAGAAAAGAAAAGAGTGCAGTCGAAGGTGACCCCAAGAAAAGTTGGAGTGGGATTGAAATGAAGGAGGGAGCTGAATAAGAGGAGGTTGGGCTGAAGGTTAGCTTGGTGGGGATTTACTGAGAAGGAGGCCTCACATTTGCTCGGACGGAGAGGAAGACACCAGTACTCAAACCAGCGCTCCAATCGAATCAAAGCTCCTTGCGTGGCCTCCAACGCAGTAGGGACCGAAAGGAAGAACCAAATGGACAGATCGTCAGCAATAAAGAGAGCAGCTGACGGAAGAAGGCATAGAAGCAGGGAGATCATTGATGTTCCTAATAGCCATATAGATCAGGTGAAGCAGACCATCGAATACCGAAGTTTGCTCAGTGGGGCTACATACGCAATTTGGTGATGGAGTGAGACCCCATTTTGAAAACGTCCTACACCAGTCCGCCGGCAAATTGAGCGTTGCCCAAGTTTTTCTGGGCAGACTCATTCGAAGGGCCTATAACTGACCCTGGGAATGAAAACATGGACTACCTGAAGTACTCTCTAAGTAGTCCGCGTTCCATTTATGTTCCGTCAACTGCTTCACGCGGATGTCCAGTTTAGACAGACTACCTCATAGTTCACTCAGAAGGTACAAATGAGCGTCTTGATCTAAGTCTCCCCAGGTGCGCATCCTGCTGCCCAACCAACTGTCCATGCAGTACATGGTCGGGATCATGGGTAGCACAATTCTCCAAAGAGAATGTCGCTCCTAATCAGCGGAGTTCAGCTGGCTGGATGCCTGCGAGGACAGGCAAGTCCTCCGTTGGTGTGGGACGCAAGCATCTAGCGACAATGCACAAAGCATCATTGTGAATGCTGTCAATGAGGTGAGTATGCATACTACGACACCAAACTGGTGCGTAGTACTCAGCTGTAAGGTAGACCAAGGAAAGAGCAGAGATGAGCAACGTCTTGCCACCTGCACCCCATCCGGATCCTGCAAGTCGCCTCAACAGTGCAACTCGGGTGGAGACTCTTTTGCGAAAAGCCTCGAGGAGGTGACGGAAAGTGAGCGACCTATTCAGCTTTACCCCAAGTTACGTTGGGACTGGACAGGTTAATGATGAAGTACAGACTGGTTAAATGATGAAGTACAATTAAGCTCTGAGCACCGCTTCTCTTTACTAGTTCCTCAATATCCCTATCAATTATTGAATTTAGCCTTTCAATGTCGAAAACTGGAATTTCTTTGTCTAACTTACTGAGCGTATTATCTTTAGAACTAGTGGGCTTGCATTAAAATGTTTGTCTGCCTTCGATGAAAGTGAAACTCCTATCAGAAGTCAAACGCAACTTTTCAGCATAGTTTACACAATCCAAACAAATACTTTCATTAACTATTTTTTCCTGTTGTTTGAGCATGGTAGCAGATTTTGTGCTTGCATGTCGTTGACAAGCTGTAATTTTAAGTTTTTTTACTTTTTTCAATAATCAGCAAGCGAGATTTGTTATTCGGCTGTGTGACGCAAACACATGCTTGTGCGAACTTTCCGGAGCTCTTCTTTCTTCGAAACTTATTTCATCCAGTCTTCATGTTAGATTGACTTACCAGCCAGCGGTAACCAGGATTTGTTAAAAAAATTAAACTCTAGCTATAAATTTTTAAAAATAATTTAGGCTAGTTATAAAATCAAATAAAGTTGATTTTACTGTTACAGAATGTCCATCACTCTAGTTTCAAAGTATAAAAGATAGCGGTTTCTATCGGCTTTGATCTTTGTTGTCATGACTACTAATCTACCTCCCCAAGTCCGCTCATAGAGAAAGGCCCAAATGCATAACGCAACCTATCCCAATAATAAATAGTAGTGAAGATATGATGTAAAATGCCCCGATCGGGGAACAATACTGAGTTGACGTCATGAACACGTGACTAATGTCCCCGATCGGGGGTCATTACCTCTGATAATGGTAATTTCCACTACTTGATCTAGTGCTCTCTACTGCTTAATACTTTTACTCTTTAATTTCTCAATATAGCTCTTCTGGTGTAATTGAAAGTTAAAATAAGGCAGTGGCTATTTCGCCTTCGACGGCAATTTGCCCTTGGAATCTATTTTGCCGTAATCATTTACGTGTGTTTATATAGCCATATTTGCTACAATTACGCCAGTGACACTGTGGTGTAGTGGATAGTGTGCAGGTCTTGAGATACCATGGTTGTGGGTTCAAATCTCAGCTGGCAAGGTATTAAAAGAAAGGCAGTGTTCACCGAAGGGGCAGGCCTGATATATAAATGTACGGGGCAGTGTACACTGGAAGGGAGTGTACAGGATGGGGGATAGAGACCTGGGGGTGCAAAATTTTTTTAATTGGTTTTTAAAATTGACCAATCAGAAACGACCAAAAGTCACATGTTTAGTACGTCATTAAGATTGACCAATCACAAATAGCTCATGGCAAAATAGTCTCTGAGGGTAAATTGCTGTCGACGGCACAATAGCCACTGCCTTTAAATAAACTTTATGTAGATTTAAAATCTACAGAAAATTCATAAAAACTCAATGTTTCGAAAAACTAAAACCAGTTTTTCTTCGTCAGGAGTGACTAAAGTGCAAAGACAGACAAAGGCTCATAATCAACCGAACTAAAAGGAGAAAAGGAAAATCATAACAATAAACAAGTGCAGCAGCGACAGCTGGCGATCAAAAATTAAAAAATTTGTACAATTCGGGACAAAAACTGTTAATTTTATTGTTAAAAGAAAAATCAGTTTTGTGTATGTAAAATGATTCTAAAAACCGTCTTTTCTTATAGCCACTTAACCGACGCAATGGCGTAGTGGTTAGAGCGTCCGCTGCGCAGTCGGTAGACCTGGGGTTCATTCCCCTTGTCGAGTCATACCTAAAGACTTTAAAAAATGGTATCTATAGCTTCCCTGCTTGGCGCTTGGCATTTATGGGAGGTTGTGGAGAACAAGCCGGCAAGTTCGCTTGTTGTGTCCTTGGGCAAGGCACTTAACGGGACGCCCCACCTTTATGTGGAAGACAGGTGACCCGGAAATGGCAACTCCCAAGCAAGTGCAGACATACCGTCCAAAACATAGTGATACAATTCGCTTTCTCGTGAATGGAGGATAAACATGGTAAATAAAAAAAAAAAAAAAAAAAAAAAATAGCTAAAATTGCAAAGCTTTCCCACTCAGTCCTATTTGTTAACTTTGTGTCATTGTGCTTGCTAACAGTATCTGAAAAGTTTGTTTCTTAAAGGTTGTTGGCTGACTGGGCTTAAATTGAAGTAGGCTACTTGATTTGCATTAAGAATCTGATCAAGGTCGACATAGCAATAATCAAAAATGGCCGTAAGTAAAGTTGTACAATTTATACTATCATTAAAATTTTAATATTTGAAAAAGTACTATCAGTTATAGTCAATCAAGTTTATTTATTGCCAGTTATCCACAGTATTGTAATCAGATAAAATTTTGAGATCATCAATGTCAATTGCCCATAATGAAATAAAAAGTTATGCACTGATGCAGTAAATTTCTACATGATCCCAAATAGTACACGTCCATGATATGAATTAACCTATTTCTTATTGGATTCTATCAAGTAGTACATCATGAAATACCAGTATGATGTAAACTAACCTTTCATTGTGCACATCATGGACATGTTGTAAATTAGACATAGCAGGACATTCAGGACATAAACCAATGCTAATTACAACATTGTGAGCATTGTGTAGTTTTGTGATGATCATGGATATCCCTAGCATTGCAGACATATAAGCACAGATGATTATGACAATAGTAAAATATTTAAAAAAAGATGTACAGGAATTTATTTTAAAAAAGATCAGTGACCAAATCATAAAGGTATGAAAATTCAATTTAACAGATTATGCAAAAACTACTAATTAAAAAAGTATGGAAATCAAAGTTTCAGAAATATGCAGAAGTTCATTAAGACTGAAAAAATAACCAGCCCAGTGGATAAAATTTGATGAGTGAATTGAATTGAATTTTTATTTTTGTAATTTAGTTTCTGTATTTTCTTGTTTTTATAAAAGTTTCTGTTTTTCCAAATTTCTGTGTTTCTGTATTTTAGTGTTACCAAATAGTGTAATTAAAACAACCAATTTTTATATGTCTTTCAAAGTCTGGCCTTTATTCTAAATTATCATTGTCAGCCAATTGTGCAGCAACTCCTCCACTCATCTTTATTGCATATACGCAAGACATATTAATATTTTAAACTGAAAAGCAAACTGTATAATGTAATAGCAGTGTGGTATTGAAAATGTGCTCAGAGTTATGAGATTGATAGTGCATCTGCTGCATGTGTAATTGTTCTTTTGGTGTGTGTAATCTCTCCAGTACATAATAACTTCTATAAATGCCTCATTGATTTACATCTTGATTTGAAATTTGCTTAGTACACAGACAATCCAATTTTGTTTTAGTTTAGTTTCCTTAATCTATGGTTTTAACAAAGTTTGGTGAGCTTTTGATCTAATAGGTTATGTTTAAACAAAGTTATTGTCAAGTTTTTTTCGTTTCACTGCACAATAAATTTTAGTCAGTTTTGGAAATTCAGAAAAAAGCTATTTGTGCTACAATATGTGTGTATAAATTTACAATAACAAACAGCACATACTTATACACAAAATTAGAAAATTATTGACATCACAATAAGTGTGTGCAATTCAAATATTGCCACCCAATTCCATTCAAAAATATATTAGTTGGTTTAGTGAATTCTCAATATTGCAGTGATTCACATATTTTTACAATAAATATTGATTAAGGAAAACATATTTTTTTTACTTTAACATTGTTTGCATTCAAAGGCTATTATAAAAAAATTTTTATCCTTCTCTGCTACCATAAATACATAGGTTAAAGTTAAAATTGCTTTTACATGATTATTTTGGTATCATCTTTAATAGCATGTGTCAAAAATTGTTGCAGACTTTTCAGTATAATGTGGAAATGACATGCGAAGGTTGCTCCAATGCTATTAACAGAATACTGACAAAGAAGCTAGACAGTGGTAAGATGAATGATATAAGTAACTTTGCCACAAAACTCTACTTTTGGTGAAAAAATGTGTCATTGAAAGCTATGCTAATTTGTAATGTTTATTGGTGACCTAGATAAATGTACATTCGGGTTATAACTCATGCTATTAAAAGGATATTAGAAAGTTATTTCCTAACAGTAATATAACTCTATGCTCTAGCACCAGTGTTCCGTTTACACCCAAAAAAGTGCAAATTTGCAAAATTATAGCTGGCGGATTTGCAGTTAAAAATCAACAGTGCATAAAAAAGTCCTGTAATTTTTGGAAACTTTTTCAGCTTGTTAAAATATTTGTGACTAAAAATATTGTGCAGCCATTGCCACACTTCTTTTCTACAAATTATCTTCCAAGCAATCAACATTAGGTAAGATCAAAAAGTTTTTTCCTTTACTTTTTGTGGCCAATTTCAATCGTAGCTAAAGAGCAGTAATAGCAAACTTTGATCAATTTTCAAATACTTTTCACAAAGATAAAAATTCACCTGCCAAATATTTGCGACTTCTTTTCTCGCATTTGGCAAATGATTGATGAAAACTTAATAAAGTGAAAAAAATATTTAGCAAGCTATGTTACCGCGACTATCATCGAGGGTTTTGTAAATAAGCTTCAGAAGTGTCTCAAACCCTCTACCACAATTTCCGCCACAACACCTTGCCAGATAATAACGTTTCACTGTTTTTTCGCATTTGGGACAAAACTTAACGAAACTTATCTCATTTGTTTTTGTGCGTGGTTTGTAAAATTAGTTGACAGGACTCAGGCAAAATTTATTATCGTTTATCAATAACGCTGCTTTCTGAGATACGTTTTACGAAGAAAGCAAGACGGACATACGATGGCTACTGCATCGTACAAAATCTTAAGTTTCTTCTTGAAGTTGCGCGGCTTTGGCCTTAAAATGCTTTACAATATCAGATCGAAAGTTTACTTGCAACTGCAAAACCATGTTGTTAATTGATTATGATTGAGAAATGTAACTGGTTAAATTATTCACTATAACCAAGCAACAATTGAAGTTCTCAAGTAATTTTTGGTCTTGTGTTATAGTCATGGTAACCTACCCGACATACCATTATTTCATATAAGTCCTATTTCTAATGCTCATGTGGGGCGCTGAATTACCAAATTTAAGTTAAATTAACTTACAAAACAGAAATGGCGAGATATTTTGCTACCGCCTTTTTGTAATGGCGAGGCAGATTGCCGCCGCCTTTTGGTAATCTATAGGCTACTTGTTTGTGAACTTTTAGGGCTGACATCGTCACGTTAATTTTTATGTCATCGAAACGCATCGTCACAGATTTGCTTTTTCTCTCCCCCAGAAATTTTGAAAACTCGGCGCAGACGCCCATACAATTGTCGTTCGGACTTGTTTTTAGATCATCTTCAAAGATTTTTGATCCGTAGTTAACTCGAGTTTCTGCTACGTAAGACAGCAAAGTAAACAAGATACAACGCGCAAGCTTGCGTCTTAATCAGATGAAAAATAAAGAGCCATTCGCGACAGAGATGATAGCCTAGTTCAGTGATTTTCAATCGGCGGACCATGTTCTGCACTGGCCAGCACTTTATTTAGCCTTCACATCAAGTAAAATTGTAAAAGTATTTTTGGCAACTTGTTTTAACGTTTTATTTGGACAACAACCTTAAAATTTACTGTGACAACTTTTCTGAGGTTGCTCATGAAAATGAGAAAAATATATAACCAGGCCACGTGCCTCAGTGCATTTTGAAATTGGGTCACATGCCCAAAACGGTTGAAAAGCACTGAACTCGATAAAAGTGCCATAATCGAACAAAATGCGTTTGAGGTAAAAGCAAAAAGTGGCGTTATACGCCAACCAGCTTTATGGGTAAACTTTAGCAGTGGCGGCTCGCGGTTGAATTTGCTGGTGGGGCTGCAAGTCATTTTCTGTTTTTTTTGCTCTTTTCGTAGGCAGTTTATTTGCCGTTGTTTAGCTATAAATGTGCAAATTTTCCGAAACTCTGCGCTGTATTAGTTGTATATTTGTATTCAATCAGACATTGCTTTGGCTGAATATAACGGATTGCGGTAGGCTAATTTAGTGTGCAGTGTAGTAATTCTAATTTGTGTAAATATTTTGAGATCTACAAAGAAAATGGAACAAATACAACTTCTCGCACATATCACCAAGCTAAGGACTAGCCTGAAGAGTAAAGCATATGAACAAGTGCAAGTTATACGAATTTATCGCAGTTGAACTTATAACCGGTTAACTTGATGACTTACAAATTTCTTTCTGCATCCTTGGACATCAGCAATATATGTATATATGTTTTTAGTTTTTACAAAGAGTCACGACCCAAACAACGTTAGTGTAGCAAAATAGGCGGAACCATCCCTCAAATACGGGTAATGAAGATGCCATACTTTGCGTGACTCCTGGCTACCCCGATATCCAACATTGGACTGTATACGCAATAAACCCAAACAATCCAACACAAAACACAAGACTTACATACCGTTTACTTTTGAACCAGGATTCCCTTTGACGTTATTGCTAACCGTGCAAGTATGAACTAAAACTGGTATCCTTACATAAAATTGATCGCACAAAAGCTAATTAGGCATAGAAAAACCTTCTAATGGTTATATACAAAATGTGGTTTTTAAGGCATTTATGGCAGTAGGTAATTACGCAATAGCATGTCTCGGCATGCACGGAAAAGCAGCTCGAATGACCCGGGTTCGAAGACCACAGGAACCAGACACGACGCAACATACCTCCGGGCAAAAATTAGTTTTCATGAAAAGTCACGATCCGACCAACGTTAGTATAGCGAAATAAGCGGGGCCATTCCTAGACTCAAGTTTCGGCCTTTTGGCCTCATTAACAAGGACTCGTCTCACCCAACGCAGCACCCCCGGAGAGGGCGTTGTGCGCCTAGAATTAGAGATTAACATTGCCCCCTGCATTGCAGCTGGACGCGAAGCGTGACTAAACAATGAATAGTTGCGGTTTCGGGGTTGAGCGATGAGGTATCACGAACCATAACAACGCATTGACCAACGTTAAAAGTGCGAGCCGCGGCGCTGGTGGAATCAAACCTAGTCGTCAGAATCTACGTAGCCCGGGACTGTCGTAAAGCGGGCGTGTAGTGTTTAAATGAAATTTTTGTAAAATATGCGAAATAAATTTTGGCGGTTGGACGAAACCAATGCCTTTGCTCCACTCGAAAACGAGGGTCGGCTGCCTCACCTCCTATCCCCCGTTTTTACCGGTTATGCGGGCTCAATCTAGGGGGAGTTGTAAGAGGTCAGCCAGTCTTGGTTAGTCCCGTGCAGCAGCAAGATTCCCCCACGCAATTGCGGTAGTCTGATATTTAAATGACAAAGCGAAAATTTTACCACGACTTTTTTGACTGGTTGAAGAGAAAAAAGTAAGTTAAACAACTTTCTCGCCTTTAGATAAATTTTCTTACTTCCAATTTATTTATTTATTTAATTCATTAAATGATACAACTGAATAGCAACATTTGAATTTGCTTGCCTACAAACAATCTAACCAATTACGGCAATTAGCCCTGTTTTAGAGCCACAACATCAGCAAGCTCGCAGGGAATTATTGTGTCGCAAAAAAAGTCACAAGAATCAAGCGATCGTGAAAGCAACGCATATACGCCATGTGTCTGGGCGCTACTGATTTTGCCCTTCCTGCTGCTATCTTTTGCAGCTTAACGAGCGGTGTTCAAAAGTTGGAAATTTTCAGTTATACAAACAAAATTGGCTTAGTTATGTTGACAATACTTGCAACGGCAAAAAATTTTGCTGTCACACAGAAACTAAAACTTTAAACCATTTATGAAGCAACTAAATCGCTTTATGAAAATACAGTCTCGGCCGCTGCAGCTGCTGCCCGTCCTACGCACTATTCTGGTGCTGTCACACAGAATCCCTATGTCCCACGTTCACTTGGTTTAATGCTAGCAATATAGAAAAATTAGTCTTTTCAGTGACATAAACTGGTGGATTGGTAAATAAGGTTTGAACTATGACTTTGTAAAAAATATTAACATTACAAAAAATTCGAAAAAAAAACAGCCCACAAAAACACGTAGGGGGCTGCAGCCCTGCAGCACATAGGCACGAGCCGCCACTGAACTTTAGGGTATGTAACGTTAGCTTAGTGTATGTACTGAATAAATAGCAGTAGACTATCGCAAATATCTTTTTTTGCACCTTTATAATATGTTACCAAGGCTGGTTTAACAATTTGTTCAGCAATGTCTGCCAAAATTTGTCCGGCGGTTTTCGTACATTTGCTAGCAATTTCGCACTTGCGCCGGCGGTTACGCACTATCTAGAATCTTAAGAGGCAGCGCTGTCTAGCACATGCTGTGAACCTGTCTTTTTGGTGATTTTGTTACTTGCAAAATTACAAGTACAACCGTGACATTTCAAAAATTTTGCCAGGTGACAAAATCGCCGACCAGACCAGGTCTTCTGCGTGTCCAAAAAATAATTTTCGTGATGAAAAAAATTTATTGTGAAAAGTAATTCACATTTGGCACGGTCTTAAAATGACTACAGAGCAAAAATAGATTAATATTTATTGTTCAGCTTGACGAGAGGCACTGAATCAAAAACGACTGACTGAATGATAGAGCCAGACAAGTGTAAAGACCTAATTTCATTTCCGTGATAAGCATTATTAGGACTTTTTTGTCACTAAAAGTGCTTGTACACCAAAGCGCCGAGCACTAATATCTGACATTACGGAACAAACAAGCTAAGTTTGTGATAACTCTGCATGTACCTAAAAATCTTGGCTATGTTACAACCTCAGCATGTTCGATGCAACTATGTGGAGCTGTCATAGTGATGCGATATATCAAGATTTTTTAAGTGATGTATAAATGCAAAGCGTAACCAATTACCATTTATACGATAATATCGACACGTTTATATGTGAAAAGAAAACTACTGCATGTAGCAATCACGATAGAAATGACTTGTGGGCATAGTGTGTGCCCTCTTTTCCTACTGTACAACAATCCTATCCCTGCCAGGGTGTCACAGCCATAACTAGCTGAAGACAGCGGGCAGCCTATTTTTATGCATAGCTAATTTTTGAAGAAAAAGATCATTACTCATGCCAGAATGCAAATTTTAGTAGCCTTGGTTTCTGATGCATTAGCAAACATCAAACAAAATCCGCCTTCTGTTGTTTTAAAACATGTGTCTTGAGGTAATTCATAAAAGATCAGCAAAATTAAAACAAAAATTTTTCATTGAATTGAAAATTTTTTTCCAAAAGTGAGGTAACTTTGGATGTTCTAAGTGTATCTTTTTCATTTTGCAGTCAAAATTTTTCATTTTAGTTCATATTCCGTTCAGCTTTTCTAGCTTTTTCTACATAAAAATCGCTTGCTACCTTTAATGAGTGACGGGGAACATTTTGGTAGTTTGGATGGCGTTGAGATATGCTCAATGTCTGTGGTGGCAGAATTTTTGGGCTTATTTTGCCACAGCACTTTTGAAACTAATTAATTTATTTTGTACAGTGATAAGTGTTAATTGACGATTAATTTTAAAATTGTAGCACTATGTTTGAAGGCTTTATTATTATTATTATGGAACATACGCATTTAGGCAACGAGTTGGTTCAAAATCAGTTAAACAAATGATTGGAATGCATTCAATCATTTATACTCTAGCGTTGAAAACTAAATTAGTGGAAAACTTTTAATTAGATTTCTGGAGTATTTACAAACCATTTCAAATGCGACTCCATTATTATGCTATAGTGTATTCGTTTAAGGCAGTGGTTGTCACAGTTTTGCGATGCAACGCATTTGAAAAAACTCGCACTAGGGATGCACCAGTCAACAAAACATGTTGAAGACTTTACTCATCATTCTGTAGGGTATCAATTATTTTGTCGAGGTGGAAACCTTTGTTTGGAGATGTCCATTTTAGTGGTACATTCATTTTTCAAAGCAAATTTTCGGTAATCGCTTGCTGAAATTGACGTTTTTGATCTTTCATCAGAATTTGAGTTCTTTTTTGTGATGAATTTAACAAAATTGTGCTTGGTGACCTTTTTTGGGGAAGAGCGTATTAGCAAATTCAGGGTGACCTGTGACGCGCCTTGGAAAAATTAAAGTAACTCAAAACGTCACGGCACACAGCTTGAGCTTCTTTGTTTTTAAGTGTTAGCCTTGCCATGATTTGTGGTTGATGCGTTGTAGATGAGAAGTTTGAAGTTGATTTGCCGAATAGGAAAGTAACAGTTACAACGACGAAACATACACAGGAGGAAGTTCTTGAAATGCTGAAAAAATCAGGAAAAGCTGTACACGTGGCTAATTAGCGGAATCGTGCGAAGTTGTCAATTTCCACCAATAATTACAAACTCTTTAAGACTTCACAATAAACTAAATACATATGTTTATAAGAGTTGTCAATGTTGATAGTTTAGTGAAAACCATTCAAAAAAGTTTGTTTGCATGTGCAGTTGTGTAAATGCTCGTAGCATGTTAATAGCAACAAGGCGCAACAATATTTTACGAGCTCGACTTTAATATATGCTAAACGTTTTGTAGCTTACCAACGATAAACTTGTGATTATTTTGTAATTTTGCCTACTTAATTTTTAAAAGAAAGAATTTAAAACGACAATACAATTCGTTTACCTTAAGTTCAAATTTTTATAAAATTCGTTTCTTCTAGTTGCTTGTTGATTCTTGTTGTAGTTGTTCGGCCTTTGTGCATCTGCGTTGAAAAAAGCTATGTAAAAAGGGACAATTTTGCAGTAATGCGCGTTGATTGTGTGTTTAAAATTTGAGTTTTATTGTGATAGCTGCAATTCCTTTATCACCACTATCATTCATGGCCGTATATGCACGCCCTCTGCGGCTTCCTTAATCTGGCGCTGATTATTTTTGTTGCTTAGGTAAACAAGATTTGCATGTTGAATTACAGTAGCACTATTTGAATGCTGATGAGTTTAGAAACAAAAAATTAACTGCCAATTAATTTCTATTGCACATATTAATGAGGTGCCAAAATTACGTGAAATTTAGCTTCATATTTCACAATGAAAATGTTTGCGTTAATAGTAAAAGTAATTTTTTTGTTGTACATTTTTAAAACTGTTGTATTGTAAAAATCCGTGTCCTATTTTTATAAAGGAATATAAGTGTTTTTTGACGGTGCTATTGCAGTCGTCGGTTACGTGAAGAGTTAAGTTGTTTAGTTTGAAGCTGAGGCAGCTCCCCCCCCTCCTTTATCCAGACATGTCCGACAAGTTATTTCAGCGCTTCGAAATAACGGTAGTAAATCTCTAAAAAAAGGTCTTTATCGAGAACTCAGTTAGTTAGGGAGCCCCTCACGAATTCTCGCCAGAGGGCCTCTAAAACTCTTAATCTACCACTCTCCGTTGGCTATTATTTTTTGTATTCCCAATGAATAAGTTTAAATAATTGCGTTAAATTTTAAAAAAGTTTGTGCAAACTTTTTAAATTAGTTGCAGAGAATCAGCAAGGAAGGTAACAGTAGCCCTTAGTCTTCCGGTACCGGTATGAAAATGTAGTCCAAGCCAAATTATTTTGATGTTTTTCAGTTCGTAAAGAGCTATGTGTCACTGGCAGGTTCAAAGGGTACAGTCTCGCCCTTCGTCAAGCATCAAGGCGAAAGCGTTTTGTATTGACACCTCAAATGTTTTTCCGAGAAATGAAATAGCCTAAAATATCTTTTTAGAGATGGATCTACTGTGGCGGAAAATGCTCAAAAATCGAAACCTTAAGTTAAAAATTCCTCTATCCTTAAGAGATGACATTGATCGAGACACAAAGCAATGACGACCTAGCCTTTAGTGAAAATTACTGGTAGGCTACCTTACAAGTGAATCTGTATTGCAGTACCCAAAGTTATAAGCCACTTAAGCTGCAATCGATTGCAGACTCTCACATTTCTAAGTAGCTTTTAAACTCTAGTTAGATGCGCTTGTGTGTCTTCGAAAGCAATACCGCAACGTTGACAAAATTACCTATGGTCTCAAAGGTTTGCGGGTGGGTTTCCCACAAAATAGGGTCAAATAGAGCACAAGCTCTCACCAATTATTCATTTTCATGCCACTGGTTCTAATCCTTAAAAACTGAAAACACTGGGCCCGGTTCAGGCTCTCAACGGTCTAGTTTAAACAAATTTTTTCTGTTTGTTTGCAACGAATGTAGTAGATCGTGCTGGCAACTTTGAGTTACACAATGGCTGCGTTGCTTTGTACTTAGTTAAGTTGCTTTACGTCAACCTCTCTTGTCCAGCTGGACTGCTTGCGGTAAAAATGCAAGGTGCCAGCAGTACCCTATTCCAGTGATGATATTCAACTCCCAAAGCAAAAGGGTCGCTAGCATAAACTTCTAATCGCACAAAATTGTTCGAGCTGGTTACAGATCAATAGTGTAACCTACATTCACGCGATTCCAGTTGTTACTGGCAGCTGAAAATAGGCCAGCTAACTTTGGTAACAAACTTGGTCTGACCCATTTCAGCATGTTTTACAACTGCGTTTAGCCTCTTCGCTATAAAATTACAAACGTTCTGATGGCGGTGAGCTACAGACTGCAATAGCTTTGAAAAAAGATGTTTTCGCCATTAGCTTTTTGCCTGTCGTCTAGCTCTAGCATCATCGAGATAACAAAGACTTGGTCACTCTAGTCCCTTTTTGTTGACGTAATACTGCCACACAAAAGAGCGGCATCAAAAGCCAGTGGCAAAACAGCTTTTTTTTCAGAATTAAGACTAAAATAATTATTTAATAAACTAGCCGGCGTCGTCCGCAGGGTCCGCATCAGTAACGTCAGGATCAAGAGTATCGGATTACCCTGCTGCGCCGCCTTCACTTATCGGGCACTTGTGTGAACAGCAACGAAAAGTTTGTTTTTCTGCACACAAGGTTTTCACGACTTTTCCTTAAACAATTTCTGATTTCAAGGTCCTAGCTACGCCATAGATCTATGTGCTCTGTTCATTGCTTATGCGAATTACCCAAAGGGGCCTTGCGTTCCCCTTAGTTTGGATGTAGGAAACACATTTGTGATTTTAGATATTTTGAAGCAAAGTTGTAAAAATTCCTTCCATGTAGTGCGATTTCACACCGTGGTGTTTTCTTTCGATTTCCCTCAAACTGTCTCAAGGTGTCTGTGGCTATGCATCAGTTGCAGGTTCATTTTTCCTCGCTGAGGCGTGCCCTGAAAAGTTCTCAAAACTTTTAGGTTTGATCCCGATAGCTCGACAAAGCTATTATGAAACAAAATCGAAAAAAGTTTCTTCTAACTATGGTGCGATTTTACCCCAGCAACCAAGTAAAACGTATCAATTAATGCAGCTGCACTGGATTCACGTACAAACATTTGTATGAGCAACAACAAAGCTTTGGAAAATATAGACCTTAATTCCTGTACACGTTATGGTCATCATCTTGGTCTGTGAATCAAGATTGGTAGGCCTATTACTCACAAACTGTCATTCATACATTTTAAAGAGTGCAAGGAGGGGGTAAAACATAGTCAAAAATGATGGCGTCGCCAAAATGGCAGCCGTTTCGACAATTAAAGAAATGAGCTATTTAGTAATAGGCCTATTTGACAATTTGGTGGACACCCTTTTGTATTTGTGATATCAAATTTTCTGGCTGCGCTGTTTGCTTCAATTCCGCCATAACGAGAAAAGGGATCATGCCTTTCCCTAAGTCATATTGCCTAACCTTTTACAATGGGCGCCCCTTTAGCTATTTTCAAGCAAAAACGTTTCCTCTCAATCCAGTTTTACAAATTGATGCTGTCTTTGTTCTGTTTTGATCTTTTCTTAAATTTGGGATTTTATCACATCTAACTTTGCCCTTGATTCAGACCTACTACATTCAAATGAAGGTTAGTGTTTGTACCGATACAAATATCCTATCAATTACAAATATTAGAAATAGATTCTACTGTTTATGTTTGCTATCAAAATGATAGTGGATTTTTTTGCCGCTTACTACTGTTATCACTGCATGGTGGTAAACATTTCCACTACGTAGAGAGATCAGCAGCGGCAAACTAACCCAAAGTAAAGCACTGACAGTTAAGTAATGGCAGTAGAAGCGATTCCGTTATTAGTTTTGAGGCTAAGAGTATTAAATCAGGCGGCTGCGCCCGATCCCAAAGGAAATTGCTTCAATATTTAGATGTAGGGTTACCATATTTGGAAAAGCAAAAATCGGGACAATGGATGGCCACTTTTCACGAGACCAAATATATGAGCTTATCATTTTTTTTTGATCAAAATCGGGACGCTCAAATTCAGTTCGAGACCTTCTTTTAATTATGGGCGACGGGATCAGCTTCACATCGGCTGCAATTAGGCGCTGTCCCGCCTAAGGTGTGGGTGATCTCCAAAAAAAAGGTCATCACCTGTTTGGCAGCTCGTTTTGTGTCACATCTTCGTCCGGAATCATCATTGAGGTAGGGTCGCTGCCATATTGCCTTAGCTTATCGGGGCTGACGTCTGCATACCCTAGTTCATGTGCTGGCTGACTGAAGGAAAAAGCGGGACTTTCGATGATTTGAGCGGGACAAGGCCTGAAAAAGCGGGACTGTCCCGCCTAAATCGGGACGTATGGTAACCCTATTTAGATGATATGTAGCTCGACACTAATATTTTGTTGCAAAGGATAGAAGTGGATTATTTACTCCTTTCGCTTTTTCTACAAGGACCATCAATTTCATGCTTGGAGTAGGCTACATTTCACAAGTTTAGAGACATCTTTATTAGATAAATTTTTTTGAAAAATTTGATGGTTAAAGCAATTTTGTGAAGTTTAGGCACTAAAATTTGGAGCGGTTTCTAGCGGTAGGCTAGTCAAATCTGTTCAGAGACTTTATTTTTTGATAAATTTGGCCAGATATTGCCCAAGAACCATTTTGTGAGCAAAGAAGTCAAAACCAGGTAATTCTAAAATATGCAAATACGCGAGAATTGCTTGGTACGTTAGGTTCGCGAGGATGGCTTGGTACGCGAGGATCGCTTGGTAGGCCTACATTAGCTTCGCGAGGATCGCTTGGTACACAAGGCTTGCAGGGATCGCTCGGTACAATTGGGCTGCGAGGATCGCTTGGTTTGCTTAGTAATCACAGAATCTAGCGATCACATGGGATGGGCAGTAGTTAATTCTGTTAAAGATGAATAGCTACTTGATATGTTGAGGCGTAGAAATGTTAATTGAAATACAGATCTAGGCTTAGGCATGGAGGTATCATGAAAATTTGACTTACTCTTGTTGCTAACCCTAACCCTAACGCGAATCAAACGAAGTATACCAAACGATCCTTGCGAACCTAGTGTAGTGGTTGGAGTATCCGCTTCGCAGTTGGTAGACCTGGGATTTATTTCCTAAGTCGAGTCATACCAAAAGACTTTAAAAATGGTATTCACAGCCTCTCTGCTTGGCACTCAGCATAAAAAAAGGATAGTGTGGAGAACAAGCCGGCAAGCTTGCTTGTTGTGTCCTTGGACCAAGCACCTTAACCTTTATGTGGCCTACCGGTACTTCACCGGGTTACAATTGTGAAGTTGCTAACCCAGCATGTCGTAAGACGACTCTTGGGTACCCACCAGTGGCAGTCCACCTTGTTGGTGGTGGGGCTGCCAGTCACTCATGACTAGTTCGAAATGGGCTGCCATCTTTCCCCTAGCCGAATTCAATTAGGTTGACGGCATGAACCTGAATAGCCATTCGTGCCGTACCTCCATCCCGAGAAAGAGGAGGGGCAATCAAAACAACAACTTAGTGTACCAAGCGATACTGGCAAACCCAGTGTACCAAGCGATCCTCGCGTACCTGTAAATTCTAGAAGTACCGAGAAATGTTAATTGAAATACAGGTCTAGGGGTTAGGCAATGTGGTATCATGTAAATTTGACTTACTCTTGTTGCTAACCCTAACCCTAACGCGAATCCAACAAAGTGTACCAAACGATCCTCGCGTACCAATATATTTTGGAAGTACCGGTTAAAACGTACCAAAGAACTAACTTTGTAGAGAAATTGCAAGTTTTTAGTAGGCTAATCGAACTAAAATTGGAGCATGACGTATGGCAACCAATTTTTGATCAGCCATTACAAACTAATTCGTAACTTTACAAAATTAGAATCATATACGGCTGAAAAGTAAATTTTCCAAGCGTTTAAACACTAATTATTAATACCTTATTATAAACTTTTTGTATCAAACTAACCTTCTTGGGAAGAGTACAAAGTTACAATGCAGGCCTTATTTTAGTATAAAAACGAATACTAAACGTACATATCACATACAGCATTATTGAAATTGCCTTGAAATCTTTTTAAATTTGCTACAAACTTTTGAAAATTGGTTGAGAAACGAGGTCACAAAATCAGTTTTTAAGCAAAACGATTTTGTAAAAAGGTTTGAATACTTGACAACACTATTATCTGATGATCTGTGATAGTTGCAGACTGTGTTAATCGTACCAGACAACATTATGACATCATACAAGAAGTTTTAAGCGTTTACGAGAAAAAGCATGCTTAAAAACTGAATTGCTAGTTGAATCGTCAAATGAGTTTAAATTGTTGTAAGAGCTGATTTTATCGAAAACACCTGGTTAATAACTCCTTAAGAAATTTTTAGTGGCGTTTCTACGCCTAGTTTTTGAAAAATACAGATAACAAATTGTGCAAGCGTTGACAGTAACGTCATTTTGTACCCTATAAGAACAAAACCTTTTTAAGGTTTAAAGTCGGGGGCTGGCCTTCGTTTGATCAAACAACGGTTGTCCTCTGCCAGGAAATGCAAATTAAAAAATGAATTAGGTGATTATGACGTCATGATGAGGTCACGAGCCTGGATGACAGTCATCCCGAGGTCGTGATCAATCGTGTCGAGGTTGATGCTTCTACGTCCAGGAGTTTCGGAGGAGTTAAAGCGCATTGTGCTCGTACGTACACACGGACATATAAAATTGCGCTTCATATATTAGATCTCAACACGTCACATGCTTTATTGAAGTCACAGTATACACTGATCATTGGTCAATAAGCACACTGGCCATCAAGAAGAAACGAATACAAATCAAATGTGCAAATAGAAGCAAAATAAAAATGATGTTGATGCCAATTGGACGTTCTGTATGTTTACAATTCTTTTTATTTCTCTTTTGACGTACGTAGGGAAAGCTATTTTGTAAGGACGCCCATCACTACAGCCGCTTTCCTTTGCTTAACTAGCTGCTCCGCAAATTTAACACGGAATTCGCACAAAACCCTTTCGAACCCCCAGAAAATTGTCACTGAGTAGTGAGCACTGGTAAGAACGAGTATGAACAAAAGACGTTCCAAATCAACGGACAAAATATTTTCCGTAACTGGAAGATAAAAATATGTAAAAAAAAATGCTTTGAGAAGTTTATACAGTCAACTTCGGATATAAGAGATCCGCCGGGACCAGCTTAATCAGTCTCATATAACCGAATTCTCTTATAACCGACTTATTAGTTTATATTGAAAATCATTTGGGACCTTTTGCGTAGTCCCTTATAAGCGAAAATCCCTTATATCTCAATCTCTTATATCCGAAGTTGACTGTAGAAGGATAAATTAATAAAACGACGCATTATTAACAAGAAATATGTATTTCATAATGATGAAAGACTCTTCCATTTAGAAAACATTAAAAAAATGAGTGTCGTCACAGCTTAATAGAGGTCGGAAAAGTGGGATAAATTACCTCAAAATTGAAGTTGGGGAAAAAGGGGTAATGGCACCAAATTTAATTCTTTGAAGTCGATACCCTCCACAATGAAGTCTTTTATTTGAAAAAGCAGCGCAAAAACGATCTCCGAAAAATAGGTCCTCGCCTAAAATTGAGATTGAAAGTATGAAAACACTGACTTAAAAAAGTCGTTCTCGAAAGAGAAATTTACTTGAATTGACATGGATTGAGTAAAGGCTAATATTTTTCGGTGCTTAAATATTTGTGAAGTAATTACATACATGTAGTTCTTCAAATAATGTGGGGTAATCTTCAAAAAAGTTTCCCGACCCCTGCTTTGTTTAAAAAAGCCGACAAAAAAAGGAAAAATTTGGGAGCCGCTGTTTGGAACAATATTTAACGTAGGCGTTTGACATTGCAGAGTTCAAATTGAGTTGATCTATCTTTTAAGAAATAATGTACACAAACTTTCCTTCATTTGGCTGGGTTGAGATCGCTTGAGCGTTTTCTTTTTCGTGTTTCCGATTATGCAACCGCAGCTCAACATATTGTCGAAAGCCTTTACCACAAATGTCACAAACGTATGGTTTTTCACCGGTGTGAATTCGCTCATGTACTCTGAGATTTTCCTTACGGTTAAAAACCTTTGAGCAATGTGGACAGGGGTACTTGTCAAAGTGTGTCCTTCTATGAACAGAAATCCTTTTCTTACCAATTTTTTTTCCACAGACATCACAAGGAATTGTTACTCTATTTTTTTCCAACTGAGCATGTCTTTTTTTGTGTTCTTTCAAGTTGTATTTAACAACAAGTTTGCCGCAAGTATCACAAGGAACTTCTTCGTCTCCAGGACTACCAATCTGGTGATATCTAGTAACATGACGGGAGAGTAACAAGTATAACCGAATACCTTTTTCAGGGGCTTCTCTCGAACTTTGACATAACTGACATTGAAAAAGGAGGCACCGATGATACTGATGCAAGGTTTTAGCGCAGAAGTTTTGTAATTTTAAAGCTGTTTGGAGCTGATCATTAAGATGTTCAATATACTTGGCAACCGATGAAGATTGCTTGCAATCAACACAAGTCACTTGTTTTTGCCATAGATCTGGTGATTCTACCACAGTAGAGACCACTTGATTTTGCACGTAATAATTGATATCAGCTTGCATAGCACTGCCATTATTAGCAGCATTGTCTGTACTCGAAATTTTCAAATTATCAGTATTTTGGCTTCGAACAGTACTCTCTGGAAACCATGGCCCGTAATGATGAACAGATCTGTAATGACTAATCAAATCTTCTAATATGACTAATTCATTACATTCGCTGCACGTAGCCAGCACTATACAATGGTTGTTAAGAATGTGTAAACCAAACTTCAATTTGGTACAAAACTCTTCACCACAACAGCTACCAATCGGTAGTGGAGCTATAGCAGCTGTAAGTCGTTGAATTTCAACAAAATCATAAGAACGTTTACGAGAATTACGAGTTGGTCGACCTCGTCTCTTGGAAGGACGATTATTGATATCTGAATGATCATATCTAAGATGCTTGAGAAGCTGGGCTCTAGTATCAAAAGTATCTTTACATTTATCACAAATAATTTTCTGAGCAGAAGTAGAGGGAACGTCACTGCCATTTGCAGATGATACTTCAAGACTGTTTTCCAAACTATTTCTTTTGACAAATGCTAGTTCTCCATCTGTCGCATCATCAGAACCTGAAGAACTCGATTCGCTGGGATCATTATAGACTGCAAAATCTGGGTCATAACTCTTGACAGTACTTATGTTGGAAACAAGATTATCTAAAGAGTTATCAAAAGTTTTTTTATTTTCAGATTTATGGCGTAACGCTAAAAGATTTTCCATCAATGTACTGAACATATGCACTTTCAAAGTTTCATCAGAAATAGTGTCGGCAATAACTGCTTTAATTTCCTTACCCAATTTTTTGTTAGTTATATTAAATTCACCAGTGTAACAAAAATCAATGAGATGTTCAAAACTGTGAGGAATAGTTTCAAGTTCAGCTGAATTCTCTTTTTGCTTCTTTAAAATTTCACAAAACTTATCACCAAAAAGTGAGGCCAAAACACATAAATGTGCAGATGATTTTTTGTTAAAACAAGACTTATAATGAAAATCACAATACAAACTATTGCTTTTTCTTTGATCACCAAACATTAGGCCAAAATTTAGACATTTGTCATGATGCAACAAGCCTCCGCTTCTACTGTCATAGACATCTTTATTGATACTTTTCTTTTTAAACTCATTCAATAGCATATAACCAAGTTCATCATCCGAAAGTTCAAGTTCCAATCGTAGTCTGTTCCATTCATCAGCATTAGTTGAATTTAAAGTAATTGAGCTTGGTTCATTTACATCATCATCATTAGTTATGTGCACAGTTTTAAAAGTATCAGAAGCTAACATTGTCTGTCTAAAACCAATTCAATAGTGAATTAACACAGCATCCATATTGGCATTTGACGGCTAGTCTAGAAGATATTTTATGGTTTGAACTTGATGAGTAATCATATGGAATTCTGCTGCAACAGGACTGAGTTCTAAATTTCTATTCTCTTGATATAAGAACACTTTCTGATGGTTATCATTAAATATCTTTGTTTATACCACTTTCAGAAATGCCATTACTGCTGGCACAGAGCATCTTATCCAGCTGCACAATCAAGCAGGGAAAATGCTGCTACATGTTTTTTTTTTATAATACACAACATAGCCATAATGGGAATTTAACACATGACTATTTCTGTAATAGATGTCAGTTCAACTCTCTTAACCACACTGTTAATTGACCAAAGCTGCATAGTGCAATTATAATTTTCAAGTTCTTGCTGCTGAGCAACGAGCTCATCATGTTTAAAGAGCACCTCAAAAAAAGACATGTCAAAAAAGTAAATGGAAAAAGCTAATGATGAGCAATACTACATAGCAGCATATAAAAGTGCAAAACAACATAAAAATACAAGCACCAACTTTTGACCACTATAAAACAATTACTGGTAGGTCAACTTTCTGAAACCAACTTAATTAAGCTTTAGAAATTATTTGTTCATTTTATTGAATGAATATTTATGCAAAAATGCAAACTTAATTCTTTATAATCTCACAAATTTTGCCATACAGTTTGTTGTAGCCTTTAAAGAGCTACCATTAATCAGCTACTCTTACTAACACTTCCCTATTATTCTGAGTTGTTCCAATTATTCCAAGAATTGTAAGAGTTATTTTAGCCAATTATGCATCAATTAGTTGGCATGGTTGCTAACAGTAAAGAGAATAAATTTTAAAGTCTATCTTTGAAACAGGCAAAGTTCTAAGAATGTTTTGAGATTTTGTTCATATCCTAAAGAATGAAATCAGGTTAAATCATTAATGTTTCAAAACAAAGATTGACTTTTGATGTTTATACAGGGTCCGGCAAAATGATCTGACACATTTGTAGGTTTAATAAAATCCAAATAAAATAAAGAAACAAGAAAGTGTTTTCAAGTTTTGAGAAGTACATATAATGCCATTTTGTTTCATATAATCGTTCAGCATTTAAATGCGCCCAGGCTCTTAGGCTTTCCAAAAGAAGTTTGTGAAGAATTCTTCACAAGGATCTGAAAATGCATCCATACAAAATGATGTTGTCAAAAGAACTCTGCAAAAGAGACATTGAAACTCGCAGAGCATTGTGTTTGGAAATTCAACAACATGTTCCCCATGCAACAGCTGCGTTGTTCAGTGACGAGGCACATTTTCACCTGTGTGGCACAGTGAATAAGCAAAACTTCAGATTAGAGAACAGCCCCTGTGAGTTGCATGAATGCCCTTTACATTGTCTTCAGGTGACTGTATGGCGTGCAGTGGCAGAATTCAGTTTATGGGGTCCATACTTCTTCAAAGAAGACGTTACAGTGACTGTGAACTCTGATCGATATTGTGAGATGCTAAAGACATTTCTCAGACCAAAATTGAATATGCTCCACAATATGGACAATGCTTGGTTTCAACAGGATGGGGCAACAGCCTGCACTTTTCAACGTGCAATGGGGATTTTGAGGAAGATGTTCCCTGGTCATTTGATCTCATTGCATGGTGACATCAGTTGGTCCATCCATTCACCTGATTTAAATCCATGCGATTTTTTCCTCTGGGGATATTTCAAGTCAAAGGTGTACATAATCGCCCTTGCTCTATTGAACAACTTATAAAGATGCAATTTGTCAAGAAATTACTGCCATTCCACATGAAATGACCCACCAAATTATAGACTACTTTCATGAACACCTTCGGCAGTGTGTGGACAATAATGAATCCCATTTGACTGGCTTAATTTTTAAAACCTAATGAAACAAAATGGCATTATATGTACTTTTCGAAAATGAAAACACTTTTTTGTTTCTTTATTTTATTTGGCTTTTATTAAACCTACAAATGTGCCAGATCATTTTGCTTGACCCTGAATAAGACAGTTACCAGCTACAAAGCGTACGGCATTTTTTTAATTGAAAAACTAACACAACATTAAGTTTTTAGTGGCAGAAAAACTGCTACAGCACAAAATTAGGAGAAATTTGACAAAACCTCACATCAAAAATTGGAAGTGGCTATTTTGCCATTAACTGCTGTTTACCCTTGGAGGCTAATTTGCAGTCACCATTCATGTGTGTTTAAATAATCACATTAGCTACCATTGTGGAAGTGATGCTGTAGTGTATTGGACAGTGCAGCTGCCTTCAAATGTGATGGTCACCAGTAAAAATCTTTGGTGGCAGGGTACTTTTACTAAAGCAGTGTTTGTTGTAGGAGGGCCCAGTATGAGAATGTATGGGGAAGCATACACCAGGGTACAATTTCTTTTGATTCATCATTGAAATTGACCAATTATGAATGATCAAATGTCACATGTTTAATACACCATTAAAATTGGCCAACCACACTGACCAATGTCCAATGGCAAAATAGTGTCCAAGGGTAAAGTGCAGTTGAAGGAAAAATAGCCACTGCCTTAAAAATTTAATCAATTATACACGAATTGGTTGGTTTTGGTAAATCTATAGACTCAAGTCTTGAACCTTCACCACTCACATTGGAACCGGTACTTGACCAAATTTAACCTACTAGTACCAGTTTCCTTCAAGCCAGTTGCTAGTGTGTCTACAATCTGATGCAGCCCTATTACATGTAATCAGCTATAAGCTTGCTGGTTACTGCTAAATTTCTAATCTGAAAATCAGCACCAAAAGAGTATAAACATCCGACTTAACCAAAAAAAAAAAAAAAATGAACAGTATACAAGGCCAAATGGGATCTTTGTAAGAAACAACCACATTGCTTGAGCTTACCTTAGCCATAATTTTAAGGCAGTGGTTACTTTGCGATCAATGGCATTTTATTCTTGGAGGCTATTTTGCCATGAGACATTTGTGATTGGTCAATTTCAATGATGAATTAAAAAAATTTGCACCTCCACTGTACACTCCCTTCCACTGTTCCAGTGTGCATTACCCTGTACATTCACATACAGGGCCCTCTTTCCAGTGTACACTGCCTTTGTCTAAGTGTAAAGATTCCAGCAAAGATTTCAGGGGCTTTTTTGTTTGTTACTACAGGTGGTCATCTCGATGTATTGGGGAGAATTGCACCTCTACAGTGAACATTCACATACCAAGCCTCTCCCTCCAGTGTACACTGTCTTTGTCCAAGTTCTCTGCCAGTGAAGATTTGAACCCATAACCCTAGCATTTTTAGTTGCATTCAATCCAAGGTTGTGGCCTGGGCTAACAAACAAAAAAGTGCAGATTCCAACCTGTAACTATCTCATTTTAAAACAGCTGTAACCAGCAACCATTACATCCACGTACCACAGCATCACTACCAGAATGGTAGCAATTATGTCTATATAAACACAGGTGGTGACGGCAAAATAGCATACGAGGGTAAAATGATGTCAATGGGAAAACAATCATTTCCTACTTTAAATGCTAACAAACCGGAAGTATCAAATTCCACATAATGAGCAAGGCGGACCTTTAGTGGACCCCACCAATGTTATTTGATTTTAAATAAATTTCATTCAGTGAATGTGATTGTTTTGGCACAACCCAAGCTCCTAGCATTTGAAAAATTCACTGAAACCTGATGCCTGCCAGCTAACCAATACTGCTTGACCAACCACTTTGCAATATAAATGAAACCTGGCTTCCAATCCCAGCATACCACCAACGTTGTACATTATCCATAATCCCGTGCATAGACCGTACAAGAACTTCGTAAAGATGCCAATGCCATCCGTTCCAGGTTGTTGTAGGATTTATGTTTTACAAAAATAGGATCTTTGTGATTCTGGTAGAAACTTTATGGAAATTTACGGAAATATAAAAACATTAAATGAATTACGGAAAATTGTAACAACACTAAGTATGACGTCGATTTGGGTTGGTGGCCGTCACATGGACTTTGACTGAGGTGTCATAGCCTTAACACTGATTTCCCAATACTTGATTTAATTTGAAATTGTATTGAAGAAACCCAAGGGCGTAGCCAGAAAAAAATTGAAAGGGGGGCCAAATTTTGCAACTTTTAATGTGACGTCATTTACTTATAACGGCATTTTGCCTTTCGTGAACTACGCTCGTCGCTACTACAAAAATTGCTGCACAAAACTGAGAAAGTGCGAATGCAATTTCACTGATCTAATGTAGTTTTATCGAGAACGGCTTTAATAGTTCATCTTCAATTTTGACATATAACGCACTATTTAAGGAATTTTAAGAAAATCACTCCCACTAGGTTGAACGTTCTGATAAAAAAAGCGACGTCTTTGTAGTAGTCCGCATTGCAATAAAACAAGAAAGCGCTCAGCGAGAGGCTTATTTCTTGCAATTACCATAACTTGAATTATCAATTCATCACTCGACTGCGACATAAAAGAAAAACTTCGGCTATATTTACTGTGTAAAACGTGCACATCTTGTTTGATAACATTTGAAAGTTTAAAAACTTAAAATGTTACGCCCGACCCACCCCCTTGCTAAAAGTCAACAATAAACTCTAATGCACTAGCAGAAGTGCGAAAAAATTTATGTTTTTATATTTTTGATACTGTTTTGTAATTTGACTTAAAATTCAGGGAGGGGCCATGGCCCCTTTGGCCCCCCCCTGGCTACGCCTATGATTTAGAAACCGTTATCTACAAATAAGCAAATCATAAGTGAACAATCATAAATTAACAAATAGCACTAACTTACTGGCAATTGTGACACTTCGTTTTCTTTTTTAAGGCAATAAATTTAGTACAAATTTTGATACATATAAATTTAAGGTTCTGCACAATAAAAATACAAAACTTCATTACTAAATAACACCGTAGACTTTACCATACTTATGTTGTCTAACAACTGAGCTCCATCCAACTGTTTGTTTAGCGAGGTTTCCGAAATAATTGAGAAATGAGGTACGCAGAAAATCTACGCTTAAAACAAAACAATGATTGATCGAAAAAAAGACTACTGATTTATTCGAATTTAAAGCCTAATAACAAGTGCCATTATACGGCAGTAACACTAAGATTTAAGAAAATATCTGGTTTAACGCAACTTAAATACAAATTTTACCTTGTTGGTGATCATAATTTTAGCTTTTTTTCTACTTCCGTAACTTTCTGCACTTTCGCGATTTCCGAACTTGTTTAGTTGGTAGTATTTCCGTAAGTAAGTAATTCGATTGTTGAGGAAGAATTTTCTTTTTTCCATAATTTTGTATGAATTTTTGTTATTTTTGCGATTTCCGTAATTTACCGTAGTTGTTTTTCACGCTGTCATAAATTTTGATTCCCTATTTTTAGTGTTATTTAAAAAAGTTTCTTCCTAGTCACAACAACAGCAAGCAGTTATGAAATCGCTTTGAATAGGATTATTTGGGATTAGATGTGTATAGTTCTGCATTTTCAAATCAAGAATTTGGTTTAATAACAGATATTTAAATAATTGAAAATTTTTGTTTTATTTAGAGAATAACATTAAATGCCAGTAAGTACTTGCTACAATTGAGAATTATGGTACTTGGTATCACCCAATTACCTGATACAAAATTTCTGACTTCAGCTATGGGTAGTTATAAATAAGCATAGTAGGCATAAAACAGGCATAGTACAGGCACAGTAGGCCAAGTACAGGCACAGTATTGCAGTAGGCATAGTGCAGGCATTGTAAGCATAGTACTGGCATAGTGATGATAACTAGAGCTTTTAACTGTTTAATGTGAAATCTCATTGCACGTCCTTAATGCTTAAATCTAAATTCAAAAAATTAATTTTTTTTGAAAGGAAAGAGGTAAGGCTTCTTTATATTGTTGCGACTGGTTTTCGGTCGCACACTTCCCCTATTATCTTTGTACCAGTATTATGTCTACTATGCCTACTATAACTGTACTATCCTATTTATAACCACCTTTTCAGCTATGTTTGTTGGTCAAAGATTTTCAAAATTGTTCAGATTTTTTGAAATTGGAAAAAGTCTAATCAGACAGTCATAAAAGAGATTTATTGAAATTACATGCTGTAGGATGGATAGGAAATACAGAGTTGTACTGGTACCATCATTATGTTATCTTGTCACTGGTACCGTCAACACAAAAGACTTGAGTGTTTTCCTCAGTCATGTTGTCAGTTTGAGCTCTAACTGTCTAAGAGGTGTAGATAACAAGGTAAACGGTAGGCCAAGCTGACTAATTAACCCTTTGCGGTCCAATTAATTTTACCAAATTTTGCCCTTCAGGTCCAATTTTTGTTTTCAACTGATTTTAGTACATTTTTACTTGCATTGGCAGTTTAGATCATGTGCTGTAATCATCCCTGGGATCGGTTTGGACTTGCTGTAGCGTCTGCGTGCTATATATCATCCCAGAGATGAGGTGGGACTAAATTACATAAATTTTGTTTTTCATCCCAGGGATGACGTTGGACCGCAAAGGGTTAATGTTTGAAAATGGTATAAACCAAAATGAAGTAGCGTATTTCCTCACATATAAGCCGAGTTTAAAACTCAGAAAAAAATTTCCAAACTAAGGGATCAGCTTATACATGCATAACTGTGATTGCACATTAGACAAATTTAGGGTAACGTTGTGGTAATTCCGACAACTACAGTATGACTATATATTAATTTTACCTTTGACATAAAATATAATGCAACCAAATTGACATTAGGCTAATGCTGTAAGGATGAATGTAAAGGATTTTGAGACACTCTGTACTGTAATTTGTAAAAATTAATGAAAGTAAAATGCTAAAATAATGATTGTTATTTTCCTTTATTTTCTTCTGCAACCTTTTATACATACAGTGGATTATGATTTATAGGGTTGGCTTATAAGCGAGTTTTTGTAAAATTCCTCATGCTAGGGTCATTTTTTAGGGGTTGGCTTATATGCGATAGCAGCTTATATGTGAGGAAATACGGTAATAACTTTTTTTATTACAAAAGCTTTCATAATTAGTTCAAGAGCAAGTAGCACTGAAAGCTGCAATGTTGGTTACTTGATAAAGCTACATTAGCATCGGCCAAGTAAATTATGAATTTTTGTTCCAAAGTATTGAATTCAAAAATATTTTGCTCTTGCATTTGTTTGGATGAACATGAAGTTGAAAATCTTTTGCGTGCAACAAAGAAGGTAAGGTTAATACCCCTAAGCTCTGAGCTATCAATATTGTAAATGTTGGTTTAGCATCATTGGTTTTCAGTGCTATTTCAAGTGTTTTTGGGCTCTTAATAAATTTACAATTAAAAAGTAATTGATGTAAGTTAATTCACTGGTTGATGTTGACATAAATTTAGAAGTAGACAATACAATATGTGAACACTAGTCATGCTTTAAGTGATAAAATCAGACTAAAATGTGTTATTTTCTACATCAAGTTATCACAGTCTATTTACCTTTTTCTCTGCACTATCTCTTTAAAGCTAAGCATCAAGCAGGAAAGTTGACACTATTTTGAAGTTTCATGTATGAATTACCAAAGAACTCAAAGTAAACCCAGGTATACCAACGTAGATGTTCTAATCAAGAGATCATGCAGAAATTTTATTAGGAGGGCAGAAAAATGTGCTGAAGGCGCATGTTACTTTGTGAGTGCCAAAGGCACGATTATCCAAAGGGGGTCTGGCAGCATGCCTCACCTGGGAAAATTATGCAAAATTACAATCAAATGTTTGCAGTTTTAGTGCTTTCTGAAAACACTATTAAGGTAATTTTTGTTTGAAATTTGTTAGCCTTTATTACTGTTATACCTAAGAAACTATTAGGTGCTTGTACTTTTATGGATATACTGCAGCTGCATAACTAGCTTTTCAAAGAGCTCATCAATTTAATTTTGGCATTGGCTATTTTGTTGTCAATGGCATTTTACCCTTGGAGGCTATTATGCCATGAGACATTTGTGATTGGTCAATTTTAATGACTTTTGGTCGTTTCTAATTGGTCAATTTTACTGATGAATTTGTTGTGAGTTTGTTATTTGTTATTCGTTATTATTCCTCAATCAATTCCTCACTCGGTATGACAGTCAATAAAAATATATTAACAAAATGGACAAAACAGGCAAAGCGGCAGCAATTTGAATCAAAGCATGAGCGAAGCAGATGATTGACCAGCAATAGTCATCATTAGCAATGCAAACATATATATGCGAATTTGAATCACGTGACACAATAAAGCAATGGAGTTTTGATAAGGCAGTTTCCTACATCAGTGTTAATGTAGAAGCAATGCAATTTCTTATATCAAATGTCAACATTGATATTTGACACCTGATATAGGAAATACTGATAGTGATATCAAAAATGAAACCAAATACAAATAAAATTGCAATCAACACAAATCAAAGCAAAACCAAATACGCACATAATCACCACTAATTGAAAAAAATTACACCCCCAGTGTACACTTTCCTACACTGTACACTACCACTGTGCACTACTCTGTACATTCACATACCGGGTATCCTTCTCCAGTGAACACTGCCTATGCCTAAGTGCCCTGACAGTAAGGATTCCAACTTGTAATCATTGGATTTCAAAACACCTGGTCTGTCCATGCAGCACAGCATCACTGCTAAAATGGTAGCAATTATTGCAGTATAAACACACATGAAGCGTGATGGGAAAATAGCTTCCAAAGGTAAAATGCCTTTGATGGCAAAATAGTCTTTTTAAAAATTTTTTAGCAGAAGTGATGATATTCGTAATTTATATTGTTTTGCTTTGTATTATTACTATTCCATTACCTTGTATCTTATATAACAGAAAGTTGTGTAAAGTGTAATGATCATTTACAGTATGTGCAATGGCATATCTGAAAATGAAGAAACGTGGAACTAGTTTTGCAACAGCAGTTATGAAACAGTGAAAGAATAAAATAGTAATGCAAAATGAAAACAAAGCCACTTTATTTTAAACTTTTACAAAAAGGTTAATGACTTGTTCACGTTTAAACTAATTCTGTCTCTGTAGACAGTGATGGAATTAGTTTAATAGTGATAGAATTAGTTTAATATCAAAAACCGACTGTGACCAAGTCATTGGCAGAACAAGTTATTAGTTTGTTACCATTACCTGCATAATGTCTGAAAATAATATTTAACGTTTTCTTGAGGAGTATCTGAGGGAGGCATGTGTATAGTAGCCCCCTCTATATGTCATTGGCTCCAACCATTACACTACAATACCAATGTAGGAAATAGTATGCAAAAAAGGTAGGTTTGCTTGTCATGTTCTTGGAAAAAGCAGCTTATAGAATTCGTTCACCCGTATGTGGCAGACAGGCGGCAGGGTCAAGCAGTCTACCTGTGTCAGTGGCCCAGTCTAACTAATGATATGTAAATAGAACAGTAGCTCATTTGTATAAATAAATTAAATCACATTGCTTACTAGTACATGCCCAGACCCCGTCAGCAACCATTGTTGGTTCCCTTTTATTTTCTTAACAGATTAACAAGCTGCATAGTTACTTTATTTTTGAATTGAACTAGTTGTTCAAAAAATTATTGAGGTCACTCTATGCTTACCATGGAGCAGAACAAAGGACTAAATACAATTCCATGAGAATTTAAACCACAGCCTTGCTCATTAGCAGTTAAATGTTCATGCCATTTAAGCTGCAAATTATCAAGCCATTGCAATTCTAAACTTACAATGCTATAGCTTTGTATTTTATAACTCAGATGGTAGAGCTGTTAAAGTAATAAGGAGGCTGTGAGTTTGACTCCCACCAGAATTGTTCTTTTGTTGCATTTCGCTCTGCTTTGTGGTAAGTGTGACACGCTTCGTGGTAATTGTACACACAGCAAAATGCAAACATTTATAAAAGGTTACCTTTCATTGTAGCTCTGATAATTCAATAAAATTTTTTCGAGAATGGATCATTAGTAGTATGTCAAGAATATGAAAACAGTTACAATGTCTGAAGTTGACCATGTGCTATTTACATTTGACAACATGACATCGATCTGGGGGAGGGTCTGTCTTGGTAACGTTCAAGCTAACTTGCCTCAAAAAACCTAGTATCCAAATAATGTTTGATTATAGTTGCTTTTCATCTTGAAGTTGGTGTGGCACAGGTTGTGACACCACTGGGTCCATGCTTTCAAACAGCTGTTTTAAGAAGTTTCTATCTGCAATTCTGTCTGCAGCTGTATGAAAATAAGACCAAGTGGTATCTATCTGTCTGCAGATACCACTGGGTCTTTGTTTTCATACAGCTGTTTTAATAAATCAGTTTGCAGTTTGATTAATGTACATAGCTGGCCTGTTGTATTATTTTTAAGGGAGTGCTCTAAGAAGTTTATCAGGAAAATATTGGCATCTTCATAACGTCTAATTGCCAGAGCTTAAACCTTGATCATTAAATTTAATCATATTTATCTCGTGTTATTTTTTTATTTGCATTGGCACATCTAATTTTTGAAATACTAGACAAAATTTTTTACTTACAGGGTTTTCAAGCCGAACGTTTTGCAAAAACTCCTGTTTTTATCACGGTTCAATTTTTAATTCCAATCCAAATTCAGTGCATTGTTGTTACTCCATATATCGGAAGACAGTGTGCTAAAGTTGTTCAAGTTTATACTTTACAAAATAGCAGGTATATTATTTTTGCTGTAATAGTCATGGTGTTCAATGTTTGCTTGGTAAAATAACTTACTTAATGACATGTTATTAGAAGATAGGGTTGTGTGCTGGCATTGCATTATAGCTCAAATAACTTTTATGCCATGCGTTTGCGAAAAGTACTTCAGCATGTTCTTTTGATTACATGCAGTAGCTGTGATGAAATTGTACTGCCTCTTTGGTACTTACAACGTCAAAGGTCTGAACAAAGGATGTTTTGAGTGCAAGTAAAACTAAAAGTAATCAGTGACGAGATAACGTAGATGTCTGTAACTAACGTTGATAGTTTTGGTTATATCAAGATTTGTTTTATGCTCTGAATTTAATATTGCACTTTTTTTACAGAAAGTACTCAAATGAGTACAAGATCCAAGCGGAAGATGTTTCCTTTCGAGCCGCCAGAATTGATCTCATGGAGCCTTCTTCTATATGCTTTAATAATAAGTATTTCCACTCCTCTTTGTCTATTTGTGACACTCCTGCAGCCAATGAACGTTGCTTAAATGTTAATATGCATGGACGATTACATCACGTCATCGCAATCAAAATCGGTTTACATAGCATGTGCATTGGTAGTGTTCCATCAGTTTCGAAACTGGAGATATGGGGAGTACCTTCTAGAAATTTGGAGCAAAATATTGTTCAAGACGTAGTTACCAAATGGAAACAATATAAAGAAAGTATATCAACTAATAGAGATAATGGTCAGTCTTTGAACTCTGATTTATCAATTCCTTCATCACAGCAAGTTCCGAATGACAAAGATTTTTTGTTTGAAGCTGATCAACCTGCGATGCCAAAAGAATTTATAGATCCTTTGACATTTGTAATGATGATCAACCCTGTACTGCTCCCTAGTGGGCAAACTATTGATCAGGCCACTCTAGATAAGCACATAGTAACCCAATCAGAATGGGGCAGACCCCCATCTGACCCGTTCACTGGAGTTGTATTTTCAGAACAATATCAGCCCGTTCCCAATGTTGCCTTGAAATTAAAACTTGATAGATATCACATGAGCGCAATGTCAACTAGCAGCGTGTGTACTGAAGGAAGTGATGCCATAAGGTGGCAGCAGAGAACACCTGAAATGACTGTAAAAAGGCAAAACCATAACAAATTTGAAACATCAATTTATGATTGTTTTGAAAGTAGTTCAGCCGGCGAGAGCTCGTCTGTTGTTGCTGATCGCCGCTCCATAGATGAAAGTATAGAGAAAACGATGCTAAAAGCAAAATCACAACCCACGAACAGCCGAATAATCCGCGCTGAATTTTCTCATACTAACCCACTTCGTTGTTGTAAATGTAAAACTTTGTTCTCTCGCCTCACGTCACAATATCAGCTTCCTTGTCTGCATAAACTATGCAGGACTTGCTTGCTTGCACTTTCTTCTATCGTATGCCCGCAGTGCTCGAAAATTTTTGGCCGCAAAGACGTAACTAGAACGTTTGTATGAAAATACGTTTGCAATCTTTTCACTTAATCAGTATTTAACAATAAATATTTTTCCATATTAGTAGGATGCCGTGCTGCAGTTGAAGTTTTTTGGACTCCAAAATTGCTTGTACGTTGAAGTAGATTGATTAGCACTCGTATTACAATTTGGCTTCAAGATTAGGGATGGGGGACCAAACAACTTGTGAAGGATACTCTTCATGAGAAAAAATGATAATGCACCAGAGCTGCATTTTCAGGTAATTTGCGCAAGAATAGGTCAACAAACCTTTAGGCATGGGGATACGATATTTTTGGGGTACCCAATCGGTGCAAAACAAAACAGTTTGAATTTGTACATCCCAAGAGAAACCTCGATACTCCACTCAATACTTTAAGGTCTTTTCTTAGTCATCACCTGTTTTGGCTCCAACTTTGCCACGTAACAAAATCCGAAACATATGGACTAACCGGCGAAAGACCATGGAGCTCCAGAAACCGGGCAACTTTTCAAGGCCTGAACCAGAGGTCGTAAAGAGACATAGAGACACCAAAGAGCGAGCGGCGCAAACAGTCTGTAGCTTGACAGTGCAGAATGAGATGAGAGGTGTCATGGGTCGGGTGAACGCGGGCGCTTAATGAAGGATTCTCTTTTCCAGAGAGGTAAAAGTTAAACATAGACTGTGTCCGTTGCAGCGAAGACTAGAGAGGGCACAGCGAGCGTGACAAGGAAGCACAAATTTCTTAATAAAAACCGAGGGGACTTGTGTGTCAAAGAATTTAAATGAGACTTTACCGTTTCAATCCGAGAAAAGACTACGAGGGATTGCATAGGGCAAAAGTATCGCACCCCGCCTGACCAGATCATCAGTCACTTCGTTCTCCAGGAGAAACGAATGTCCGGGGACCCGTTGTAGCTTGATAGTAAAGGAGGAGAGAAGAGATAGTTCCTGCCAGATCTGCCAAAGAGTTTCAGGTAAAAGACTGATGAGAAAACAGAGTGCCGAGGATAGAGCAAGAGTCGGAAAGGAGAAGAGACAAGAAATGGCAGACTTGCTGATGCTACCGATACCAGCGGAGAGCTTGCAAAATGGCGCAGGCTTCAGCAAAAAAACTTGAAAAAGTTAAAGTGGTATTGAAGGGGAGGGGAGAGTTGAATAAGAGGTGGGGCTGGAGGTTAGCTTGGTGGGGTTCCACTGAAAAGAAAGTGGCCTCACATTTGCTTGGATTAAAAGTAAGACACCAGTACTTAGACCAGCGCTTAAGTCGAATCAGAGCTTCTTGTGTAGCCTCTACAGCAGCGGGAACTGAGAGGGAGGAGGACCAAACTGCCAGGTCGTCAGTATAAAAAGAGAGCAGCTAAAGAAAAAAGGCAGAAAAGCAGTAGGCTAAGTACTGGACCAAAAGCGGATCTTTGCAGAACACCTCGACTGACTCAAATGGAACGACTTTTGTGATTTTGAAAAACCACGCAACCGCACTTATCAGAAAGGGAAGATTGAATCCAACGAGCAAAGCAAGGAGGTAGGCCAGCCGAAAAAGGTTTGTGGAAAAGAGCATGGTGCCAGACAGGGTCGAAAGCCTTAGAGAAATTGATCGTAGCAAAAATCGTCCGAGAGTCAGGCTTGGGTTTGTTAAACCAATTCGAAATGGACTGAGAAAAAAACGCTATTTGATCAAGAGTAGATCGTCCGTGTTGTAAACCGGCCTGACAGGGAGAGAAAATGGAGTTGGATTCCAAAAAGAAGAGTAGATGCGATAAAATGATGCGCTCAAAAAGCTTTGAGACACAGGAGATGAGAGAGAGATAGACCGGAAGGAAGCAGGAGAGTCGAAAGGCTTTCTCATTTTATGGTTGGGAATAATAGAAGATGTCTTCTAGATGGAAGGAAAGAAATGCAAAGACCAGGGACGATTGAAAATATGTGGGAGAAAATCCATGCTGGAGCGAGAAAGGTGCTTTAGCATAGGGTAGGTAAATTGGTCGGGGCTGGTTGCAGTGTACGAGGAGAGGTTAGAGACGGCCGCAAGAAATTCAGCGGGGGATAAAGGGGAGCAGAAAGAGGAATGAGACTCCTCAGAGCACGTGGTTCGGCGGAGTTCGGAAAGGTGGCCAATGGCTCTGCTACGCAAGGGTTTAGGCTGGGAAGCAAGAGGAAGAGGAAGATGAGAGAGAATAACCAGCAAAAGAACCAAGGAAAGAATACACAGACTTAGGGTTAGATTTAGGAGAAAGAGAGATAAGCATGTTGCCTGCCATACCACAGCCTTGACTTTGGCGATGACAAACGAGGCATGTCGGGAATCATAGATGTGAGCTTGACGATCTTCATCACTTCTATGAGCGGCAGCAAAAGCCTTACATCTTTCTCTTATCACTTTTTCAACTTTAGAAGATTATCAGGCTTTAGGTTGGCGTTTGACGCGGCTAAAAGAAATGGAAAATTTGGCCGCATTCAGTATCAGAAAAGTAAAAAGAGCAGCAGCAATGGAAAGAGAAAGAGAGGAGTATTTCGCTGCAGAAGGGCGGTAAGAATCGAAGAAAAAGGCATAGTTATTCCAACGAGCTTTCTAAAAATTGAAGGAAGGAGGAGGTTCGTTAGGACGAAAGAGGGGAGAAATAGGAGCATTTAGTAAAATTGGTCGGTGATCAGAGCCGAAGTCCTAAAGCATCTCCCAAAAACAAGAGAGAAGGAAGCAAAGGAGATTACAGGAAAAGAGTGACTGCCAGAGGAACAATGGAGAAGAATTGGCGTGTCAGGGTCATTAAGAGAAAGGAGGTCAGAGGAGGTGACTCAATCAAATACTTCCTCTCCACAGGGTTCAGAAGTATCTTTTGAGTCCCAGAGGGGTGATGGCAATTGAAATCCATCAGAATGAAGAAATTTCTAGAGGAGGAAAAATGGAGGGAGAAAAGAAGTCGGTTCTGCTATTCGTTGGAGAAGAGCGAATAGGGTAATCATAAACATTAAGGAAAGAGAACGAGGAGGAGTTGTTTGGTGAGATGTTGACCCCTACATGGTCAGAGTAGGGGTCAAGCAAAGAGAGTAAATGTAATCAGACCGCAGAGCAGAAAGTCCAGGGATCTGGAAAGAAGAAGATGAGTTAAGGTTAGATTACTGGATACAGATACCCCAAAATCCACGGGATGAGATGAGAAAAAGTGTAGTAGTTCAGTGCTTCGGGCTCAAAGACCTCCAGCATTCCATTGAAAAACCTGGAGCAAGTCAAAGGAAGAAGAGCAAGTAGGAGGTATAGGAGAACAGGCAGAGACATGAGAGAATGGGAAGGGTGTAGAAGGAGGAGATACAAAGTGGGTGGAAGGAGGGCGGAGAGGAAGCGCTGCATTAGCAGAGGGAGCCAGATTGAACAGAAGAGGTATACAAGCTGGAGGAGCCCGAAGAGGAAGACAAAGTGTTGGTAGGCCAGAGACCTCCAAAAAAAGCAGGGACACAGCAAGGAGGACAGCTCCAGAAGTGAGAGCGGCCTAGAGTTTTGAATCTAGACCGCTGCGGGGTCTCTATATTTGTTTCAGAAATGCATTGTGCCTGCTGAATTGTCAACTCTGAAATGAGTCTAAACTTAACTTTTTTCAAGACTAAGCGATGAAAAATATTTCTATGGCCAAAGATAAATATTCATAAGTTTAGCTCTTGGTCGCAAGACAAGCGATATGTTGTACTTTGTGGTTAATCTTAAACCTAAATATTTGTGGAACAGATGCTAAATAAGTTGATACTATTGGATAAACAACCATGTTTTTGCGGCAAGTGCCCATTACGAAGTCGTAACTGATCTACATAAGACGTTGTTTGACTAAAGTTCAAGTTGAATGTTAGTTTGGGTTTAGTCTAAGTCTTTGGAAAACTCTCCAACGTATAGGCTTTACATTTTTTAACAACAGGTGTTTAATGACGGTTATTTCATGCATGGGTGGGTAATGTTGTCATCCGCCTACCTTACTGTTCCAAACCCCGTATTTTCCGAAGCCAAAGACGAGTAAATTGCCAGCATATAATGGAAGGTAATACCTGACAACATGTTAGATTACCCCACAATTTCATAAACATATGTTTTCAACAACTACAACTTATAGAAAATTATAGGCCACTAATGTCGGCAAAATGTCTTGCTTTGCTTCAAAATATGCCGATCTACAAACATCAGATTTACGTATAGTTGAAATTATGATTCCGAAAAAGCCTAAAAATGTTTGCGGGGCATTGAAATGGCAATGATGGTCTACTCGGTCCTATTCATGGGGTAAATAAAGTTCAACCCCAATCAAAAGTGTAAATACCTTGCTTTTATAAGCGTAGAAGTAGGGGTGCTTGGGGAATTGCCGTCGCCATAGTAAACACAGTGATGGGACACAAACACAAATTGGTGGGGCACTGAAATAAAATTTTACCGATAAAAACTGATTTTTTACGGCTGCAAACTTAGCCAGTTTGGAAATTTTGTATTTTGACCTGAAAAGGCCAATAGATAACAGAATGCCTCCTTCAATTGCGTACACAGCAAACCGGCATGATGTTACAAGTAATATAGAACATTTGTAGGCGAACTTTTTGCAGACGGGCTCATTTTAAAAGCAGTAAAATATTTCACTGACAAGTTAGAGGTCATAAAGCAAACACAGGTATTTGAACGTGCTTTTAAGCGGTCGTCGGTTGCAATTTTCGTTCACTCTAATAGTGTTGACCTTTTTTTTAAGATTAATTTTTCCAAGACAATTTACAGGTTAAACATCAATTTCTGATCGCGACATTTTTCTTTGGGAACCGCCAGTTGCACAGCCCTGCTATAACTAAAACGACTGATTTAAAGTAGCCTCAAACGGGGACCCAGCCCACTGGTCCTCCCATAGCGACGGCACTACTTGGGGGCTGAACCCCACATAAATTAAAAAGTTGGAATTTTGAAAAATCAGATAATCGTCACTTTCATGAAGGCGACCTCCCAAAAAACTCTTCAGGTTTGTTTTGGGAAGAAAATGGGAAAACTGGCCCTTTCAAATAGTTCTTTCACAAAAAGATTCAATGTTTGTTGTTCACTTCGCCCTGCACTGATGCGCTTATGCTTGCCTTTCAATTTCCAACATCATTTTGACATTGCAAACCATTTTCTTAGGAACATGCTTCTCATTGAATCGTAGGTATTTCGCAAGGGGTAACAGAAGAGTCATTAGCCCCAAATCCCCTAAATTTCTATACCCAATAGGCCAGAAACTAGAAAAAATGTTTGCACTTGTGGCCTAAATTATTATTTTTGCTATCAAAGCCATTTCATACAATTTTGTTTCGTAGGCGAAATTTACCCGAAGACCTAAATATTTACCTAATTTAGAAGACCTAATTTACCTAAAAATAAAATTTCAATTAATTATTTCCCACAATTTTGGTTTATGAACAAAAAAGGAGACGACAGCAAAACGATATACGTTAAGAACATAAACATAAAATGAATTTGATTAAATTCATAAAGATAGTTAAATTGGCGTCGCACCTTTTTTTGAAACATTCTTTTCGGTTTTGAAACTTTTTGTTCTACAATCTCCTTCCAGAAAAAGTTTCTATGCGACTCCTTGATTGATAGCCTTTACATTAATAAAACAATAAAGGTCTCGTTGCAAACGCTGGCGTATTTAGCAACAAATTTTGGGAACGAGTAACAATGCGTTAGCCTAAGCAAGTTCAAACTTATTTTCTAGCGATCTTATAAAATAATTAAACTCATTCTTTTGGTTAGCAAAACAGCTCGGTTTTTGCCTCTGTCTTATCGTTTTGAGGGTCATCTACATTTATCTCCCTTTAAATAGGCCACTGATTACAATTGCTAGTGGTATTTTTGTGTATTGTAAAATCGTACCAATGCACATAATCCACGAAAGCAACTATACAGTAGTAAAAGTACAACGTTTTGATCACACTAACGAGAATAAAAAATCAAAAAACAATTCAAATTATAAAAGTTATCACGCACATCAAAATGGGATGGATGAGCTTGATGATTTACGAATCAAATAAACTGCTTGTTCACAAAAAAATGTCTTATGAAAATAAATATCTAATGAAAAGAATCGAAAGTTAACCCAAGTGCAATGATTGCTATAATTTTGGTTTTAAGGCCAAAGAGGAAGTTATGGCACTATTCTCTCCTCTAAATACGCTACTAGTGAGATACTCAAATTGTAAAGCTTTTGGACTTTATGATCAGCTTTCGCTTGACTTTACTAGTTGGACAAACCAACAATACCCAGAGATCAAAAATACCAAGTCAAAAGCTGTCTCGTTAGATAAGAAAAGACGATTTTAAATTACTAATAAGACGGTAAAACCATTTCTTTTCTGTGAAAGCGTTACGACCTTAAAAAATGAAATTTGAAGTCTTTTCCACAGTTTCTGTCTTTGTTGTCTTTAAACATTTGTGTGGCAAGTTTGAATTTTTTTTTGACCATTTGTTTTTTTTTTTGTAAATTTGTTTATATTTTCTTGCAAATATTCTTATTTCTTTGTTACGATGATTTTCTCCAAAATTTTCTTTTTCATGATTTTTTGTGTTGAATTTCTGTAAAGGATATTTCTTTAAATGAATTTTCTCTGAAGTAAAAATTATGGGAACAAGATCAATAGGCTATCTGCCAGTTCGTAGGAACAGTCAAAACATAACAAAGCAAACTTGTCATGACTGGTTGATTACTTTTATTCCATTGCTCAGACCAAGCACGTAGCCATGGAGAGGCCTGGGGGGGCGGTTGACGTCAAATTTCTATTTCCCCACCAAACAAATCTTTTTTGGTCGCGCACTGGGGCTCTTTGACTTATGAGCAGGTTTGTATTAATCGCGTGCTGTGAAGATGGCATCCCCCCTAAAAAGGTCAAACCCCACTGCTGCAACGAAAAATGCAGCTGACAAAGTCGTTGACTGCGGATATTTGCGCTGCACACACAAACTTCAGGCTTACATGAGAGTGATCTCCAAAAGAAAAGTCATCGACCACTATTGCGATGTTAAATGTGTCTACTTCGGACTAAGAATTACGTTGCAGCTTTTTCAAAACAATATTATTGTTGCTACAAACCATATAATCACCAGAGTAAACCAAAAAATGCTTGCTTCCCCAAGATTTCTCCTTGCTTCCCCCAAAATATCCGGCTTGCTACTTGCCTGGTTCAGACAAATATCATATGAAGCAAATAGCAGCGTGAAAAACGCATTTACCCTTGAAAAGTCAGCAGCAATCATTCACAATTGCCCTACTTTTAATTTTCAAGTAAAGGTAGCAAAAACTTGATTTCGAATGAATTAACTCAACTGGTTTTGAATTTGTTTCACAACCCCAAAAATACACTTTTACGACCTCAAACGAAGACGCGATTCATAACATGAGAAGCCATGCTCTGCTTATTACTAATGTTGCAGAATAAGGTACATAGCCTCCCAAAAAAGATTAGCATCAGTCCTAGATTGCTAAAACAATTTTTTGAAGAAGACAGTTCATGATTGCGTTAACGCGAGAAACAGACTGTTGAGAAAATGAAACAACTGTTAGTCGATGCTTTTCGCACTACTAACTTGGTTAATTGCTTAAAGGGATATTACAGATGTCAAAAAACGAAACAAAAATGACTGATTCGTATAAAGAAAATTTAAAACCAAAATGTGCATTGGCCGGGAATCGAACCCGGGCCCCCCGCGTGGCAGGCGAGGATTCTACCACTGAACCACCAATGCGAAATGTTCCTACACCGGGAATCGAACCCGGGCCGCCTGGGTGAAAGCCAGGAATCCTAGCCACTAGACCATGTAGGAGACAAGCGTAGCGAGCGAAAAACGTGTTAATAAACCTCGCAGCGCTAAAAGCAAAGAAAATGTTAGCTAAGTGCTAAGTGTATCGTTGGGCCTCTTGTATTACTATAAAATGGTAGCTTTTTGACGTTGTTTTTGTATTTGTTCATATTTATGAATTTATCATATTTGATTCATATTTTTGTTTTGTTGTGAAACATTTCAGCGGACAAGGGAATTTTGTTTTGAAAAATAAGCGAATATTGTATCTGGTAAAACTTTAAAAAAAATACAAAATATTTCAAAAGGAAAATCTTTGTGATTTTAAGAGCGAAATTTCTCCCAATTTCAAAACTTTGCATTATTATGTGATGAAGCATGAACATTTTGAAAAAAGGGCACACATCTCTCTTGTGCCTTTGTCTTTCCCACTTTGTCTGGATTGATGAAAGCCTGCCAGGCTTTCATCAATCCAGATTTACTACTGCAATGGCTTCTCTAAATAAAAGTCAAGAGACTTTCAAATTGTTTAAAAATTTTGTATTGTTGTGCCGCAAATTGTAACGAGCCAAGTTACAATTGTAACTTTTTACGGAAACCGGTCACTTTTTTTGAAACTGCAACGGTAACTTTGCTACTTTTTTGCAGAAGTAACGAAATTTGTAACTAGTTATCAATAAGACACTCTAAAAGTTACAAGTTGCAGTAACGTTCCGTTTTCTGCTTTCAAAACACAAAGAACGAATTCTTCATTAATTTGTCATTAAATAATGAAAAAATAAGTTTACGCTTTTGGTCAAAAAATTTTATTTCAGAGGTCCCTTCGACAAATTGGAAATTGTAGACCCTTCAACCTTGATCGATTAACTTCAAATCGTTAGAAAATATGCAGGAATAAATTATTCAAAGTATGAGAGTAAAATATTTAATCGTTTTTAAGTAATTTTTTAATGACCGACAGGAGCTGGGGCTTATTAGCTACCCCCACTACCAAAGTACGATCGAAGTTGGTCTCACTGATCCAATTGAATATCGATACGATAAATTAGTCCCGTTTGTGCTGGCGAGCAGAAGTGAGAATGGCACGAAGGCGATACGAAGACATTCGCCAATCAGTTTACATATGCCAACGCTCAATGTGCTTGCACCGACAGTTCAACACTGTGCTACGATAGTGGTGTAGTTCTACGCCTGTTCTACGGTGAAGAACTGGCGCGAACCCGAAGCTAGTGTACATCACTCGTTGGTGCGAGCATGGATTCGAATCCCTTTTGTCGTAATCTTTACGGACTATCCTGTGAGACCGTTTTTCAAAGCCACGCATTTTGCAATAAATATGAACCAAAAAACCCAAGAACAAACCTCAAGCTCGGTCATGTAGAAACGTCAATTCGCGCATCTCTACAACGTCGAAAAGGTTAAAGCCTGTCCTAGTGGGATATCCATTAGAAGTCTTTTTTAATTGGCTGGCTGCCTGGCTTCTACTTTCTTTTGGCAAAGGGTGCAGATAATTTTTTAATATTGAAGGGGAACGTTATTGCACAAGGAATTCTAAGTTTTCGCTTTCTATGAAAATTAAACCGCGTTTTCAATTGGCGGTTTGGCTGTTTCGACTTGTATGGAAAATAGGTTACTCTTACGTAAATTTACTTTTGGTCATTGAAAATAACTTGTCCACGCTGGCGCAAACTAAGATTTAGAAGCCGTTAGCAAAGGCTACTAAAAATATTATGAAGAAAATGTGGTCGTAAATTATCGTGCGGTGCTAAAATTACAAGAAATGAGCGTTTTGGAGCAAGTGGGTAAAAACGCTTCAAAGGTAACTCACAAACGAGAGTTAAGCTCATTTTTTCTTGGTTGTTAAGGCCAACCAGTGTTTGAATCTTAATTAACATTACTTACGCAAGAACCAAACCCTCATCTGAAATCTAGATGCAAGAATCAATGATGTCAGCCTAAGCAAAATTGACTGTTAAGAACGCAAGGTTTTTTGCGATCGTGCATTTAATTGCGAATGATTGTGTCGCCAAGGGTTTTTTTGTCAAATCGTTTTGGCAGAAAAATTAACTGATGACCTCATTCTGATGACCTAATTACTTAATTCGCTCAAGCCGTTTCCTTTCTTAAACAAACAAAAAATCAAGAAAACCAACAAAACAATAATAAAAGTAATTATAAGAAGGAAATCAACAGCGGGAAACTGTAAAAAGACTGCCGCCATATTGCGAGGCGATGAAGAAATACAGCAAGATAAATCAAATAAAGATATTGCGAAAGCAAATAACAACATTTTCCAAGTTTGTTCACATGTTTCGCAAATTTCAACGAAGAGAAAAATTGCATGAACAGTATCTTAAAAGAGTCAGTTTGCTCGTTTACCGCTTTCAAATATCATCCATAAGAACTTTCAGACATTGTGACGTTTTTACTTATCATTCTTGTAGAGATGTTACGCCACCCATGTGGTCTGCTTTCCCGCCAATTAAAGATTTAAAAATGAGAAAATCAGATGTTTTTATCAGACGCATGATTCCAATGGCACAGTCGTGATTTACTCAAGTCCTCAAGGTACTATCAAGTAGCGGCGTATGTACCAACAAATTTGGGGAGAGAGGGGAATAATTTTGGAAAGGTAAAGATTTTTTTTAAAGATCAATTTTTTCACAACGAGAATTTTGCTCATTTTGATTTCCAAACAGACATGAAGACCTTTTTTCACATTTTTTGCTACTGCCATACCGTTTGGGGTACCATCGCTTTTTATCCCCTTCTGGATACGCCGCTAGACACAAGATATGTGCAGCAGCTTAACAAAAGATCGTGATGCCGACGAAGCAAGATTTACGTTTGTAGCATTGACTTTTTCTTGCTTGTAGACCTACAGTTAAATTTGAATTTTCGATTTAATATGCGTGAAAGTAAGTTAAACGATTCCATCTCTTCAAATTCCCTCTTGTACAAGCACGCTTTAAAACTCTGCTTTCTCACAGGTTTAAGATAAAGAGCAGCAGACTTAGTAACGAAGAAAACGGTGAAAAGCTGTAGAAAAACAATTATGTTATGCTACAACTTTCTTGTCCTTAAAATTGGATTGTTAAGACCTTTCCGTTATGACATCACAAAGCCTTTTATCTGTTTTATTTCAATAAAATGCTCGAGCTCTTTCCCACGCAAAACCCTACAAGGCAAGTAGGAAGAAGAATGATTAGGAAAATCTTGTGAGGTTTGAGCAAATAACCGGTAAGTACAAAAACAAAGCAAAACTAAATTGAGGTGCTCACCAATATTGCATTTCCTAGGCAGGTGTGGATGACAAATTGTGTAAATTTGAACAGAAAAACAAAAATCTTGTGTTACTTATTTTTATCTACAATAGCAGTAAAGGCAAAATCTTTTGTGCAGAATTGTTAAGTGGGCCAGGTTTTTGGATGGGGTTTGGGCCAGGTTTTGCTTAAGGTTACAAAAAATTCCGGCATGATTGGGGAAAACACTTAAACCTTGACGCAACATGACCTAGAGCAAGATTTTTCATTGTATGGATTAACATTATCACAACAATGTGCCAGCTACTGGTTGAGACAGCAAAATTAATTAATTTTTCTTTGGAGAAATGATCAATTGTGAATTATTTTGTCGTCTTTAATTTATTGCGTACAGCCGTATATTCCACATATTTTTAGGTTTGCTTGCCGGTTTTGTCCATGTGGTAAATTTAACTTACGGGCCTAATTCGAGGCTCAAAAAATTTTTCGGATTTGGGCTCGCTCGGTTCGGGTTTGTAGTTTCTGGTTCAGCTTGAATTTGGGCCGAAAATATAGAACCCGTTTATAACTCTACTTTTATCAGTGATACAAGAACATCTTTGCGATCAAACGTACTTCAGAGTTGCCAATACTGCAGGATTAGAAGACAGCAGAGTACATTTCCACCACAAACCATTCCTCCAAACAGGAAAATTACCGAACGTGAACAGTCACGTAGCACTCCAACTTCGGGCCCCCCCCAAAGTAAGCGCAAGAGCCCCTGCGCACAGGTCATATCACTTTAGAGGTGTAAAATTGAAAAGCTGCATTAAGAAAATACACCACAATTTGTACATAAGTAAACAGGCTAATGTCAGAATAAAGCATGCCGATACCGAAGGTGCAAGTCATAAAAAATTCGGCACCGACAGAGTTCAGTAGGACATTTATGCAGACACTGCGAAACGAAAGCAATGACACTGAAAAACATGAAAGAGTTATAAAAACACAGTATCATTTAAATAGTCTGGAGCGAACCTTTTTGTTCGCAAATGCTGTTATGACATTGTCATAATCAAGAGATCGGGCGCAGTCATTTTCGATTGACAACATGGCTAATGAAGATAGTCTACTGTCTGTCATAGACGTTCTATTAAAAGTTTTGATCAGTTTCAATTTGCTGAAGCTTCTTTCAGCGCTGGCAACAGTCACGGGGCAAGTTAGTAAGATTCGAAGTGCGATGTACACATTCGGATACAATTCAAATAAATGAGTCTTTAGAAGATAGTTCAGAAAGTCTTGAGCCGTATTGAGATTGCGTTTTTTTTGTAAAATTAAAACAAACCGCTGTAGCTCAGCGCTCATTTCATCAGAATCAATGTCACCGAACTTTTTTTGGAAGTCTTTACAGCAAGTAAGAAGAGCATTTTCTTGTTGCACAAGCAAAAGTTTGTCTCGTGTGTACAAAAACGAAAAGGCAGAAGAAACCTCACGTAACAAATTAAAGCGCTCCTTTATTGACATAATAGCCTGGTCTACTAATGGATAGAAAAAGTTGCTTTTAAATTTCAGTTCAGGAGTAGCTCGTTGTTCCTCTTCACCTTGGTAATCAAACAATCTTCCTTTCTTTCCACTTCTTGACGGGGGAAAAGAAGGATCAATATCCAATTCCTGTGCTATTTCAACAGCAGATGTTGCGGCACTGTCATAACCCGTTGTGCGATAGTTTTGCAAAAACTTTTCAGTTGCCTGGATTTCCGTTTCCATTGTATGAAGGGAGACTCCATACGATTGAAGAATCTTGCTTGCTTTATTGACTTGGAATAGGATATCATACCAAATAAACACCGACAAAAGACAACTCCATTTTGATAAATGAGCTATCAACGATTTTGTTTCTGAGGCAGCTCTTCCATCTTTTCTTTCTATGGAAATGGCTTCCAAGTCTTTCAGTGCCAGCAACACCTCTTTTAAATTGTATCGAAGAGGTTTGATGCATTTAATTCTGCTTTCCCAACGAGTATCAGATTGTGACTTTATGGACAGCTCCACATGTTTCTTCAAAATTTCCCAACGCTGAGCAGAGGAAGAAAACAGCACATACAACCTTGTAAGTACTCCAAAAAATGTCAATGCTTCCGTCGATGAATTAGCACTGTCAACAACAACTAAGTTAAGGGTATGGTTTGCACAGGGCACGTAAACAGCTTTGGGATTGATGTCTAGCATTCTTGCTTGGACCCCAGAATGTTTTCCTTTCATGTTAGCACCATTATCATATGACGGACCTCGACAATCAGACAATTCGAGTTGCAGTTCGGTCGCTTTTTCTAAGAAAGCGTCCAACAAGCCTTTCCCAGTACTGTCACTTATTCTCAAGTAGCCAAAAAATGTTTCTTTAACAACAGCAGCTTCTTCATTACATAGTACATAACGGAGAATGACAGACATTTGTTCATGATGTCACATATCTGGAGTGCAGTCGAAAATTATAGAAAAATATTTTGCCAATTTCAATTGCTGTAAATTTTCTTTTTCAACTTCTGTCGCTAGCAATTCAATTAGTTCATTTTGTATGGTAGGACTCAAATAGTGATCTTTAGTGTTTTTATTCTTGATTCTGTCTTGAAGCTCTTTTAGGATCGGATCTCTTCTTGCCAAAAGCTCAAATATACCCAGAAAATTTCCATTGTGAGGAGATCCTAAGACTTCTTCAGATCCTCTAAAAGCAAGATTCCTTTCCGATAGAAACAAGGCAATGTCGATAAGTCTCTCTAAAACATTTCTCCAAAAACGTCTTTCATTGAAAAAAATATTCATCTCGCGTTTGTCGATACTGGATGAATTTCTTATCCCTTTAGCTAGCAACATCCATTGACTGCAGCATTCTTGGTGGGAAATGCCGTTTTCATGGTCTTTCAGTTTTTTCGAAAAACCCTCCCATGTATTTATACCACTACAAAAGGGGCTTAGTGTTTTTCCAAATAGCTTGCAACAAAAGCAAAAAACTTGATTTGATTCCCCAGAATAAACTAGCCACGACCGTGAAACACTTTCACCATTAGGTAACATACGTTTATAATGGTTGGAGGAAAAACGTCGCCTTGGAGTTGTGTTATTATATGGAAAATTCATTATTAGTTGATGTGGTCCACGCTTTACTATATCACATTGTTGAGCATCAGAAATACTTTCAGGCCATTTACATGGGTCATCAGGGATAGGGGTAAATTGAGATTCAGTTATTTTTGATATTGAAGGTTGCGTATTGGCAGGTAAATCACAACTTAGATTTTCTGGAAATTCACAATCACTTTGATGCTGATCGTCATAGTCTTCTTTTTCTTGTACACTATAGTTTTCTTCATCCCTCTCGGTACTAGTGCCAGGTCTACTCTGCTCAGTAATCTTGAAAAAATCTGTCATCTTGGGCAATTTCGCTACAGCATCTCGAGCAGTGGCTGCTTCTTTTCTCTTTTGAGCACCACTTTTTGAACGTTTCATTCTATACAATGTCAATGAAATACTTTATCTGCACTCTGCAGTGTATATCTATTGTCCCGGTATTTATAGCCAAACAGAATTCCAGACCATTGTATGATTGTTGCGTAACAACGGCATTGTTAGGTCAATCGAATATTCAAGATTCTACCAGAAAATCAATCGAAATATTCTAGATTCTGCGAGATAAAATGACATTGCATTCACTTATGATGTCACAAGCCAATTTCTTCCTACAGTTTAAATCGGTTGTAAACAAGTCTGCTGAACTGAAAATAGTCACGTAGCCAAAAAGCAATTTCAGACTAACTTGGGCCCCCAAAGTTGGCCTGGGCCCCCCCAATTGGGGGGTTTGGGGGGCGGCTGCTATGTCTCTGAACGTGAAGTTCTTAAAGCCGTAACGTCGCAGATATCCTGATATTTGATCGCAGGGTCGTGCGGTCATTGCGGTCGTAAATAGAGCTTCAACCTATCCGACCGAAGATTCGAATCTAAATCCACTACGCTGCCTATTTCATTTTCGACTCAATGATTGTTGGGTTCTCTTATACCGGCCTAATCATAGAGCAGCATAATGGACTTAATTCGATTCCGCGGAGATTCAAACCTACAGCCTATTTATCTTTTGCTTTGCATGTGCTAACCCTGCTTTAATTTAACTTAAAATTATGGCCAGCACTTGCAAAAGAAAAGATAAACCTATGTCGCTTTGATATGAGTAAGGCTGCAAGAAATTGAAGTTTGGGTTGTTCGTGTTGTACAAAAAAAAATTTCCAAAACCCGTTGTGCTTAATACTTTTTTAATATGACTCAGAGTGATTACACAATTATGAGGTTGTGAGTTTAATGATTGCGAAGGTTCTGTGTTGCTGAGCCTTTGGAAAAGGCATTTTACGGTGCATTTTTTTGCCTAATGGTTGGAGCGCTTGATATAAAAATGTACTGTGTCTGCACTACTGACAATTTCAAACAGAACAAGTCAAATATAGCAGGCATTCCTCGTATGTCGAGTGTAACGATATTTCAATCAGATCACTTCGTTCTTTCGACAAATTTTCTATTCAAATTTAACGTTTCGCTCCCCTTAGTTACCGGGGAGCTTCTTCAGAACACGGTAGATGTATTCGTTGTTTCGCAAACCTAAAGATGTTATTAATTTTGAACAAAAGCGTGGTTTGGTGTATCAAATTTCTTGCCGGGATTGCAATGCTGTGTATGTAGGTGAAACAGGACGTAGTGTTAGAACCAGAAAACGGGAACATGTTGATGCGGTCAAGACTTTTAACACTAAAAAGTCAGCGCTGAGTCAACATGTTATGGAATTCGATCATAGAATAGATTGGGATAATGTCAAAATTCTGAAGTCAGAATCACATGCATACAGACGTCGCGTTGCGGAAAGTTTTTTGATAAATCAAAAGGCTTGTTCATGTAATGTTATTAATCGCAATGATGGTGCGAATTTTCCGACTGTTTATAGTGTGTTCGTCTCCAATAAGTAATGTCTTATGTTTCTCACAACACTTTTCACTTGGCCACTCCTGTATCTGTGATGTAACAATGTTTTTGTTATTACGTGATTGCCTGCCCTGTTGATAAATAATTTTTAGTGTTTAGTAATACAGGTAGTCTTTGTAATTTTATGTTGTACAGTTTGTATGTCACATTATTTACATCTACCGTGTTCTGAAGAAGCTCCCCGGTAACTAAGGGGAGCGAAACGTTAAATTTGAATAAAATATTTGTCGAAAGAACGAAGTGATCTGATTGAAATACAGAACAAGTCGTTGAAAAACGCGAAAACCTTTCCGTGACATAGGATAAAGTTACAACTCCAATAATTTAGATAATACTCATAGCCTGTATGTTTGCATTGCTAACTTTTCTTACCTAGAACCTGATTGGAATCGCTTTTTAGTGGCTTCACAAGCTAAAAACACTCGTCATATAGAAAGTGACGTCATAATTGTTGCATGAACAAAAACCTGTGACGTCATAATTGTGGAAACAAAAACTAAGTGTCATAGAAATGTTAGTACAGTTTTCCCACTTGATAATCTTTATCCCTTAGTTCCTGTTCATGATGGGCCTCTATTTCAAGCTTTATGGTAAGCCATGTCGATCTAATCACTTCAAATCATGTTGCGCTTCTAATCTATTTTAAAGCATTTTTTTAAACTTAGAAACATGTATCAATTACAGAATTTCATTCGTCTTCATTTGCGATCGCTAAAAATCGTGATCATATCGAAGTATTACTTTTTAAATGTGATAAACAGGTTCTGACAAAAATTTGTTTTAGTTTTTTTAGCGTTGGGGATCAATAGCGGTTTGCTGAAATTCTCGAACCAAAGATAACAATCATGATAAATGGTTTATAGATTACGAACTCGAACAAGATAAAGAGCTCCATTAGTCCCTCTGCTTGAAGGTACTGTATGTCGTTACAAATATAAAGTTTTAGAAGCATTTGCAACTTTACTCAACGCAGCGTAGGAAATTTGCTCTGATTAATCAAATTGCCACAAAGCCCTAAGACGTAAACACAAGGACATGAACCTATTTTGAGGTAGAGCAATGAGACTACGCAAACGAAACGTCGAAAAATGTCCATATATGCATGGACAAAGCCAGAAAAACATTCAGGAGAAAATGAGTCTTTCCAGAAACAGTTGATTTGCAAATTTTACACAAAAAGTTTGACCAAAGATATAATACTTTATCCCATATTTATTTTATTTTTCACTGAAGTTTTGCATCATAAATTGCGTAAAATAGCTTCGGCTGCAACTTATTATTGTGTTCATATACACATAAACGAAGTAGTTCAGTTTGACAAAAGCAAATTACAGGAAAGTTAATGCAAATCACAGTTTGAGTTGAAATCGAAAGACGTCACCTCTGTGGACGTCGCGCCGAAGACGGGAAAAAATTGCTGTGTTACTTGGAAACAATTGAACTGCGGATTCGAGTCGAAATAATTTGGGGGGACATGCCCGGTTTCGCCACCTCCTCCTGCACCTACGTTCTTTTGTGAACTGCTTGCAATGTTGCTAGGCGGCTTCAAAAGAAACCTGTGTTTTTTTCAATGAATGCAATAGACTGCCAGTTCCAAGGCTTGAGAGGTTCATACATTAAAGAGTAGAACCACAGACCGTGATGGTGATTGTTTGGGCAATCTAAGCAACAATTAATTTTACTTCGACAACCTTAATACCGAAAACCGTATCAAGCTAATTTGGAGCCCTGACCCACCAGCAACAACCTAAATTCCTCGGCCAGTGTTACCTAAATTTGTCCCTCTTTGCGAAGTGTTTTCTAAAAATATTCATTCCTACACCAAAAACTCAGGTTCGCGTTCGTTCAGCGTCCCTTGAGCTCGCTCTCTTCTTCACTTAACACTGCCCCCAGCCATTAAGGTGTTAGATGCTTAAATATGGTTACTTTCATGCTGCAACGGAACAGCTTTCGTCACCATTGTATCAAAGGTCTCCCTTAACCTCAAAACTATCTTACTCTACTGATTAAAATCTGCATCCTAAAAGGCAAACTTTTTTTCTATTTTTTCTCTGTGTTTACTTCTCCAAAACAACTGGGCGTACAAACATCAGACTAAGCATGATTGAGCATCACCCCTGGCTGAGTATCATAATGGGGTTAGTAACGACACGATGATAGCATACTTTAAATCTATGCTCAAAATAGAGAAATCTATATTCTAAAGCAGAGTCCTCTGTACGTACGTTTGCTTTAACTATTCTGAGACTATTGGGCGTAGAAACATCAAACTTGGAACGATTGATCACAGCCCTGGTTAAGTGTCTTAAGAAGATTGGTGACGTTATTATGACGTCAAAATAATGACAACATTAAAAAACTTGCATTTCTTGTCGGAGGAAAACCGTTTTTTGCTCAAACGAAAGCGAGCCTCATACTTACTAACTTTCAAAAATTTTGCCCCTTACGAATGTAAGACCACGACACAGTTAACGCTTGATTGCAGAATTTGTTCTCTTCATTTTCTCAAAACGTATAAACCGTAAAAGCGCGGTTGAAAGCTTTTTCGAGAGATTTGACAAGGTGCTTTCGCTAAAAGATATTTTGCAGCGATTTAAGGTGAATTAAGGAGGCAACAAAAGATTATTTTTTAAGCATTTTGAGCATGCTAAACATGCTTTTTTCTTTTTTCTTTAACACTTCAAAACAGCTCTGCAATGTAATAATAATGTTTGTCTGCTATCACTGAAGTGAAAACAGCAGCAGGCGGTAGCTACGCTTAGAGTTGTTATACCCTGTCATTTCGAAAGCAAGCAACCAATAAACATACCGTTTGGCAAAAAACCTGTCATTTTAGTAATGGAATAGCAAGTTAGAATAGTTTTGTACAGTCATGTCGCAAGCTCGACAAATCTAAACCTTTAAGACATATTAATCAAGAGTAGCAAAGTTGAACAAATTTACGATATTTTACGCAAAATCTTGCAGGAATCGCAGCAATTATCCACGTTTTTGGCAGATACACCTGATCGAGGGATTATACTCTAAAACCATAATCTAACCCAGGGGTGGGCAAACTTTTCAATCGGTGGCCCGCATTGACCATTTGAGAGTCGACCAAGGGCCAGTGCTTAAAATCTTACAATAGCTGTATACAAGACCAGTGGCCAGCGCAAAGGTGCAAATGCCTAATTTCGGACTTTGAAAATGATGGTCTTCAAAAAAATGGTTGTCACTGTCTATTTGGACGGGAAATGCGTCAATTCAAACTCAGAATTGCGTAGCGGCTACTTTCAACAATAGCTTCTATCGTTTTTGTCTCTTTAGTACGGCAAGTGCGGCCACCCCTGGCATATTGAATTAGATATATGGAAGTTTCTGCAAGTGCTGGTGGGTCGCACAAAATGCTCTGGCGGGCAGTAGTTTGCCTACCCCTAATCTAACCTATTGTAATAACTTAACTGTGAGTGCTTGATTTTAGGTTGCATTGCTCTTCCCAAGTTACGCTTATGCCTGGACAAAGCAGCATGCGTGTAGCCAGAAGTTTCTGATCATACCTATCGGCATGCGATTACGAAAAAGTCCTAAGTAATATGCACGATGTTCAATAGCGTGTTTCAGAAATTTCACAGCAATCCCTTTGGCACCTCCCACAATTTTGAATTGATTGAAAATGTGTGAAGTTATTGGCTGTTGTAAGAGTAAGCAAGTCCAGTTTCTAAGTGCGCCTTCGCTGGAAACAGGGCAAACAAGACGTTTCTTGGGACTTCAAAAACTTTGGGGGAAATACAGCGGTTGTGCGCCACCACCGTAATGTTTTTCTATTCAATTCCCTTTAAAAAAACGGTACTTTTGATTTTGGAACGAGATTTGTCCATGTAAAAAACGATGACTTTTTAGTAATGTTCTCACAGCTACTCACTGCCTGTAAGCCGGCTGCGGCAAAACCGAACTTCTTGTGACGACATTATTGATGAGTGGCTAGTGAGCGACGCCGGTAGAGCCGGCTCGTATTCAATAAAATAAAGAATCAACAATAAAACAACCGGCAAATGACAAGCATGTGGTCGGAATTTCTTTTTGGTGGTGTTGTTTAATGTTCTATGGGTGCAAGTACTTTTTTTTGGTTTCTGCTAAAAATAAGTAAACGTGATAGCAGCAGAAAATGTTTATTGATCAAAGGCAAATGAGAAAAAAGTGCTTTAAGTCGAATTCTAGTGTTCGGACGATACCAAATATGCGACCGAACCATTTTCGTTTCATTTTGCATCAAACCAATTATCGTAAAAATAACACAATGTGGTATGGAAAGCATGCTGCACAGCTATTTTTGCATTATGACGAAAAAATTGGCGCGTTTTTCGACTAATCCAGCGTTGACAAGCTGAACAACATGTTATTACTTAGCTAACAAAAACATCTTGATGCCGTTTCAGAGTTTCCAGTCTTTTGTAGAAAATCGAATTAAAAGATTAAAACTGAAGCTGGGAGAAAATTTGAAAAACTTTTTATAAATTTTCGACGACAAAAAAATCGGCCGAGTAAAAAAGAAATGTTCTAAATTCGCGGAGTTCTTATCAGATAAGTCTTTGATCAAAACTGCTTTTCTAAGTTGATGGGCTGCGAAGCCGTTATGCTAATGGTAATTACATCTCACAGCTATCATTATTTTGTCGTTTTGTTTAGAATTTGATTTCACGCGTGAAAAGCTTTTAAGTGGTCATTTGCTTTTGACATCTTTAGCATTGGGCTTTTCTGGCCACAGGGTAGCATTGTATTGCAATCACTGCAAAATCTAAAAATGCTGAAGTAATGAAATGCAAGTGCAAAAAGTTTAAATTATCAGCAGTGAAGTGCGCCAATCTATCAAAACAGGTAGGAAAAGGACTTTTCAAATAGTATGCGCGAATTACCAGCGTAGCTCTGCTCGATAAAGCGCTGGCTCGTAATTCCAAGACTGCAAGAATAAGTCCCGCGTGAATTTTGCGCAACTGTGCTCTTGGAAAAGTTACTTTGCGGCAATTTTCTTGCTTGACAGCAAGCTTGTGGTAGAAATCCACTATGCCGGCAGCGCCGGCGACTCCGCGGCAGATCAGAACCGAACCTGTTTTGGTATAAGTGTCGAAAGGTTTTTCCATGACTTGAGAGTAGAAACAAAATGGTACAAATAAAAATTGGTCATTTATATTTTCTAAGAAAACTGGTAAATATTTCGTACCTTTACCAAGGACATGAAGAGGCACATTTTCCTGTCCACCATAAGATTCACGCCACTGACAATAACAAATTTTGACTGTACCTATCATCACAGTTTTGACAGTACCTTTTTTTTCCAAAAGTTAATTCGTAAATTTTTTTGACTAAGAAAGGTGAACTAATTTCTGCTGTAATATGGCCTTATGATTAGGGTTACCATATTTTGAAAAGCAAAAATCGGGACATTGGATGACGAATTTTCACGAGACGAAATTTATGGCCCCTCCAACGTCTTTTTGAAGAAAAGCGGGACGGTGAGTTGCGGTTACAGGCTTGATTGTGGAGGTAAGGGTGCAGTTCAGAAACCAGAGACGAAAATTGGGGTGATCTCCAAAAAAAAAAAAGGTCATCGCCTTTCAGTTCTACGTTTTATGTCATTTTGAAGCCCAAAAGTGGATAAATTTTGTAACCATTAAGGCGTTGACCTTTTTTTTTTTTGGAGATCACCCCGATTTTTGTTCTTTCATTTCAGATCCGCATCCTTGGCTCAATAATTAAGCCTGCAACCGCATTTCACCGTCCCGCTTTTGTTGGAGAGTTACTTCAAATGTCCATAAATTTGGTTAAATCCGTTCTGTTTCACTGAAGCAAAAAGCGGGATTTTCGATCAAAAAAGCGGGACAAGGCCTCAAAAAGCGGGACGTATGGTAACCCTACTTATGATCAAGTATAGTCCAGATTTAATCAAACCAATAAGATTGTTCCATTAAAAGAAACTTGTAAAATGCCATCACGAGTGCAATATAGCGACCATAAGTCAGGAAATGTTCCTTAATCCTTCAGATATTAAACAGGATGTGTTTAAAAGATTAAAATTTTAATGGAAGGCTATAATAAGTAACGTCACGAAGAGTAGTCTATTGGTCTGTTGCCAGCATCTGAAAGTGACAGGTACCAGATAAGGAGCAACAGTCACTGATACAAGAACACATTTGACTTGGTATTGTGACTAATGTGATTAGATTGCAATTTGTTTTCTACTTGTCAAAGTCAGGAATGCCATCAGGGTCATTGTGAAAGCTCTGATAATGTGGTGCTAATAAAAGAAAGCGTTTGAGGGTTATGCAGGTCATTTTAGAGCCCTCTGCTATCACTGAACAAACTTATCTTTATTACAAGTACAACTCTTGTAAAATTTGAAAACTTTTTTATTGTTATGATGAATTGACAGCCCGAATATAAAAGCAGTTTCGCCGTGGCAATCAATACAGTTAGGCCTACAAGTTCTGGCTCATATTGCTTTCTGGAAAAGTGGCTGGAGATGTTGCCAAATCGGTTTGCGACTTGGGAGGCGTGTAGCCAGGGTTTTGTACGGGAAGGGACCAACTAAAATGTAGTTAATAGTCAAAAAACCTTTACCCCGTTTTAAGGCAAAGCGTTACGGCTATGAGCGAAACTTTAGTCCTTTCAGCTTCCTTTAGTTACGCTTTTGAAACAAGGGCAAACCGGTTGAAACCACATAATGGAGTTCTCTGTTGCAGTTGGTGTGCTTGAGAACACTCTTTCAACTTTAAGCTTTACATTGTTCTCATTTAAAAAATTGAGCCTCCAGCCCACCAAAATTTAGTTTTTTGAGAAATGTGAAATATTACGCAACTCTTTGGAACTTTTTAATCACGATTGCTTGCTATCTTTACGAAATTGTTACTTAAGACTCAACAAATTTTGCACAGTTTTTGTATTTTATTCTTCACATTACCTCAATAACTAAACATCGGAGGGAAATTGGGTGATATATCATATGACCTTAGTGATGGAGAAAGTAATTGAACCCAAGTCTACTGCCTGCAAAGTGTATGTTCTAATCTTAGTCATGGGTCGCTGTAGATGAGAGTTGGCCTCCCCTGGTGAAACAGTTTTAAGGGGTGACATTTACCAAAGGCGTCTTTAAAAAAATAGTCTTCATCTTTGATGTTAGGATCTGGTGAAAGCTGTTTTTTAAATACTGAGGGTAAAATTTTTTATGCCTGTCCCGAACGTCCTGGACATTAGAGGATCTACTGGTACTAAGCATTACCTCGTTGCACCGGTCTGATTCTTTACCCGGCAAACGTATCTTTGTCCAACCTTTCATCGTCGTCCGGATGCTTTGTTGCATTTGCAAATATCATGCTGATGAAAACAAATGGACAAGCGTGTAAGTTAAAGTAACGGAAACTGGATTATTATATCTAGCAGTAACCTTGATAGAAATTGGTTTCACTAATTGTCTTCAAACAGGAAAACCCTGCAGCGCTAAAAGAATGTTGCATGTATGGCTTCCTGCCCTCGCTAAGTACGCGCGAGATTGCTGTCGCGCACAGAATCTCTGGTGTGGCCACGTGAGAGAAACGTCATCGTTCTTCTGATTGTTCTTGCAACAATAGTACAAAATACCGGTGACGTCATAGTCTTCATCTCTCTTCTCTAAATCTTGGAAGACCACTCACCTGGCCAGGAGGTTAGGTTGAGAGGCAGAAAGCATTGTATTTTCAATGGGACCTTTACTAAAACAGTTTCCGATTGTTTAAAAAGAGTCAAGTTTAAAATAATCGCAAATTATCCAAAGATTACTCGCAAATTAGCGTGGTGGACTTTGAACAAAAGAAATCAATCAATTTCACAAAGTTTTCAGATAAAATTGAGTTATTTTAAAATTTTATTTCAATATTTATTGCGTTTACATCTTTTTGATTTCAGATTTTAAAGCTAATTTGCATTGAACTCTTTGGTGAAACAACTCAGATTTACAATGTTCTGCGTAACAGTGGCAGCAATATTAGTTCGAACGACTAAACTGTTTAGAAACAAAAACAACAAATTATTTGTTTTTCTTAAGCGTTTTTCATGCTTGAAAAACGCTTTCTTCGCAGACGCGAAAAAGTCCTTGTAAGCGCGAGAGAGATCAAGCAAGGCGGCAGTTTACAGAGCGTGTTGACTGGTGGCAGAGCGGAGTGGATTTTGCAAAAAGATTTGGAAACTGTGAAGAATGCAGAGTATCTTCATTGCTGCAGCAGTGATTTCATAGTTATTAAAGGAACGCGCCCACTTTTGCAAAAAATTTGTAAATCATTTAGGTTGTGTACTGATTATCTAGACTCAGTTTGAACGGAGGCCTGTGTTAAAGTTGCATATAGCTGGTTCAAATTTTAGTGCAAGGTCGAGTATTTGATAGACAAACTGACTTTCCTTTCATTGTAGCTTATTCTGTCGTTACCTGAAATATTAAGCAAAACTGAACAGTCGATTTCCAACTCTGAACATATCAAGAAGTGAATTAGCTCGGATATTGGGTTAACCAATCAAAGATACCTTTTAGAAAGGTGATTTTAGGCTGTGATCAGGTGAGAAAAATTCCCAAAACGTCTTAGAATACGTTGAACAGCTTTATCCTGCCTGGTTTTACAGTTTTGTTTTGCGCGTGATCATCATTTGAAAATTTTGATACGGGCTTTGCTATCAACTCAACTGCTCATTAACTGCTTTATGGTTAAAAACTGTTTTCTCAGTAAAAGTCATGTTGAGGGAGAAAATTGGATTTTTTTGGATTCTTCTAAAACTTGCCTCCAATAGAAACAATTAGTTTCATTTGTTTTATTTCAAATCCCCCTTTCAGTTAATTTTATGTGGCCCTGGCCCATGCTGTAGAAACCTTTTTCTTTATTGCCATTTAGATTCAGTTTATAGTGTTTTTAACTATCGAAAGTTACGAAAAAATGCGTGTTTTAAAATCCGGGCTTGTGGTGATCGCGATTTTGTTCATTGTTTTCGCCGGAGATGAAAGCGTCGAAGCCGGCAAGCGTCATCGCAAAAATCGACGTGGCGATAAACAAGAGCAGAAGAGACGTCACAATCGAAAAGGCAGAAAAATAGAAGACCGCGATGCGATGACCTTGCAGCAGAAAATGATGGCCCAATGGCAACGCGAAGGGTCGCATCAGAAGCCTACCCGTAAATCGGAAGCTCAAATCGAGGTGGAAGAATGGCGTGAGGCCCACATTTTTGCTCATTCTAAAAACGACAGCGGAACAATTCTGCACAAGACTGTTGGGAAAGTGGGTTACCATTCCAAGTCTGTGGACATTGTTGGAAAGCTGGTTCACATTGTGGATCCTAATATGAAGACCCATTTTGGGTGCGCAGATGATATTGGGAACAAAAAAGATATTCCGAAAAAAGGGAAATGGATTGCTCTGATTGAACGCGGAAAGTGCTACTTTTTTAATAAGATCAGAATGGCGAAGCTTCTCAAAGCCAGCGCTGTAATCATTTACAATCATGAAGAAGAATCACAAGTCATGCACACAGCTGGTAAGTTTAATAGATTCTTAGATTCAGGCAGTATTTTTAAGTGGTTTTTCTGTTTTTTTGAACACGTCTGGGAAAGGAGGAAAAAGGAAGCAGTTTCTTGGCCTTTGTTTGTAAAGACGCAGTTTGCGTAGTTTTCTCTTTATCCATGTCACTCTCAAGGCTGGTTTCCATTAAGCGTAATTAGCGTAAAATTTTTTTGTTTTTCTATTCTATTTTATGCGCGTAGCGTTTTTGCCCTAGAAATAAATTCAAATACGCAAACAAAAAAATTTTTACGCTACGCCAGCAGCTTACGCCTAATGGAAACCAGCCTTTGGTCTTCGTGTATTCATTGCTAAATCGTTTCAGTTACAGTTCAAAACTTCTTATTTGGAGTTGTAAAGCAGCTTCGCTTTGAATGGAAACCTGTTTAGGACTAAAAAACAATGACTCCTTTCCCAAACATAATTAGACAAATAAGAAAATCATTTCCATGTGTCAAATTAGGCGTGCAACGGATGGTAATTTGATTAAAAAAAATGGATTTGTTTGCTTATAATCATCTGTTGTGATGTAAATTACAATGCCTTGTGAATTCACACTTCCTGATGTTAAAAACTTGGTAAGGCTTTAATTATTTGCACATCAGGTGATAACCTTTTTCTTTACTTTGGATTAGTGTAGCAACTCTTTGTTTAAATACCTTTAACATCAAACGCATAAATCCCAGCTTTATTTTTACGAGAGTGATTTACACGTTTTTATGGGTATTAAAGCAAACAGATCATTAATATATTTCATACATAACTATCAAAAAACAAAGGCGATCAGTCGAATAAAGCAACCATAGTTATCAACTTACGTGACGTGACTAGCAGTTTGCCGTGGAGATATGAAGAGAGTGTTGAAATGTTTATATCCAAAGTTTTTGTACATGGTCAAGATACATTGCTACCTTAATAAATTAAACATTTTTATTTAAATGTTAAAGGTTTTTGGCAGATCACACGGGTCTTTTAAAAGAATACAAATTTACTGCTTAATCTTCAAATTAAACTCGCTAGTCCATGTGATGGACAAAATTACGCGTTGTACCCCGAAAGTACATAAACACCTTAATTTTTAAATTGTGCCGCTTTTGTTGGAGAACAGGACTTTAATTTTGATTGCGGCATGTTCCCTTTCCAAGAAACCAACTTCAGCAGTTTTACCCCCAACTAGCAAAAATTCTAAACATTTTTGATACCCTGACTAAATTTATCTTGTGATCCTCCCAAGGTTGAACAAGCAGAGTGAACAAAGTAAAAAATTTTTGATTGAAACTTGGCTAGAATAAGTTTTTTCTTTTCATCTGAACTGGTTAAGGCAGCTTCACCCCGGCGAAGCTGACAATTGACTTGCAGCTTTCAAAAAATAAGGAACAATTGTTTACGGCATTCATGCTCAATAAAAGCGCTTTGTTTTCGCGAACATAAACAAGAAAGAAAAAAAAAACAAAATAGATTGCTTGGAAAACCGGTAATTTTATTGCTTTGTTTGAATTATGAAATTCTGTGCCGACAAATCTAGGTCGAGTGACATCCTGTGTGCCGGCCTGGATTTTATCATGTGGACGCTGTTTGCAAGCTAAACAGTTTTTCAGAAAGAACTCGAAAATATGTGTTTGGACTGAGACAATTTTATGCTCACGCATTCTACGCCTGAGCTGACAACAAAAACAATTAATCATTTTGATGAGATAATCATTCTTTTTCTCTTAGTGATGTGTATGTACTAAATTTGTCAGCTGGTTTATTTTTTTGATGTGTTGTTACTATCAGCTTAGGCAAGGCTCATGGCTATTAAGTTTTTTGAGAGTTTCATTAATTTTTGCCGCCAAATTTTTTTTCCACATCGCTGGTCTCGGTAATCTGAACGGTTTTACTTTACTTCAGTTGTTGAACAGCACAAGTGAATGGGAGATCACGGTGCTATGCTTGTTGACGTCATACAAGCAGAATGCATGCTTGAAGTTAACATTTTTTCACTTATTTTGCCAGCATATGCAGCCTTTGAAGCCAAAAATGGAAATTTTTTTGTATTCACTTTCATTGCGAGTTGCTCTATACGCGAATGAACCTCTCCTGGGGCTATGCGTCAACTTAATTGATGAGATTTGTAAATTGGGACCTACCAATTGTATTGATCAAAACAAAATAAAAAGGGCTCACCAGATGCTTGGGATATAAACACCAGTATGAGCTCTGTTTCTTTTGAATTTAATTTAATTAAAGCTAGGTCGCTATCGTAAACTATAAAACCTCTCACATGAAAGCCTTTGTTACAGTTAGTCTCCTGCGCCCTAACTTGTTGGCTTATTACTGAGGACCCCATGTGGCTTTTCTTCGGCAGTTTTTCTCTTGCGTGCTTAGTTTTATTCGCAGAGTAATGGAGCATGTCATTAATTTTTCGCGTACTAGGATTCGGTATTTTCCAACTTCATCTCGTTGCTAACTAAGATTTATTGCCCCATTAACATAAGTAGTGGATCTGTCTATAGCAAGCAGCTTCGATTGCCCCGAGGTTGCATCTGTAGAAGTCGTAAAATCGCGCCATAAAGTAGACTTCACCGTGATTGACGTGTGTGCGTGACGATTGGTTTAGTAACAGATGGTAGATGCCAGTTAGAACTACACTGTGCATCCGTAAAACAGCAGTCTTCAAACTAGTTAACGCTTCAGGTTTAAAGTGGCTTTGCAAGTTCATTTCTACTGTGTCATTCATCAAAATACTACAATATGTGGTATTGTAGTTACCCCCTCTCGGTAGTAAGCGGGTTTGGCATTCAATAGGACTTCGTCGTACGCCTGGAAAGTGTGCTGGTCAAAATAGGGTCAGAGGATGAAGAGATCCGAAAGACTGCGCTTCCCTCTTCCTATTAGCGAGGTCACCTTGCTGAGCCCTTTCTCGAGCGAGTGATGGTGACGTCATAAACTTCATCATAACAACAACTTAATCAAGTGTAGTAAGAGAACTTGAAATTTAATGAGGCCACTTGAAGCTAGGCTGAAATACAATTCAGATCGAAGATAAAAAGAAATACGAAGCTCAAGGTTCGCTTGAAGCTTTAGTTCGTTATATTTATATCCTACGGCCACCGAAAAACCGTCATTGCCATTCATACACGACTTACGTTTAGACCCCTCTTTTACTGGCGCGGTGGTGTGAACTTCCGCATTACAATCAGTAGACCTGGGTTTAGTTCTCCAAAACTGAAACTCATTTTTATCTCCTGCTTGACTCTCAGCAATAAAAGTAATGAGAAGAATAGCATATGAAGCTGAATTTACTCACAAATGATTAAAAGTGTCCGGCGCTAGAAAGTGGTTCCAATTGAAAAGCGTCAAAATCTCAAGTGATATTTCAATTCATACTCGCTTCCTAGTCCATTACGTTTTCATCGTGGGCAATGCAATCTAGGAGGAAAAAACGTCGCGAAAGCTCTTCTTAAGGGTCAACAAAATAAGTACAAATTGCTTGTGTTGTCATACTGGCAAGGGGCGCGCGTGTTACGAGGCAACAAAGCACAACGTACTTACAATTGCTCTCGAACGTAAAACTTAACCAGCTAGCATTAAGATGTCGGCTACAACAAAGCTGCTTGTCTTCATACCTCAGTAATTAATCTGCGTTTGCAGCGCCAAGCAAATCTCTACCTGATAATTAGCAGCTCTGCTTTAATTTGCTCTCCGCCTATCACATTGCGTGTGGTCGTTACGCAACTTAAATTCTCGGTCTTTGTCGTATTACGTCCAAATTTAGCTAATTTTTCGAAAGAATGTCTGCTAAGCAATATCGTAGATTTAGTTTCTATGGCAACTTTTGTAAACCAGTTCAAGGCCATTTGAATTTTGTTTTTAAAGTTTGACCAATGATTGACCTTGGTAGTAAATCACAATATCTAGCAATCAGCTTCAGTTGAATTGCAAACTGACCAAATTATGATGTTTTATGGTCTCTGTTAAGTCATAAACAAACGAAATAATTGTAATTGGCCACGCACTATGTTATGAGCTTACGATAGCCAATTCAAATTTTATTAGTTTCCCTTTCAAGGTGAAAAATATCTATTGAAAATTTTGAATAAACTATTTTTATTTCTGACCATTTACTTTGAAAACTAATACTGAGTTGTGAGTAAAAAATGTCACTGAAAGTCAAAAATATTTATTTACTTTCAAGGAGTTGTCTCCTCACTCTTCTTATCCTTATGATTGCTTCTCGGCTTCCAGTTTGTGATCAGTTGGGTTACCGTCTTGGCCAGCAGTTCTTAACCCGAAGGTTTGAGAACTTTGCTCCCTTTGGGAGGAATCATTCGTTCAAGGGGGAGGAAATATGAATTGGTGTAGGTATATATCTATGTCATGGAGAAGAAACATGTTGTTGTGCAATTTACATGTACACTCGAGTGATTCTGTATGGGTTTGTGTAAGAACCTCAAAGATGTAAGAAAAAGATCTATGGAGTGCAAATTTGGCAACTAAATATCGACCTCCAAAAAAAGGTCATCACGTTTATTGATAGGTGAAAACAATCGCTCTCAAAAAAAGACGTCCTCACCTAAAAATTTGCGGTAGGTAGGAAACGATAACTTCTGAGGTCTGTAAGGCGGGACAAAAAAGGGAAGGCTGAAAATCATTGGGCCTAGGATGAATGGCATCATGATGATTAAAACCATCGTTCAGTGGAGATTGTGGAAAGTCAGCTTTTATGGTAGTTGGTGCAAACTTAGCAGAAAAGTACGTTTGGTGACGTGGTCATCAACTTATCGCTGTTCTCAATTGAATGCTAGTTTGTTGCCTGTGATGCGTTGTTAATCTAGGCTTGGATAAAAGCAGGAAAAAGAGGCGATCCCCTTTACGAGAACCCTTAAATCTATGATTTCAAGAAAAATGAGAACTTTGGTCTCACCAAAAAATATTAGACAGTTTTACATTTTCACCCTCTCTTCAAAGCTAGGTAGCACAGACATTTCTGGTTTTGCGGCATTAAGTGGCTTTGCAGCCATTGTGAATATTCCTTTACCATTGTGACGTTATCAGCCTGTGTTCAATTTCATGACGTGTTCAACTGTGAGTGTTAGTGGTCGAAAGCTTGAAAAGGGATTATTGGGTTAAGAAGGACAGCAGGCTTTTACGTCTTATAAAGACATTAAAGAAGAAACATTTAGACGTGCTGCCCTTCTAGACTCGAGAGAGGAGGCAGATTTCATCTACAAAAAACAAACTAATTATCATTAACAATCTTGATGTTGAAAACTACGGTATTTAATAAAACTAAATAAACCACACCTAACCGTGCAGTTCAAGTTAACGTTAACACATTAAGATTATATCTTGATTCAAAAGTAAAACTTTTGCGTATATTTTGGTTATGAATTGATTTGGCGTTGGGTGAAGTACAAGGCATTTCCATTAGGCGCAGACATAAACCTTTATCTAATTTCTCTCATCGGTTTAGCTCTTGATGAGTTGATAATAATGATAACTTTGAGAGAACTTTCATCTTCAAAGGTATTTATCTGTAAAGTGGAAGATTAAAAGGAAGATTTGCTACATAAGGCAATAATTTAAAATTTGACCCACTTAAATAATGGATGGTTTTGTTTTGAAGTATGGCAACATCACAGTTGCTGATTACGTCGAAACCAGCAGTTTTGCTAACTATTTGATAGCAGATTTTTGATTTTTCAAGCGTAAGCAATTTAGAAAAAATATACTTCAAGCTTAAATGCCTCGTACTTGATTTACAGTTAGACGGATGATGCCACTATCAACTTTTGAAGATCTAAGACTAAGGATTAAACTAAGTGGAAGAATTACGCCAGAAAAGTTTTCAAGAGATTTTAAAGGCGCCTTGCCATTTTGTTGGTTTTCTTAAGATTTGTTGCCGGCTACCAGGACGCGATCCGCAACCAGGGGTTAAAATGGACGTTGCAGTCATGAGATTGAGAATTCAGTGCCCCTGCCTAGGTTTTGGGTCACTGGGTTTAATTTCATTTTTTCGTGGCCTTTTTTATTGCGCCCCCTTGAAAACGCGGTCGAGGTTTAGAGGCATTTTAAAACTGCAACCTTTAAAGGCCTGATTAAAAATTGCTTCTGTGTGATGTGCCGAGGACAAAGATAATTTTTTTTGCTTTGCATTCTTCCAACGGCGAAAGTAGCGCCGGACATGGCACAATATTCTGGACCTGCTTGGGAGTTTCCGACTTTAAATGAATTTGTTGCTTGTTAGAATTTCGCCCAGCAGAAGAATTCATCGTCGAGTAATTTTCTTAGGGGTTTTATTGTAGTTAACGCATGCAGTAAGGCGATCGAAATCTCTTGACCACGTTCCTATAATCTGCCTTAAAGGGTGATTTATATAAATTTAAGTTTTTGTATACATCAGGGAGCTAAACACTGCTTTTTTAAGATCCTGAATAGATTCGCAACTCTTCTATGGCATAACTGGAGTGTATTCTATCGTTTATTTGTTTTATTTTACCTAGGCACCAACATCTTAGCATTGATGGTGGGAAAGACGGATGGAAAGAAAATAGCAGAGTTGAGCAAACAGAAACTGCACCTCGTTGTAAAGATTGAGGTTCAGGACGATTTACGTTCAGAGTTTGTAAAAGATGGCGAAGATTCGTCTATCGTCAATCCTCCTACGGCCAGGCCAGCCAAGAACCGCACCTTGATTGCTCCTACCAATTTTTTGTTGAATCCATTCGATCACAGTGTTTTGGAAGGATTAGGACAAGAGGACCTTGATTTTTTGAGGCAACTTGGGAGACACAATGGCACAGGTTTAAATCCTCTCAGCGATGATATCTCGGAGAGATATGGAAAAGAAAATCTTCAAACTTTATTGCAACTTTGGAAACGGAATGGTACCGGTTCGAATTCCTTTGAGGAGGTACAAATAACCACCACACCATCTGCAGGTTGTGTGACATACAAAGTAGCATGGTTGCATTTGCTGATATGCCTGGTCTGCTGCCTTCTGCTTCCAACAACTTGAAAGCGTGTAATGACGCTACTCGTTGCATTATTTGTGGTGACAGGATCACCTGACCTGATCGAGAAAGGTGATTGGATAATGGGAAAACATTTTTCTTCAGTATGTCAGCCGCTTTTAAATTTTTTCTGGAAATATGCACTTTGGTTTTGTTTGCTGTGTCCTTTGGGCGGAGATGGTGTGGGCCAGCTAATGGCAATCAGAGAGACTAGTTATTATTTGTTGCCATGACAAAATAGCCGAGTATAACAACATTGTGGTTGTTATGCCCAGGGCGCAATTCTGGTTTTTGACGAGGTATTGTGGAGGTTATTGACCAGGTACCAACCCTCCTTTTCCCCGATTAATGTTGAATAGCCTTTTAGCAAAAATTTAGCCTTAGACAAATCGCCTTGTTTGAGACTATTTTTTCCGTCCATCTTTTTAATATATTAAACAAAGTATTCTCATTTGCGAAATCTAATCTCATCTGAGATCTGGTGAACTTTTCCTAGAACTAGTCTATTCATCGACCCTCTGCCATCGATACTGATTTCTAAATACATTCATTTTTTACGTTCTTGAGGTTTTTATGATATCGCTATTCACATTTTCTAACACTTGTATTCACTTTTTATAACTGATGAAAATGTAAATTCTTACATTTTACTGATTTTTATGAATTATAACGGATTAAAATTTTGCTTCAGTTTTTGCTGCTTGTTTATCACTTTTTAACTGAAGGCTATTTGGTTGCCGACTGAATGGCTTGCCTAAAGGTTTTGCTTTCATAAATAGCAATGTTGCACACTTCATTTATATTGTGATTGTGTGATATTTGTGACGTTACGGCCGTTTTAGCGAAGTAAAATTTTACAGTGAAAGCGAAGAATCAGTTGCGATTGGATTTTTGTCTTCCGAATTATATAAATAGTCTTAATATTGTTTTACTTGTCTTTGAACTATAATAAATCAAAAAATGGGTTTATTAATAATAATGTTCACAGTTCTGAAATTATTTTTCAGTTTTCTATTTTTTTATCTGTTTTTGTGTTGGCGATTGCTTTTTTTTTCAGTGCTTGTTGATTGCTACACTTTCAAAAAAAAGGGATTGTATATACGCTCTATTAGTTTATACCGAAGCCTGTTGGTAGGAAGAGCTGCTGCGTAGTTCAGAAATCTAATCATGATCGTATTTAGAAGTGGTGGACTAATAAAATGTGTACAACGCTTAAAGTTTATAAAGGTTTGCACCCGGTTTATATCCGCGTAGACCTTTTTTAGAACCTGTTTCTTTAATGGTTGACCTCCTGCTGGAAGATTCTTTTGCAAGACTAGTCTTATTCCTAAAAGTTTATACGATGGAGCGGTTGCAGTTGGCACATGTTTTGTCGGTCTAATTCTCAATTTTTCCCTACAGAAAGAGAAAAGTTGATGTAGTTTATAAGAAACAAAACAAAGTTTGATGGAGTAGCAAGAAGATTTAGGTACAAATCTTCTTCATTTTCTAACGAAGTACAAAAAAACGTAAAATGTGGTGCTCAAAGTGCTTTTCGTGGTTGGCCTGTCGATCTATCCAAAATTTCTTGCTTTTTGTGAGGCAGCTAACATTAATTTACCTTTAAATTGCTGATTATTTTTCGAGTGCCCATTAGCTTTTATTATCTTTGTAACGTCACAGAAATTGCAAGTGTTCAATTGTGATGACATATAACTTGTCTCGTACACATAGATAGGTGGGCTACTACAGTTCAAAATTTAATTTACCTCAAAACAAGAGTAGAATGAGACATATGACAACTTCGATAAAAAATGTAGCCTTTTTATTTATATCAAGATGTAGATTATCGAGGTACTAGTGAAGAGTTCCGTATTTTAAGTATTTCAGTGCAAAACGTGTCAGTTCAGACCATCCGTATGCCATGGGTAAGCCTACCAATAACCTAACAATTGCTGATTGTTGAGGGGTATGCGAAAGCCTTTTTACTGGTTTCGGAAAGTTCTGAAATATCAAGATTTCTTGAAAAGCTTCAGGAAAAGTTTTGACCTTAAAATGTGGATTTCGAAAGAGTTTGTAATGACATTGAAGATTGTACAGTATTGTTGATACAGGTTGTAAACTATCCAGCAACATGATATTTAATCTGTCACCGAGAGCTGTCATCACGTGGTGTTATCTAACTGATTCTTGATTGAAACAACATTTGTTTTCGTGACTAAAGCGAAGAAATGCTGGGTTGATATTCCAAACAATATTTCTCGACAATTGTCGTTTCTCACCAATATCTCATTTGAGGGCTAGGTGTTATTTCAAGTGTTTCGAAACGATGTTGTTTGTATTGGTATCCCACGTTAAAAAGTAAGAAATCTATAAGAAATTAGCTCACGAAAATTTCTAGTACCCGTATTACACTCGTTAACACAAACGCGAGACAATTGCTTTTGCTCGATTTTTCTTTTGCCATAGGTGGTTTTCAGGCTTTATCCTTGGCTAGGCCTAACCGGTATACCACTTTTGGCGTAACAGATTGTTTTAAGAGGCAGCGAGCACTTCTGAAAGCTAAGGCCTATGCTCCTACATTATACCCTAATGCCAGGCACACCAACTTTTTCAGACACAGTGAGGTAGTAAGTGCTTTACCAAGCATGCAAGCATTTAGATATTAAGCTAATGGTTCTGGGTGATAAATCAGCACTTTGGAGCTGATACAAGTCATCAAGGGCAAATGACTTGGGAAAGACAAAATAAGACCGAGGGATTAGCAAATTGCTTTGATTTTTAGAGTTTTATGTGAAGCGAATATCAGAGCATTGTCTTGCTAGCAATGTTGATAGCGGTATTAATATTGTTGACGTCTACTTTCGACTTGCTCCACTCCACTGCTTTGTTTGAAGATTTATTTAAAGAAAATTTATTAAAAAGTAAGTTTTGCAACGCTCGAAACTATGCATTTTTTTCGCTTTTACCGCGACAAAAAAACTAGCCTTAAGCAAGGGGCAGTCTGTCTGCATCAAGTGACACTTCTTTGGAGGTGATTACACTCCAGCGATCCGTCTTCAAACAACAAGTATTCACCATTTATTAGTGCTGGCCAAAGTTGTTGGAACTGCATTTTTGAACATTTGTTATGGCACTTAGGGTCTACTATATGTGCCACGGGGTCCTGTGACGCTACTGGCAAAGCAACTGGGCATTTGGCATTTTGAAAAAGGCCACGACTATACCTGTCAAGGTAATACCGATAGCCTGAATTAAGGGAGGCGGAGATGGAGTGTTTTATTCACCGGCAATCCTTTTCGTACTAAATTAAGCAAAGTTGGCGAGGTTCGCGAAATATCTTCTTAAGAGCTTTCACATCATTGTTTAGTCTGTGGTAAAAAAGGCCTTTGGGTGGTTTTGATGCGTTTTAGGCGTATCCATTCGTTTGAGAGGCGGTTTCATGTTTAGGCATTCCTTTGTCTGGAGCGGAGGAGCGATTACAACTTGCCAGAGTTGCTCTTGCTCGAATACAGAGCACAGTGAATCCGAACCTCGAACGTGATTGTTTCGTCAGCATGTGTGACTACGCAAGAGTGACGCAAACATTAAAGCATCCCGATGATTCAGTAAGTCGGTAACGTAATCGAAAAGTTTGTTGTAAAGAACATTTTGTTTCTGCCGGTCATTAAACAGATTAGAGGTGCTTTAGGCACCTTTCCGTACTTTTTTATGCTCGCAGTTCTTGCAATTAGCGGAACACTTAACATTAAGGGCGTTTTGAGCATTGACCTTTTACTCTACTGCTGGCTCTGTACGACCATGATGAGGGTAAGTAGGCACTCTAGTTATGTGACTGTAATAAGTGGCAAACGCCTCTGAAGACTTTAAAGTTATGTGTTGTGATCCTCCGCAAAGCCTTTGATTAAGGCCCGTTGCAGATTTTCCATTACGAGATGCATAGTGCATTTTTACTACCAGTACTGCAAACACTCAACCAAACAAAGCAGATTGCTATAAAGTGCCTTTTCTAAAGGCATAACAACGCAGAAATTGCTCAGGGTTTGAACCCGCAAACTCATGACTGTTAATTAATGTCTTTTCTCATTTTGCTACGTCGCCAAATTAATTAGGAAAATGGAATGTAAAACGCGAAAAATTGCCATTTTGGCACATTTTAGAAATTTGTTCTAATCTTCCAAGCCAATCATAAAACATTCTTCCCTCGTAAACAAAGTCCTTTAAACACATCATTGAGCAACTCTGGTAATACGTCTTTTGGTGTTCAAAAAAATTTCCAATGCCTAATAAAATACTGTACGTATCTGCTTTGATTTTGTTAAGTTTTGGATTCTCTTTAATTTAAAAGATTTACGAAATTAAATCAGTTGATTTTCCAATCCTTTCATCCGTCTGTACCAAAGGCGAGAAAGAGCAATTTTCTGCTTCTAATTAAATTAGAATACAATTAGAGGTTGTGTTTCACGACCCAAGCGCTGAACCTAACTTTTAGACAGCTAAAAAATGTTTTCTTTATCTCCCACTCTTCAGACCCAGCAGTGAAAATGAGGAAAGTGGCAATATTGTATTACCCAGTTGTAGGGCGTTTGGTAGCTGCTGCATCGAACCATAAGAGCAGCATACACGCATCTGTCAGCCAACCACCATGCAGTTTCACGGTTTGCTTCACGTTAGGTCACGATTAGTCACAAAGCAACTATTGTTTTACAAAAATATTGCCATACCTGTCGAATTGTAAAAGTTAATCTCCATTAGATTATGTCATTCACAAAGAACGGGTAGAAATTGATTACATTTAAAAACGAATTGCTCAATTTAAGGCTGACAATCAAGAGTCGCCCCATATGTCACGGGCACAATGACCTAGTGGTTCGAGCGTTCGTCTCGCAGGCGATAAACTTAGAGTTAATTTCCTTGTATAGTCATACCAAAAGACTTTAAAAAATGATATGCACAGCTTTTCTTTTTGGTGCTCAGCACGAAAGGGATGGTGAGGACAGCAACCGGCAAGTTCGCATGTTGCGTCCTTGGGCACGCCAGTTGACGGAAGATCTCATCTTTTAGTGGCAGACACGTGGTAGAGCCAAACAGTCTACTCTTGACGGTCGCCCAGTCTCCTGAGGGGCTGGCGGATGGAGAGCGAGGGGTTGTTCATGAGATGCTTTACAATAATTCATTAATTGATTAATTATTTACTATAAATTATGACACTGGGTTTACTTAGACACGATAAACAAAAGGAGTGCAACAGGTTAAAAATGGCTTGATCTCATAACCGTAAAAACAAGAAACAACGTCCGATATGTTGCTGTTTTACGGTAATGCAAGAGTATGCAAACGGCGGCCCGCAGAAAAATATGACTGTGGCCCATGTTTGTGCACTGATCACCCAAAATACAAAAGTCGTCAGTCAACACACTGCGCTCTTTTGTGGTTAATCTGTATAGAAAAAAGTCTTCCCTTTCAAAATTGATCTCCAAAACAAAGGTTTATACTTTAAAAACTCCGTGCTTGAGGTTGATTTAAAAAAGAAAGGCCTCGGAAAGGATCCGTGCCTGGCCCGGTGTATCAGGTTGTTGAATAAAATTTGCCCTCCTGCAACAAAGTTTGCGCATGCCGAAAATTGGGGTGTCTTTTTTTTAAAGTGGACTCTACAACACAGCTATTGCAAGAGTTTTGTGATTAATACTTTCAATGACCATAGTTATCAAAAAATGGTTTTATAGACCTATAACTAAATGAATTAAAACAATAAAAAATAACCAAAACTATTTGCTGTGCTTTGCTTTGCAAGCATGTTTTGCAAGCCAGCAAAATGCGCGAAAAACTCATAGTTTCTAAATTTGTTTTTCTGCAACTTTTGTCTCGCTAGTCTCTTGTTTTGTTACCGACGTCCGGATACAGGTTAAAACTACGTAAAGGTATTTGAAAAAGCGAAATCAAAGCGCGGACCAGGCAGATTTTTTGTGTTTTTAAATGCCGTACTGAAATTTTATACCTGAGACACCTTTCGTTCAACACTTTTCAACCAATTTCGGGGCTCTTTGCCAAAAGATTGTCTATCTGGGACACCCGCACATTCCGTCATGCTTGATTGACTTTTCAAGGTCAAATACTTGACCTATGCCACTCATGCGTCACAATCGCTTTATGCTATTGAGGCTAAAATAATATCCAACAATGAATTTACTGTTTACAAAATATTTTTTGAAGTGAGAGCAATATGGTAATCTACATTTTTATCAAAAATTAAAGACTTGAAGCACTATAGCAGTGTATCACTTTTTTTTGGGCATGTGGGTCGTTTTAGAAGAAACAGAAGTCTGTGACACTGTTTTTTTTCACTTTTTACAATTTCTGTAATGTTCTTCTGATTAGTTAATGTCAATATAAAAAAGATGCATTACAATACTTTTTTCGCAATCGCTTGGGCTGATTAAATCTTGTAAAAAAGAGTCGTCACTTTTCGAAATAAATAGCAAAATATGCGTTGTGCCCTGGTCATATTACAAGATTGCTCCAACTTGCCCAACCGAGGCAAATTTTTCTGGCCTGCCTGGTCATGATTTACTGAGGAAAATCGTAATAATATTCTTTGAGCTTTCTTACGGGCCTTTAAATTAAAATCTCACGAATTGTGAAAAGTTATTTGGCTTTAGCGTCATCACTCGTTTTTCAAGGTGGTCTTTGAAAAGAAGGTATCTCCTGTTTTTCACAGTAAAAACACCCATTGATAGTTGCTTTTTTAAATGTTCATGTAATCCCCAGTACGCTAGTTTTTCAAAAACTGGGAGGAAGAAGAGAGGTTACATCGATTTTTCGGCTTTGATTAAGTTTACAGCAACTTGTCTTCAATTCTGATGCAATGAAAACAATGACTTCTTTATAAGTTTAATTGAAGACTAATGCCTGCAAACTGCATAGCGCGACTGCTGCACTCATAAAGCTTAACTACGTTGAGACTCAAAGTTACTTAAGCCAATTAATTATAAGCGTTAAAGTAAGAACTGTTTTTACTGAAGTTAAAACACAGTGATCTTTTCAAAATACTTTTTTTTACTTCTATATATCCTCTTTTGACAAGTCATCATATTCTTTCATATACGTTTAATACTGTAAGGTAGAATTGCTTTCGCAATCTTTAAATTTTTCAATTTTATCAGTCAACTTTAAAAAAGCTTTTTAGTACGCTGCGACCTCGGTGGTTTGATTTGACGTAAGCACCATTGAGGAATACGCAATTGTCGCTGCCAATCTTTTCAGCCTTACTCCTTTCCACACAATCATTAATATTAACCATAATCTTTGCTTTATTTTTCGTTTTCTATCAGACCTTGAAAAATTTGGGTTTTATTGTAATGTTTAGAAACAACAACGATTCTTTAAGCCTGCCAATTTTTATGTTTTTGATTGAAGCAGTTTTAGACAGTTTGTTTAAAAACACAAAGAGATTGCCTTCGCCAACGTTATGCTTCTCTTCATCTAAAAAATTCAAAACTCTAAAGTTTTACATGTAGGTGGATCTGTGACAAATTTTTATAATGATTTTTCGATTTCTTGGAGGTAACTTTTCGTTTAGGCCCTATTGGCAAATTTAAATGGCATGTATAAGGTCTATTCGCGGTTCGAACTCGTGGCCCAGGGAATAGTCCGACTCTAAGCTTCTGCTTCAATAACAAAATCTTGTTTACGTTGGAAACTGCAAGAAGTTAACATTTTAAAAACCGGCAAGCAACTAGAAGACAATTTTGCAAGCAACAAACCGCTAGCTTATTCAAACAGATTGTTTCGTTGTTATATCTGAGCTGCTAAGCCTTATTCAAACAGACACGATTAAAACTGCACTAACTTTAACGTGATTATTACCCAAACGCGTTTTAGCGAAACAGACACAGCGCTTATGTCTGTCTAATAAAGGTATTTTCGGAGAATAAATGAATACACAAAGTTCCTCTTATGGGTCATCCGTAATAACAAATACCACCTACAAAAGCAAAATCAAATATTAATTCTTGCGTATTTAACCGTATATTTTTCATCACATAATGCTGAAATAAATGGTATTCTAAGTTTCTAACATACTGAACCTGGAGGAATGCAAGGTGTTTGTATTGCAAAGTGCGAGTAAGTGATAACTGGGGAGCTGTATCTGGTTTGCAGTTAGTATATTGTTAGTCTGTCACGTTTCAGCGCTATATTCAGCGAATGGCCGACACCTGCGCTACATGCCATGTTCGTAACCTTTTGGAAATAACTCAAAATTTTGAGCATTATGAAAAAAGCCTGGCAATTGACTTGTCGTTAGATTTTATCGCTACCTCTTCACAGCTTTTCCATCTAACTTTGCTTTGTCTGATTAATTTTTTACGTTTTATTTTGTTGTAGAGTTTGTACTGGCATCTCTTGCATTGCGTCAAATTTGGAGTTTCATGTGGAGGTGAGTTTAGTGCGACTAAGATTATCGTCGACTGGTTTTGTGACGTTGTGGTTTTATGCTTTGACGTCTCAACCAAAAACTTAAGTCGCAGCAACTTTTCTTTAAACAAAGTAGTAGCGATGCATTTCTAGTCGAGGCGATGGCGTAACCGACGCGATGGGGTAGTGGTTAGAGCGTCCGCTTCATAGCCGGTAGACCTGGAATTTAATCCCCTTGTCGAGTCATACCAAAAGACTTTAAATAATCGTATTCACAGGTTCCCTGCTTGGCGCTCGGCATTTAGGGGAGGCTGTGGAGAACAAGCCAGCAAGTTCGCTTGTGTCCTTGGGCAAGACACTTAACGGGACGCCTCTACCTTTATGTGGAAGACAGGTGGCCCAGACACCTCGGAAATGACAACTCTCAAGCGAATGCGGACGTCCCGTCCAAAATATAGCGATACAATTCGCTTTCTCGTGAATGGAGGATAGATATGGCAAATAAAAATAAAAAAAGTCATGGTGCTGCTTGAAGTTTGCAACTTTAGCGTTCAGTCGCATTTTCATTTGCACGTTGTTGAAGCGTGATTGGAAGCATATTTTAGAGGGTGTATTTCGATATCACGAAAGATGCTTCATGGTTTCTGATTGCGTTCGAACATCATGCTGATGGACACGAGTCTTGAAAATTCCCGGCTGTAACTGGTGTAGTGCTCTAGTCGTATGTCTACAAACAGTCTATCAGCGACATCTGGCGGTGCCAGGCCTTTACAAGCACAGCTCTAGCTGATCATTGCACAGTAGCGATACCTTGGGAGAAAAACTACGCTCATTTTTTCATTTTAGAAAGCTCTCATTGGCTGCCGTGGGAAAGATGGGATGAGTGCTCTGCCAAGTGTGGTGAAGGGGAGCAAACACGTTGGCGTCACTGCGAAATCGCTAATTGGGGGAGCCGCAAGTGTGAGGGTCCTTACTCCGAAGTGCGTTCCTGCAAGCACACAGACAAGTTCAAGTGCTTACGTTAGTAATAAACTTCTTCACGGTTTAAAAGTTCGGTTTGATTTTATGCTTCATATCTGGGTCCGGTTTGCGCATACCAACTTATAGCATAGCTTGGTTGAATCTGAAGTTAGAGTCCGGAATCGGCAAGGTATTAACTCAAAATGTAGAAAGCAGTCCGACTTCAAATCATAGTAAAAATGATAAATCTTAGTTTTATGGGCCTCGTCCCAAGCACAGTTTTAATAAATGATCAAGTCACCGTATTACACAAAATACTTTATTTCAAGGATATTTATATTTTTTAAATATTTCCAGCCTCGCCGGCTGAGCCTGACAATTGGGGCAAATGGGGTCCGTGGAGCAGCTGCAGCCAAACTTGCGGGAGGGCGGGAAGAGTAATACGAAGAAGAAAATGTCTCCCTGATGGCTATGAGCAGTTCTGTTTGGGTAGTGCAACAGAAAAAAGGCGTTGTACTGAAGTTCCAAATTGTCCAGGTAAAAATTTTGCTTTCATTAATTGTTTCAGTGTAATTGCTGGCTATGATCGCAGGTTCTTGCCTGTGATATAGGATGGCTAATAACATGGCGTCCAGTAACTCAGGCCTAGACAAGGGTGAGCTCATTTCACTTACTGTTAGTATCGCAGGACGCCATGGGTAATAAAAGTGGGATGAAGTACGTATTTTCATTGTCTGATCACGGGAAAACAGTTTCTCGGTTGTAGATCTCATAGAACAGGTTGTACTTTTTTCGCTTCAGGATTGCCTGAAGCTTGTACTACCACTGCAGTTCATATCTGCGATAAAGAACTGCAATCAAGAACAAAAAATAGCAGTAAAGTAACATTCTTAAGGACACTAAAACGCAGTCATTGTGAGATTTAAACGCATGGCCAAGCTTTTGTAGTCGCATAAAATGGCGCAGCAAGCTACCCAAGCACGCTGTCTGCAAGACGGCATTCGTGGGCGAAATAGAAAAAAGCGAATAATGAGAAAACAGAGAGTGAGTCGCACACTTTTCTCCTCCACTTGAAGCACATTTGAAAAATTCTCACAAGACATTTTTTCTTGCCAAGGAAGATTAAAGGGCCGCATTTACGCATCTTAAAAGTAGCGAAGTTAGTATTGAATCTTTGTTAACGCATTTTTTTAAAAGTTGCAGCTTTTTGCTCTGGTTATTTCCAAAACATGTTTTCATTTCATTATCTATTTTAATGCGATTTTTAACAAGATCAAACCTGGTATGTGCTTCGATGCCTGTAATACGAGACGTCTAGGTTTTCTTTACAATATGTTCTAACTTTAGCCAGACTATCGAGCATTGTTAAATTGATTTTTTATTGCAACTTTTAACGTGTAAGCTCTAACAATCTGATTTCCGATTACTGTTTATAACCGTAGCAATAGTGGAGTAAAGAAGCAGTGTCTCTGCTTCAAATTTCTGAAAATTTTACAAATTCCGGAGTGATAACTTAAAGATCACTGGAAAAATGTACAAAATAGGCGGCCAAAATTTTGTTAGTGTAATTAGCCTATTGCTACAATTTGTTTGCTGAACCTTTGTTTCTGTTAAATAGCTGATGCAAAATGTTAAACTTTCAGATAACGGAGGTTGGCTTCGTTACCGTTCATGGACGCCATGTTCTTCCAAGACTTGCCAGCACGGATATGCTTTTCGTTTTCGATCCTGCTTGAATCCACCGGTCTCTTTCAATGGAACCCGGTGCAAAGGACCGGCTGTTGAAGTAAATCGCTGTGTGGCGCCCTCATGCGAGTGTAAGTACCGGTACATAAATTAAAATATAAGCACAACAAAAATATTGAAAACTCAGTAGATAACTTTGAGTTTTAGAAAGCGCCACGTGGCTTTACAGTTGTCAAGACAGTATGTTCATGTCATTGCAATTGTCACAAGCCGCAGTTAAAACCGCATTCAAAGCTGGATCAATTTAAAATTTTGTTACTTAAAATATACTTTTTCCTCCGGTAATAGGAAAACCTTTTGCTTAAATAACCCTTCGTTCAGACCTGCTCCTGAGTTGCCTGTACTGCTGGCACAGCGCATTTTTACTATAAACCTGCAACCAAGCGGGAAAATTGCCGTCAATTTTTTTTGTTTCTCATGTAAACTTTCCCATGTGTACCACATCAAAACCATTGTGATGTTGGAACGCATGACCATTGTACCACGTTGCCGACTAAAGCTTTTAAAAAATGGATTGTGAAGTTTGTAAAACTGATCAGAGTTGTGGTTTTTGAAACTTGTGCTGAAGTTTGATGAAACGATTGCCATTGGTTCCAATGACTTTTCAATCATTTTTTGCAAGATTCCATTTTAAATTGATTCGAAATATATATCGACTGACCACTGTTCACACATGGACAGCAATTCAGCAATCAATTTTATCAATTTTTAGATGCAGCGCAGCCTGATTCGATTCGCTTTATTTCTACCAGTTCTGTTGTCTACCAGGAACATCCTCCTTGGCCGTACTTGTCCATTGTGATCAAATTCCGGCCAATATCCAGCGATGGTATGATCTTGCGTCACACCCACAAAAAGTTTAAGACTGTGAGGCAGTCAAAAAATGTGGCTACTTCAAAACGCTTAAACAAAATAAAACTAAGTGAAGAATACGTCGAAATTGCGTTAGCGGAATCGACTATGCAAGTTTCAGTTGTGATTAACAAGTCTGATCCGATTGTCATGGAAGTAGGAAGAATAAAGGTAGGTCCCGTAAATTCATAATCCTTTTGAAGTAATCTTGAATTGTGGGTCGGAAAGCCAACCTCTTAAGAAGGTCCTGTGTTCTTAAAATTTAATGAAACATGAAGACCACCCACCTTCAAAACATTTCTGAAGAAAAGAACATATTCACTCGTCATATACACGAGATGAAGGGAGAGCTTCGAAGAGTGTAGAACAGTGATTCTCAACCAATCGGTCACAGAAAAATGTTGGGTGGGTTACGGCATCAACTTTACCTACAAATTACCCAAGGTCTCTTAAAATTGGGGAGAAGATTAGGGGAGGGTGCGGCACGTTGGGACAAATAATTTATTTCTGGTGATTGCATTCTTATTTAAAGTCAAACAATAAACACTTGATGTACAAAACCACACTCTATTCTGAAGAATGTAACTTGGTTGCAGAACACGTTGTTTACACATTCAACATAATAAAACGAACAAAAAGTGTAAGTTTTTTGTCCCACTGTACCCCAGATAAGGGTACTATGGGACAATCATTGGGGAAAAATAGAATAAACTTCTGGTATTGTTTTAGTTTAGCCTACATTGAGCAACAAAAAGTCGTAAGCAAAAGTAAGTGATAGGCTTTGTCCTGTAGTTGATCCGCATTGATTGGGTGCAGGTAAGACGACCTTTTTATCACAATGTTTTACTGAAGCCACATCTTCAATTAACAGTTGGTTTAAATACTACTTAAAAAGCACAGCGCATTGGTATTTATTCTGCCTAACTGGCCATTGAAATGCTGGTGTGATAACAACCACCGTAGATGATAACTTTATGAGATGATGATAATAGACTTATAACACCACGTTCTACAGTGCCCCAAATTTTTTGTTTTACTTTTACCTTGTCTGTACTTGCCAGCATTCTTTCGGGTTTTACGGCAGCGTCAAATCTGGCATTCAACTGCAATGCGGCAAAATATATTTGAGTGTTTTGACTAACTGTGGTATAGCTTTCAGCTACAAACCGTACTTTTATGTTTACAAAAATGCATCTAGCCATGCGCTTCAAAAAGCAAAGTGAATACAAAAGTGTAACGACTGCTTGGAGACAAAACGATTAGCAAAGTGTAACCTTTCAGAGTTTCCAATTTTTTCTACAGAACGGTTTGTACTCTGTGCCCAGCTTCTCACTGTGCCCCACCTTTCCCCACTGCACCGAAAATTAGGAGAGAAAAAGTTTACAAAACGCTAATATCAAAAATAAGAAGCTCTTGACCAAAATTGAGGTAACGCAAATTAATAAAATGTCTTTGAGAAGAGGGCTACGACATGTTTTACTGCCACAACAAAAGTGGGTCATGCCTGTAAAACGATTGACAATGCATGCTTTCGGGTGACTTAGTAGTGATGATTGTCGCGTTTTTAATATATATAGGATATTATCAATAGAACTTTCGGTTCTATCTCAATTTCAAATTCCTTTAAAATTGAGGCGACGTATGATAATCGCTCGGATAATTAGGTCTGGCTACAACTTAATAAAAGCTTGGAAAAGATTGGCTTCCGCTAAAACACTTTCAACCACTTTAATAACAGAATAATATATTCACAGAAATGGTACTTCACGACTTCAAAACTTCTTCGCTCAACGATTTCCAAAAAATGAATCACTTTACCACACATTCAAGAAAAGACCGCAAAATAAGTCCACCAATAACTATTCAATATTCTCCACGTCCACAAAATCCACAATAAATTATCGCAAAAAAACAACACCGAAATGGGTCTTCCTTAACCCGTCAAACCACTCTTTTTTCTATTTTTTGCTCTCTCTTTGGCCCTCTCTCTCTCGGGCTCTGTCTGGCTCTGGGCAAAGAAAATCCCGTCGCCTTATATATAAACGACGAAACAATCTGGAGAACGCTCGAACGAAATCACGTGAACAACAAAAAAAAGCATTACAAGTTACGCTAATCGTTTATCGAAATTCTTCGAAGAAGCTAGAAACGCTAGACGGATCTAGAATTTTACTATGTCGTCATAACGATTTTGACGTAATAAATGGCGTACACAGCAATCGGCTTGCGAGGAAAAACGGGTCTTTCCCTCAGTCAGCAGTCGAGCGAACCAATAACGCAGCGCTTTACACAATATGAAAACAACTCTATAAAGCAAATTTCCTTATTCGTGACAATGATAATGCACTAGTTCCGAATGTAACGTCTTACTTTCAGGTTTTGCAATGGAACGTCATTCGTGTGCTGGTGGTTAGTGATGTCATAAGTGCGAGGTTGAATGACGGTGAAAATATAAAAGGGTCATTGCAGGACTCCCCAAACAGGCCAGATTTCCTCCAGTTGTCTCACAATAGAACCAAGGCAAGGTGGTGGGGAAATCTGTGGTATAAAGACGCGAGCGAGACTCATCCAGACACTCCGGGACTCTCAGTCGTGCGGAGCACAAGAGCAATTTTAGCCGACATGAAAGGGACGATCACTCTTGGAAAGTATGAGGAAAAACCAAGCTTTCTAGGTACATGATTGACATTTTTCATGTGTTTGTAAATGGTGAGGTAAAAGGTTAAGGTAAAGCAATTGATCATTGCTTGAACCATAGGACACATGTCCCTGGTGCTTGGCTGTCATAGTTCACTGAACTTGCTTTCTAAATAGCTCTCATCATACTGACTATAAACAGCTGTTTGCATGCAGTTAATTATTTCTTTTAACTTTGCTGCGTCTGAATCTTTGATCTAACTTCCGCTAAAAGATATACGAAAGAAATCTAGCTTGAAGTAGCGTGAAAAAATTATTCAGATGTAAAGACAAATTATAAAGATGATGTATTTGTGCACTGATTGATACCTTATTTCCAATAGTTAATATTCTCAAATACCAAAGTCAAAAGGCAGAGTCCGATTGCAGCCCTATCACTAATTTTAAGTTCATTAACCCGATTCCTTATCACAGACACAAGCTTTTATTAAGTGGAAGGAATATGTAAAATCTTTTGTGAAATATATCGCCTGACTTGTTTTCTTGATAAATTTGAGGTTGCGTCAGTGGTCAGATTACCGTTTAAGACAATCTTTCTTATCCATGGTTCTATCCGATTCGCGAATAAATCAGTGAGCGAGCTGAGTGAGGCTCTTTAAGACTATCGGAGTTCCAACGGCGCTGTGGTGTAATGGTTAGAGCGTCCATTTCAGAGTCGATAGACCCAGGTTTAATTCCTTGTCAAACTGTACAAGAGCCATTAACAATGCTGCAGATCTTTTCCTAGGCCTATACACGAAAATGTTGAAAAACTGGGAAGTTTGCTTGTTGTGCTTTTAGGAAAGGCGCTTTATGTAATTCTTCCACCTTCACTTGACAAACAGATGGTGGATCCGAACAACCTAACATCGCGCGGCGCAGTGAAACAAAACACTCGCAAACGGAATGATCTTATATGCATGAATGAATTTGGGTTATTTAAAAAAGAAAGAAGCAATGATGCACTTGTTTCATGTCATAAAGCGTTGACAAACCGGTATTCAAAAATTAGGAAAAAAACGTGGTGAAACTGCTCACTCAGCAGGTTGTGAGATGCAATTATTGGGTGAAACAATAGCACTTCTTGGTTGGTTGGTTTATCCCTCCTTTTCCTTGGGATGGAGGTACGGCACGAACGTAATCCAGGTTCACGTCGTCAATCTAATTGAATTAGGCTAGCGGAAAAAGTGGCAGCCCATTTCGAACCAGTTATGAGTGCAAATTACTGACTGGTAGCCCCACCACCACCAACAAGGCCGACTGCCATTGGTGAGAACCCAAGAGTCGCCTCTAACGACATGCTGGGGGAGCAGCTTTACAACTGTAATCCGGTGAAGCACGGGTTATCAATTGCACTTCACCATGTACGTTGTGGAGCTAGCACTACCACTCTGCGATTCTACAAAGTATTTCAAGACTATTTTGACACAAGCTGTTGGTTTCTCCTAATGTGACACACCGGTTGTCTGATGCTGATTGGATAGCACGTTTGTGATATCGTTACGTGCCTTGCCCTTTTCCCAAGTAAGAGTAAACAGCATAACCTCAGCAATACCTGCAAAACACGGATTTTTAAACATCTTGGTTTCTTTTGTCCACTCCTTTAAATTAGATATTTAATAAACCAGGTTACATATCAATGCTGAAAGTGAATTTTCAAAATTACAAATTTGTGAAAAAGAGCCGATCGGAGAGTAGCAGCTTTCCGGATCCAGTCGTGATCACGGATGTGGAACGGATACCGCCTACGTCACACAGTGATTACGTTGAAGAGCAACTGCCTCATTTTGATGGAAGGCAGAGGTACAGTATATTTAAGAAGTTAGCAAGTGGTGCATTAGGCATGTTCAAAGTCGTAGGTTGAACTGGAGGTTAAACTTTTGAAATTTTTGCGAAGATTTATTGACAAAATTTAAATTATAAAATTAAGAATCATATACCGCTGTCTAAATTGTAGTTTTATTTTCTACCAAAATTCTTCAAAATGAATGGACCCTTGAAATCTTTACGTGTTTACTCTGACTTTTAAGGAGTTAACGAAATACTGATTGAAAATACCGTTCTTAACAGAGCTTTGTTTTTTTTTTCAGGTTTTATATTCCTTTATTGCTAGGATGGTGGAGTGACAAGTTTTCAAATCGTACCTTCAAAGGGTTTACGTCAGTGAATGATTTCACTTCTACTGATGTTGCTCATCTGTCAATCACATTCAAACCAGAATCAACTGATGCTGTATTATTGTGGAATCAAGGTTTGTGACGAAATAAGATGGTAATGACGTATAACAGCCGAAAATTATTTGAGGTAATTACTAAGACAACCACTACTAATAAATTTTTTTCATGTCATCGTTATCTTCCATTTGTCCACGCAAATAGCAACTCCCAAGCGAGTGCAGACGTCCCGTCCAAAATATAGCGATACAATTCGCTTTCTCGTGAATGGAGGATAAACATAAACAATACAATACAAAGTCTCTCTATTGCTTCCATATCCGGTGTTTTTTCCTGCTAGCCGGGATTTGGTTCCATGCAATGAACTACGGATTGACGGTGTAACTTTTTAGCGAAAATCTTCAAGTCTTGACTTAGGATTGTTTTGTATTGAACGAGATTTTCAGAGATCATTTTGAGTTCCACAATCTAATGGACCAGCGTATCTCTTGTTTGAAAGATTTTAGAGGTTACTTTAAGTTTAGGATTTGCTCAAAACAGTGTTGATATCACATACATCATTTGCAGGAGTCGAGTTAGCATTTTATTTTTAAGCGATTCAAGTTGCGTAAATTACAAGATTGCTGAGGCCACAAATAGTGGCCTCTATAGCAAAGCGTAAACTTTAAAAAATTTGGTGGATCCTACTACCGATTCTCTTCTTGATCCGCCCCTACTTTGTGCTTTTACTATATCACCTATGTGGCGTCACAACCTCAGCCACAAAAGTTCACTATGGAAGCGCAACAACATGATTCGTGGTTTTTTCTTAGAACCGCAAAAGATTCGATTAAATACACTCAAGTAATCTAACAACCTTGAAATCTTAAAGTCATTTGCGTCGCAAAACAGTGTTTTTGATAGATGGGGGAAGGGAGGGAGACTTTTTTTCGTGTGGAGGGGTATCCATTTGCTGTCAAAATCAGATGCTGGCTATGGTGATCTTAAGCCAGCATTGAGTATCGACATCCAAAACTCTTAGACCAGCCACCCCTTGAGGTGGCCGATGTATGGGGCACGCTGAGATAACGCGTGCGTGGTTTGATCGACGGCGCCACACTAGCATATCGGTGAGGGACCTAGACCCCATTTGTACATGGACAAATAAAAACGCTCAACGCCAGTCTGCAAGTGATTGAGCTTAATTCAAGATGTTCTGGGCAAACCCATTCCAAGGGACCTATTACTTGCCCTAGGAATGAAAACATGGAGTATGTAAAATATGGTCTGAATCCAGGGTGCCACGCTTGACCAAGTGGAGTGTCTCTCTCAAGCGGCGAAGCTCAGTTGGTTGGATGCCTGAAAAGATTGGCAGGTGGTCCATGAGAGTGGGACTCTGGCAGCCAGTGACAGTTCGCAAGGAAGGGGGACTAATGATCCCGAAATTGTTGGGAATAGGAAGGAATTCAAGGTGCCAATATTTCTTGCATTTGGTGGTCTTCTACTTAAGTGTGAGATAAATTATCCCAATCTGCTTCTTAATTTCCAGGTTTCCACATTCGCAAAAATGCTGTCTGGTATTTTTTTAATAAATTGCTCCTTAAAGAATCCTCCAAGCAAAGAAAATTACTGTATAGTGCCTTTCCCAAGGGTACAGTAACGCAATAAAAATTGCAGAACGTTGTTTGCCGTCTTCATTAAGAGCTACCGTTCGAAGTGATGCTCAAGACTTATTTTCCCATCGATTCAGGGCAAAAGGATTTAGCTACGCAGTGGAAAGTGGTGATCGAAGACGGAGTACGGGTGAAGTTTATCTCAGCGCGTCAAGGAGGCCTGGTTAATGTTTTAGTGGGAAATGATGATCTTAAACTGGGAGACTGGAACGTTCTCGATCTTGTTTTGTTCAGGCAAGCCATCTGGCTAGTTGAGGCGGCTCGCGGTTGTTATTCATAGGAGTGCTGTCGCGTACTTTATTTAAATGCTTTTCGATTTTATTAGCATGCTGCGCGCAGGGACGGTAGTGAAATAGCCAGCCCTCGCGTAGAGGGCACTGCGTTTCAAGCAGTTCCAGTCTACACATTGGAAGGTGTGTGCGGCGTTGTTCAGTTATTATCATGTATTGAAATTCATCAAAGCTTAATCGATAGGAGATAGTAATTAACGCTTTGATAAATTTCAAAATGATGCGATAACGGAACAACGCCCGCGCACACTTGACCGGCAGTCCAACAGCTTGACCGGCAGTTCGCACAGCTTGACTGGAAGTGCTCGAGATGCAGTGCTCCGGTGATCTCTAGCGGCTGTGATACGTTTACATTCGCTAATAAAATAGAGACTAATAAGCAGCGCGCAGGTTAAATATTTTTTCAATTCATTTGCTTTCTTTATTTTACTAGATTTTAGATAGGGGGAAACTTTTCTTCCACGAGTTGATGAGCCAAACAAATATCCGTAGCAATACTTTAGTAAACGTAATCAAATTAGCACAAGAAAATTAACATCAACAAAAAACGCCGAAGCTTTTGCCCCCTCTCGGGAACTTCATCAGGGCAAAACAAATCTGCAAGTCCAAAATTAAATTCAATGTTTTGGCACAGGTCACTCTTCACTAAAGTAGTAACGTTTTATCACTGTACCTCTCAATGAAACACGTGCAGAAACTGACTTCGCTCCTTGTGAATGGCCGAGTTTTATGTATCAAGATGGCTTAAGGCGTTTAATTAGCAGCGCTTCCATTAGCTCGGTTTCAGTGTTAAAACGGCACTTTGTTAATAATGTCAAGTTTTGCTCTGCTGGCATTGTTTCTCTGCAGGCTTTCCACTGATCGTGATGAGATTTGATAAAAGAAGTTAGATGAATTTTGGTTATTGGAAAGATAGTTTTCAATTCTGACGAATAATTGTCATACCGATCTATGATGTGTTCTTGTCACAAGAACAGGTATATTTATAGGCAACATTCAAACAGAAAAAAGCGGATGGAGGAAATTTAAGGTTGAAATTCAAAATTATTTTAAGAGTTTAAATATTAAAGTTCAAGTTCAAAAAAGCCAATAACATTAAATATTACTTTACATTATATTATATTATATTAAATTACATTACATTATATTAAACCAATAATTGATCCTGTCACCTATTTAAACTTGTTACCTTCAGCCAGTGTGGCTGGCCGTCTTTACGGTAAAGCCAAAATTCATAAAACCGGATGTCCCCCTAGACTAGTCACTTCCATGGTTAATACGCTTGAACATATTCTTGCCAAATGGTTCGATTCCTTAATTAAACCTTATATTCTTGATAGTTATTTCTTAATTTCAACCTCAAGTTTTCTTGACAAGGTTAGAGAACTTGAGCCTACAAATGATGATGAGCTGGCTAAATACAAGGAGCCTGCATCACGTTTGCGAGTAATCGTAAGGGTTTTCCCAAAGATAAAGTTTCATTTCACCCAGCAAAAGTTAACTTACGCTTGCCGCGCTATTTTGCCTCTGGCGGATTTTGTGCGTATAGCGGCTATTTCCGCGAGATTTGAATTTAATTAAATTTTTTGAAAACCTCACGATGTCGTAAAGGCGCGAAACTTGAAGCACAAATAAGTGAAAGATCACTGTACGGCAACGGATATTTGTTGAGCTCATCAACTCTTTTCTTCATTCACAGAAACAAGAAAATGGTAATACTGTAACTGTAAGCTTAAGAATTATTGATAATCACACTTAATAATGAATACACTTTTCATATTCTTTGGCATATATGAAATCTGCTGAGGGTGCTGCAGTTTCGCAGTGCCGAATGACGGGCCTGCTGGCTGAGTGTGCAATTGCTATCTTTATTACTTAGTAACTGCAAAATCGCTTCAGTTACATATAGAATAAGTTGTGTACAGACCAGTTTCAAAGATGGTAGCAAAGGACTTTATACAAGAAGTAGGCAATGTTGAAGCAGAGGATGTTATCGCATAGGACTTTCTGAAGGTCACATTAGTGTAAAAATTATGATTTTAAAAGCGAATGCCAAGAGGCTGTTATAAAAATGTCACCACAGCACTATACCTGCTGATTGGAGTTGCGTTCGCTTGTTTCTAGAAACGGTGAAGTCCATCTTCAAGTGAACAAAGCGGAGACTGCTGTCGGAAAAATTGCTCCAATAACTCCTACAACTATTCCTGGTCCTCTTCTAATTGTTGGAGGATCACGAAAGGTGGGTACGTCAAATAAATTATAGTTTGATTTCGCTGGAAAACGGGGGATTGAATTCATCATAATGTGTAAAAACATTTCTATTGTTTAGAAAGTCGATTCTTCAGAAATACCTAATGGTTTTCAAAAGTTCTCCTTTGATGATCCACTGCTCCTCACTCCAAAGTACTCTAAATAGACACAACAACCTTTCGCATTCTCTTTTTTCAAAGATAATCTATCTTGATTGCTCAAAGGAAGCTTAAGTAAAACGAGGACCCACCGAGATTTGAACTCGGATCGCAGGATTCTAAGTCCTGAGTGCTTACCGTTGCACCATGAGTCCTTAATTTGTACAGTAAAAATTATCACGATACAAATCATCTTGCTTACAGCTGTATCCATCACCAAAGTAAATTATAACAAGCGATAGACTATTCACAAAACTTTTGAAGTAAAACAAACGTGCTCCATATTTGTTTAGTGCTTCAAATACAAAACCCTAGGTCTAACAAAATTTTTTTATTGTAGCACGGTTTTTTGAATAATGTATCGACCCATGGAGATTTGAACGCAGATTTCTGGATTCAAATTCCTAAATGTACCGCGCTTCAACGGTTTTAAAGAATAGTGAAGTTGTTCACCCAATCGTAAGAGGCGACTATTGGGTACGTACCAATTGCAGTCTGACTGTTAATGGTGCGGGTTGCCAGCTTAATTGCGTGGTTGGACCACTCATGTCAGAACACTGAGATTGGGGGTAAGCAAGGGCATGCTCCCCTTAGAAAAATTTTGCTCCAACAAATTCCCATGACAAGAAGAAAAAATAGAATTGCCCCCAGTCCCTGGCAGCTCTTAAATGGGCAGGGGTTCGAAGAATCTCCTGGTTTAAACCTGAATGCCATGAGATAAGGCTAGGCACTTCAAATGTGGGAAGCTTTTGTGGAAAGAAAACAGAAGTGTGTGAAGAACTGAGGAAGAGAAGAGTTGATGTGTGCTGCATGCAGGAAGTAAGATGGAAAGGCCAAGGAGCTCGTTTTGTGGATACTTGAGGATGAAGGTATAAACTGTGGTGGTCAGGAAATGATGCAAGATCTCGAGGGATCGGAATTTTGGAAAAAGAAAAAATATCTAAAAAAGTTGTGGAAGTTAGAAGAAAAAGCGTCAAAATAATGGCAATTGTGCTAACGTTAGGTAGAGAAGTGATGCGAATAATATGTGCGTATAGGCCACAAAGCGAAAGGCCAGACGCAGAAAATGTTCGTTTTTGTGATGAAATGGCGAGTGAATGGGATTTGGGAAGTTCTAGTGAAATCATCGTTTCTTTGAGAATTTCAATCGACACGTAGGGAAATGTGCTAAGGGTTTTAAAGGTGTACATAAGGGGAAAATGGTATTGGGAAAAAATACAAAAGGAAGAAGATTGCTGGAGTTCTGTGATGAAAAAGAGCTGTGCGTGGTAAACACTTGGTTTTATAAAGCAGGCAAAAGGAAAATCACTTATAGCGCTGCTGGATGTGAAACAGAAATTGATTTGGCTCTTGTAAGAGAAAAATACAAAAAGGAATGTAAAAGTGATTCCATGGGAACTTCAGCACAGGCTGGTGGTTGTAGATCTGGACAAAAAGATTCTAAAAAAGGAAAGAAACGGATCGTATAAAGAAAGATTTGGAAGCTAAATGAAAATCAAACAAGAGTATGATTTGAAAAAAAGTAAAAAAAACTAATACGCTCAGACGCGCCTGATTTGTGGAAAACTTTCAAGGATGGTCTTCTAAAAGCATGTGGTGAAGTGTGGGAAAAGAAGAAGTCTAGGAGAAATTGAGGAAACATGTGGTGGTGGAATGAGGAGGTAAAAGATACCAATGCAAGAAAGAAGGCGGCATTTAAAGAGCTGTGCAGGTTTCCATAGAAGAAAATAAGACTAAATACAAACGTTTAAAAAATCAAACAAAAAAATTGTTGCTAGAGCCATGAAAAAAGAAGCTGAACAGAGTTGAATGATTTATATCAGAATTCTAACAGTGTTTTCTGCTTCCTTTGAAGAGTGAAAAAGGAAAGAAGGATTTGGAAGGAGGAAGGTGCTTAAGAGGAGCTTCATCTTTAAAAGATAGGACAAAAATTTGGTGGAAGCACATGAAAAAGACCATGAATGATGAAACGAATGGCACCAGATGATGGAAACAGATGTACTAGAAGGACCAGTGGAAAAAGTGGCTCGCAATGAAATTGTGGAAGCAATGCAAAGTATGAAATCAGGAAAGGCAACTGGACCATCTGAAGTAAGTGTGGAGATAATAGTTGCAAGTGGCGAAATTGGAGTTAGTAGGGATGGAACTGTGTCAGCGTGTATTGGATGGTAGAGGAATGCCTGATGAGTGGAAAACTAGTGTGATTGTGCCTATCTTTAATAGAAAGAATAATGTGATGAGCTGTGGATCACACTGAGAAGTGAAACTGCTAGAACATGCGATGAAATAGTTGAAAGGGTACTAGAGAGGCGAATACGAACACTAGTCAATTTGAATAAAGCAGTTTGGATTTATGCCAGGAAAAGGAACAGTGGATGCGTTATTCATTGTGAGAAGAATGTAAAAGGGAATATCAAAAGAAGGACAAGAAGTTGTATATGTCTTTTGTTGACATGGAAAAAGCTTTTGATAGAGTGCCAAAAAAGGTGATGGAGTGGGCTATGAGAAAGAAGGGTTTATCAGAAGTAATGGTTCGGGAAGTCATGAGCCTGTATGATTGAGCAAAGACAAGAGTAAGAATGGGATCTGCATATTCAAAGGAATTCAAAGTAAAAGTTAGTGTACATCAAGAATCTGTGCTGATGCCACTGTTGTTTGCAATAGTTGTGGATGTTATTACAGAAAATGCCAGAAGGGGTGTAGTTAATGAATTACTGCATGCAGATGACCTTGTTATCGTAAGCGAAATCATAGAAGACTTAAAGGAAAGATTTTGGAATTCGATGGATGCACTGGAAGGTAAAGGTTTAAAGGTCAACACCAGAAAAACAAAAGTGATGGTAAGCGGGTCGGAAGGCGAGCTATTCAAAAGCAAGATAGATATACGTGGAGTTTGTGGGAGAAGAGTAATGGCCAATTCAGTGTTGTGCACACAATGCGGAAAATAGGTTTATGGCAGATGTGCAAAAATAAAGAGAGTTATCGCTAAGTTGGCAATACATTTTGTTTTCTCGAAATGTAAAGGAATAATAGAAGGAACGGTAGATTCGATCGAGAAGTTAAGTGATGAAGTAGAGACAGTAAATGAATTTTGTTATTTGAAGAACACACTAGATGCTAGTGTTGGATGTGAAGCGGTAGTCACGGAAAGAGTAAGAATTGGTTGGGTAAATTCAGGAAATGTGGAAAGTTACTTTTGCGAAAGATCAGCAATGCTGTATGGGAGCGGGACATGGAGTTTAAAAGAAAATGAAAAAGTAATTTTAAGGAAAACGAAGAGAGCTATAGTGAGAGCCATGTGCGGTCAGAAAGTTGTAGTTAGAAAGACCACTAAAGAACAGATGGACATGCTGGGGTTGAAGGAAACTATAGACCGGATAGCAACAGCAAATCGAGTTAGATGGCAGGAACGTGTGCTGAGCAGGAATGATCAAATTGTTTTGAGGGTTGCTCTGGATCTTGAAGTGAGTGGCAAAAGAAAGCGAGAACGACCAAAGAAGACCTCGAAGAAGTAAGTGAAAGGGGAGACAGAAGATTGCTTTGAAGAAGAAGAAGAAGAAGGATACCCTGAAACGAGCAAAGTGGAGAGACGGAATGCAAGCAATTGCAGAAGGAATGGGGTGAAACCGGCCATCTCTGCTAAGGAGACAACACCGGATATAAACTAACTACTACTACTACTACTACTACTACTACTACTACTACTACTACTACTACTACTACTACTACTACTACTACTAACTAATAAAACAGGCCTTCGTATAACTTCTGTCTAAGATCAAGATTAGTGCCATATACAGTTAAAACAAGTCGTTTTAGTTTTAATAAAAGGTTTTATGTTGATAAGTTTCAACGGACCCATGGTGTAACGGTTAGCACTCAGGACTCTGAATCCTGCGATCCGAGTTCAAATCTCGGTGGGTCCTAATATTGTTCACGTTTTTTGACAAGAATTTTAGATGTTGAAAATAGTAGGCCTACCAAGTAAAGACGATAGGGAAATTAAACAATCTTGAAGCGAAAAGCTTAAGCCAGAGGTTCACAACTTGTATCGACTCCCAACGCATTCATCCCAAGCATGATATCAAACGACGCATTGCGCAAGTTGAACCCCCTCTAAGAACTTTTAAAACCAAAATTAAGTTCAGTTAAAAAAAAAGCCAATAATAGAGACAAAAAGCTCTCAATGAGGTGTTTTTTTTTCAAAGAAAAAGTCACTAGGAATGTGCTTGCTACACCCATAAAATTTTGAAACAACGTGGTAGAGGATCGCGACGCCTTAATTGGAAACTTTTGGCTTAAGCTAGATTTTTAGTGCTTGGCAAAAGTTGCCAACGTCACACAAATGCCATCTGAAACTTTTGCTGCATCAAGGCTGTTTTGTCAATTATGAGTGCTTGCGCTGCATGTCATAACAAACTAAAATAATGAAAAAAATTTGCTTTGCATTGCAGCCATAGCTCATGATTCATGAGGTTTCATGCAATGATGGGGTTCATGAAGTTTGATGCAATGTCGAAGGGATTGCTGCGAAAAACCCGACCGCCTGTAATTGCGGATACCACTTCAGTCTGTGCAAAATTTTTGGAATGCCATAGCCTTGACAAAACATGCATCGCAAAAGATCCAGCAGAATTCAACAGAAGAGCAAATGCTCGTGTGATGTACAAGATAAATATGGGGCGTTGTGTGGGCAGTGGTCATATGATGTATTGGCTAGTATTCAGGATTATAAACGATGCCATCCGAGTTAAAATCTTGGTGGGTCCTAATGTTTTCTACTTTTCAAAAACACAAATAAAGTAGATTTTTCATCCTCTAATCCGCGTGTTTGTATTTCGACGGGCTGATTCACCGTATGTGTACCGCAATACATTCGCTTTCAAAACATACTTCTTGGTAGAGCATTGCAGCACTTTAAATTGCAGATACCCTCCCGGATGAATACCAGTGGTGCTTTTATGGAGTTTTAAACTCCAGACTCTCGTTCTGACATCTTGAACCATTATTACCACACCACGGCGAAAACAAATGACAATGTTAAATGCAAAACGGAGAGATTTCTGTCTCCAAAATCAACTAATAATCATAGCTTTCCAGAAGTTTGTTTTTTCAAAAATCTTGAAAACATTGTTGTCCTTCAGTAAGTCATGACCCTCCACCAAAATACAGGTTATCATCATGATAAAGTGCTCTTACTAAAAAAAAACGTCATTAATAAATTTTATCAAAAGCAAGGGCCAACCGAGAATTGAACTTGTGTTGTCGCATAGGTTGAAGATCAAAGCGTTAACCGTTACACGTCCTATTGTAATAATTTTTATAACAAGTAATGATTCTAAGTAATATGTCTTTCTTAAAAACAATTCAAATAAACAGACCGCTGTCTTAATTTCTTAATTTGTTTTTAAAAAGTACCACGATTTAGGTCGCTATTATATGCAAACACAAAGGCCGACTTAACGAGAGGTAAAATAAGAACAAATCAATCAACAACATTTTTATTCTTTTTCAAAATTACGGAATGAACCGAACGAATCGATCTCCTTTGGGTTCAAGTACAGTAGTAGTTTATCAGTTTTTATTTTTAAGTTAAGTTTGAATTTGGTAAAAATTACAAATTCTTTCGAGTTTGCAGTTTTGGACCTGAGTCTACTACAAACGTCAACTTCATATTTAAAATAGAGGTCTGTTGTCTGGTAATAAATCAATCTCTGCGATGAAATAAAATCCAATGCAATTCGGTTTAAATTTTTTTTATATACAGCTTAATCGTGGAGTTTATAATTCAATTTCTCCAGCTGTCTCTTGTATAGGACCCATGGTGTAACGGTTAGCACTCAGGACTCTGAATCCTGCGATCCGAGTTCAAATCTCGGTGGGTCCTGTCGTTATCTAATTGTGAAACCATGTTTTTATGTCGTCAACGTGCGGTAGGTCGCTTTAACGTGTTTAGTAATCAATATTATGCTTTGTAGCATATTTTGTTTGCTTAATTTAATCACCGCGTTGCTAGCGCCAGAATATGGCTGCCCATTGGTCACAAAGTTTGCGGACGTTTTTATTTTATTTGTCTTATTGTTTTATGCACTTGCATTGGTAATTTTGAAACGTTTTATCACCAAAGGTTTAGTACTGGCTTGGGTCAATGAGTTATGATACCCTACTACAACGTATCATAAAAAAGTGCTAGCTGGATGTTTGCTAAATCGATAAAAAACGATGTTTACTGTATTAAGGTTGGATGCTAAAAATGGTTCTAAATTGCTCGTCGTATACGTTAACTGCATCGAATCGACGTCAAATTGAATGAGTAAATTGTTTTCAGTTTGGCCAGTTTTACAAGGAGCCTGAGTCGGCCGAAGAAGCCCATACAGCTCCATTTCGTGGTTATATTTACAGTTTGAAGCAAAACGGGATCGAAATGATGCTCCACGGAAAAAACATCACCAACGCCTGGGGAATGCCTCTCACTACTATCTTAAGTAACCCAGGTTAGGAGTTTATTAAATAGGTGATGGTTGGTATTACGGTATATACTGCTGATCATGGCTGATTGCAGCGGTAAGCTGCAGCAATAGCGGTAGCGACGTAACAGATTTTACGTCACGAGGGCGGAAGCAAATGTTCCTCATTGTGTGAAGAAGGACGTAAGAAAACTAAAAAAATTATCACTTTTGTTATCAATTGCTTCAAATTCAAGACACATTTAATGAAACCAATTATTTGTTTTTCGGTGGACGCCTTACGACTGCAATGGATTTTAGCGCCAGGACATATTTCAATGAAATTGCGACTAATTTTTTGGCACGGCTTACGCTTCATCCTCCACATAATCTCTATTGCTGAAGCGTCAAGCGAGTGATCCACAATGACCATTTTTAAAAGTCTTTGACACAACTCGATGAGGGAAAATGGACCCACGTTTACCGACTGCGTTCATCTTCCTTGAGAGACTACGACCGACATTACTTGTAGCGGACGTAACGGCTCTGCCTGCAGTGAAGCGCATTGTGGTTGCGCAACTCACGTTTTATGAACAAGAAACAAGGCGTCTGTCTGTCAGCGTGAAAAAAGCTGACAGTTTATCGAAAGGATGTGAATGCAACGCCTGCGTGGTTCTCTGTTGTTAACTTAAATCGGGGTTGATTGATCCTGCTTGTCAGCAGCCCCAGCTTTGGCTTTCGGTTATTGTACACTGCTTTTGCAGTTGTTAGTAAAGCACCTTCAGAAAAGAATTAATAGCTTTGCAAAAGACAGAGATTTTTATTTGATGAATTCGCCTTGTTTGAAATCCGAGCATCAACGCGTGAAAAGTAAATGTTAATATTTATGTAAATCATTGTTTTGCTCTTGTGCGCTTGTGAGTTGATGAGTAAGTAAAGTGGCCTGAACCGACCGGATTATCCAGCTCTTCCCTCATAACATTGGAAAATTATGGATAATGTCCAATCAAGCACCCTTTAACCAATCAAATATCTCAAGCGATCTGCAATCATACGTTTAATACACTTTGTTCAAATGTCCTCTGTGTAGGTAGACTTCATGTCTGCAGGTTTTTAGTTTTGGGGGCCCCTTAATTGAAGCAGACTACGGGATCGTTTTCATGTGTGTTAGCATTTGGTCACTCAGTTGTATTCTGTGCTCGCTTGGGTTTGAACCCCACGTTTGACGTGGCATTTCAAGCCATTAAATATCTCGTACAAGTGACGGATGCAAATGAAACATCGTGGCTTTATGGCTAAATAATCGACATCGTCGTATATCAAAGCAAGTAGTAAGCTATGATTGTAGTAGTTAAACATTTTTGTTTAGTTTCCGTTGAATTTTGGTATTTCAAGCCTCCCTATCAGGGGCTGTTCAGCTCCTATGCTATTACGCAAAAAGATTCCGATGATTTGACCCTTGGTCAAATTCGCGACAAAGGCAATGCCCGCGAGGTGGCGTGCGTACTCCCTATTTCACACGATATATTACACGTTCCCAAGTTTCATTGGTACAAAGATGGTGTTCCGGTAAGTCTAATAATCTATTTTATCAAAATAAAGTCGTATTGTTTAACATCGAGGTAAGAGAATCGCAAACTCTAATAAGATACATTACTCAGGCTTTTTGTCCGTCAGTAAAATACAGCGCTTACATCTTTTAGAAATGCAAGTGCAGTCCTACTCACTTAGTTTCTGTCTGACATTTCCTTTGCAAAGTGCGAGACAAAAATATTTGGATATGTTGTTACACATACACATTCTCAAATTTTTGTCCTGTACATTCAAAGTTATAAACACGAGAACGTTTATTGTGTGTTCTTGTTGCGAACGCCAATAGCTTTCTTTCGACAGCGTTCGCAAGAACGGTCGAGCGAACGCTCTAGCAGAAGATCAAGAAAATTGGCAATCTTGTTTTACGCGGTTTTGCTGTTCGAGAACCTTTCTTGTGCTTGCTCTCGATGCATAGAAATAATGATTGTGACGCAACAATCAGCTAAGTATTGATAATGTCTAAAATTTTGTTGGCTTGTTGAGCGCAGGCGGTAGTTACATGACATTGTTTTACCTATCTACCGGTAGCCTATTAACCAAATCGATCAACAATGGAAACAAGCACATCTACAAGGCAATAAGCTATGGAAGAAAGTCAATTCATCTGGTAGAAGTTTATTTTAAATATCTTTTCAATAAATATCGTGACACTGCCGCACACAGCTCGCATATTAACGGAGAAAATATCTGTTACGTCGCGACACGCCTGGCTGCCTCGCGCTGGGGCTAGCTGACAAGATGACGAGAAGTCGTCGTTGATAAGCAGTTTATTCTATAAAAAACTAAGTGAATTCAACGAGCAATTTATTCAATAAAAAATCCAAGTGAATTCAACGAGCCGGAGACCCAAAAATTGTCACAATTTCACAGTGAACTGGTATAAACTTGCTTTTCCAACAAATCGATTACAAATTCTGTAAAGCAGGCTAAGAACTTCAGCGAAAAACTTTAGTTGCTCTTGCTGTTACCGTGAGCAAATTGAACATTGAATGATAATAGGTTTTGAGTAGAAACGCCAACTAAAGTAAATTACCTAAAGCAAGGCAGCAAGATTGCATTGTCATGTAGAAAACGAAACCAGAACTAATTGCTTACAATACATAGGGCAAATTTCATACAATAAATAACAATTACCGCGTTCGGGACGATCTGGCAACGCAAAGGGTTGTCAACTTAAAACTCATATACAACCAAAGATGTTTATAACAGAAAACAATTTATGGGTAACAATATTTTTTCGTTATACGTAGGTATATTTATCAATAGATAAAGTTATCATAGGGATGAAAATACCACCCACGCAGTTAACTTGGCGAAAAAACCAATCATACTGTAAAGCTTACGTACTACGGCGCTTATCACTTTTTCGGTTTGAGGCACATACCGGTACGCTGAGTTGCTCACGTTTTTAGAATCACATCAAATACAGTGAGACGTCTAGTTATAGAGCACTGAGCTAAAACTTTCAATGCATCTTTGATGACGTTTTGAAAGCCCTTTGATGGCAAAGAATTTACCGATATCATTATTTTTTCTTTCTATTCAAAATGTCATCGTTTTACTTTCCACAGGAAAACAAGTTAATTTTTCTATAACTTACACAAAAATTTAATATCACTTTTTTAAATGCGATATTCTCCTACAAATCCGTTCTCTATTGTGCTACCCAAAGAATAAGAAGCTAAAACGTTTTCATGATTTGAACTTACACTAAAATTGAAGAGATTGTACTCCGCTATCGTTGTTTTGCTTACATGTGCCAATAACACATGAAATTCACCGTGCACGCAAAGCCGCAACTAAATCGAGAAGAGTGCTAGAACAATATCCTCGCTGTTGAGAATGAGCAAGCTTTGCTTTTATTACCGCAAAAACCGATTTTCTTTCTGAAAATCTTTTGCAAAATAATAGAGTGTTATACAATGATGATATTTCATCCTTCGGTCGAAGAAAAACTGCTTTCGATCGCGCGTAGATAAACTTGCGTTGTTCAGGCCTGCTTCAGAGTTTCCTGTACTTCTAGCTTAATACATTTCTGTGACAAGCAGTGTAGCTAAGGCGGGGTAGATTGCAGCAGAGTGCCTGTGCGAAGGTTACAACAACGTAGTCATCATGAGGTTCGAAAGCGAGATCACTTTGCTGCTATAGGCCATTTGACCACCATGTTGCCAACTATTTAGAATTTCTTTAGTTGTTGCGAAGATTCCAGAAAGTACACTGCGAACCTGGGAAGTCATTCTATGATCTTTGTTAGAACATGAAATACCGACTTTCTGCTGACTTTTGGTGAAAATTCGCAATTCAGTTTCCCTTGCGGTCATGACTAGAAAAATGTGACACAAATTGTCGCAGATAAAGGCTGAAATACTACGAACAGTGAAGCGCTTGCGGCAAAACGTTCGGTGCTTGAAGTACAACCATCTTGTAGCCCTAATTTTCTTTTAGATTAAAAGTGGAGCTCATTTTTTAACCAAACTTGCGGTAAAGCCTGCCCTCGTGCGATCAAGTCTTTTCTTGTTGCCAACACCTGATGGGAGCAGAGAGTTATCTGGAGTATATTCTTGCATTGTTGAAGATCAAGAGCACCTTTGGTTGTTTACCAATCACGTGGTTGCTGTAATACATAACAGTAAGCAAACGTTTTTGTATTTTTTTGTAGTAAATGGGGTATTCTCTTCTCCATCGGTACAACTTGGTTCAATTTTCTTGCCGATTTATATCAAGCGTCTAAAAACGGCCGTTCATAGAACTCCACTGCAATAAAGGGCAATGTTAACAATGATATATGTAAACGAGTAGAACTTACTTGGTCATTTGTGAAATGTCTTCTGCTGCTAAAAACCCCATCAGCGAAAAGTCACCTCAAGCACATGGCGCTTCGAGTTAGTCGGTAACTGTGGCCCAGCGTTCGCCGGCGACGTCGACTAGTGGCGCAGAACCGTTTGTGGTGTATACAATAATCATGAGTTTGAAATTCATGATGGATTTGATGTAATGCATGTAGATATGCTCTTTGTTGAAATTTTCCTGTTGTTTACACTGCTTTTGACACAAATATACAATGCCAGCAGTACTGATAACTCCGACGCAGGTCTGAACACAATGATATTTTATGCATAACCGACAAAAGATTTTCCCGTGACTGGAGCGTAATAGATATGGCAAAAAAACGAGTATAGCGTTAGGTGCCAAAATCTTTAGAACGTGGGTTCAAAACTCCTACGCTTTCTGTACTTTTGTGCTCTTTGAAACCTTTTCGACTATTCTCTTGTACAGTTAAAACGCTTGAGGTAAAAAAGTTCTGTGCGAGTAGGATTCCTGCTGCTACTTTAAAGTTAATAGATGTATGTTTTTTGTTTTTGTCCTTGCCATTCTTTTAGATCAGGGATGCCGGCAAATAGGTGGGCAAAGGGGTAACATTTTAGAAAGGGCACTTTTATTCCTGATCAAGGGCCTGTGGTGGCAATTACAAGATTTTTGTTTGGAAGTTACTACTGTCAACCGCTTAAGTAACCTTTTCAACTCCAAATTAGGTACAAGATCTTCTTTACATTTTTTTGAAACTCATCCTTTTAAAAGGCTTAAGTAATCCATTTTTGCTCCCAGCTAGAGTACAAACCTTTGTTTAGAACGTCATCATTAAATGAAACTGACACTTTGCCCCACCATGCTTCCCCTAACGAAAAGATAGGGAGGCGATCGCCTCTTTCTTTCCCCTTGCGGATCCTCTGTTTGGAATGGAGGCAGTGTTAAAACCTAGACATAGCAAGGAATTGCTAAAAAATTTTCAATTTCGGAAATTGTCATTTAGCGTTGAATTGTCAATCGCGGGTAAAGGGCAACTTTAAGCAGAAACGAGCCACCAGGAAGTTTTAAAAACAGACTTCCGCTGGAATTGACCAGAAAAAATTTTCTAGTCTGCCTTTATATATTTTTCCAGGAACTTCCGCGACAGTTTTCCTAAGTTCAAAGTTTCGCTATTTTTAGCTTAGTTTTACATCTATCAATACTTTTCTCATTTTCGATTCTCAAATATAGCATCGCAATTTTTTGAATTTCCCCAGAAATAAACCTGTTTATATCCTCAAATTTTTTTCAAATTTTGAGACGAAGTTTTTCAGTTTCGGCTACACAAATAATATATTCAAAAATATCTCAAAAGAGAAATTTCTTTCGAAGGAGCCATAGTCCAAAAACATGATATTCAGCACCACATGTCAACTCCAATCAAGAACATGTTAAGGAAAAAAGGGACGCATTTCAAAGCAGTCATGAACGAAAATTCGCTCACAACGAGTCGGGCGAACTGCCATTGGCTGCACCAATCAACAGCCGACTCAACGTGGTGGTGCGGTCCCCGACCCCTTTTGGGTTGGGTCGAAATGGCTGTTGTCCCCGAGGGTCGCAGTTACCCCGGGCACTCTCCTTCATTTTTTCGCTAAGCTGCCCTTTGAACGACCGCAGAAGGGCAGCACACAGCATCTACAAAATCGGTCGCCTGTTTTCTCTTTTTCTTTTCTCCTGCCCTACTCTTGCTCTTCTTCGTCTCCTCATTCTTCTTCTTGTCTTCTTCTCCTGATGAGCGGTAACGTTTATCCCAACCCTGGCCCCATCTTTCCTTGCTCTGTTTGCGCTGGAAATGTGACCTGGCAGGGCAAGTCAGTGCAATGCTGCACCTGCTCCAAATGGGTCCATCTAAGGTGCTCACAACTTTTCCTCTCCAAATTCAGAGCTCTTGGCAGCTCTCACTCTTGGAGTTGCCCCCTCTGCCGTAACACTGTGACTCTCTCCTCGGAATCCTCCGACATGTATACCTCCACTGTACAATCTGGCCCCCCTCTACTGATGCTGCACTTTCGCGTCACCCTCGTCTCCAAACCTCTTATATCCCATCTGCCCATTCTATATCCCCTCCCTCTGCCCCTTCACCACCGTTCCTTGCTCCTGGCTGTCCTTCTACGCCTTCTGCCTCCTCTCCTCCTCTGACTCTTTCAGGGTTCTTCAATGGAATGCTGGAGGTCTCCGAGCCAGGAGCACTGAACTGCTTCACTTTCTCTCGTCCCATCCAGTCGACCTTTTCTGCATCCAGGAATCCAATCTTAACTCTTCTTCCTCTTTCCGCATTCCTGGATTCTCTGCTCTGCGTTCTGATCGCACCCACTCCCAGTCTGGCATTCTCTCTCCTGATAACACGCACGCCAGCGGCGGCGCTGTCATTTTCGTCAGGTAGGGCCTATCCTTTTCTGAACTTTCTACCTCCTCTCTTTCTTCGCTTGATCCCTACTCTGATTATGTAGGGGTAAACATCTCTCTTAACAACTCCTCCTCGGTGTCATTTCTTAATGTGTACGCCCTGCCTATTCGCTCCTCCCCAACGGATGGCAGATCCGATTCCTTTTCTCCTTCCATTCTTTCCTCAACCAGAAATCTCTTCATTCTGGGGGACTTCAATTGCCATTACTCCCTCTGGGACTCAAGAGGTACTTCCGACCCCCGCAGGGAGGAAGTATTCGACTGGGTCATCTCTTCTGACCTCCTCCCCCTCAATGACCCTGACACACCCACTCTTCTCCATCGCTCCTCTGGCAGTCACTGCTCTCCTGACATCTCCTTTGCTCCTTCTACTCTTGCCCTTTCTTGCTCCTGGAAGGTGCTTCAGGATCTGGGTTCTGACCATCTACCAATTCTTCTATCCGTCCCTCTCTCTCGGGTCTATTGCCCCAACGAGCACGCCCCTTTCTTCAATTTTCAGAAAGCTCGCTGGGATGGCTTTGCCTTTTACTTTGACTCTCACTGTCATTCTGCAGAAGAATACTCGTCTCTTTCCTCTGCTGCTGCCCTCTTTACCTCTCTGGCACTGAATGCGGCCAAATCTTCCATTCCTTTCGGCTGCATCAAACGCCCTCCTAAAGCCTGGTGGTCTGCTGAGGTGGAAGAAGCGGTTAGTGAAAGACGCAAGGCTTTCGCTGCTGCTCACAGAAGTAATGAAGATCGCCAGGTTTACATCTCTGCTTCTCGACGCGCCTCGTCAGTCATTGCCAAGGCCAAGGCTGAGGCATGGCAGACGACTTGCTCTTCTCTTTCACCTAGGTCTTACCCTAAATCTGTGCACTCTCTTCTTCGTTCTATCGCTGGCTCTCCTTCCTCGTGTTCCTCCTCTCCTAACTTTCCTAACTGTTGTTTTCCCAGGGAATCAGCTTCGGTTTATGCCGCTTACCTGAGATCTCACTTTTCCGTGTCTCAGCCAAAGGCCCTGCGTAGCAGAGCCAGAGGCTACCTCTCTAAGCTCCGCCGAACCACATGCTTCGAGGAGTCTCACTCGTCTTTTTGCTTTCTTTTCTCTCCCGCGGAATTTCTTGCAGCTGCCTTCAACATTTTCCCATCCACTGCCACTGGCCCAGACAAAGTTGCCCATCTCATGCTAAAGCATCTTCCTCGCTCTTGCATGGATTTTCTACTTCACATATTCAATCTTTCCTGGTCTTCACATTCCTTTCCTTCCATCTGGAAGACATTTTCCATTATTCCCATACACAAGATGGGAAAGCCTCTCGACTCTCCTGCTTCCTTCCGGCCTATCTCTCTCACCTCCTGCGTATCAAAGCTGTTTGAACGCATCATTCTATCTCGTCTACTCTTCTTTCTGGAATCTAATTCCATTCTTTCTCCCCGCCAGGCCGGTTTCCGCTCTGATCGGTCTACACTTGATCAAATTCTGTACCTTTCTCAGTCCATTTCGGATGGGTTTAACAAACCCAGGCCGGGCTCTCGGACGATTCTCTCTACTATCGATTTCTCTAAAGCTTTTGACTCTGTCTGGCATCCCGCCCTTTTCCACAAACTGATTTCGGCTGGCCTCCCTGCTTGCTTTGCTCGTTGGACTCAATCTTTGGTTTCTGATAGGCGCGCTTGTGTGGCCTTTCAAAATCACAAAAGTCGTTCCTTTCGAGTCCGTCGAGGTGTTCCGCAAGGATCCGTTCTAGGCCCTGTACTTTTCTCTTTCTTCATTAATGATCTTCCAAACTCTCTTCCTTCTTCTGTCAGCTGCTCTCTTTATGCTGACGATCTGGCCATTTGGTCCTCCTCCCCCTCGGTCCCCACTGCGGTGGAGGCCACACAAGGAGCTCTGTTTCAATTGGAGCGCTGGTCTGAGTACCGGTGTCTTCCTCTCAATCCGAGAAAATGTGAAACCTCCTTCTTTTTAGTTGATCCCCACCAAGCTAACCTCCAACCCAACCTCCTCCTACTCGGCTCCCGCCTCCGTTTTAATCCCACTCCAACTTTTCTTGAGGTCCCCTTCGACCGCACTCTTTCCATTTCTAAGCACGTATCTTCGCTGAAGGCCAAGTTCTTCCCACGTCTCAAGGCCTTACGCTGTATCCCTGCTTCCTCATGGGCCCCTCTAAGGAGTCCCTCTCTCTCCAGTACAAATCTTTTCTTTGGTCCCTTCTCACTTACGCTTTTTGTACCAAGTGGAGGCGTACCAATTTCACCAAATTGGAACGCCTCCACCGAGCGGCCAGTCGCGCCATCACCGGCTGCCTCTCGTCCTCCCCTATCTCTCTACTACTCATCGAGGCTTCTTTACCTCCCCTACGAGTCACTCTGACTCACTTCACTTTTTCATCTTATGAGCGGGCTCTTCGTCTCCCAACTTCCTTTCCTATTTCAAGTTTGGCCAGACTTGGAGTGAAACCAAAACTCTGCAGATTGTCCTGGAGAGCTTTTGCGTCCACTCACCCGCTCATGCTTCCTTCTACTTGTTCTAGGGAGGCTCTTGTTGCTTGCCCTCCCTTTCCTCCTTGGAATCTGCCTTCCTTCACGGTGGAGTCCATCCTTTCCTTTTCATGCTCTCGCTCTGATCCCCCTCACTCTCGCTAATGTGCGGCTCTCGCCCACCTTGACTTTCTCCCCCCTCATGATCGGGTACTGTGGACAGACGGCTGTGTTCCTTTTCCTTTTGGCAATGGCGGCTCCGGCGTTCTTGCCAACTGCTCTCTCTGTGGCACTGAGGCCGCTCTTTCCTTTTCGGCAGGCCCAGTATGCTTAAGTTTTTCCGCTGAAGCCTGCGCCATTGTGCACGCTTTTCGCTGGTCTCGGCAGCACCAACAAGTCTGCCATTTTCTTCTATTCTCCTCCTGTCTGACTCTCGTTTTGTCCTCTCCTCCATTTTTTCTGTTATCTCAAACCCTGTAGCAGATCTGGCAAGAGCTGTCTTCTCTCTCCCTTTGTTCTATCAGGCTACAATGGGTCCCCGGACACTCGTTTCTCCCGGGGAACGACACGGCTGACGAGCTTGTCAGACGGGTAGCGCTACCTGCGCCTTCCGCAATCCCTTGTAGTCTCTCTCCTCTTATCTCTCGTATCCACTCTTGTCTCTTCTCGGACTGGAGGCGTACTGTCTCTTCGAAGTATTTTGACACACAGGTTCCCCCGATTTCCACCGAGGAACTTGTGCTCCCTCGTCATGCTCGCTGTGTCCTCTCTCGTCTTCTCTGCAATGGACACAGCCTTCTTTTAGGTTCTTATCTCTCTAGGATTGGCCGAATCGAGAATCCTTCCTGCAGCGCATGTGGACACTCGTCCCAGGACATCTTTCGTCTCATTCTGCACTGTCCAGCTACGAACTTATTCGCCCCTCACTCTTTGGCGACTCTCTGTCTCTTTACGACCTCTGGTCCAGACCCTGGGGAGTTGCCCGGCTTCTGGGGCTCCATGGTCTTCCGCCATGCCTCATCCCTCGGAAGGGGTCGGGTAACCAACAACAACAACAACAACAACAACAACTGCCATCGGTAACTGCTTAACCCTGCTCTGGTACCATGGGGTCAATATGACCCTAGGCTTATTTGATAGGCTAAATATTCCAAACTTTGAGATTATAAGCTTTCATCTCGCTTTGTATTTTCTTTCCAGGTTCTTGTTAACTGCTTCTATTCATTTAATCTTAATTTTAAAATTGCCTTGTTTGCAAATTTCACATTTTATTTGCTAGGGGTCATATTGACCCCATGAAAAACTATTCTTATCGTTGATTGTTCCTCAAGGTAAGCGCAGATTAGTGACCCCTCAAACACCTCAGGTTGTGAAACAAATCATTTGCAGCTGAGGAATTTTACCAGCAGCACCTCTTGCTGTTCAAAACATCATCCAGCATTGTCCATCAGGGCGCAAGAAATGCTTTCTTTGTCCGAGATCGAAGGACAAAAAGTACAGATTCACTTGCAGTAGATGATATAACACCACTTGGGAAGAACACAGCAAGATGGTCTGCAACCAGTGTCAGAAGTAAAATATTCGTGTATTGTGCACTCCACTACTTTTTTCAAGCAATAAACACGGAATGATAACAAGTTGAGTTTTCTACTGGTATCAGAATCTATTTTCAGGAATGGGGTCATATTGACCTCAAGATACTGCTAACGTGATTTTTTTCGTGGTACCAGAGCAGGGTCAAAGTTGACTCTTTTGGCGCGAATGCTGGTGAACAGCGCTATTATTTTAACCATGTGAAGCATGATTTATTTTTCTACAACAGCATGTTTAATGATTTACAGATATTGCAGACCCCTACACCTTGTTGACTCACGTTTTGATTTTCATCAGAAACACTGCCAGAGTATCAGAAACAGGCGCTACTTTAATAGCAGTCTTTGGTTCAATCGGCATTCTTTTGGCTATAATTCTAATTTGTCTCATTCAACGAAAGTGAGTTCATTTTTTACAATCAGCTGCACAAATTGTTGAATACGCAAGTTACACCACGGGCTCTAAATAACAATCTAGAAGATCATGATTAAACTTTACTGTCAGTTCAAAGAGTGAGTTCAATAAATTGCTCTGTTTAGTAAATGATGAGCAATTTTTTAACTCATGTATCGCAGTAGGAACGGGGCGTGAGTGATTCAACTCGCAGAATTCGGTTGCAAATTTGACGCACGGTTTCCCAAACATGCCGGCTGATGGTAGGCTTATTGGTGTGCCAGGAATCAAACTTACAGGATATGGATAAAATTACAGAAGTACCGATTTCTAATTGCAAGTGAATTGCCAAGCAGTGAAGCGCTAATAAGAAACTGTGTTAACATGAAACTATTTGTTCGGCAACTTAGCACCATCTGCAGTTCCTCATTGAAATATTTTCATTTTAACATCTTGTGATTGTTGATGGCTACTCAAAAATTGACTGAGAATTAGTGGCTTACCCGTCACTAAGGGTCACTTAAGTTAGCGATACCCGGGGGGGGGGGGGGGCTTTAAAAAGTGACGCTCAAATGGAAAAAATAATTCTAAAATTGAAAATTTCTCAAATGTTGGGGTGTCTTTAAACCAAAAGATTCAATTTACAGTTTTTGAAATAGAGATTTTTAGTGTAAACGTCCCTGCCTCTCCACCAACGTCACGGAAATGTCTTACCTTCCTTTATCTTACGCTTCAGTAAATGCTTAATGCATTGCCTAGAAGCACAAAGAAGCAAGTAAAATCTTCGTTGCTTTCCAGACAATATTTCGGCATTGGCTTAAGACCAACTGCATTTCACAAGCGCTTCTAATTACCTCGCATATAGTAAGTTGGCAAAATTATCAAAGATAGCAAATAAATTTAAAATTGCGATTCAATTTCTTAATTCATAATATGGAAATAAATGATTTGTGAGACATTCCAATTTGTCAAGCAAAAGCCAAGTCATAGAATTTGTAATGAAAGCGCGGTACAAAGTGAAATTAAATATCAAACATTCCGATTGAGCAAGCAAACATATTATAGGCAGAACTGATCACACAATCCATACCATTCATCAACTTTATGAGCATTATGTTAGCCCACAACAACAGAACCAAAGAATTTAAATTATATGACGCTTGGTGGTTAAAAGTTTTGCGGTTGTTTTTTGGGGATTACCCTGCAAAAAATATTCTTTTGCTCTAATGTGCTCATAGTCTCATAGTTCTCAGAGTTGTTTACTTGTGTCCTTAGATAAAAGATCGTTTGAGTCATAAAGATCTATCCGTTGTTTATATCTTGATACGTTAATACGTTACACCGATTAATTGTGATTACTTCTAAATGCCAGGCATATCGCTAGGCAGACTGATTCATTCACTGTTTATAGTTTGGGAAACGCTACACACTGACAATATCACGCACAAAAATGAATTTCAATGTTTTTCTGAATTTGGTGGCAACTTGACCGTTCGCTACGCGCACGTGTGCAGAAAAGTTCTATGATCAAACGGTTTGCCGGATGGATATTTTGAAAAGCGTCCTAATCAGTTGTAGATTTGCGCCCAAAAATATTTTTTATTCGCCAACAAAATGCCTCCGACAATAAATTTAGGTTTCAGGCATTTTTTTGTTTGACTGATTTTGAATTCGCAAAGACGAAACGATGAGTGCAAGCAAATTATTGATATTTTTTTTGTTACAAAAATATTCAACAATTCCATCACTGCAGCGTCGTTTGAGAAGCAATGACAGAATAAAACAGATTAACATTGGTTGAGGTTAGGTGCAAAGCCACACCATTTCTTATCCTCGCCTTCGCTCTTCATCCAAAAATAATCAGGGGACAGAAGGCGATGCCAAAAATCAACTAATGTGTTTAACCCGAGCCCATATTAAACTACTTTGGGGTACATTTGTATTTAATAAAAAAGCTTAGGAGTCTTCTTACTCCTCTCCAGCTATACCACAATTTCAGTGGATTTACGTAATTAACCCTCAAACCCAAATTGGGGTCAAATTTGACCCCAAGCGAAGAAAAATTATTGTAATTTTTGAATATCTTAAAGTTTTTCGCAGGGACGCCAGACATTCTTCAATCAAAATGTTTTACAAAAAATAAAATTGGGTATGCTCTTATAGCACGTTGTTGTAGGCTTTTTCAGGAATTTTGTTGAGACATAACACCCTGTAATCTAACTGGGGTCAAATTTGACCCCACAGTACAAGCTGCTATTGCTAGCTTCTAGCCTTTTAAACTCCCGCCGTATCACTGATATTTGGATCTTCGTAAGGAAAAATGACTGCCTAGCACGATAAATTGGCAATTTCACATTGATTCAATGGAGCTGTAGTATTGATTTTCTGTCATTAACTTCTGCTGACTGGCATTTATTAGCTCACTGCAGGTGGCATCCGCTGAAACATTGTTTGGTAAGGCCTACCCAGTCAGCAAAATCTGTCATTTTTACGTTGATTCCATGTCTGGTAATACTGAACGTAAAAATGACGGAGTTTTGAAGAATTTTGTTTGCTGGGTAACTCTCAACTGCAAAAAGCTAGCATTTTTCGTCCAAATCACGGTCTTGATGCCTTTGAATATAACGATACAAATTCTTTGACTGGTTAGCATATGGTTGTTTGTGAATAAGGCAAATCGCAAATCACAGGAGACAAGCTTTCAGAACAGACAGAATACTGTGGTGCGTGGAACAGAAAGTTGTATTTATGAAAGCAGAGAAAGTGTGGTCTGGTAAGCAGAGAGGAGTAGACTAGATTTAAAATATTGTATTTTTCTTGTGCTTCTAATTGGTATTCAAAACGAAATTTCTCTTTTCTAGTGATAATATTTATTGTGCACTTTCGAGACCAAATGGCTGCTAGAGACAAAAATATATTTTCAATTCTTCTAAGTGAGCTTAACCCTAGTGATAGCGATGATGATGACGAAAGTATAGCATCTTCTAAAGACGAGTACGTATCTTTTGATGAGTTAGATTCGAAGGAGGAATATATTGAAAAAGACCTGCGCTGTAGAGAAGAATTGAACCAGAAGATGAAGAACTGCTTAATGAAGAGGAATGCCTACATGCTATTCATCAGGATAAATATGCTGCCAGAGATGGTACGCTATGGGAGACAGCTGTTCCACAAGGGCAACACAATATCGTGCGCTGTCGAGCTGGACCAAAAAATCTATTCGGCCTTCTAATAGAAATTCTACAAGCTTTCCCTTTATATTTTTCTGACCACATTTTGGAAAAGATCGTGCTACATACCAATGCCAAAGCCGCAAGGATATACCAAGAAAAGTAATCACAAACAATTTGGAAACTCACAGATAAAACAGAAATACTGACTTATGTTGGACCGCTTATTGCTGCTGGTCATTTGAAACAAAACCAATTATGTATTGAAAAAATGTTGCATAAAAAATATGGATCACCTGTTTTCCGGGCCACTATGACAAGATACAGATTCAAAGCATTAACTCAATTCATCCAATTCGACGACAAATCCACACGCTCTGCTCGAAGAACCGACGATAAGCTTGCTCCTATCTGAGAGATGTTTGAGGAGATGAACAAACTATTCTTACTCTTCTATACTCCACATGAATGCCTCACAGTGGATAAACAGTTGGTGCCTTTTCGGGGCCGCTGTCCCTTTAAGGAGTATTTACCGAGCAAGTCGGATAAATATGAAATGAAACTTTTTTGGATATGTGACTCTAGAACATTCTATCCTTTGAAAGCCGAGCCGTATTTCGGAAAACAAGGAAATGCTCCACAACGTGGTCTCGCTCAAGATATTGGCCTTGATTTACGAACGCCATCTAACAACAGTGGAAGAAACATCACCACGGATAATTACTTCACGGATTTGCTCCCTGTAGTCAATCTCCTGGCAAATGGATTAATTCTTGTTGGAACTGTAAGAAAGAACAAGACATTTGCTCCTGCAAACTTTCTTCCATCTAGTAGGCGTGAAGTATACTCATCGACTTTTGGCTTTCAAAGGAATTTGACACTTACGTCATACCTACCAAAAAAGAATGAGGCTGTGTTTATTCTTTGAAGTACGCACTATGATGCAGAAGTTACCGACGATGATATCAGGAAACCCGAAGTTAACCTCTTCTGTAATCACCTAAACGCGGAGTGGAATCTCTGGATCAGCTCGTTTACTCGTACATGTCAAAAAGGAAAGGCAGGCATTGGCCACTGTGCTTTTTTCATAATCTTCTTGATGTTGCTGATACAGCAGTTTTTGTTTTGTGGACTTTCAAGCTGCCGAATTGAAAATCGGAAGTCACACAAGCGCAGACTCTTCCTTCAAAAGCTTACCGGTACAGATCAGCTTGTTGAGGATGAAATACAAAGGCGAATTACAAGAGGAAGACTTCGTCAAGCACCATGCACTCCAGCTTATTGGTTTTTTCTTGACATAGGAAGTAGGCAGACAAACCACAAGTTTTTGTGCTCCCAAAAGAGAAAGACGTCACATGTGCCCAAGAAATATCGACCAAAAGACTCCGGATATGTGCAGCCTGTGCAACCAAAACGTTTGTGTTGTACATTCTGACAATATCAAAACTACAGTATGCAAGAATTGCCAGTGGCTTGATCTTCAATGGGACTTTTTTGATTTTTACTTTCTGTGCCCCCCTTCCCCTCTTTGTGCTGACGTAACATGTAAATGCTCCTCAAATTCTTGCATCTTCCGTTTTTCTATTTTGACATTTGTAATATCGACACTACTGATATTTGTGATGAAATAAATCATAAAATTCCTCTATACCTTATCATTGAAGTAAAAAACAAATTGGGGTCAAATTTGACTTCAAATAGGTTTTATGCTATAAAAAGTTATTAGTGCTTGAGAGTTAAATCCTCCCATGTTTTCAACGAATAAATTGAATAAAACACCTATTCTGAAACTTTTCTTTATTTTCATAAACCTGAATTATATAACCTAACCACTGATACAAAATTGAAGGCAGAGAAATCAATGTCAACGCATATAGCTTGGTAGCGTATATGAGTGATTCAATCAGTGTTGATAGGTGTGAAGTGCCTTGTAACACTCCCTTATTGCATAAATTTTATAACGGTTAAGTTCAGATATCAACTCCCATATTGTCTATGTCTCCGTTGGTTTTACAGCGGTATCTGCTGAAGACTAGTTGTATCATCACTTTCATATACATTGTTTTAATAAAGTCCAGTAAATATTGTCATTTGTTGTTGCAGCTATCGTTCACACTTTTAGGAATGTTGTAACAGCTTGCTGAAAATTGCAATATTACAGTGGCGGCTCGTGCCTATGGCTGCAGAGCTGCAGCCCCCCCACGCGTTTTTGTGATCTGTTTTTTTCGAATTTTTTATAATGTGAATATTTTTTATAATGTCATAGTTCATAGCTTATTTATCAATGCACCCGTTTATTTCGCTGAAAAGACTAATTTTCTTATATTGCTAGCACTAAACTAAGTGAACGTGCGACATAGGGGTTCTATGTGACATCATAATAGTGCGTAGGACCGGCTGCAGCTGCAGCGCCCTAGACTGTAATTTTGTAAAACGATTTAGTTGCTTCATAAATGGTTTAAAGTTTTAGTTTCTGTGTGATATAGCAAAATTTTTTGCCCCTGCAAGTATTGTCAACATAACTAAACCAAATTTTTTTGTATAACTGAATATCTCCAACTTTTGAACACCGCTCGTTAAGCTGCAAAAGATAGCAGTAGGAAGGGCAAAATCAGTAGCGCCCAGACACATGGCGTATATGCGTTGCTTTCACGATCGCTTGATTCTTGTCACTTTTCTTGCGACACAATAATTCCCTGCGAGCTTGCTGATGTTGTGGCTCTAAAACAGGGCTAGTTGCCGTAATTGGTTAGATTGTTTGTAGGTAAGCAAATTCAAATGTTACTATTCAGTTGTATCATTAAATGAATTAGGCAAATAAATTGGAAGTAAGAAAACGTATCTAAAGGCGAGAAAGTTGTTTAACTTATTTTTTTCTCTTCAACCGGTCAAAAAAGTCGTGGTAAAATTTTCGCTTTGTCATTTAAATATCAGACTAACGCAATTGCGTGGGGTAATCTTGCTGCTGCACGGGACTAACCAAGACTGGCTGACCTCTTACAACTCCCCCTAGATTGAGCCCGCATAACCGGTAAAAACGGGGGATAGGAGGTGAGGCATCCGACTCTCGTTTTCGAGTGGAGCAAAGGCATTGGTTTCGTCCAACCGCCAAAATTTATTTTGCATATTTTATACAAAAATTTCATTTAAACACCACACGCCCGACTGCCCGCTTTATGACAGTCCCGGGCTACGTAGATTCTGACCACTTGGTTTGGAGGCGTCGATGGTTTGATTCCACCAGCGCCGCGGCTCGCACTTCTAACGTTGGTCAATGCGTTGTCATGGTTAGTGATATCTCATCGCTCAACCTCCAAACCGCAACTATTCATCGTTTAGTCACGCTTCGCGTTCAGCTGCAATGCAGGGGGCAATGTTAATCTCTAATTCTAGGCGCACAACGCCCCCTCCAGGGCGCTGCGTTGGGTGGGACGAGTCCTTGTTGATGAGGCCAAAAGGCCGAAACTTGAATCTAGGAATGGTCCCGTTTATTTCGCTATACCAACGTTATTCGGATCGTGACTCTTCGTAAAACTAATTTTTGCCCGGAGGTATGTTGCATCGTGTCGGGTTCTTGTGGGCTTCGAACCCGGATCTTTCGAGCTGCTTTTCCGTGCATCCAGAGGCATGCTATCGCGTAATCACCTACTGCCATGAATGCTTTAAAAAAACACATCTAGTATATAAACATTGGAAGGTTCTTCTATGCCTAATTAGCTTTTGTGTGATCAATTTCATGTAAGGATACCAGTTTTAGTTCATACTTGCACGGTTAGCAGTAACGTCAAAGGGAATCCTGGTTCAAAAGTAAACGGTACGTAAGCCTTATGCTTTGTGTTGGATTGTTTGGGTTTGTTGCGTATTCCGTTCAATGGTGGATATCGGGGTAGCCAGGAGCCACGTAAAGTATCTTACACTTGGCAAGAGGCCTAGTGATGATAACGCATCTTCATTACTCGTATTTGAGGGATGGTTCCGCCTATTTTGCTATACTAACGTTGTTTGGATCGTGACTCTTTGTAAAAACTAAAAAAATATATACATATATTGCTGATGTCCAAGGATGCTGAAAGAAATTTGTAAGTCATCGACTTAACCGGTTATAAATTCAACTGCGATAAATTCGTACAACTTGCACTTGTTCATATGCTTTACTCTTCAGGCTAGTCCTTAGCTTGGTGATATATGCGAGACGTTGTATTTGTTCCATTTTCTTTGTAGATCTCAAAATATTTACACAAATTAGAATTACTACACAGCACACTAAATTAGCCTACCGCAATCCGTAATATTCAGCCAAAGCAATGCCTGATTGAATACAAATATAATGTACAACTAACACGGCGCAGAGTTTCGGAAAATTTGCACATTTATAGCTAAACAACGGCAAATAAACTGCCCACAAAGAGTGCAAAAAAATTAAAAAATGACTTGCAGCCCCACCAGCAAATTCAAACACGAGCCGCCACTGATTCATTATCTCAGAAACTAGATGTGATAGGAAAAATTTTATTGCAGATGCGGCTTCAGGGCCCAAAGGTTACCGTAGAATGCTTTTTAGGTTGTCAGATACAAAAATGTTTTGGGCAGTGTTTAATTCAACCAAACAAAAACGATTCAAGATAAATAATTTTCAATTCTTCTTTACTACAAATGGCAAAATTGCTACTGGTTTCAATTTAATACTATTTGGGTCACTTACAATCACTAAAATATTGATTATGTAAATCTACGCATTAGATGAGTATTTTCGAAGTAGGCTCCTCGGCGTAGTTCCCAACATTTTTGTCACATAGCTACCTCGACTTCGATTTGATAGCAAAACAAAGAAAATTGTTCGGACTCCCCCAAAAAGCTACATTTTCGATATAACAGCACCCTAATCAAACAATTTTCATGTACTCTCGTTTCGCGGTGCTAAAATATCTGTGCTTGTATACAGCTCTAACAGCAGACACATTTTTCCTGCGATTTAAATTCGTGATTTCGAGAGTCATGCTTAGCATTGCTACGTGTTGACTTGGAGTTTAGAGTTGCGTGAAAAATTACCATCCATAAACTAACGGTAACGGCAGACATGTTTTCTCCGGGTTGTTGAACGAAAATTTTAGCAGCCCATGACATACCTGTAAACCGCGGGTTGTCAAGATTGTCTCTTATTCCTTCTGTTTATTTATGTACCAGGCTTTGTGGCTGGAGTTATCAGATAAATTGATGTAACCAAAATTGATGTAACCAAACTTGCTTTGCCCAAACCTAATGACATAATGTCATATTAAAAGCTTGTTGATATAGTCGGATGACATAGCTATAAATCGCTGTGGACTTGCATATATTATCTTTTTAGCTACGATATCCGTGCTTCACCGGTTAAAGAATAGTGAAGCTGTTTACCCAGCATGTGGTAACAGGGGACTATTGGGTACCTACCAATTGCAGTCTGACTGTTAATGGTGGGGTTGCCAGCTTAATTGCTTGGCTGGACCACTCATGTCAGAAAACTGAGGTTGGGGTTAAGCAGGAGCATGCTCCCCTTAGAAAAATTTTGCTCCAACAAATCCCCATGACCAGAAAAAATATACAAGTGGCCCCCAGTCCCCGGCAGCTCTTAAATGGGCAGGGGGTGCGAAGAATCTCCGGGTTTAAATCTGAATGTCATGGGATAAGATTTGGAACATTAAATGTAGGAAGTCTTTGTGGAAAGAAAACAGAAGTGTGTGAAGAACTGAGAAAGAGAAGAGTTGATGTGTACTGCATCCAGGAAGTAAGATGGAAAGGCCAAGGAGCTCGTTTTGTGGGTACTTTGGGACAAAGGTATAAACTGTGGTGGTCAGGAAATGATGCAGGATTCGGAGGGGTTGGAATTTTGGTGAAAGAGGAAATATATGGAAACGTTGTGGAAGTTAGAAGAAAAAGTGACAGAGTAATGGCGATTGTGCTAACTTTAGGTAGAGAAGTGATGCGCATAATATGTGCGTATGGGCCACAAAGTGGAAGACCAGATGCAGAGAAAGTTCGTTTTTATGATGAAATGGGAAGTGAGTGGGACTTGGGAAGTTCTAGTGAAATAATTGTTTCTTTGGGGATTTTAATGGACATGTGGGGAAATATGCTGAGGGTTTTGAAGGTGTACGCGGGGGAAATGGTGTTGGCAAAAGAAATGCAGAAGGAAGAAGATTGCTGGAGTTTTGTGATGGTAGAGAGCTGTGCGTGGCAAATATTTGGTTTAAAAAAACAGACAAAAGGAAAATCACTTATAGTGCCGGTGGATGTGGAACAGAAATTGATTTTGTGCTTGTGGGGGAAAAATACAGAAAGTATATCAGGGATGTAAAGGTGATTCCATGGGAACTTCAGCACAGAGTGGTGATCGCAGATCTAGATAAAAAGGTTCTAAAAAAGGTTGTGAGAATGGAACGGATCATAAGAAGAAAGATTTGGAAGTTGAATGAAAACCAAACAAGAGTGAGATTTGAAAAAAGAGTAAAAGAACTTGTGAGCACAGATGCGCCTGATTTGTGGAAAACTTTTAGGGATAGTGTTTTAAAGGCATGTGACGAACTGTGTGGGAAGAAGAAGTCTAGGAGAGATCAAGGAGACATGTGGTGGTGGAATAAAGAGGTCAAGGATACCATAACAAGAAAAAAGGCGGCATTTAAAGAGCTGTGCAGATTCCGATCAGAACAAAATAAAACTCAATACAAACGTATAAGAAATCAAACGAGAAAAATTGTGGCTAGAGCTATGAGAATGGAAGCTAATCAGGAATTGAATAATTTATATCAGAATTCTAATAGTGTTTTCTACTTCCTTAGAAGAATGAAAAAGGAAGGGAAGGATGTGGAAGGTGCTTGAGAGGAGGAGACGGACGGTTGGATTTTAAAGAAGATAGGGCAAAAATTTGGAAGGAACACATGGAAAAGATCATGAATGAAGAGAACGAATGGGACCGCATGGTGGAAACTAATTTAGTAGAAGGACCAGTGGAAAAAGTGGTTCGTAATGAAATTGTGGAAGCAATGCAAAGTATGAAATCAGGAAAGGCAACTGGAACATCTGAAGTAAGTGTGGAGATGATAGTTGCAAGTGGTGAAATCGGGGTTAAAGTGATGATGGAACTATGCCAGCGTGTATTGGATGGGAAAGGAATGCCTGATGAGTGGAAAACTAGTGTGATTGTACCTATCTTTAATAGAAAGGGTGATGTGATGAGCTGTGGGTCATACAGAGAAGTGAAACTGCTAGAACAAGCCATGAAAATTGTTGAAAGGGTACTAGAGAGGCGAATACGAACACTAGTCAATTTAAATGAAATGCAGTTTGGATTTATGCCAGGAAAAGGAACAGTGGATGCGATATTCATTGTGAGGAGAATGCAGGAGGAATATCAAAAGAAGGACAAGAAGTTGTATATGTGTTTTGTTGACATGGAAAAAGCTTTTGATAGAGTGCCAAAAAAAGTGATGGAATGGGCCATGAGAAAGAAGGGTTTATCAGAAGTAATGGTTCGGGCAGTTATGAGCCTGTATGATGGTGCAAAGACAAGAGTGAGGGTGGGATCTGCATATTCAAAGGAATTCGAAGTAAAAGTTGGTGTACATGAAGGATCTGTGCTGTCACCACTATTGTTTGCAATAGTGGTGGACGTAATTACAGAAAATGCAAGAAGGGGTGTGGTTAATGAATTGCTATATGCAGATGACCTTGTTATCATGAGCGAAGACATGGAAGACTTGAAAGAAAGGTTTTGGAATTGGAAGAATGCACTGGAAAGTAAAGGTTTGAAGGTCAACACCAGAAAAACAAAAGTGATGGTAAGCGGGTCAGAAGGCGAACTATACAAAAGCAAGATAGATCCATGTGGAGTTTGTGGGAAGAGAGTCACGGCGAATTCAGTGTTGTGCACAAAATGTGGAAGCTGGGTTCATGGCAAATGTGCAAAAATAAAGAGAGCTACCGCTAGGTTGGCAATGCATTTTGTTTGCTCGAAATGTAAAGGAATAATGGAAGGGACGATGGATTCGATCGAGAAGTTGTGTGATGAAGTGGAGACAGTGAATGGATTTTGTTGTTTAGGAGACAGACTAAATGCTAGTGGTCGTTGTAAAGCGGCAGTTACAGCAAGAGTAAGAATCGGTTGGGTAAGATTCAGAGAATGTGGAGAATTGTTGCTTGGAAATGGGTTTCCTCTAAAGATGAAAGGTAAAGTCTATCGTTGTTGTGTAAGATCAGCAATACTGTATGGAAGTGAGACATGGTGTCTAAAAGAAAATGAAAAAGCAATTTGGAGAAGAACGGAGAGAGCTATGGTGAGAGCCATGTGCGGTCAGAAAGTGGTAGACAGGAAGACGACTGAACAACAGATGGATATGTTGGGGTTGAAGGAAACTATAGATCGGTTAGCAACAGCGAATGGAGTTAGATAGTATGGACATGTACTGAGGAGGGATGACGATAGTGTTTTGAGGGTTGCTCTAAATCTTGAAGTGAGTGGCAAGAGAAAGCGAGGACGACCGAAGAAGACCTGGAAGAAGCAGGTGGAAGAGGAGACAGAGAAGATTGGTTTGGAGAAGGAGGATGCCCTGAGACGAGACAAGTGGAGGGACGGAGTGCGAGCAATTGCAGAAGGAATGGGGTAAATCCGGCCATCTCTGTTAAAGGGACAACACCGGATAAAAACTGAATCACTACATCCTGCTAAGACTATCATATTGTTCAGAAAAAAATCTTGGTTTAGATAAGTTAAAGTGTAATTGAAAAAGTTTTGCTACTAAACTGACGAAGAAAAATATTTGAATTTAGGATTGACGTTTATACTAGGTTAATTTCATAACTGTGAATAGGGATAAGAAGTTATACAAAAACATATGCTAAAAAAATTTGTGAATATTGCTAGATATTCAACAAAGTTGCTAAAAAAAATGTCATATGCTATATTTAAAAAAATTTTAAAGAATTAAAAAAACGCAAATTTTTGCTTCAAAAGCGATAAATGGCAACGCTAGTTGCAGCCATTCACAACTACAACTGCATGTCTTACGTTCTGTTTAATCGGCTATTTTTAGACGAGATTACGTTACGCTCCCACACACATGTATAGCAGCTGCTTTTCGCCAAAATTCACATGGCAGTTGAACGTATATCGCATTCATCTGACAGCCAATCGTATTTACGTTCACGTGACAGCCAAACGCACGCACATTTACGTGCCAACAACAATGCGCATTCACATAAATGTGAGGTGCCCACTCTAAAGCATGAGATAAGAAAAAAAAAATTAATACTAATTAGGACTGGTGATACTGCAACTGAAACATTATTCTTTTGTCAAAGCACATCATACTGCAACAAAAACAACACTCTTTTGCTAAAACCTATCTATACGACAATTAAAACCCTATTCCTTCTCTAACACAAACCATATGCCAAACTAAAACACTATTCTTTTGCTGAGTCATATCATACTGCAAGAAAAACATTATTTCGTCTCCAAAAGACATCAATTTGAAACGAAATCCTTATTCCTTCGTTCAAAGATATCATACTGCAACAAAAACAATATTTTTTTGCTAAAACGTATCATATTGCAACAAAAACACTGGCCATTCCTTTGCGTAGACATATCACACTGCATTGACAACTATTTTTTGTCGCCAAGACATATCATGCTGTAACGAAATCATAACTGCTTCGCCGAGACAAGTCACACTGCAGCAAGATGGAGCTGTTCTCAAATTACACGATGTTTATTTATCCGATAATTAGCCTCTGCTTTCTAATATGAAGCATTATGATGTTTTGCGAAACCTCTCCCCCTCATGTGAGGCGTCATGTAAAAAATCTATTCCAGCAAATTTAATTATTCGGATTGTTCTCAAAAGCCGATGATTGAAAGCCGCAATTATTTTTTACATAGTAGCAAGTTTGTCATATAGCGATTCTCATAAACACCAACACGACGATTTTGTTTGTTCTGTCCTTCCATGGAGGAGTAATATAATATTTGAACGGCCCTAAACAAGGTAAAATGGTGCTTGTAAAACAGCGCGATTTGTGAAACGTATCCGGCGCCGCCTGCGGTTATTCGGAGGCGGCAGGATTTGATTTACTCTACAATTTGCTGGTTCATATAGCGGTGGGCCTAAACTTTGTTTTCTGTTGGCAAAAAATTTGTAAAAAATGGCTGTATGTGCAGGCTATTGGACCAGTTGCTACAGAGTAGGTAGTGACCTAGAAGTTTATGTTTTCTACAAGTAGGACTACTTCGTACCAGCGCACACGCAAAAGCCTAGAACTTTTTTAGTCCATTAGCGTATATACGGTCAAAGTAGGCCTAGCATATTTGTTGCAAATATAATTTCTAGTTTACTATTGACACTATACTAACTGGCCCAATTCTATAATCATCAATTCTACAATCATTTCTACCAAGCTTCTTACTGACACCGACCAAACCCCAGTTTACGAAAAAATCAACCAGCACATTCTACAATAAACCGAATCTCGCTGCTTCCGAAGAACCACAAACGTTTGGGAATACGTTTTACGAATAGCGCTGTTTTACAAGTAGCACTGTTTCACAAACGGCACAACACAGTGTTTACCCTGTGGTATAACTTATATTGGCGAAGCAATAATGATTTCGTTGCATGTATGAGTTTCGTCGCATGTATGGCTGAGGAAAACCAGATTTGCATTCATGCTTAGTTTTCACAATCTATTGCAATAAGATGTAAGGTGCCTGCTGACTCGAAGACCAAAAATATTACTTCGTGATTTTTCAAAATCACTGTTTGTCTTGACATAGTAGTAAAACAGAGCAATGTCATGGTGGCTGCGCCGGGTTCACAGTCAGTAAATCAAAGCTCAATTGTCTTGTCGTGCCCTATCAAAGGCAACAAAATAACACCTGCTTGATTATTACTTTAGAGCTATACAAAAAACGAAATATTTTACTGCAAAACGAGTTTCTCGGTTATGAAAACAGAAATTTGCGGAAACCTTGCTAAGGAGCACCGCCATTCATTTTTGTTGTCGTGCTCCAACATTACCAAATACATTAAGAAGAAACTGGTAACAATTAGATTAAAACTTTTTTTACTCTATTCTGTCGCCAAGCCATTCGAAGGTTTATCAGTCATAATCAACAGAACAATCGCAATAAAAAAATATTTGCATTCGAGACAATTTAATCCACGGTGGCAAAAGGTATAAATTAACGCTTTCGTGTATTGATCAGTCAGTATGCTACAGGTTGGAAAAAAAATGCAATCAAAAAAACGTTTTTCAGCAGAATATCATTCTGGCAAAAGCACTTGCTTGGCTTCAGTTTTTATTGAATGACTTTCAACTGATAAAAACAGCTTATTTTGAGCTACTGCCACAAAGGATCAATGTATGCTTAACATTACAGCGAAAACAAAAAAGTGTCCAGAAAAAGCACAAATAGCCTTGCATTGCAGATTGAAAACGTAACTGTATCTAATGCGATCTTTTTTTAAAAAAAAATGCTTGTGACGAGATTGTCTTTGCTGCTTTTAACAATGACTTTTAAGGGATCTTACTTTTATGCTATAATAATCACTATTGCCAAAACTAATTCTTTTATTTTTGGGATTTCATAACAATGTTTATTGATTTAAGTTGGATCCGATTCCGCGTCAATATTCTTATTTACTTAACTGATATTTGGTCAAGATTTTAATATGTTGTAGGCTCACTGCAAGGCAGAAAAAAAAACGAAGAAAACCGAAGCATTTGGATAACAACAAAACAGACGACGAGTATGTATGTTATTTTTCACGGCATAAAACTTGATTTTCATTGAATGGGATATTGTAATGGCAGTAGGAAATCATGAAATCGATTAAATTTCATGAAATGTTTTTTTTCACAAGACTAGAAGAACGAAGCAGTCACTAGTGAATGAATTTTATAAGACATCAACGATTTCTTTTTGTGATTATTAATTTCAATCAAATTCTTTTCTTCGTGGCTGTTTAGTTTATAATAAAGTCAAACAGTCACCAATAAAAAAATTCTATTGAACTTGTTTAACCAAAGTTCTGTTGTGATATGATTTTTCGTACTGTATACAACCGAGGTTCTCAAACTGTAGCGCGCTCAAGCGGTTTTAGGTAAACATTGGAAGTAGCAGAGGCGTAAAAAGTGACCCGGAGGGGTGACTATGGATTCTTAACTTTTCCTACATGCGAATTGTTTTCATTTGGTTCAAGCTCAAATTGCACACCATGAACGTCAAACTGGTGGCCCGCGAGCTAAATTCGGCCCGCCATGCCTTGTTTTGCAGCCCTCCACGCAATTTTTGTGATGGAAAAAAAGTATATGAGATAAATCTATTCTATTACAGTAAACCACTAACCTACCGAACCTTTTCGAACATCACGTCTGCGTAATTTTCTGTGCAACGCTCTTTACGAACCTTGCAAACTCGCGCTCAGATATTAAATATCAAACGCATTTTAAGAAAGAAAGATTTTTGCACTTAACAATTTCGTGGCGCAGCAGGTTTTATCAATAGAGAAAATCTTTTGCCGTAACTTTGCACGCCAACTGCAACAAAAAAGCATTCTACTGCTTTACAACTGCGTGATAAGAGAGACAAAGATGGAAACTGGCGAACAACTTACTAGTAAAAAAAATGGAAATTGCTTGGGTTGTACCAGCATTACATGCAACAAAAATAATGAGCAGTTTGACTTAAAATACTGACTTGGAAGTCATGAATGTTTGTATCACACGTTGACAATTTTGTTTTCCTAGCAATTAATTTCGTTTCCAACTGCAAGACAAATATAGCGATTTAAGATTCAAATCGATTTAGGAATCGGATTCAAATGGTTTAAAATTCTCAAATGCCCATTTCTGACTGTGTTGATATTGATTGTATCATTGTTTAAATTTTACAAAATAATCTGGACCGCTTGAAATCTTGGTATGTATATGTGGCTCATAGCTCTGAATGAATTTGATGCACTTGCTATATGCATCATTTATCACAAACCAGTCAACAAAATCAACTGCAAAATACAGAGGAAACTTCTGATAGATATATCGGAAATTTCTAATCAATCGGAATTTTACAACATATATATATCGGACAAAATTCACTTTATATATTACAAAAGCAACTAAAAGCTAAAACGAAAATTTCCCATTTATGCATATATCGCACAAAAACCACCCTAAATTAGACAAAACACAGCAGCGAAATATCAATATATTGGAAATTTTTGATATACATCATTTGAGCAATATAGGAAATCTAGAAGCAATTTCCCGTGATTCGTGATCTCAGTGCAGCAGGAAAAAAAAGGGAAATTACTTGAAGCTTACTAATTTTGATAAATGAAGCCCAACGTGACATCACCATCGAAAAACAGATAAATATGGAGTTTCGATCAGCGTGAGCAATGACATCATGAACAAAATACAAACAAAATACCAAACTACCAAACCACAGCAAGCTTTTGGGAAAAGCAACAAATTCAACCTTAAAAAACTTACAAAACCTTACTTCCAATTTAAAGCAGGTTTTATGAATAGAAATAACTTGAACCAAAAATCTAGTCCTGTGGCATATAACAATTTCTGTAGGCGACGAGAATAAAATTTCAAAAGCACAGATCCAGTGCTTAAGCGGGTGATTTTTAGCAGTTGTCGGCTGGTGTTTATAATAAAACTCATAATGCCTTCGGCATTAAAATGTTGTCATAAGTGCACCAAGATCACGAAATGACGCGAAATTACATCTAGATTTCTAGTATAGCTCATATTTAATATAAAGCGCTATTCTGTCTGTGTGTCTGTTTTAACTCGTCTAAAACTCCAGAGGCGCAAACATCAAACTTTGCACGATTGATCACCACCCCGTGGTGAGTGTCATAAAGGGTTTCGCGACGTCATGGTGACGTCATAATCAAAAATAATTTTAAAAAATGTGCATTACTCGACAGTTTTTGCTCAACCGCTTTTTGCTCAAACGAAAGCCAACTTCCGACTTAACACATTACAAAAACTCTCATTTGTTTGGGGTCTAAAATGACGTCACAATGAACGCTTAATTGCACAGTTTGTTTTTGCTTTTTCTCAAAAAGTAGTGATCGCAGAAAAGCGATTAAACGCTGTTTCAGGAGATATTAATATGGTGCTTTCGATAAAATCAACTTTACAAGAATTAAAGCTTATTTGACAATGCTACGAGCATTCTTTATGTAAGCTCTTAAAGCCGTTTGAGCATTCTTCTCATTTTGGTTGATTGATTTACCCTTTCTCTTCCTTAGGATGAAGATACGGTGCGAACGTCAATTTAATCGAATTAGGTTAACGGAAAAGTAGCAGTCCATTTTGAACCAGTCATGAATGCAAATTTTCTACTAATAGCCCTACCATCAACAAGGGGATTGCCATTAGTGGGTACTCAGAAGTCGCCTCTTGCGACATCGTAAGCAGCTTCACAATTCTAACCCGGTGAAGCACAAATAATCCTTCTTTTTTTGCTTGCACGCTTGAAACTCGCTTTATGATGTCATAATATGTCTGGTATGATTAGCACAAGTCTTTCGCTACCGGAGATCACAACATTAGGATGTTTTCAAAAATTGCACCCTTTTACAAAATCGGTTTACTTAAAAACTGATATGTGACCTCATTTCTCAACTGATTTTCAAATTTTATTCAACAATTTGAAGGTTATTTCAAGGCAATTCTGATAGTGTATAATATGTACTACAGTATTAATATTGGTTTTGTATGCTGAAAAAACTAAACTTTAAAACCTGTGGTGTAACTTATGGAGTAAAAACAGGTAACTTTGATGCATAAAACTTATAATAAGGAACTAACAATTACCGTTCTTTGAAAATTTAGGAAATTTGCTTTCCAGCAATATGTGACTCCAATTACTTAAGGCTAAGGATTAATTTATAACGGCTGATCAAAAATTGGCTGCCATACATAACGTTCCACTTTTAGTTAAACAATTATCCTACTAGACCTAACAAACTTGCAATTGTTGGACAAAGTTAGTTCTTTGGTGTATTTTGACTACTTTTCCTCACAAGCTTGATTCATCGGTATTATCTGTCTACGTTTTTAAAAACATTTATCAAAAAATTTAGTGTTTAAATGTTTATGGAATGTAATACATCGGTTGAAAACATACAAAATTTTGGTGCCGGCACTTCACAAAACTGCAATTTCTAGAAAAACCAAGTCCGATGGTACATTTTGTTTATTTGTTCGTGATAGCATGGATCTTTGGCATTATCCATCAAATTATTCAAAACGATTCCTCGAAAAATGAAGTTTCTACAAAATGTAGCCAGCTCCAAGGAAAGCATTTTGTGGTACCCCAAGAATATAGAAAAAGGGTAAAAATGGTCCTATCGTATTTTTTGCAGCACAATGTAAGTGTCGAGCTACATATGATCTAAATATTGAAGCAATTTCCTTTGCAATTGGGTGAGGTTGGCGCAGCCAACTGACTTGATATTCTTAACCTCGACGTTATTAATGGAGACCCCGCTATCGCTATAACGTAGCTGTTAGTGCTTCATTCGGGTTGGTTTGCTCTTTGCATGGCGGCGTTTATGCCAAGGCCAAGGAACATGCGAGCCGTCAGAAACGTTAGTTCATATTCTGCTTCGTCGTTTGAACTATTTGCTCTGAGTGTGATGCAGGAAGATATACATACACTGCGTGTGCGCTCAGGCTCGGTTTGTGAGTCTTCAGTTAGATTGGGCCACTACGACGAGTAGACTACTTGGCCCCACCACCTGTCTGCCACATGAAAATGGAGGCATCTCGTTAAGTGCCTTGCCCAAGGACACAACAAGCAAGCTTGCTGGTTTGTTCTTAATACTATTCCAATTGTGCTGGGCGCCAAGCAGGAAAGCTGTGAATACCATTTTAAAAGTTTTTTGGAATGACTCAACTTGGGAAATAAACCCCAAGTCTATTGACTGCTAAGCAGACGCTCTAAAGTTATTAATTTGCCTACAGTAACGAAAAAATAGTAAGTAGCGATCCCAATCTTTAAAGGTTTAAAACGGACTGTTAGGTCATAATCTTAAATGACATCACAATGTTTACCACTATATAGTGAAAACAGCAGCAGGCAGCAAAATTATCCACTATCATTTTGATAGCAAACATAAATTGTGTGGTCATAATGTAAAATGACATCACAACGCTTGCCACTATTCAGTGGAAACACCAGCAGGCACCAAAATATCTACTATCATTTTGATAGCAAACATAAATGGTAAAGCCCATTACTGATGTTTGTAATTGCAAGGATAGGTCTATCGGTACAAAACACTAATCTTCATTTAAAAGTAGGGAAGTCTGAGTTAGGGGCGAAGTTAGATGTAATAAAATCCCAAATTGAGGAAAACATCCAAATTAACAATAATATCATCAATTTGTAACACTGGATTAAGAGAAAATATTTTTGTTTGAAAAGAGCGTAATAGGCGTCTATTGCAATAGGTTGTAATACGTAAAGGAAAGACAGGGCCCCTTTTCATACTAAGGCCGAATTAAAGCAAACAGCGCATGCAAAAATCTTAACGTCACTAATATTAATACGAAAGCAGGCCCACCAAATCGTCCAACATGCCTACCACCAAACAGCTCATTTCTTTACGGGTCAAAACTATCACCATTTGGCCGACGCCATCAATTTTGACTATGTTTCACCTCCCCCTCCCATACTCTTTTAAAAAGTACGAATGTTAGTTTGTGACATCGTTCTTTGTTTTTGAATACTTCCAGTCTTCATTAATTAACCAACATGATCACCATTACATGTACAGAAACTATGGCTTATATTTGCTAAAACATGTTGTTGTGGCTCTAACAATTGTTTGTACGGTTAAGCTGGCGCAGCTGCATTAATTGATACGTTTTAAATGGGAGCGGGTGATAGTATGGCCAGGCGGGTTTACATCGCACCATACTTAGGAGAAATATTTTTTCTATTTTGTAAACCTTGCGACTAATTGGCAAAGCAGCATAAGGGCGTAAGGGGCATTAACAATTAATCAATTAGTCGCAAGGTTTACAATTTCCTTAATTTCCTTCTTCGCTTAATAACTTTCAAATCTATAGTTTTTCTATTTTGCTTGATAATAGCTTTATAGAGCTACTGGGATCAAACCTGAAAATTTGGGATTAGCAAGAACTTATTTAACTTCCTAAGCAAGGAAAAACAAATATGAATCATGACTCGTAGCCAGCAGGGACTTGAAAGGTTGAGGCGAAATCAAAATTAACGTTACTGTGTTAAATCGCACCACATGGAAGATATTATTGGTATTTTGTCTTGTAATAACTTTATATAGCTATTGAGATCAAACCAAATATTTGAGGAAAAGCGACGACACTTTAAACTCCCCAGGACACGTCAAGCAGGGAGAAAAGAACACACTACATAATGCGTAGCCAGCGAGGACTTGAGAAAGTTTAAGAGGAAATCAAAAGAAAACAGCGTCACTATGTGAAATCGCACCACAAGAAAGACATTTTTGCCCTTTTTCTTTAGAATAGCTTAATGTCAAAAACGTAGTCTCTACTTCCAAACTAAGGGAAACGCAAGGCTCCCTTGAATTCGTGTCAGCAATGAACAGAGCACATAGACCTAAGGCATAGCCAGGATCTTGAAATGAGATATTCTATTAGCAAAAGGAGCTCAAAAAAAATTGTGAACATCCTATGTGCAGAAAACATATAAACTTTCGGTAACTCTTCATACAAAAACCTGATAAGTAAAGCCGGCTTGGCCGGCTAAACCAACACTCTCAATCCCGACGTTACTGACAGTGGCTCTACGGGTGACACCGTCTTATATATTGTAAAGCAAAGATTTTTTCTTATGCAGATATGCTGCGTGTTAAGGTATTTATGTCTATACTCGACATCATTGTAATAAAATCCCAAGTTTAAGAAAAAATTAACACAAAACCATAACCATAACCACAACAATTTGTAAAACTGAATATAGAGAGAACAATAGCCGCTTTTGTCGCTATGCCGGAAACAAGACCAATAGCGCAGCCAAATTAGCAACTTAATACCACAAATATAAATAGGAAAAGGATAGCACCACATCGAAAAATAGGCTTACCATTAAATAGTTTTTTTCTTTAAATGTGACAGCAACCACAATTTTCCCGTTACAATCAGTTTTGATTATGTACAATCCTTGCTCCTTTACAAATATCAACAATAATTAATTGGTGGCAAGTTATAATTTTAATTATAATTTATTACATATAATTTGTGGCAAGATTCTTTGTGAGCGTTCCCAGTCATGATTAAGAGAATATGATGATCACAATTTCATGTTCAAGAATTGTGAAAGCGCATAAAATTCATTAACTTTTTGCTACTGCTCACACAAGAGCCGATGGGTAAAGCCGGCTTGGCCGGTTGAACCGAAATGCTGAACCCGGATATTACTGATGGAAGGCCTCTGCCGGGCGACGCCGGCTAGTTGCCTTATAAGCTACCGGAATTAAACCTAGACATTTGGGGAAAAGCAAGGATTTTTTAACTTTCCAGGGCACGTCAAGCAGGGAGAAAAGGGCATACTACATAATGCGTAGCCAGCGAGGACTAGGGAAAGTTTAAGAGAGAATCAAAAGAAAACAACGTCACTATGTGAAATTGCACCACACAAAAGACATCTTTGCTGCTTTGCTTTAGAATAGCTTAGTGTAATCCCTACTTCCAAAGTAAGGGAAACGCAAGGCCTCCTTGGGTTCGTTTAAGCAATAAACAGAGCGCATAGACCTTAGGCATAGCGAGGACTTTGAAATTCTACGAGGAAAAGGAGCACAAAATGTCGCGAAAATCTTATCTACTAGAAACACAGAAACTTTTGGTAACTGTTTGCACAAGAGCCTGGTAGGTAAAGCCGGCTTGGCAGGCTAAACCGTCATTCTCAATCTGGACGTTGCTGATGGCGGTCCTGCGGGCGACGCCATCGTATATACCAGGGGTGGGCAAAGTTTTCATTAGAAGAGCCACGTGCAGAAATGTAGAACTGCGGCAGAGCCACAAATTCCGTTTGAAGTGTTAATACAAATGCAACAAACAAAACAAGCTTTACTCAAAACAATTTAATAGAAACAAACGCAACAATACATGATATTACAGTTTTTGTACAATTTTACCAGCATTTGATTAACTGTGTGTTTCCATTCTATTAGCTAGCTTCTGAAAATCTGGGCGATATGATGTCAAGGCGGTGCGAATTAATTCGCTCAAGTGTTCATTTGTTAGGCTTGCACGATATTTTGATCTTACAAATTTTATTACAGAGTATAAAGATTCGCAGCAATATGTTGTGCAAAAACAGAAAGCAGTCGTGCACTGGTCTTTTTAAGTTCTGGATATTTACGCTCCGTAACCTGTTGCCAGAACTCCACTGTAGAGTGGCACTTACTAAAATTTTTTAGAGCCAGATCTTCTTGCAACTCGATCAGTTCTATTTCTGCTGCAGATACGTCCGCAACGAAAGGTTGACGAACTAGACAGCCATCATTGAACTAGACAGCCATCATCGATGTCAAATGGATTTACAAGGGACGTAAAAGCTCCTGCAAATCGTCAAATCTCGTAGAAACTCTTCCAGCAGGCCTTGCAATTTATCTATATATTCTTCCACTTTATGGTCTGTTATTACTACTGTAAATGCATTCACTGTCATTTTGAGGTTGGGAAAATGACGGAAAGTTTTTGACATTATTTCTCTTTGAAAAACTTTAGTTTTATTCTGGAAACTAATGACGGTTTGAGCAAGGTCTGATATAATCCTTTCAGTTCCTTGGAGTGCTAAATTGAGAATTTGTAGATGCTTTGTTATATCAGTGAGAAACATGAGGTCATCTTGTATACATGCATTATTTTTTAGCTAGGAATAAGATTTTCTCTTTTCTTCAAGAAAAAGATTGATAAGCTTCAACAAATCCACAAACCTACTCAGTACATTACTTGTTGACAGCCATCTTACAACGCAGTATAAAGAAACATCACTTGGCGCATCTTCCAACTCCAACTTTTCTGCAAAGTTACGGAATTGCCTGTGATTTTTCCCATTCAGTCGCATAAAATTTGCTATTTCGAGAACAGTTTTTATGACATCTTCATACCGAAAGTGTTTTGCTGCAAAATGTTCACGATGGATGATGCGTTGTATTAGAAGGAACTCTGGAAAGATAGAATCGCAGTTCATAAGTCCAATTAATCCTACACCTTTACCCACCATTGCTGGTGCATTATCAATTGCAACACTGACAAGTTTATTAAGAGGCGCATGAAATCTTGTCAAAGCTTCGGCGAGTGCATTTTTAATGTCAACTCTACGAGTTATTTCTCTTATTGCCACCAAGTCCAACAACTCTTCTTTGGTGGTAAGATCAGATGAAACATACCGCACAAATATCGCTAATTGGGGATTATCTTGTACGTCTGTTGATTCATCAATAGCAATACTAAATGCAAGGGAACTTTTCAAGTCGCTTTGCATTGTAACTGCAATATCTGCCCTTATCTAAGAAATGCGCTTTCGTGTAGTTCGGCGCGAACACGGCATTTGCGCTATTAAGCACTGAAGCTTTTTGTTGTTGGGATCCAACACTGCGACCACATCAGTTATATTTTTCTTCACAAATTCACAGTCAGAATATGGGTGTTTAGCACGAGCAATGCTCCAAGACATAAAAAAAGAAGCTTCAGTCGTCGCATCAGATTCCTTACTGAATACTATCATAAACCGCTGTTGACTTGCTAGCGCAGATTTTAACTCAGTTAACTTGCTTTTTCTTACTTCCGATTTTGGTGAAAACTTGCTTGAAAAGTTTTTGTAATTCGTTTTATGCTGGCGTTTTACATTACTGCCTTTGTTTTAACCGAGCAAGTTATGGCAAATTAGACACCAAGGTTTATTTTCATGAACAGTAAATGCATAATCTTTTTCCCACTCCACATTAAAAGCTCTGCTTTCCTCTTCATATTTTCGTTTCTTTGTATTCGCTGATGTCATTCCACTTTGTTTAGCAGTGTATTTAATATACTTGTGACTTCGACTTCAGTATAGTTAACTGGCTGTTTGAAATAGCACACAACTGTGAAGTAAATCTACAGTACACTTTTGAGTCTGACCTATATTCCTACTTTACACTTATCACTGCAGTGCTTACAATGAACGAATGAATGATTTCCACGCTATAATCCGACTTAGCACCTACTATTCTTAAAAATCTTCTCTTGACCTAATTCCAACTGTGAATAACAGTTTATTAAGAATTAATGGCGTCCTAGCTCGGTGAATACTAAACAAGCTATTACAATCAGATAGCTATGAAACTAACTATTATGAGTAACAATACATATGAATAACAACTGTACACTGTTAAATTATGATATTATTGTTCAAGAGAAGAGCCGCAAACGAATGGTCGGGGAGCCGCACTTTGCCCACCGTTGGTATGTACTATAATGCAAGGATCTTTTTCTTTTACTGATGTGCTGCCTGTTAAGATATTTATGCTCATAATATACGTTATTGTAATGAAATCCCAAGTTTAAGAAAAAATCAGAATAAAGCCATAACCCTAACAATTTGTAAAACTGAATGTAGTGAGAACATTTGTTTGAAAATAACTCGGCCTGTAAGGTATTTACCAGAATATGGCGAATGACTTCGGGGAAGCCGTGGTCGCTTTTGTCGCTATGCTGGAAACAAGATCAATTACGCAGCAAAAGAATTCAATATCACAAATACATGTACAAGTAGGAAAGGGCTGCATCACATCGCAAAATAGACTTACCACTAGACAGTTTACTTCTGTAATTGTGAAAGCAACCACCATTTTGCCGCTACGATCATTTTTGACTGTGTTTCAATTCCTTCTCCCTCACAAATATTAATGGTAATTTGTGGCAAGATTCTTTCTTTGTGAGCATTGCTAGTCTTTATTAAGAGAATATTATGATCACAATTTAGTGAGTAGAAACTGTGGAAGTGCATTCATTAAACTGCTCACAATGAATGAAGCCGTTTGAACCCTAATACCCCGACGTTACTGATGGAGGGCTCCTGCCGGGCGACTCTGGCGAAGCCGGCTAGTGATGTATATCAGAAATATCCGATATTTTTTGCAGCTGTTTTTTGTCTCATTTAAGGTGAATCTTGTTCGATATGCAGTATATGTCAAAAATTGCCTCTTTATTTGCAGCTGATTTTATTTATTGTTTTTCGATGAATACGCGAAAAAGCACCAAACACAATAAATATTTTTTTCCAAACGGCGCCCAATATTCTTTGTGGAATGATTTGTCTTTAAAAAGAAAAAAAGTTTTCGTTGCAATATGATATGTCCATGAAAAAGACAATTAAAATTAGGAAAACAGTAATCAAACCGTAGCAGGATAGTCTATCCAAGCGACTTTACTCCATATCAGTAAATGCTGAAAAAGAAAAACGTTTTCCTTGCAGCATAATTTGTTTCCAGAAAAGAAAAGTGCTATTCTTGCAATAAAATATGTCCTAATCCTGGCAAAATTTTACTTTACCACATACTTTAAAATTGCTATCCCAAAGAATAGTACAAGATTCACACTAAACAACAATTGTTGCTGACCTATTGTATTTAGCCTACTAAACTGTTTCTTAACTGGGACAGTACCAATAAAAAAGAAAAGGGAAATCCCCACAGGTTTTTCAACTTAACAATTCAAACAATTACGGTTATCTACCGGTATTTTTTCAGCACGAAAATAGAAAAGCATGTAAAAATTTTTTTCGGTTATGACATCCTGGTTGCTGGCTGCCAATTATAATTTTTCTAGCCGGCTCTGCCGACGTCGCCTGGCAAGACTGCCAGTTGGTTAGTTATGTCGAGTTTGAAATAACGGTTCGCCACATGATCATTTCTGAAAGCGGTAACGAAATGTTTTGTACAATTGGGGGTATTGCCTCCATGCCCCGAATCCAGATAATTGCACTTTGAATTTAAAATGGACTTGCTCTTAACTACTATGATTTTAGAAATTCTTTGCGCTCCTTCCTATAAGTTTGTGGATGAGCAACGTAATGAGTTTTGTTTTACAGTCACACAAATAAGTTACAAGTTTGAAGCTCGTGAGCCTTGCAGTTTTGGAGGAATTAAAGTGCTCACCTACAGAAGTACAGACAGAATCGCGCTTTGTAAATCCGCACTAACCTTCATACCTATTTACAAAAAAGTTATTTCCATTTGTACAACCCAACAATAAAGTCCATGAACGAGCAAAATTAATTTTATATGAATAATAATTAATCAACAAAATAGAAACAACTTGAAACAACGAGGAAACGATTGGGGTCTTTTGACTACTTTCAGTAAAAAAACCAGAGCCAGTATACTACTGTACATATTTTAAATAGGACGTTTCGCTAAACGCTGCTAGCATTGTCAAAAAAATAATAAGTATAGCATTTTTTTGTTTTGCTGGTATTTTTGTAGCCGTTTAGTCGTGCTTTTGAAATACCAGTCCGTATAGGTTTATTTCGATTTTTAGCGCTTGAAATCATAAAAAGTTTTGGAACCACTCATTTAGGATACACCTCTTGCCATCTTGATCGTTAAAAACATAACTTCAGCTTTTTGTGTCGTGACAATGGCAAGATAATCAACTATATCAGTGACCAAGTCTTCTAGTAGATATGTAACTTGCTCTATCTTGGCTCTAAATTATAAACAATGAAAAATCTCTGCGTGAAACTTTCCCGAGTACTTGCTGGTCTTGTTGTTGTGATTACTCCTCTTCCTCGAGATGGAGGTAGGGCACGAACAGCAATTCCAGTTCATGCCGTCAACCTAATTGAAATTAGGCTAGGGGAATGATGGCAGCCCATTTCGAACCAGTCATGAGTGACTGGTAGCCCCCACCACCAACAAGGCGAACTACCACTGGTGGGTACCCAAGTGTCGCCTCTTACGACATGCTGGGTTAGCAACTTCACAATTGTAATCCGGTGAAGTAAGGGTAGGCCACCTGTCTGCCACATGTAGGTGGAGGCGTCCCGTTAAGTGCCTTGCCCAAGGACACAACAAGCAAGCTTGCCGGCTTCACACTATCCTTTTTTTACGCTGAGCGCCAAGCAGGAAAGCTGTGAATACCGTTTTTTAAAAGTCTTTGGGTATGACTCGACTTAGGGAATGAACCCCCGGTCTATCGACTGCGAAGCAGACGCTCTAACCATTACACCATCAAGCCGGTACTTGCTGATCTTCGTTGACAAGTTTTACTTCAACGCCTTAACATGGTCTGCATTAGCCGGCCATTAGTCAAAGACCACTACAAAACGATACCTCTATGCCAAGCGGTACCAACTATAAAGGCATTAAGAACAACCAAAAATTTTGAGTATTTTTTCCAGAAGATCAAACGATTCGTCGCCTATTCTATTGGAAACCGAAACAGACAATGACATTGCAGGTGTTGCCGTCACAAAAGATGATAAGAGCACTGATAAAGCAGAAAAATTCGATACATCCGAAGCAGATCAAAAGCAAGCAAAACAGTAAGAGATACTTTGAATACTAATAGGCTAAAAAGTGGGATTAAAGTCGAATTGAATAAACAGAAGACTGAATATATCTCCTCTTAAAGCTCTAAATTCTTGTAACTTTAGCACCAGTCAGGACCGTGGGGAACAAGAGGCATGCTTTAACTCTTTAATGCTCTTTGAAAACCAGTTTTTCTGACCAACTTTTTGAGGCACTTTTGAAATTCGAAATATCTGTTATATCTTATTCAAAATACTAATTATTATCCAGTTTTTCCCGAACCAAGATGCTAGCTCCGCCTCTGACACTGGGTTGCCCAACTCTCAAACAAGCCTAAACATGAGGAATGGTATGGAAAACTGTTTATGTTTCCAGTAGTCGGAAAGTAAAAAAATAGAACTCATATCCTGTGTTCAAAATAATTCCAGTTTGCGGCCTAACTTTTAAATTGATTCCAGCAGTTTGTCGCTGGAGACTCAGCTTTATCGACTGTGACTCGACGGAGTTACTCGAGCCATAGTCGTGCTGTTAGGTGAACTAGGAGGTTTTCATGTTTGAAGTCGGATAGTTCAATGAAGACCCGTTTTCGTTTACTTCAGTTACGAGCGTATTTTGAAGCAAGCTTTGTTTGTTTTTTGATGACAAAATAAGCATTTGCAGTGCTTTCGCGAGCGAACGCCTGTTTCGACGCATCAAAAGCAAGCAACTAATGCTTTTGATTACGCAAAGAGCTTGTGCTTTTCGGAAAAGTTCTTAGTAATGGCTTTAATACATGCAGTCTCATTAGGTCAATGGTGTTTGCCGATGATTTAAAACTGCACAGAAGTTAATCGAAATTCCATTCAAGCTAATTGCTTTTTGCTTAAGTTTAATTAAATTGCTCTGTTTACTGACTTGAGTTGAGAGAGGCCATTACATAAATCGACATTAATTCATTTTAACATATCGCGATATCTTACCCGCGCGCAACAGAAAGTGGAAAACCTTTCAAACTTATCAGCGCTCACGCAAAAGTTAATTGAACCTTGGCTCTTTTTTGAAAAAGTTTGACAAATCGAGTTAAAGTGCGTCTGAAATCTTGCTCTTAAAACTCAAGTGCATGTCTCCTTATCGTAAAGAACCACGGTAACTTGCAAAAGGAAGTATTGAAATGGTATTTCTTAAAGCAAAGAGAAAAAATGAATATACCCCATAACGAGTTAATGACAGAGTCAAAAATCCATTTCAAGAAATCGATTTCCCAAGTACACGTCCAAAATGTTGCTTCCTAAGTAAATGTCTCAAATTTTGCCGGTGTGTAACTTTAATTATGTTATTTGCTCAAATTAACCTGTTTTCACTTCTTTCCTACTCTGTTGCAACTTTCGTTAGATCTTTCGTAGAAAGTCTCCCGCCATTAATGCAAAAATGTGAGATATGAGAAAAACACCCCCGCCACGATTTGAGAAAAGCACCCACGCAATGTGCATTCCAACCCTAACTCTAACCCACATAGGTAGATCACATCGCATTACTAATTTTTTATTTTGAGCGGTGGCGGGGATTTTCAACAAAAGATCGCTTTCGTTTTGCTTTCACGTGACTCCACTTGACTTAATTTACTTGTTGTTCATAAACAGAAGCAAGAGAGAATGTGCTGTTTTTTGGTTTCCACACTGACAAATTGTTTTGATCACTACCGAAACTGCATGAACTGAAAGCTGACTTGTAGCTCAAAAGCAAAAGTGATTTTTAAAACTGTACGAACCTCACGACCGATTACTGAGGCAATCTTCGGGAAATTATTTCGTAATTTTTTTCTTATAGTTTTTATAACTTTTTTTTCTCTAAGCCAGTGTTTCTCAAACGGTGTGCCCAGGCACACTAGTGTGCCCCAAGAGATGCTCAGGTGTGCCCCATGAAATTCTGAGTAGATATCCTTATCACTATATCCTCAAGACTTATTAAACAAACAGTGATGAGAGTTATCTTGTTTTGTTTTGTGCAATGCAATTGTTGTGTCATTGTAGCGGATAGGTTTAAATTGGTTGAATTAATGGTTTACCGCAGGCCTGGACAATGTAGGCTACAATGGCATTGTTAAAACTGAAAGCTCATTATTGCTTCATTGTTCAATTGTCTTATCAATGAATCGCTTTATAAATCTAGTCATTTTCAGACTTGAGGACGTTGAGGTGCAGCTAGGCTAAAGAAAGCAGCACTGAATCGAGTCACTGTTACTAGAAAAATCAGGAAAGAGATATTTTCAGTCTTGTCAGTTTAGTTAGGAAAGTAGTTTGGAGGAGATAGGACAAAAATTATTGCACAAAATACATCTAACTTTTATCCAGCCTAATTTTGCTAAAATTAGGCTGGATAAAAAACCTTTAGTAGTGTAAAAAAGTTGGGGTTGATTTTTGCTAAAATTCTTGTGCTTCTTTAAAATTTATCCTAAAATGCCCAAAAGAAAATGCAATTTCAGTGGTAAAAAGTGCTTGATAAACAGGTGCATAAATAATGCATTGTTTTGTGTTTCAGATGTATATTTAAACTTTTTCCTCTTAAATTCAAATAAATATTTATTAATCCACCAATACAAATGGATAAATTTCTACAACAAAAACGTGAACATGATGATTCCGGCAGTAATAAACACAACGAAAATAGTTCAAAAAAGAGAATTAAAGCCCGGTCTATTCGTAAATACAATGAAAGTTATTTAGCATTTGGTTTTCATTGGACTGGAAATATTGATGAACCTTTGCCGCTATGTGTACTTTGTTGATATAAAATGGCAAATGGTTCCGAGTAAATTGACTAAACATTTCAAAACTAAGCACTCTTATTTGCAAGGTAAATTCATCAATTATTTCAAAAGATTGCTAGAACAACAGGAAAAAGCAGGAAACTTTTTCAAAAGCAGAGTGACTATTTCTGAAAAGGCTCAGATCGCGTCTTACGAAGTTTCTGAGTTGATAGTACAAAATATGAAAGCTCACACTATAGGAGAGTCACTCATTATGCTTTCGTGTAAGAAGATTGTAAAAAGAATGTTGGGAAATGAAGCAGCAAAAGAAATAAGCAAGGTTCCTCTTTCCAATGACACTGTTCACAGACGTATTCTAGAAATGTCAACAAACATCGAAAAAACTGTTTGTAGTAAAAAACTTCAGTTTTCAGATTTTGCATTATAAGTAGATGAGTCAACAGACAATGCTAACAAAGCGCAGTTATTAGCATTTATTCGTTTCATTGATGAAGATCAAATTGTTAATCAATTGTTTTTGCAAAGAATTGAGTACAGCTACAAAGGGTCAAGACGTTTTTAATATTTTAAATGATTACTTGTCCAAATGGCAAATATCCTGGACATCATGTGTCGGTATTTGCACAGATGGAGCTCCATCAATGGTAGGCTGCATGAAGGGCCTTACATCCTTTGTAAAAAAACAAAATAAAAATGTTGTTGTAACTCGCTGCTTTCTTCATAGAGAAGCACTGATGGCTAAAACATTAGGAGATAACCTAAGAGAAGTGTTGAATCAAGCTGTTGGGCTTGTAAATTACATTAAAACAAGACCAGTAAAGTCCCGTTTATTTGAGCAGTTATGTAGCAGTATGGACTCACAACATACGCGTCTGCTTCTCCACACTGAGGTCAGGTTACCTTCTAAAGGGAAAGTACTAAATCGTGTATATGAGCTTCGACAAGAGCTACTTAAGTTTTTTGAAGAAATTAAGCAAAACAACTTTTGTGAGTTCCTTCGATGTGAATCTTGGCTCAGCAAATAGGCATATTTGGCTGATATATTTCAGCACCTCAATATTTTGAATGTTGCCATGCAAGGAAGTGAAGAAAATATTTTGACATCTACTGATAAAATGAAAGCTTTTCAAAAAAACTACTTATCTGGAAGAGAAAAGCTTCCGAAGGTGATTTGGAAATGTTTACTTTGGTAAGTGAAGCTTCCGCAAATGATACTTTGCCCATGATAATTGAGCATTTAACAAATTTGGAAGCTAACTTAAAATATTATTTTCCATCACTTAACCCTGAAGAATACGATTGGATTCGAAACCTATTCATAGAAATTTCAGATGATGCTCGAGTTAGTTTAACGCTAACAGAAGAAGAAGAATTAGCATGCATATCCACCGATGGTAGCTTAAAGATTCAATATAAGGAGTTAAGCCTTGAAAAATTCTGGATTTTAATAAGAGAAGAGTACCAGGCAATAGCCAAAAAAGCTTTAGCTATTTTACTGCAATTTTCAACATCATATCTTTGTGAATTACGATTTTCTACTCTGGCCAATATCAAGTGCAAAAAAAGGACAAATCTGCAATCCATTGACGAAGAAATGAGAGTTTGTTTATCCTACATACGTCCCAACATTGAAGAAATTGCTAAAACACATCAGGCTCATACTTCTCATCAGCACGAATAGATAATATCTAAACTAAAGGAACATATAAATCTCTTTGTTTTAGTTGTTTTTTTTCTGTATTTTTACATTTTGCAATACATTTTGTAAAATTTTTTGTGTAGTGTGCCCACAACTTTTTAAAAAACTTCAAGTGTGCCCCGACTACAAAAAGTTTGAGAAACACTGCTCTAAGCTATAAATGTATAGTAGTGGCCTATGAATAACATCAAACTGAAATTGTACATGTAGTTTGTTAAAATAGTTTGGATTGAGTCAAAATTGCACGATTTGTTCAGTTTTGAATTTGTTGAGAAACCAGTTTCTATTTTCAGTTTACATTGAAAAATAAAACAACTCAAAATAGCTTTTCAATTTCCAAACAACAAGGAAAAAGTTTATTAAGCAAAACAAAAACATTAAATTATATCGCCAGAGCATTTTCTCCGCATGAGGGATAGGTCTACTAAAGCAAAAATTTTTTTACAATTTTAACTCAAACTGGCAAAAATAAATATGAAAAACAGTATGCTTATGCTAAATACAATAAGTCACGGAGACATTAAAAGGTAGTGATGGGCCGTAATGTATCACTGAGTAATTTTCCTGCTCTTTAAATATACGCTGTGCTTTCTTACTATCTATAAATATACGCTACTAGTAATACTGTACTAAGTTTTGTTTAGTCGGTACTTTCCCAACTAAGAATTGGGAAAAACCAAAATAACAAAAATAATGATAAAACCAAATTAACGAAAACAAAATGGAATTATGATTTGTTTACGCTGTTTTGGAATAGTTTCTTGTACGCCTCGTGTACAAAATGGGACTACTTACAAAATATATATATATACCAAAATAACGTAAATAAAGAAGTATTTAGTCCTGCTTTGCTATTTTGTTTGCGTTATTTTGGCATCAAAAACGTCGTAAAAAATTTCCCCTTTTTCAGAAACGGAGTTTTGTTTTGAGATTGCTTTGAGTTTCCGAAAAAAAAAGAATTTAAAATGGCTAATAAAGTTTAAGCAACAAATACTGGTACATGGCAGCTTGCAGCTTTGCTAAAATAGCACACAATCTCACGAGTTTGAAACTGCATCAAAGCAACTAGTAGTTTAAAAAATGGCTCAACTCTCTACTAACAACTCGGGTCGAAGCTCTCAGATTACTCAACTTAACTTGAGTCACGTTCTCAAAATAACTCAAATTTACTCAAAGTCGAATGCAGTGACTTCAGAGCAACGAGGCTCAATGTTTTTGCAGTCAGAGGTACAGGAGTTTAGCGCTTAGAACGGTTCGTTGCATACGGCACGGACGAGCGAAGCTATTGTTTACTTCCAAGCCCATACTTTGGTTTCAAGCTGCGGCTTTCGCCAGCTGTTTTTGTGACATCTGCTGGTAGTTGCTGACTCTTAAGATTGTCAGGCTGCTTTGCAATCTCTTTAACTTTTAGTTCCTCTTACTTTTGATGAGTTGAATATATTTTCAGTATTTTCCCTCCCTACACTCTCACCTACAGTATTCGGGAAGTTTTTGCATTGCAACAGGTTCTAAAAATTTACATCTGTTCTTTCTTTCGGTAATGACTTCAATATGACTTTACCCTACTTGTGTACTTTGGTTTTAGTTCTCGTTTGTAAAGTGACTTATAGATATTAATGACCCGAAACTCATTTTCTCCTTTATGTAGATTCCGGTGGCGACACATTATGCTATATTGGTTGTTGTCACATTCTTCTTCGGTTATTTTCGAACTAATAGCAACTGCGATTGTTTTTGCAACATTTCGAATAAAGATTGTATTTCAGGAACCTCAAGCCTAGTTCAGGGTTTCACTGGTTTGATGACGACGTATCCTCCTGTGATTCGCAGCTTACTGACAGTGACATCATAATTGACGAGGTGGATCTTTATGAAGAGGAGCTGTATGCATCGTATCGGTAAAAAGTAAAACACTTTAACAGACTCCGCAAACTGTTAATCACAGACGTAGGAGTGGTTGTAAAAGAAAAATCCAGGCTATCTCAATCAAATCAACTTTCTCTAGCTGTTTCCTGTTTTCCTTGAACACCAAAGCGAAAACACTAATAAATTTCTGCTCGCAAATTACCTGATACTTGGGAAAGAAACCTGACTGTAACCACACCAGACATATTTGGAAAGGAAAAACAAATTTAGTGGTTTAAGAATATCTGAAGATTACATGCAATCATAGCCTATTTGTAAATTTCCCTGGTGCCAGCGCTTAGCAGGCTGCTTAATTTACGGACTTGAGAGTAAGTTGCGGACATAACCAAAAACTCCGTTATAATACGAGTATATGCCTATACCCTAAGGTGTAGGATTGAGCTGATTCCGTTATTAAAATTGCACCATTTTTGTCGCTTTTGTAAATAATAAATATCAAACACAATATTGCATGATCTGTATTTTTACGATCGTACATAAGTAGAAATGAATCCAAAGTTATTCTTATGGCGTGCGAGAAATTTCAAAGTGGTGGCTCAATGGTAGGCTGAGAAACTTCAATGGAGCTAATGCTTAGCCTTGTAAGTCATTTAAAGAATTGGAGAGAGGGGAACAAAACTGACCAGTCTACGTAGCCACATAAATGCGTGTATATCCAATAGATTGGGAAAATGTGTACGCTGTAGTCCAATCTTCTGATTAGCAGCATTGGCATCATTAGGCCTATCTTGTCTAGTGTGCAACAAAATACCTTATTTCAAGATTTCCTCGTTCCTCTTTCTATTTCTGATGCCAGGAGCGTTCAACAAAATCTTCTAAGTAAAAGCATATGTACATGGTAGATGCGTGAAAATCAAGAGGGTGACTTCAACTCTGGCAAAAAGTTTTGTTTGTAAACTATGTGTTGATACAAACGAAAGGAATTGTGGAACCAGGTAAAGAAATATTTTTCGACCAGGTTGACTTTGTGAAGAGCTTTTGTTGTTTGGGGACAGGTTGAACGCCAGTGGTGGAAGTGAAGCAGCGGTAACAGCAAGGACGAGAATTGGATGGATAAAATTTAGAGAATGTGGGGAGATACTTTATGGGAGAAAGTTTTCGTTGAAAATGAAAGGAAGGATTTATAAGAGTGGTGTAAGATCGACAATGCTTTGTGGGAGTGAGACTTGGTGTGTAAGGGAGAATGAGATGGCAATTTTGAGAAGAACTAAAAAAGCCATGATGAGAGCAATGTGCGGAGTTAGGATGATTGAGAAAAGAAGGAGCCAAGAACTTATGAGTTTGCTGGGTTTAAAGGATACTTTGGATGGACTAGCCAGGGCGAGTGGAGTGCGATGGTATGGGCATGTTTTGGGAAGGGATAATGATGATGTTTTAAGAAGAGCGTTGGATTTTGAAGTAGCAGAAAGATGAGGGCGTGGGCGACCGCACATGACGTGGAAGAGGCAAGTGGATTAGCAAACCAAACAGATTGGACTGAAAAGGGAGGATGCTATTGACAGAGTAAAGTGGCGTAATGGTGTTTACGAACTATCGAGAAGCACGAGGTGATTCCGGCCACCTGCGTTAAAGCAGACAAAACCGAATTTAAAAAACTGGATCTCTTTCTCTCTATTAATGAGTAAAACTGTCTTTAGAATGTGCTTGGAAAGCATATTTTAGCGAATATAATGTCATGCATAGGCGTTTTAAAACTACATTAATAATTCGCGGATTTTCGGGATTCGCGGGAGGGGAAGGAACGTAACCCCGCGAATAGCGGAAGGACGCTATTCTGTGCATAGCAACTTATACGCTGGCGTAGCCTATATATAGCAATAATACTATAAGTTGTACAATGCTTTTAATATTTCAATAGGCTGCATACAATTAATACGAGTATTAAAGCAACTGACTTATTTGAATTAATCAACCGGTACGCTTATCTCAATCTAAGTTATTTTGATGCTAATACACACGCTTTTGTGTAGTTATTATGTTGACGGACTTCACGTATTCCGTCTTCTTAGTAAGTAGTACTTAAACTTCTTGATCCCATGTACCGGTTGCAAAACATGTACCAAATCCCATGTACCGGCTGCGGCTTTTTTTCTTAAAAGACGTTCAAACTATTTTCTTAAAAGGCTATGCCACAAAATATGCAGTTGAACATTACGCTGACATTTTATCCTTTGCTTCATTTCGTGTCACAAAATGCAAAAACTAACCAGAAAACTAAAGCATGATGAAATAAGAACAATCAATTGTGTTAGCCTGTGACATTAAAAGCACAGTTTCATTGATTTAATTAACATACATAATATCAATATTTTTTTAATTCAACTAATTTATTTTTTTATGGTTTAATTGTTGATTATATATATCAGTTTTCGCGGTTTAAATTTCCGATTCGGCAGTCGCTCTGTAAATATCCGCAATTCGAATTTAGTAAAAACAAACACAGTAGCAACAACAGAAAATCGTTATCTACTTCATTGAGTCTTAAGCAGCGTAAAAATTTCGATAGCCTACAGTGGTGAGCTCTTTTGCGATAAAAAAATACTTTTAATTTTTCGGACCTTGGCACAAGCCACATCATTTCGCTGACGTAAAATTTCAGTTCGCAGGCGTAGATAGCACCCTCCTGTGGTAGATCACCAAGAAGCTGTAGAATTTGCATCGCGATTTGTAGTTGTAGCAAACTGTCGCGGCTTTATACTTTTTGCCCGTGTTCATTTTATTGGTTGTTGGTCATATCTTATGCTCTAATAATTGCCTATTGCCTAAGTCAAGGGCGAAACTCCCGTGCAATATTCAACTTCAAAGACTAAACCCTTGTTTTGTATGAGTGGGCTAACGGAAGGAGAACTTTTTTTTGATGGGCCAATTTTATGAAAGTAACATTTTTTCCATTTTTGTCCAAAAGCAAACTCGAAAATCTTTTTTAAAGATCGAGGTTTTGAAAATGATGATTTTGTGATGTTTTTCATACGAAAAATTTTCTCATCAAATTTTTAAAATTTATTGTGGAGCTGACAATAATCAGGCGGGCTTCAGCATGCTGCTCGGATTTCTCGACAGGCTATTACTTTGGATGATTCGGCAACCTGGTCGAGTAGGTTGGAGTGCGATTTATGGCGACAATGATTGTGAGTTCGAGCCTCACGATGTTGTCCTTGATAATTCCTTTGCTGTTTTCGCTGGTTATGGTAGAAATGTACTTTGCCAGCAGTACTTGTTACTCCAAAACAGATGTGGATACGATGTTTTGCGAAATGGAAATCAACTCCAGGGTTCCTGTGATTTCAGGATAAAAATACGCATTTATGACGAAAAAAATTTTCTTTTGTAAGAAAATTTTTATTAAAATTGTTGTACAATTTCCATGGCATTAGTGTTAGAAACTATTGCCAAAACTGTGATGACCAAAAGCGCTTAATTTGTAATTATTTTTACGTAACAACATTAATTACATAAAATTTAATAATTTCATTTTAAAAAATGGCCTAAATTTCCAATAAAGTTGCAAAACGATATTACGAAAATTTTCATTACAAAATCCCCCTTTTTTTTACATCGTAACTATAATTTTGGAAAGTAGTCAAGGCCGAGACTAATTTCGATTGGTCTCATTTTTCCCGAAATTTTGAATATTTGTCAGAAAAAGTTTAACCAAAATTTAAATATTTTAATTTCTGTATGTTGCACGAAATATTTTATACCACGTGCATAATTCCATGCATTTAATATCTTAATTTCTGTTTTAAAGAAGTTTGCATCCTGTATGTTGCACGAAACACCTTCAATTGCAATTTATAAATTGATTAGGGTTAGTTAATGAATTTGGTAGTCTGAGAAAAATCGTGAAAAAAGTCGGTCTATCCTCAACTGCGATTGCGGCAAAGAAAAAAATTGTTTATTTTATTTAAAAAGAACTTGATGCAAGAGAATGAATACACCAACTTGTGGGTTTCACTGGTTCCCTTCCCTTTGTTTACATGCAAGCCAGTGTTCGCAAATGGCTCGTGGGAGCGAAAGAGTTAAGGCTACGTCTATGAATATGTCCCCCATTTGGAAGAAGTAGTCGGTTTTTCAAAAATATGGTATGAAATTTCAAACAGAGTTGCTTTACATCAGGCATGTGCAATCTTTCTCACTGGCTGGTCAAAATTGAAATTAAAAATGTTAACGCGAGCGCCATCAATTATAATTTAGTACCAATTTCTAAAAAAACGAGTTATTTGTTCAAGTAACAGATATATATATATTGTAATTCACAGGCATATTCAAATAGAATCACTTGTGATGAGTTAAAATAATTTTAAAACAAATGACGTCCCAATAAGACGAAAGTGATTGTAATATTATACGTAAATGATATGCGACAGATATTGTAATTTATGTTTCTGATGACACTGCACTATTCACAAAATTTTTTCTTTGTTAAACATTTTGGGCGTAATATCATTAGCCCTTCTCACAATCTATATACGCATATCTTACATTATCAAACTTTTAGTACTAGAAAATACAAAAATATAACAATAGAAATAGCAAAAATACCCACAGCCTCAGAAATTAGGCTAGCATAGTTTTTGTAATGGGAAACTACTGTGGCTATTGATATTGTTAGAGTTTCCGTTTTGTCAAATTGCTGGATTTCATGAACCATTGATAAGTAAACTAATGTAAGTTTCTTCACATACAGAACGTAAAGAGAGAGCAGTGTACCGTCAAAACATTTCATCAGCAAAATTTTAAATAAAATAGTCAAGGCTAAGCTCTTCTTAGCTGCAATAAAGACAAAAGATAATTAAATTCACCTGTGATATATCTTTGAAAAAAGCTGTTGTGCCAAATGTTTTCTGTGACGCTCTTATCAGTGGTAGTAACGGGTCAAATGGGAAGAGTTAGAAAAGTATGTGATTTCCTTATGGGAGTCTGGTCCAGAAAGTACGGGGTATGGCCTTGTCTTTAATCAAGGGTCGCCTCCTCAATGCAAGAGTAGGAACGGTCCATGCAAGTAATCGTTTTAACCTATTAAAGTGCCAATGATATTTCTCTCTTTTTCTGTCATTTTACTAATCAATTTATTTTTATGAATGTTTTTTGTATACCAAAATTACTCTTTATTTGCTTGTCGCTATGAAGTATACTTTTTGAGGTATTATCAACACAACTTTTCCAGGAGAGAGGACTTTACTTCTTGGCCTCCGGCAGTCTACACAGTGGTCAGAGAAAGAGTTTTCCCGTAGGGGAGCAATTGACAGATAGGCTAATAACATGTTCGAAACGCGGGTGCAAAAATGGTTGGAAGTAATCTAACAACAACGGAGCATTAAACAGGAGATGAAGTTTTGATCATCTGCTTTAAAGCTTGTGATAAATCATTTGAAACCAATGATAATTGCACACTAATAAATGCACCTTATCACGTCACACAAGCTTTTTTGATGCAAAAGAAATGATACTATTGAGCATTAACAGATGCATTTTGAGGGTAATAATAACCACACTACGCCATGTAACAATAATAAACTAATAATTATTTGAATACTTAAATAGGAAGAAAAAAAGATAAGAGATTCAAATTCAGTAGTCTTTGAGTATTTATCTACATCATGGTGATCCAAGTTTGAGACGATCAAGGGCTAAAGCTCGCATGTCACAAGCATAAATTAAGTGTAGCACCTATTCACCATCGAAGAGAGAGCCGTACAAACATACAGAAAGGGAAAGTCTTTCCACAAAGTTTTGATATTTTACAGTGGAAAATTTTACAAAACCCTTGACATTTTATAATCATCGTTTTTTTGATGTTTCGGAAAAAATTTCTCATTTTAAGTTTCACGAAACGTTTATGACTACAGCTTAGAAGTCATGTAACACAAATAAATTAATTTCGTTTTTGTACGATAACAATGCCAAAGAAATTCAATAAAATCGAAGGTTTGAGAAAAAGATGAAAAGAAAAAATATCCTGAGTACAATGGCGCCTAGGCGCGAAAAAATTTTTCTGCCATCACTTGAAAGCAGCTTGATACATGCATAGGATCCAAAAATAGCATTTGTTGTTTGGATCACTGTGATGTAAATACAAAATTAATTACTTGATGTTAAGACAACTTATAAGCTAACTACAATCAGTTGAATAAAATATCACTTCCACGACCGGTTCAGAATTTTAATAGGAACAAAACCGGTGGTGAAAGTGATATTTTAATCAACCGATTGTAGTTAGCCTATAAGTTGCCTTAACATATAGTAATTAATTTAATATCTAAATAGGCTAACACCAGCTCCTGTAATTCGAATTGTGATGTAAATAGTCGATTTATTGAGTTATAAAGATAATCTACGGGCAAAACTCAATAAAACAACTCAACAAATCAACAACTCAATAAATCGATGTATGACACGGTTATGGTAATCACGTGCTATATTCATAGAGGTAAGGGTTTTAAATAGATCTCGCTTACAATAAACTCTTGGAGTGGTATACTGCATAATGTAAATAGTGTCTCTATCTCAAGCTCTGAAAGCAATCGCAAAATTTTAAAAGGATATTTTCCCAAAAAAATCCCCATAGTGCAGTGTGTTGCTAGCATGGGAAAACACCTTTTTGAAGCTATATAATTGTGATGGAACACAAATGGCAGCACAGAGGAATCTACTCAACTAAAGCTTGTTCAAGCAGTTTATGCCAATAAATGTATATCAGAAATGCTAAAGGCTAACAGATGGCCTAAATTTGCTCATTTAAAAGACGTTGAAAATGATGGAAAGAGACTAGTAAACGCCAAAGACCCGCCAGGGCAAAGAAGCGTTTACATACCACCAGGTAAGAATATTTTGCGATGGTTTGATCTCATACAGGTAGCAAAACTCGAACTCTTTTGAACGAAACAATCGATTTTTGTCCTTCTTGAAATCAAGTGTATATACTACCCAAACTAGACCTTGAGATGCGGATAAGGCACAGGGGTTTGAGGCCTCGTACAATAAGAACGGAAAACATAGGGCCAACAGAGAAGTAGAGAACATATTCCATCAAATTTCTTTGATTCGGTTTGCTGTATTAAGTTATTTTTAAATAAACTTAAATTTTTTGTGCTACCATCGGCACGACTGTAGACTTTTATTTTTACAAATATTTTCTTTAAAGTGCTAATTTCATTAACTGAACCTTATTTTTTAACAAAGAAATTGATTAAAGTTGAAATGAAGGATATTGTACGCAAAAAATATAAAAACCCCCTGTGATATCATGATTTTATCATATATCATATCGTAATTTTATCATTATAATTATGGTGAATTTTACTGTTGTTGTTTAACCGACCCCTTCCGAGGGATGGGGGCATGGCAGAAGACCATGGAGCCCCAGAAGCCGGGCAATTCCCCAGGGTCTGGACCAGAGGTCGTACAGAAACAGAGAGTCGCCAAAGAGCGAGCGGCGCAAACAACCCGTAGCTGGACAGTGCAGAATGAGATGAGAGGTGTCCTGGGATTAGTGTCCATAAGCGCTGCAGGAAGGATTCTCGGTTCTACCAATCCTAAAGAGATAAGAACTTAACAGTAGGCTGTGTCCGCTACAGCGTAGACAAGAGAGGACACACCGAGTATGACGAGGGAGCACAAATTCCTCGGTGGAAATTGAGGGAACCAGCGTGCCAAAGAATTTAGATGAGACAGTACGCCTCCAGTCCGAGAAAAGACGAGAGTGGATACGAGAGATAAGAGGAGAGAGACTACAAGGGATTGCTGAGGGCGCAAGGAGTACTCCCCGTCTGGCCAGCTCATCAGCCGCGTCGTTCCCCGGGAGAAACGAGTGTCCGGGGACCCATTGTAGTCTAATAGAACAGAAGGAGAGAGAAGACAGTTCCTGCCAGATCTGCCACAGAGTTTCAGGAAAAAGGAAAGAGGGAGAAGAGGACAGGGTGACGAGGACAGAACGAGAGTCAGACAGTAGGAGAAGAGAAGAAAAATGGCAGACTTGTTGGTGCTGCCAAGACCAGCAAAGAGCGTGCAGAATGGCGCTGGATTCAGCCGAAAAACTTGAACATACTGGGCCTGCCGAAAAGGAAAGAGTGGCCTCAGTGTCACAGAGAGAGTAGTTGGCAAGAACGCCGGAGCCGCCATTGCCAAAAGGAAAAGGAACAGAGCCGTCTGTCCAGAGTACCAGATTATAAGGGGGAAGAGAGTCAAGGTGGGCGAGAGCCGCTCATTGGCGAGAGAGAGGGAATCAGAGCGGGAGCATGAAAAGGAAAGGATGGATTCCACCGTGAACGAAGGCAGATTCCAAGGAGGAAAGGGTGGGCAAGCAAGAAGAACCTCCCTAGAACAAGTAGAAGGAAGCATGAGCGGGTGAGTGGATGCAAGAGCTCTCCAGGATGATCTGCAGAGTTTTGGTTTCACTCCAAGTCTGGCCAAACCTAAAATAGGAAAGAAAGTTGGGAGACGAAGAGCCCGATCATAAGATAAAAGAGTGAAATGAGTCAGGGTGACTCGTAGGGGAGGTAGAGAAGCCTCGGAGAGAAGTAGAGGGATAGGGGAGGACGAGAGGCAGCCGGTGATAGCGCGACTGGCCGCTCGGTGGAGTCGTTTCAATTTGGTGAAATTGGTAACGCTTAGGAACGGAAACCATCCGGATGAAGCGTAAGTGAGAAGGGGCCGAAGGAAAGATTTACACACAAGAGAGAAGGACTCCTTAGAGGGCCCCAGGAGGAAGCAGAGATACAGCGTAAGGCCTTGAGACGACAAAAAAACTTGGCCTTCAGCGAAGATACATGTTTAGAAAAGAAAAGAGTGCGGTCGAAGGTGACCCCAAGAAAAGTTGGAGTGGGATTGAAACGGAGGCGGGAGCCAAGTAGGAAGACGTTCGGCTGGAGGTTAGCCAGGTGGGGATCCACTGAGAATAAGGAGGCCTCACATTTGCTCGGATTTAGAGGAAGACACCAGTACTCACACCAGCGCTGCGATCGAAACAGAGCTCCTTGTGTGGCCTCCATCACAGTGAGGACCGAGGGGGAGGAGGACCAAATGGCCAGATCGTCAGCGTAAACAGAGCAGCTGACGGAAGAAGACAGCGAAGCCGGAAGATCATTAATGAAGAGAGAGAAAGGTACAGGGCCTAGAACGGATCCTTTCGGAACACCTCGACGGACTCAAAAGGAACGGCTTTTGTGATTTTGATAAACCACACAAGCGCGCCTATCAGAAAGGAAAGATTGAGTCCAACGAGCACAGCAAGCAGGGAGGCCAGCTGAAATAAGTTTGTGGAAAAGAGCGGGATGCCACACAGACTCAAAAGCTTTAGAGAAATCGATGGTAGACAGGATCGTCCGAGAGCCCGGCCTGGGTTTGTTAAACCCATCCGAAATGGACTGAGAAAGGTACAGAATTTGATCGGGTGTAGACCGATTAGGGCGGAAACCGGCCTGGCGGGGAGGGAAAATGGAATTAGATTCCAGAAAGAAGAGTAGACGAGATAGAATGATGCGTTCAAACAGCTTTGGTATGCAGGAGGTGAGAGAGATAGGCCGGAAGGAAGCAGGAGAGTCGAGAGGCTTTCCCATCATGTGTATGGGAATAATAGAAGATGTCTTCCAGATGAAAGGAAAGAAATGCGAAGACCAGGAAAGATTGAAGATGTGAAGAAGAAAATCCATGCCAGAGCGAGGAAGGTGCTTTAGCATGGGATAGGCAACTTTGTCTGGGCCAGTGGCAGTGGATGAGGTAAGGTTGGAGGCAACCACAAGAAATTCAGTGGGGGAAAAAAGATAGCAGATGGAGGAGTGAGACTCCACAGGACATTTGGCTCGGCGGAGCTCAGAGACGTAGCCTCTGGCTCTGCTGCGCAGGGTCTTTGGCTGAGAAACGGAAAAGTGAGATCTCAGGTAAGCGGCATAGACCGAAGCCGATTCCCTGGGAGAACAACAGTTTGGGAAATTAGGGGAGGAGGAAGACGAGGAAGGAGAGCCAGCGATAGAGCAAAGAAGAGAGTATACAGTTTTCGGGTTAGATTTAGGTGGAAGAGAAGAGCAAGTCGTCTGTCATGCCTCAGCCTTGGTCTTGGCGATGATTGACGAGGCGCGTCGTGAAGCGGAGATGTAAGCCTGGCGATCTTCATCACTTCTGTGAGCGGCAGCGAAAGCCTTGCGTCTTTCACTAACCGCACTTTTACCTCAGCAGACCACCAGGCTTTAGGATGGCGTTTGATGCGGCCGAAAGGAATGGAAGATTTGGCCGCATTCAGTGCCAGAGAGGTAAAAAGAGCAGCAGCAGAGGAATGAGAAAGAGACGAGTATTCTTCTGCAGAAGGATAGTGATAGTCAAAGTAAGAGGCAAACCCATCCCAGCGAGATTTCTGAAAATTGAAGGAAGGAGGACACTCGTTGGGGCGATAGGCCGGAGAGAGAGGGACGGATAGAAGAATTGGTAGATGGTCAGAACCCAGGTTCTGAAGCACCTCTCAGGAGCAAGAAAAGGCAAGAAAGGAGGGAGCAAAGGAGATGTCAGGAGAGGAGCGACTGACAGTGGAGCGATGGAGAACGGTGGGTGTGTCAGGGTCAATGAGGGGGAGTAGGTCAGAGGAGATGACCCAGTCGAATACTTCCTCCCCGCGGGGGTTGGAAGTAACTCTTGAGTCCCAGAAGTTGCGATGGCAATTAAAGTCTCCCAGAATAAAGAGATTTCTGGTGGAGGAAAGAATGGAGATGGAAAAAGAGTTAGTTCTGCCAACCGTTGGGGAGGAGCGAATAGGGGGCGTACACATTAAGAAATGACAGCGAGGAGGAGTTGTTAAGAGAGATGTTGACCCCTACATAATCAGAGTTGGGATCAAGCGAAGAAAGAGAGGAGGTAGAAAGTTCAGAGAAAGATAGGCCCTGCCTGACAAAAATGATGACACCGCCGCTAGCGTGCGTGGCATGATGAGAGAGAATACCAGACCGGGAGTGGGTGCAATCAGAACGCAGGGCAGAGAATCCAGGAATCCGGAAAGAAGAAGAAGAGTCAAGATTGGAATCCTGAATACAGATAAGGTCAACAACAAGATGGGACAAGAGAAAGTGAAGTAGTTCAGTGCTACTGGCTCGAAGACCTCCAGCATTCCATTGGAGAACCCTGAGAAGGTCAGGGGGGGAGGAGAGGCAGGAGGCGTAGAAGGACAGCCAGGAGCAAGGGACGGTGGTGACGGGGCAGAGAGAGAAGATACAGAATTAGCCGACGGGGGACAAGAGGTTTGAAGACGAGGGTGGGGCGGGAGTGCAGCATTAGCAGACGAAGTGCTGGATTGTACAGTGGAGGTATACATGTCGGTGGAGTCCGAGGAGAGAGTCACAGTGTTACGAGTGGGGACGCGGCAGGGGGGCAGCTCCAAGAATGAGAGCTGCCAAGAATTCTGAATTTGGAGAGGAAAAATTGTGAGCACCTTGGATGGATCCATTTGGAGCAAGTGCAGCATTACACTGAATTGCCCCGCCAGGTCACATTTGCAGCGCACACAGAGCAGGGAAAGATGGGGCCAGGGTTGGGATGAACGTTACCGCTCATCAAGAGAAGAAGAAGAATGAGGAGACGAAAAATGGCAAGAGAAGGGCAGGAGAAAAGAGAAAGAGAAAACAGGCAACCGATTTTAAGGAAGTTGTGTGATGCCCTACTGCGGTCGTTCAGGGGGCAGCATAACAAAAAATGAAGAGGAGTGCCCGGGTAACTAGGACCCTCGGGAAGTCCAACAGCCATTTCGACCCAACACAAACGGGGTTGGGGACCGCACCACCACGTTGAGGCGGCTGTTGATTGGCGCAGGTCAATCTTGCTCGTTCAGAATATCAAAATTTTTAGATAAATATTACTTTCGCAATTATTTTTCCAACCATGCAATGGATTGGAAAATGATCATTAGGAGCGCACATCGCATTAAGAAAGAGGAATGATTATAGACAAAGAGCTTTTTTGCGATTTTTATTTTTTCCGTTGGTTTGGAGCTGATGGCCACAGTTTTAGCGTTCACCTTCCCAACACTTTTTGTGGACTTGCGCCATTGGGATGATTAGTAACGGGCGTATAGCTTTGGCTTGCGATTGGAAACATTTTTTGTGATTGCTTAAATAGCTCTTTTAGTAATGATTGAAGCCCCTTGCTGCATTACAGTACATGACCTGAATAGTGTTATTTTGTCAGCGTTATCTGTTATCGAGACACTCAGAAGACCCCATAATATATATATATAGTGGCAATCATTCCTGACTTCGAGTCAAAAGATCTGAAATTGGAAATGCCGTTGAAACAACATTTGTATTTGTCAGTAAACAGTAAATGGTTGCCTCTCAACAGGAAGAAGGCCAAAATTTGAAGTGTTGCATTGCCTTAGCAATAAAACAGGTTTAAAAGCGAGTGTGTTGTGGCAGACATACACTGAATCGGCACATCTAAAGCTGCGTACGCACGCAGCAATTTTCGCAACCAAGAAATAAAACTTCTTAACTGTATTCAGATGTTTTGCGACGAAGTTTCGCTGCTTGACACTGAATGCGCAGAGAGAATCGGTCTCTTTACAAGCGAAACCTCGTCGCGAAACCTCGCCGCAAAACCTGCTCTAACTATAGGTAAGAAGTTTGATTCCTGTTTGCGTTATGTGCGAACGCAGCATAAGCATGCGAAAAGGCAGGAAAGCATACTTCGCTAGTGTCATCAGCCATAAGACTAAAAACAGTAAATCATGACGTCAAAAAATTAATGCTTCACTCAATGCCGTAGGTTATTTTTCAGCCCTCTCCTATTCTTCACTGGGCTAGTTGAGCAAACGTGTTTTTTATTTTCTTGTTGAAGAACTCGTGATAGAAAAGTGCACTTGTACTGGAAGTACTGACAATGTCAAATTGAATTTTAACACAAGTTGACACTTGTGCCACGTATGACCTGCAAATGAACCGTCTAATGGCGCTATAGCGATCGTAGCGTTTGTTATGCATTCGATAGTCGTGGGTTTAATTTCCTTGTCAAGAAAAGACATTTGAAATGGTAGTAACAGATTCCCTGTTTGGTACTCAGCTATTGGAGTATTGTGGAAGATGCCAACTTTACTCAGTCATGATTAAAATACTCAAAAATGGGCTGCTCTTCAAAAAGCTTCATTTTCATTTTAATATTATTGTAGTTGCTTGATTTTTTTTAGGTAACACCGAAAATGAAACATACAGAGTGACAACTTTCAAACATTTTCCAAAAGCTGTTCCAATCAAAGCAACTGCTTTCGCTTCATCCGGTTTTTTTTACATTGGGTACAAAGACAGAGTAAAATGCTACAGGTAAGCTTTTATCAAAGGTTGTTTACTTTACGCAGCTCAAGAACATGTGCACTCAATAGACCTGGCCTCAAATCCTTGGCTAAATCATACCACGCAAAATTTATTCATTCAAAAAAACTCTTGGTACTGAAACACGTTGCAGTTTAAAAGCGCCAAAAACTCTATGATATTCTAGTTATGAAGTACCTACAGTGACACAACATACACAAAAAATTGACCATAAACAACCAAAATAATGCCCTTTTTATACTGCCGAACTTGATTGGTGACAGCAAGATCCAGCGTTAAAGTCTCTTTTTATGCGGTCCGATACAAGATTACAGCATCTCCCGCTATTCGTGGGGGTTACGTTTCTTCCCTTCCCGCGAATCATGAAAATCAGCGAATTATTGATGCAGTTTTAAAACGCCTACGTATGATATTACATACGCTAAAATATGCTTCCCGACATACATTCCAAAGGCAGTCTTACTCATGAATACAATAATAACGTAGTAATGATAAATTAAAAGCATTTTAATTTTATTGAATTTAATTTGAAAACGTTTTTCCGCTCAAACATGGCCTGAGACATTCATGAAATTCCCGAAAATATAAAAAAATTTTGAGAGTAAAATCCGCGAGTATGCGGAGCGAGAACGGTGAACTGTGAATCGGTTAAGGTATACTGTACACGCCGAAAATTTTGGTTTTGGTTGGCTAATAGCGTTGGCCTAGGGGGGGTGCATTTTCGAAAATTACAGGAAATATGTACTACCACAAAGTCCTGTAGAGAAAGTGCAAATAGAAAATTAAGTTAGATTGTATCATAAATAATCTTATTTAGCGGTAAAACTAGGTCATAACGATTCCATGATCGGACTCCAACGGATTTGTTGAATTTTCGATGAAAACATTTTTATTAAACTGCCATTCAGCTCTGACGGCGTCACCCGCAGGGTCCCCCATCAGTAATGTCGACGTTAAGAACATCGGTTAAGCCAGCTTGGCCGGCTCGATGTCAGCCAATCAATAGCTGTGAAAACAGCAATATAAAGTTCATGTTTTTACGACATAGCCAATCTCGTTCCAAAACAAAAGTACCGTTTCTGTGAAAAGGAAATTGATAAAAACATTAAGGTGGGTTGTTCATAATCGCTGCATGGCTCCCGCGTATCTCGAGTTCCTGGCAATGTCTTATTTGCTCTGTTTTCAGCATACGCGTCTTGTATAATTTCAAGATTGTGAAGGGACGCCAAAGCAATTAATGCATTTCAGAAACAACCTATTTAATATTAGAACCACTACTTACGACTTTTTCGCCTATTTGTGAAACCTAAAGCCTCTGGCTGCACGCATGTTGCAAGGTCCTGGCATAAACGCAGCCAGCGATAGAGCGAACTAACCCAAAGTGATGCACTAGTAGTTAAGCTTTTTCAATTGCAAAGCTCCCATTAATAATATCGCGGTTTAGAATATGGGTTGCTGTAAGAACAGCAATGAAAAGTTAATGTGTTTTGACATGGCCAACTCTCGTTCCAAGTCACAAGTGCCGTGTTTTTAATAGGAAAACATCAGGGATTGTAGCGTATAGCCGGTATATTTTTGTTTTAAAGTCCTTTGCAAGGTCTTATTTGCCCTGTTTCTAGCATGTAATTAGAATGTGGACTTGTTGATACTTGAAACAGGCAATAATTTCGCAAATTTTTACTTTTTTATTTTACCGCTTGCATGGAAGCAAAAATGTGAAGTTGTGGGGTAAAAGGATCTCCAAGTGATTTCTCTGTAATTTCTGAAATGAGTTATTAAATATTTGGCATACTATTTACGACTTGTAGTAACTGTGTGTCTATTTGTATGACCTAACATTTCTGGCTGCGAGTACTTGGCTAGGATCTGGCACAGTCGAAGCTAGGGAAAGTGAAAACTAAACCTAAGTCAAGCATTTACAGTTTAATGATCATAATAGGTTAAATTATACTTCAAGAGTATAATTTATTGACCAGGTTATTGTTGTAAAGATGTTATTCCTGTAAGATTTAACGTGAAAAATCGTCCATTTGTTTAACTTTGCTGCAATTGATCAATATGAGTTAGAGGTTGAGATCAGTTAGGATTGCGACACAAAGTGTACAAAAGTATTGTAACTTGCCACTGCATAACTAAGATGCAGGTTTTTTTGACCAATCTCTATGTTTATGCTCTAACGCAGGGTGGTCCAACTTCTTTTTTAGACCGATTAGATTAGAAATGTAAGGGTATTTACCAGGCCTCAAAGGTGCTTAAATATATGCAGTTTATCTTAAATATGTACAAGGTATTTTGAAATTGTTATATCTTTGGAAAATAATGTTGCAGTAAAATATTAAGCGATTACAGTGTGGCCCGCGGGCCACGTTTTGGACCACCCTGCTCTGACGCATCAATTCTTTAACAGGCAGCACATCAGTTACATGGTTTCAAAATAACACTGTATAACAAGTTTACGCATAGTTGCCTGTTGCTTTTTTCCGCTTTTTTTCACTTTAATCGTACCATACATATTGTGACATCATAGAGCAAGTTTGATGGGTGCAGGAAAAACCGAAGAAGCATGCTTCGAAGGCTTAAAATGCTTAAAAATAAAAGCGCTGATGGCATCGTCAATTGGGCTTTAATTGTTGTAGAATTTTTCATCCAAAGCATTTGTTAATATCTCCCGAAAAAACTGTTAATTCCGTTTTTACGATCAGTAGCTTTTGGAAAAATAAAAAAAGCAAAGTTGGTAAGTCGGGTACTGGCTTTTGTTTAAGCTAAGAAGTGCTTTACTCTGGCAAGAAATGCAAATCAAAAAACTTGTCGTTGATTATGAGGTCAATCATCAGTCCGGAACCCCTTCGTGACATTCCGAGGCGGTGATTAATCAATGTTCAGTTTAATATTTGTACGCCCAGTAGTTTTGGAGAAGTTAAAACAGACAAAAAGATAGAATTGCGCTTTACAGTACAGAAAACAAAAAACACATTTAAAAAAAATCTTTATCAGCTCCACTAAATTATTTAAACAAATCGGCTGCAAGGGCGGAGAGTGAGATCAACTTTGCGTCAATAGGCCTGGTTTCAATTCCTCGTTGGATCACACCAAAAACTTTAAAAATGTATGTGCTGATCTTAGCAATAGGGGAAAGAAAAAATATGAAGTCGTACAAAATTTTGCGGTTAAGACGTGGTAAATTTTATTTCAGTACAAATCTTTCACTTATTTAGAAGTGAAATTTGACTTTATACAACACGGCCGATAACGACTTATTTTGCATAAGGATATATCCAATGACATTCTTTTTGCAGCTGTGGCCGGGTGAACCACAATTGGCAAATAGGAGATGATCCTACAAGCTGCGTGTGGCACGAAGAAAACTGCAGTTTTATTAATGGATTGTGCACAAGAAATGTTCCATTAGGTAAGTACGAATGCTTTGTTATTTCAATAATGAGTTATCGTGTAATGATTAGAGCAATCCGTTGAATGTTAACGAGCTAGGTTCAAATCCCTTGCGCAGTCTTAGCAAAGACTTTTTTAAAACTGTCTTTTACCAATCTTCTATTTAATGATCAGAAATAAGGATAGCATGGAAGCACACAAAACTGCAGTAGTTGTAGTAGTTCAGTTTTTATCATTATTGTCCTCTTAGCGGAGATGGCCGGATTCACCCCATTCTTCTGCGATTGCTCGCACGCCGTGTCTCCACTTTGCTCATTTCAGGGCATCCACCTTTTTTACACCCGTCTTAGGTTTTTCTGTAACTACTAGAGCATAAAGATAAATATTTTTCAATTCGCATCAATCTTTTATAGCTTCTTTTCTTCGACGATCATCGACATCGTTCAACCAAAGTCAATCATTGTCAACTGATTCAATACAAGTAGATAACATCCCATCAACTTCAAGATCAAGTGAGACGTCACAGAGTTCTCGAGCAAGTTACCAAATATTACCAGATCGATTTAGATCGAATTTAACTGCAAACAATGGATCAATTGACACTTCTAGGTTTCCATGTAGTCATCCAATCAACCCTCACATGTGTTCCAAAAACGCTCGTCTCCAAACCTTCTTGGACCATTCCACGACATGGCCTGCACATAGAGTTAGGGCGACCCCTCAACAGATTGTCGACGCTGGAATGTATTATCTTGGACTGAGAGATCGAGTAAAGTGCTGGTATTGTAATGGAGGACTCCAAAACTGGGATCAGGAAGATGATCCGTGGGAGGAACATGCCAAGTGGTTCCCATCATGCGAGTTTGTCCTCCAGCAAAAAGGCCAGGACTTCGTCCAAAGAATCTTAAACAATAACCCGGGATTGCAACGGCCTGTTCTTTACAACCCTGCTAATCATATCAACTCACCAGAGCAAAATCAATCTCCGAAGATTGTCGATCCAAGAAAAGAAATGAAAGAAATAAAACAGAAAGTTGATAACGATATAAAGAATTCTGAAGTAGTTTCTTATGCAACCGAAATGGGTTTCGAAGAAAACCAAATAAGAGAAGCTCTGAAAAGGTAAAACATTTGAGTTAATCTTTCTATCAACACAATTGCACTGAGCTCGCTTTTGAAGTGCTAAATGTAACTTAGACTAGTAGAATACCGCGAAAGAAACAATGATTAACACTATTTCGAGAAATAATACTTTGGCTGTTGGTCTCTTGAGATTTTCACTCTTAAATGATGGCTTTGAGAGCTGTCTTGATAAACTTTAAGATGGTATTTTTGATTTTGTTTTGAGCATCACGAGTCTTATTGTTGGTTGATATAGTTTTGATTTATCATGAAAAATCTCATAAGTTAATATAAAGAAGCCCTACTACGTATAGACTTTATTGGTTGGTGAGATATTATTTGTAAAATCCACCACTTTTCGGACACTTCAAGTCTGTTGATATAAATTCTTATCTAACTTTACGAATGATACTTCAAAAACATCACTAATAGGCTAGTGTTTACATGTTTAGGCAATACCTGTTGAAAAAAGAAGCCTTTTCTTCGGTGGTAGATTTGATAGAAGCTCTGGCAGAAATTGAGATGTCCGAAAAGGAAGAAGCAATGGATACTAGCGCTCTAACAACATCATCGTCTTCTGAATCAAGCTCTTCACCTTCTGAGCTTTTGAGCAATCTGGAAGTTTCAAAAAAATGCAAGCAGTGTTTGAAGGAAGATGTAAGCGTGGTATTTGTTCCTTGTGGTCACTTAGTCACTTGCGTTGGGTGCGCGAAAAATGCAAAAAAGTGTATTGTCTGCAAGGAGATTGTGCATGAAAAAGTGAGATCTTATTTGTCTTGAATTATCAAAATATATCATTAGTGATAGCTAACTACAATAAATCCTGTTGGCCTACAGTAATACGTCTTTTTTTATTGGTGGGTTATTTTTATTTGTTGGTTATTTTATTAGCTATTTTTTATTGATTGCTTTATGTCAAACGTTGACACTTTCTTGTAACTCAATCTACAGTCCTGTATTTCTATAATTCTTTAATTGCAGCTTTTAACATAAAAAACTTTGTAATGTACCCTCTAGAAGACTTTTTGATCATCCCTATAAATGTTGCAAAACCTGAATGTTTGCTGTATTTAAGACTTTATTTGTTAACGTATTATTTTGCAATGTGTATTTGTTTTGTAGTCAAATATCAGTATGGGTGCAAAAGCGATGAATGTGCTACTGTATCGTTGATTATTTTGTCTTCTTCCTTTTCGTCGTTTGAGCTATTCGTTCTGAGCATTATGCTAGAAGTTGTACACACACTGCGTGTGCGCTTAGGCTCGGTTTGCAAGTTTTCAGGTAGATTGGGCTACAACAACGGGTAGACTGCTTGGCCCCACTACCTGTCTGCCACATGAAAATGGAGGCATGACGTTAACTGCCTTGCCAAAGGACACAACAAGCAAGCTTGCCGGTTTGTTCTCCATGCTATGCTTGTTGTGCTGAGCGCCAAGCATGGAAGTTGTGAATACCCTTTTTAAAGTCTTTTGGTATGACTCGACTTGGGAAACAAACCCCAGGTCTACCGACTGTGAAGCGGACGCTCTAACCACTACGCCATTTTTGTCATACTGGCCAGAATGCTAAGATGTTATTAAATTTAGAGGTCAATCCATTTAGCAATAATCTTGATACACGCAATTGCAGTGATGTATTAATATTGTTTCAAGAGTTACTCAAATCCAAAGCATTTATGTATTTCAAACTTTTTCTCTTATAGTCTTTTCAAGAAACATTTATTGGTCTACTGGCCTGAAATCATCAATTCGTTGTTATTGCTTGTTTGTAAATTATTAATTCCTAACTGTGTTTCTCGATGATGCGTGGCCTAACGTTTTAAGGACGTTGCACGATAATATTTATTGTGATGAAACAATAGTCTAATATTGACTTCAAAAATTGAAGTACGGTACACTTTTCGATCAAATTCGGAGAGTACGAAAAATGATTGAGTTTCAGTGAATGAACAATACCTTGCTTCAACTTTTTATTATTTTACCGGCGAGTAATTGCTCGAGAAAAGTAGATGCTAATTGGATTTAACATGTGTGCAACTGTATACGCTTCATAGGTTACTTTACTTACTTAACTCGGTTATAAAAACATTAGTTCCATTATCAAGCCTAAACTGGTAGAGTTTGCAAAAAACTGTCCCAAAATAGAAAAAGTAATTTTTTTTGCAACATTGCTTTAAATTTTGGATTCGTAAATCACAGCTGCCATCTTTCAACTACAAATTGTAGGCACCTCGCTTCCATGTTTTCTAAACCACTTTTCATTGTTGGATGACTGCTAATGATCTCAAGCCGCGTTTCGAACTTCTACTCCTGGCAATCGAAGCCACCTATAACTTAAGAGAGATAAATGCTGATTTCATTAAAGGGACTTGTCAACGTATTCAGAAGCGTGATTTTTCCATAAAGACGAAACAAGCATTTTTTTCTCTCTCGCGTTCCCATTTCGTCATGATGTTTTGGTTTCAATGCTACTCCATTATGCCAAAACACCGGGTTTATTATCAGACCACTTTCAAATGAATTTCATCGTTAAGCATTTTTCCTCTTGCATGACGCACGTTTTATGATCCTACCACCTAACACTCACTTCACTCAACTTTATCAACAAATTATCACACATATTAAATTGTTGAAACGTAATGTACAGTGCACTCACCACAGACCCCACGATGCTTTTAGCGCTCAATACACATCCTATTCCACTATCAACACTTCACTTTATTTTCCACTATTGACACTAACATTTACTGGTAACACGTATTACGTATCAAATAATTCGCATTTGTTTTTGCTTTATTGCTTTACTATTTGCATTATATTGTGGTGATTACGTGCTTATTTGATTTTGCTTTGCTTTGTGTTGACTGTAATTTAATTTGTATTTGGCTTTATTTTTAATATCGCAATCAGTATTTCCCATACCTCGTGTTAAACATCAACGTTAGCATTTGGTATGGGAAATGGCATTGCTTTCATGCCAACCTTATCAAAACTCCATTGCTTTATCGTGTCACGTGGTTCGTGTGCATATATATGTTCGTATCGCCCGATTTAACCATTTTTCTGCTATAATTCTGTTCTGTTTATATACTTACTGATTGTTATCACCAATAAAAGGAACAACTCTATATTGAGTGAAGATTAGCCTTGGATTACAGTGGAATTAAAAATATAAGCGAACTCACGACATTGGAAGGTTTGGAAGACAAACGGGAAGCGGATGAAGAGGAAGTATACGCGTCTGGATGGGAAAAGGAAGTTGTAGCTGCAACAGGGATTGTGGACACATGCGTGAGCTCATCATGGTCCATAGTTTTTACCTTACGGTTGCGTAAATTACAAAAGGGCCCGGGTAATTTATGCATTGAAGAGAAGTAAAAGTGGTAATATGGGTATTATACAAAAGATTTAAAAAATATATGGCCCAGAGCAAAATGACAACACTATAACACAAAATATGATAAAAATGAGAATGTTCGTACCGGGAAAAGTTATTCGTTTTTCGTCCTCGTCGTCGTTGACGCTGCGTTGTTGTTGTTACTGAGCTTCGTTGTCGCTTCGGCTTTGCCTTTGTTCGGACGGCTACGTTCTTCGATTTGACCGGAAAAGATTTTGCGTTTTAACGGCTGCAGTGGTTTTTCCGCACCAATGATGATGGTCCAATGTTGAGAAGCTTTGAAATTCTGTCGTAATCCGAGAGAGTGCACTCGGGCCACCAATGTCGTGAGTTCGCTTATATTTTTAATTCCACTGTAATCCAAGGCTAATCTTCACTCAATATAGAGTTGTTCCTTTTATTGGTGATAACAATCAGTAAGTATATAAACAGAACAGAATTATAGCAGAAAAATGGTTAAATCGGGCGATACGAACATATATATGCACACGAACCACGTGACACGATAAAGCAATGGAGTTTTGATAAGGTTGGCATGAAAGCAATGCAATTTCCCATATCAAATGCTAACGCTGATGTTTAACACGAGGTATGGGAAATACTGATTGTGATATTAAAAATAAAGCCAAATACAAATTAAATTACAGTCAACACAAAGCAAAGCAAAATCAAATAAGCACGTAATCACCACAATATCAACCCAATGCATATTAATTTTTTAAACGAACAAGTTTTATAAATATTGCTTTTAAAAGCATAAATAGTATCGTTGACCAGTGGTTCTCAGCCACCGGCTCGTGTTAACTTTTCTGCCGATCCGTCAAAATATATTCCAATTTTATAACTTAATTGCAAAATCTTGAAGGCGGTATAAGTTCAGAATTAAAACACCGAACTTGAAATTAATGGAGAGTTTAACACATTTTCGTTTGCATAAAATGATAAAGAATCTGCTAGTTTATTTTACGTGAAAGAAGTTGCTCATTAAAAGTATTTTTATCCTAGAAGATGTAGACAGGCATGCTTTCATGCTCAGAGAATAGGCCTATACTTAGCCACTGGAATTACCTTGATGTTAATTGTTGAGTTCAAGGTTATTGCACCAAGATATTCGCAGTACGCAACAAAACTGATGCTTTCGAAAATACGGAAAATGTCGAAAAACTCTGGTAAACTGGAATGCTCATGAGCAGAAAAGAGACATCAGTATATTTTCTTGTTTGCAAGATTTAATGCGAAGTGCCTCTGTTATCAAAAAAAGTTATTTTACACGATTAGTCAACGGTTGGAAAAGCTTGCGGTTGGTATTGGCCAAAGTTTTCCGGAAAATTCAGATGCTCAAAAGGGAAAGTTTTGGATTGTTGAGGCTGGATTCCAGCAGGCGTAGATTGCTGGCACAGCGTGAAAAGCTTTCCTGTATCTGTTTAATTTTACACAGAGCGTTTTTGCCAGTAAAATAATTTTAAAAATGATCAACAAAGAATTTTTGCGCTTCTCGAGTAGTTTACGCATACGCGAAACAAGCCTTTAAATCTTTTTATAGGAAATATTTGCTCTTGCAATCTTAATGCAGCTTAAAAGGAATCCCTGATTGAAATCTTATGCGTTGCCACGTTCATGTCCAAGCACAAAAATATACCCCAGTAACAATTTTGGATGTCGCTGAATAAACTAAATCCACTATTCAGTGACAAAGCAATTAAACTGCTGCTGATTTTTTCTGCGGCTCACCTATGTGAGCAAAGCTTTTCAGCTTCTTCTCTCGCTTAGACCAAGCATAGAAATCGCGTAAATAGCAATGCTCTACTTCGCCTTTCAGAAACTTCATTAGACCCGCTTTTAGCACGCATTGTATCAAAAAGACTGCAGCAGATTTCTCATTAAATGGCATTCTTCAGATGCGAAATGCATATTCTTGTCTTAAGAGAATTTTTGTTATCAATTGTGTTTATTAACTTTTTGTTGGATTTTGAAAGGCCACGAACGTTGTTTTGAAATTTTACCGGTCCGCAAGTTCAAAAAGTTTGAGAACCACTGTCGTAGACGACACTGTGATAAGGCTTGGACTGATGAGAGCAGCATTAACAAATAAGATTTTACTCTCGACGTTATCACACGTCCAATTGCATAACGCTTCATATTTTTTAATTTATGTGAACTTACTGATTAACAAATGCAAAGAAAACAATTATTGTTTGCACAGTTAACAGCTTTAAGGCAAAGCAGAAAAAATGATTTGGTTGCTCACTTGTTGAACAATAATAAAATGACGACAAACAAAATACCCTCAAAATATGATTTTTGAATAGTTAGTAAGTTTTACCATGTCACAGCAGAGTTACACTAGTTGGAACTTTTGCCTATACAGATGCACAAATGTGATGTCTGTTTAATTGCAAAGCGATGTGCTTGCATAAAAATTAGCTTTGAATTCAAGTGTTAATTTTCCGTAAATCCTTTATTGAATTGGACCGTGTTTGATTCATATATGAAAAACACCTGGTACGTCTACAGCCGTTTAATGCTATCTTGATAAGGTGCGATAAATTGTTATCAGTGAGCCGTGTTGTCTCATATCTATCAATTTTGAAAATTTTTAGCCGCCTAAGCAAATTTAGATATTCTACAGTGTTATACTTTTTGCAGTTTGTTTTGCCTTTTCAAGCGCACATTAATTTGTTTCAAACGAGTTATTGGTTTTTTCAATGGTAAAGGAAGCAATTACCTTTCGAAAAATTTTATAAAAATTTATTTTTGACTAAATTTTTCAGTGCCCTTTGAAATGGTAATCATGTAAGCTTAATCTCAGCAAATATCTTTGAAAATTCGCTTAATACCACTGCTTCTCACCTAAATTTTGTAGAATCATAAAAAATGACGAAAAAAGTCATCACTAGGGCCATTTTTTTGACCTAAAAAAATATATTTTTGACTTTATTTTAGCGAAATTTTGACTTTATTTTGATCTAACCGCTTTTGCCTATTATTTATGTCTTGTTGCACTTTTTCGATTAAAAATGTTTTATAATCCGCAATTCACGTAAGTTTTTGAAGAAGAAGGTTGCCCACTTTAAACATTTTCTCAATCACTCAGTCTTGAAGCTAATGCAACAAAGCGACGCATGACGTCAAAACCTAGGATAACGAGCCATTGTGCGTTCCAGTATCAATTAGTGTGTAATACAAAAAATGCGTTGTTATCGCAACTGTACTGTACATTAACAGTCTGTCTATGATGTTGTTGACGAAAGTCACACAGTATAACTATACTAGGACTTTTCATTGTAATACAGCATCATATATTTTTTTACGTTCTTAACATCAAAATTTCTGTCTTTTCTCAGTAATTTACTGAGCATAGAAAACGACTTCTCAACAGCAGCAGAGGTTGGCTGGGCTTTTTACAATAGCGCGTGGCTTGTTGGGTCAATTGTCAAGTTGGTAGAGTTTATTATTGTTTCTAAATCAGAGTTGGATAGTCGTTTTTTAATTGCGCACGGATCATCATTGAATTGCATATTCTTCAGCAGTCCGTATGCTTCGGTTATCGTGCAGGCACTTCCTTCTAAGAACTCTACGTTGGCTGCTAGAGTCCGGTATTGATTTATTTTAACCAAGTCCGGCACTAAATCTTCCACATTGATAGCGTCTTTTGCTCTGCTGACCAAGAGGCCTGCACTTGTCCAATTGTTTACAATGGTACGGACAGCTGGAAGGTTCTCACTGTAATATAAGGCAGCTCTAAGCCAAGTTGCCCATCTTGTAATTACAGGGTCAGGAAGAGATGGCAGACCAGCATCATAAAGATCTTTCTTGCGATCTTTGTTTTTGATTGTTGCTGCCTTGATCGTTGCTATTATTTCAGCAATATTTTTAAAATGAGCACGCACACGCATAGCGCAGTTATGTAGTAAGTGCGCAACGCAGGTGACATGCATCAAAGAAGGGTATAATTCCTTTAATGTCTTTCCAGCCAAAGACATGTACCGAGCAGCATCAGTCAAGAACAATGAAAAATTCTCGCGTTTTATTTCAATATGTCATCCACAGTGTGGAGAATAATACTGCTATTAACATTGCCACCGCTGTCAAGTGGATGGCAATCAACGAGGAATGTCTGATTTGGGGCATCTAAACTGCCCACAAGCACACTAATATACTTTTGTTTAGCAATCTCTGCTTCATCCACAATTAAAAAAATTTGTTTGTCACGAAGTAATTCTTGAGTTTGTTCTTCTTTTTGGGATGCTAATTTAGCAACACATGCCCGGGCTGCAGTCTCCGAAGGCAATACTTTCCCATTGTAGCAAACAGAGACTTTAAAGAAGGATGGTTCAGTTTATGAAGTGGGATATCTGCAGCTAAGAATGAAGAAACAACCTGTTCCTTGAAGTTTACTTGATCGAGTTGTAAAAAAGTTTGCTTACTTTGGGATTTGCTCTTCGTCTCCAATTTTCTTTGGTGTTGCTTACTTTTTCGGTGGCTTTCCACAAAAAACTTTTTGTCGCATTTGACTAACACGTCGCAAAGGTTACATCGCAAGTCGGGGGCAGGAGTTGCCGAAGACTCATCCGAATATTCCCGGCAAATTTGCCTAACTTTCGCTGTAGAAGATTTGGCTTATTTAGGCATTCTTTGCTTTGCAAGCTACGACTAAAAAGACCACGTGTAAAGAGCGTAAAGGTTTTATAGGAATAGATTAATTGTCTAACAATTATGTGTTTATGCATCAACAATGACGATTTGATGCATAATAAGTGCTATTTCCTTCTCAATTACCGCACGCATTTTTACCATTGCAACTATTTCAGAAGTTTAAAATGAAATAAAACTGCGCATAAAATTTTAATAGCAGCTCAAAAATTCAAAAAAATATAAAAAAAATATAAATTTGTTTGTTTTTGTAAGGAAATTTTTGATAAAGACAATTTTGACAAGTTTTGACTTTATGCAAAATTTTGACTTTATTTTGACTGATAAAATCTACCAAAACAGACTCCTGAACACCTGAAACGAACGTTAGTACATGTTTGATCATGTAACAAGGTCCTGAAAAAATTTTGACTTTTATTGACTGTAGCGGGCCCTAGTCATCACCAAAAATGTGATCCACGATGTAAAATTCGGCTCTTCCTCTTTCCGAAATTTTTGCTCACAACGTCATTTGGGTCTGGTTTTTCATGGATAAAATTTGGAGTGCATAAATCTAATTCTATTTATTTAGAAGTAAAAAACGTTGGCTTTATCAAGTCGTTCGATATATTAATGACTTAAACATTAACGAATATTCTATCAAAAGCATAAGACAACAAACAAAATATATGATCAAAAGAACCTACAAGAAAGAGTAATTAATAACTACTAGAATTAGGCTAACGTGTCTGCACTATGTTGAACCATGTAAGTCTAGATCAGCGAATCTCAGCTTATTATTTGACCTCTCGCGCTTCCAAACATAAAAAGATCAATTTTCACACTCCTTCCTATAAAAATTTGTATCACCCAGGACAGATGACAAGAGTGTTACCCCAAATTATAAAAGTTTCTCCAAAAAAAATTTTTAAGCTAAATCAAGAAAACCCTTCTTGAGAGTCTTCTAAAAATTATGATACTCCCTGGCATGGTATCTCCCCAACAAACTCTCTTTTATAATAACAACATTGCCTGCACCATGCACGTAGATCCTTAACTTGGTCGATAATATAAACTAAGGTGCAAATTGGCCAAAAAGTTTGCATCTTCAGAAGCTCTTTTCTTGTGTTATGTGGTGCGAGCATCTTCAATTGAAAATTACTGATTAGGAGAGAGAGAAATGGCACAAAGTTGCTGAAAAAACGAAGCTGCTTTCTATTATCACTACTTGGATAGTTTGATTCAGGACTTCTTTTTTATTTTTACTCAAGTAAAAATACCTTGCATTACTATCAATTTTACCTGACTATTTTTTTGAGTAAGTTACTATACTTTTACTCAGTAACGTAACCAGCAAAAGTACTGCCAGGGAGCGATAGAATTAATTTTGCTGACCCTTAAAAGTTCTGGTAGCTTTCAGAACGCCGCCAATGGAATAATGTAGATATGTTGGTTCGCAAAAATGCCGCCCGACCGCCCGGCCCTTCCTCCCCCTTGTTAAGCCACTGCTTTTACTTGAGTAAATTTTTTGGCAACTTCATTACCATTGATCGAAGTATTAAAGGCTGCTACTCGTAATTTTACGTCAGAAAACTTTAAAACCATGCTAAAGAAAAAGGTCATGTCATCGAAATGACAGAACTTGCTTCTTTATTTAACCAAAGACTTTCAAATCAAAAGCAAATATTTGGTGACATGTTCTTGAATCATCGTTATAACTTTCCCTGCCGATGACAAAAATAGTTCCAAAAACATCGCGTGGCTTAGATAGGCCTCATTAGGACAGTGTTTCTCAATCTTTTTAGGTACGTGACCCATTTTCGACTTAAACAGAGGTCTGTTGCCCAGTTTTATCCAATTTTTTCCAATTTTATTGATATTGTCTGCCTTAGTTATAACATAATATATTTTAATTCAAAGTTGGAAACTTTTCGGATCGATGGGCGCCGGTTGCATTCGGGTCAGCTCGAGATTCCTGACCGACCAGTCAGATCGGTTGAAAAACCGATCGAAAATTCGCTTTTTAATTTTTTGGACAGAAGGCACATTTTTTAAAGTAATAAACGTAGGCTGCAGAAATACATTTTTGTGGATGAAAAAGATATTTGGCATTTAGTATGCTTCATTAAGGAAAGTGTAATTTGTGCGATACAAGACTGTTGCGTCATAAAGTATTGTGTTGGATCAATGGATGCTGATTGCCAAAGTTTCGGTTTTGTTACAGTAGAACAGAACCGAACTGAAAGTACGAAGTGATTACTCTACGCTGAAACGACTGACTAATTAAGTCACGAAAAGTTGCGACAATTCTCAAAGCTTTTATATTAATGAAAAGTACATAATTAGAATGCTGAATCGATTCGGCAGACATGTGCTCTTTTCCAGAGTCGCATTTTCTTTTGAGGTCTTCATAAACTGCATTCAAAATCAAACAGACAAAAACACCTTTTTGGAAACAAACGCAACGTTTTATAACGTTTTACTTTCAGATTAAAATTGCTTTATGCATTTATCTCACTGCCAATTTAAAGCAAGCGAAAACGACTCTAACCAAAAATCTAATTGTGGTACTTATAACAATTTCTATGGGTCGCACGTATAAAATTTTAAAAGCACCGGTCTTAAGCTTACGCAAGTTCATAATGCAACCCACAAGGCCTTTTGAATTAAGATGATGCCATACTTGGATCAAAGTCACAAAATAACGTAAAATTACCTCTAGAGTTTTGATATAGCTCGTATCATCTTTTTTCGAAATTTCCAATATATTTTGCAGCTGCTTTTTAGTTTTATTTAAGGTGGATTTTATCCGATATCGGAAGTTCCCGACACATGCATTACAAATTTTCCTCATATTTTGCAGCTGATTTTATTGACTACTTTACAATAAACACGCAAAAAATACACTGGTCCAAAATAAGTAATTTTTTCCAAACAGTATCGCATACTAAGGTTTTAAAAGCGACTGCTTGATGAAACCTAAGCTTGTAGTTAAAACGCTACTTGTTTAATACAGCAATACAAGATGTGACGAAAGCGTGATCCATTTCCTGAGCGGAAAACGGAGCAGCGCTACGCTTGCTTCCAAAGAACGCTGGTTCTATTTTCGTCACAAAGCGGTTGCGGCGAATCCGCCACTTTTTGAAATTGTCTGGACGTTCTCTTATGCTTTGTTTTTCGATTATTTTTCGTATTTGATTTCATGACTATTTTGACTCAGCATCTGAAGCTGATTATGGCGTGAAAAACGACAAGGTTTATTATTATTTTTAATATTCTAATGGTACAACTATACAACGTATCTGTGCATGATTTTACCTGTGAAGAGATTCAACAGCAGGCTTGGCGGAATTATGGCAGATTGCTTGTTTGCTTAGGGTAACGCGGTGTCTTCAGTTAGTGAGATTGGCGCCGCAGTTTTTGGAGCGATTACTTACTTCAAAAATATTATTGCACATAATTCGATTGTTTCTGGGTAAACCCATTTACTTCTGTGCCGTACACTTCTATTGCCCTATATCTTTGTCAAAATTTTGGCTCTTGGTTTTGTGGTAAAATTTGTTGAACAGCTCACATGAGCATCGAGTCTAATACTATTGTTTGCAATAAAGAGCAACTTTTAATTTACTGGTCAGTTTTGAACAAATACTAAAGTTTACTTCTGAAAAATTGTACACATATTTCTGCTTGTCATCGGGATGGAGTTCAAAAACCAAATGGAACAAAGTTCATCGAACTGATAATGACCTTAGTATAAAAACCACACATAGGATTTGATTCTCTTGCAAATGTATGAAGTGGTAAATGGTAGTTCTCCTTCTTACTTAGCTAATTTAGTTTCAAAGCATGTTCCTTCCCGTTATTTGCGGTCTAGTGATGCAAATCTTTTTGTTGTGCCTCGAACCTTTTCCAAATTTGGTGATCGTAGATTTAGTGTTTGTGGACCTTTACTCTGGAATAATTTGCCAACTGATATAAAATGTGCTGAAACTTCAAATCAGTTTAAATCCCTGCTAAAAACGTTTTTTTACACAGAAGCCTTCGATACCTAATTATTTTTGTCATGATCTGTAGTTAGATTTTATTTCCATGTCGCTGACCGTGTTATTTGCCATTAGACTATAAAGTAGCTATTTGTTTTCAAAATGTTTTCATGTTTAACTTAAGTATGATAAATTATGATTTTTATAGTGTTAATTGCTTGATGCAAATCTTGCCAAAGCATTTTACATTTTTCTGATTTTGAATTTTGGGTGTAATCTGTATTCAATGTTACCGGTACTGTACTCCATGTAAATGATTGAAACGAGTACTGGCTACTAACCTATTTGTTCTAAGATTATTGTTATATTCCAAAATATTGCAAATTAATTATTTTATTATTGGTTACAAATGGTTTACCGGATGTAATGTGTCACAATGTTTTGTGATTTTTATTGCCTCTGCCATTTCTTTTAGTTCTGATAATTTGTAAGATTAGAAGTCTGTTTGTGTAACTTTTTAGCTTAACCAAATTTTTGATATTGTTGATTTTACTGTTCTGGATTTTTTGTTTTTGTTAAGCGCTTTTGATCTGACCTTCCGTCAGGAAAGAGCGCTATACAAATGTGCTATTATTATTATTATTATTATTATTATTACCATGAATGCACATAAAGACTGTTTTCACAAGCTGGCGCAATTGGACCGTATCTTTATTATACTCTATTATGGTGAAATAATTGCTTTCCTTTTTGCGTGAAAATGCGTATTTCGACATCAAACAAACAAAGTTTGCTCCCAATTGTGCTCGAATATTTAACTAATAGAAACGATCCCGGTTAAAGAAAAGACAAAAACAAAAAGGCCCAGCTTTTTGAGCATTTACGGCTACACAATCAGCTAAAAAGATTTTAGAAAATATCCAAAAATTACTAAACGAATGAAGAAGAACAATATTAAGCTGAATATAATCTATTACTTCTAATTATTTGTAAGAACTTTCAGCCTGTTGCCTGAACTTCAGGAAACAATTTAAAAATTCTTATAAAATTCAGATTTTGTTCAATCAGTTATTTTTCAGATGTTTTGTTTTTGATTTTTGATGAATTTTGAAAAACCTGCCTGATGATCTTTGGTGAAGTTCCCGTTTTGGAACGAAAAATTTTAACATTTTGTTTTTCTTTTTCTGTGATGGCGAACACATTTTTTTGGGTTTATTCAAGAGGATGAGCTTTTGCTTTGTTTCTCCGTTTTTAGTCAAACAGGACTCACAGCAACTGGAAAACTGCTTGGCTCCACCACCAAGCCATCTCCTAAAAATGAATGAATCTTGTAAATTGTCTTTTTTAAGGACAAAATTACAAAGAAACTTGCAAGAATTTTCTTTATACTTTTCGCTTCGTGCTCTGCACCTGGCAGCAAGAAACCTGTGAAAACCGGTTTTAAAACCTTTGGTATGATTCGACAAGGGAATTGAACCCAGGTTTAGCAACTGAAAAACGGAGGCTATATATGCCACTTTTACCTCGCCTGTTTCTCGATTCATGCCCATGCTTTCAAAAACAAAATTTCTAAGTTTGCAGCTTGGGTCTTCGCTCGCCCGGCAGGGGCTTTCCATCAGTAATTTTGGGGTTTAGTATTTCGGTCCAATCGGCTGCACCAGCTTCACCCTTTAGGCTCCGTTTGAGCAGTAGCAAAAAGCGTGATTGTCCACACCTGCTCACCAAATTGAGATCAACATATTCTCTTAATCGTGACGGGTAATTTTCACAAAGAATCTTGCCACAAATTATCCTTAATACTTTTCAGGGAGAAGGAATTAAAACACAGTCCAAACTGATGGTAGTGGCAAAACAGTGGTTGCTTTTGCAATTACAGAAACAAGCTATTTCGTGGTAAGCCTATTTTGCGATGTGGTGCTTCCTCTTTCCTATTTATATTTGTGGTATTAAATTGCTAATTTGGCTTCGCTATTTACTTTGTTTCCGGCGTAGAGACAAAAGCGGCTATGGCTTCTCCAAAATCATTAACCATAATCTAATAGCTCCTATCAGGCCGAGTTACTTTCAAACAAAATATTCTTTCTAAATCAGGTTTTTCAAATTGTTATGGTTATAGTTTTATGTTGATTTTTTCTTAAACTTGGGATTTTATCACAATGCTGTAGAGTACAGACATCAATAACTTAAGAGGCAGCGTGCTAGTAAAAAAAAACATCCTTGCTTTATACTAGTATAGGATTGGAACGAAAGTCTTGTCCGATAGAAAATAATATTTATTTAACCAATAAAAACAACATATACATTGAGAAATATATGCAAAACATCGCTGTGAAGAAATGTTTAGTTTAAATGCATTATTAAATGCTTTGTTTAAATGCTTTGTTTAAATGTTTGTTTCAATAATTGTTTTAGATAGTAAAAAAAAAACTCGTAGATGGACAAACTCGTAGATGCGATTCAACAAAAGAGACGTCGGCTGCACGGAAACAGTTTTGAAAATTTCCATTTTCTCCAGGATAACGCTCGACCGCATACGGCACGATTAACTCAAGGCAAGCTTGCTGAGATCAGTTTTACGATATTACCACATCCACCATATTCCCCAGACTTTTTCCCATCTGACTGTTACCTGTTCTCTCCTATGAAAAACTCACTTCGTGGGAAAACGTATCACTCCGATGAAGAAGTTAATGGTGATTTGGAAAACTGGTTCGCTTCAAAACCTGCAGACTTCTATGCAAACGGTATAAAACAACTTCCAGAACGCTGGGAAAAGTGTGTGGACCTTAAAGGTGACTATTTTCAACATTTCAGATCCACGGACGATTGATGTTTGCTTACATTTCTCAATGTATATGTTGTTTTTATCAGTTAAATAAATATTATTTTCTACCGGACAAGACTTTCGTTCCAATCCTATATATACGACAGCGTCACCCAAAGAGACCCTGTCATTAACGTCGGGATTGAGAGTGTTGGTTCAGCCGGCCGAGCCAGCTTCATCTATCAAGCTCTTGTGTGAAGAGTAACCACAAGTTTATGTGTTTTCTGCACATAAGATGTCCACAACTTTGTGTCCCCCTTACCGAATGGAATTTCTTGTTTCAAGGCCCTGGCTATACCTTAGATTTATGTGCTCTGTTCATTGCTTAGACGAACCCAAGAGGCCTTGCGTTTCCCGTAGTTTGGAAGTAGGGAATACATTTCTGATATTAAGCTATTCTAAAGAAAAATAGCAAAAATGTCTTTCTGTGGTGCGATTTGACACAGTGACGCTGTTTTCTTTTGATTCCCCTTAAACATTCTCCAGTCCTCGTTGGCTACGCATTATGTAGCATGTTCTCATCTCCATGCTTTACGTGCTCAGATAAGTTAAAAGAGTTCTTGCTTTCCCTCAAATGTTTGGTTTGATCCCGGTAGCTCTATAAAGCTATTATAAACTATAATACCAATAACGTAATGCATGTGGTGCAATTTGACACAGTGACGGTTAGTTTTTTGATTTTCCCTTAAACTCTTTTAAGTCCCTGCTCTCTTCAAGTTTCTGCTGGATTCAAAACAGCAAAAATGCAATTTGACACAGTGACGCTGATTTCTTTTGATTTCCCCTTAAACTTTCTCAAGTTCTCTCTGGCTACGCATTATGTAGCATGTTTTTATCTCCCTGCTTGACGTGCACTGGGGAGTTAAAAGAGTTCTTGCTTTCCCTCCAATGTTTGGTTTGATCCCGGTAGCTCTATAAAGCTATTGTAAAGCAAAATGCCAATGATATATTGTATGTGGTGCGATTTGACGCAGTGACGTAATGTTTTTTTGATTTCGTCCCAAACTTTCTCAAGTCCCTGCTGGCTACACATTTTGATTCATATTTGTTTTTTCTTGCTTAAGTATGTTCATAGAAGTTAAAAGAGTCCTTGCTTTTCCCAAATTTTCAGGTTTGATCGCGGTAGTTCTGTAAAGCTATTATCACGCGAAATAGAAAAATGTTTCTCCTAATTATGGTGCGATTTTAACCTGGCATCGCACTATCACCTGTGCCGATTTAAAAACGTATCAATCAATGCAGCTGCGCCAGCTCCACCGTACGAACATTTGTAAAAGCAACAACGAAATGCTTTAGTAAATATAAGTCATAGTAACTGTACATGTAATGGTGATCATCTTGGTCTATTGATCAAGACTGAAAGTATTTAAAAAAAAGAATGACGTCACAAATTATCATTGGTAATTTTTAAAAGTGTAAGGGGGGATGGGGTTAAACATAATCAAAATTGATGGCGTCGCCCAAATAGTGGTCATTTTTACAATTAAAGAATGAGCTAGCAAGTGGCAAGCCTATATGAAGATTTGGTGGGCTCTGCTTTCTTATTTTTATTGGGGACATTAAGATTTTTGCCTGATTTTTGTCACAAATTAATGCTATGATTGTTTAATTTTGATCTTTTCTTAAATTTGGGATTTATTACATTTAACTTTGCCCCTAATCCATAACTCCCTACTATTAAATGAAGATTAGTGTTTCGTACTGATACAAATATCGTTGCAATTACAAATATTAGTAATGGGCTTTACCATTTTTGTTCCCTATCAAAATGATAGTGGAAAATTTTGCTGCCTACTGCTGTTCTCACTGTACAGTGGCAAGCATTGTGATGTCATTTAAAGATTATGACTTAACAATCTCTTTTAAGTCATTAAATATTAGGATTGCTACTTTCCACTCGTTGATTAATTTCCGCCTAGTCTCTCCTCAGAAAAAGCTTAGGCAAATCCTATCAACAAATGTAGAATCCTTGTCTAGTATTGATAGACTTCAACGGAGTTATACAATTCCAAAAACGTGAGAAATAAATTAAGTGACGGAAAATTGATAATTCGGTTTAATTCCACAAATTACAAAACAATTGATTGAAAGATGAATTTGTGGTTTTGTGCTTTTCCTTATACGTCCTTAAACTTCCTTAAACGTCCTTGAACGTCCGTTTCTAAAAAAAAAAAACTGCAATCATTTAACTGCAAAACAATTACAAAAGACAACTGTCACGTACCAGAACTATTTTCCAGACAAGAATCGAACAAATGACCACTTGAATTTCTGAGTAAGACAACACTTTTCAATTGTATATACTTATCTCAATTATTTATCAGTTGTCTCACTCTACAAAGTTCAATATAAAGATTAATATGTTGACCAATTGGTTTTGTGGCACAAAACTCAACAATAGCAATTTGATACTTCAACTAAACAAACTCTAGCGCCGTTTTCTATTACTTCGCATGCAGGCGCGTTTGCATTTGACTGGACAACAAAAAGCGAAGATTTTACCGATACTACGCGTTGACTACTGCGTCAGAAAAATGAACTACTAGGCAAAACAAATTCCATTAACTCAACAGAAGGTTACAACAAAAATATTTAACACCACTTTTTCGTTACTGTAGGCAAATTAATATGAACTAACGTCTCTGACTGCGTGCATGTTCCTTGACCTTGGCATAAACGCCGCCATGCAAAGAGCAAACTGACTTGAAATAAAGCACTTACGGTTAAGTCATAGCAATAGCGGGAGCCCCCATTCATAATGTCGAGGTTAAGAACATCAAATGAGCTGGCTGCGCCGGCCTCGCCCAATGGCAAAGGAAATTGCTTCAACATTTAGATCATATGTTGCTGGACACTTGCATTTTGTTGCAAAAGATAAGAAAGGAACATCTTTAACCTCTCGTCTTTTTCTTGGGTGATTGCCAAGTACAGTAGACGCCGCTTATTAAGCCCATGTTTTATGAACCCACCTGCATATTAAACCCAAATTCGACGGCCCGGAATTCTTCTATTCGACTGTGTATGAGCAAAACTTGCTTTATACGCCCAAAAACCCGTTTGATAATCCCAAATTTTCTACGCAATTCTTTTAAATTTGTTTAAAAAGCTTTATAACTAAGAAATTTCATTGCGTAATTCTTTGATTTTTTCTCTGTTTGGATAATCATCAAGCATTTTGGTTACTGTCTAAAATTCTTCAGTTTTGTCACAAACCCCTTATGTCAAAAACTGATTATGCTTTACATGGAGCAGGCTGCACCTGCACGATAATGCGAGAAAAAGGGAACTCAATGAAATAATGAAACAACGTTACAATACACAAATTACGGTCAATCAGGAAAGCGTATACAATGTAATTTCTGTGTGCAATCTAATTAGCTTTAGACATTTTATCTTTATCACAGTTAGCCACAAACATTTTAGCTCAAAATATTTAGGAAAAGTCGTCCGTCGGTTGGCAAGCCCAACCGCTTAACAAGCCCAAAATCGTCCAGTCCCAAGGCAGGCTTAATAAGCGGCGTCTACTGTGTTTTGCTTGGAGCTGGCTACATATTAAAATTTGTAGAGACTTCATTTTCCGATGATTCGTTTTGAATATTTTGATGGATAATGTCAAAGATCCATGCTATCGAGAAAGAATTGACAAAATATACCAAAGGACTTAGTTTTTCTAGAAATTTTAATTTTGTGAAGTGCAGGCACTATGATTTAAGTGTTTCTAACCGGTAGACTACATTTCATAAACATTTGGAGACTTCAGTTTTTGATGGATCTTTTTGAAAACGTCAGCAGACAATGCAAAATAACCATGCTTGTGAGGAAAAGTAGTCAAAATGTACCGAAGAACTAACTTTATCCAACAATTGCAAGTTTGTCAGCTGTAGTAGGATAATTTGCTCAACTAAAAATGAAACCTGGTTTATGGCAACCAATTTTTTATCAGGCATTATGAACTAATCTTTAGCCTGAAGTAATCGGAATCACATATTGCTGGAAAGCAAATTTCCAAAACATTCAAAGGACAGTAATTGTTAATACAAAATTTTAGTATAACGTTTTTGTATTTGTCACGAATAAGGAAATTTGCCTGGTAAGAATTGTTTCATATTTGTGCAAAGTGCTGTGTCATATGTTCGCTCGGCTACTGATTGAAAAAAAGACCTTTTTTCCTCGCAATTGGATTTTGCTGTAAGTACGCCTTTATTACGTCACAATCGTTATTACGACATAGTAAAATTCTAGATTGATCTAGTGATTCTAGCTTCTTCGAAGAATTTCGATAACTGATTACATAACTTGAAATGCCCTTTGTTTTTTCACGTGATTTCGTTCTAGAGTTTTCTGGATTGTTTTTTTTTCGGTTTATAACGCGACGGGATTTTTTTGAGGGAGAGCAGAAAATGTTGTAGTGGGGAGAGAGAGATTGATTGACAGAGTAAAGAAGGGACATTGTTTTTTTGTGATAATTTATTGTGGATTCTGTGGACGTGGTGTGTATTAAGCAGTTATTGGTGAAATTAATTTTGGCGGTTTTCTGATTGTGTGGTAAAGTGATTAGTTCTGAGATTGTCGAGCAAAGAAGCTTGAAGTCGTGAAGGTTATTTCTGTGAATACATTATTCTGTTCTTAACGTGGTTAAAGGTGTTTTTAGTGGAAGCCAATCTTTTCCAAGTTTTATTAAGTTGCAGTCAGACCGAATTATCCGAGCGATTATCATACGTCGCCTCAATTTTAAAAGAAGTTTAAGATTGAGATAGAACCGAAAGTTCTCTATTATTATTATATCAAAACGCGACGGTATTAAGGTTACCTCTTTTTACTGAGCTTACTACTTTTTGGGCGGGGTAAAAGGTTACACCAGAGGACTTGAAGTTCAGTTTTTTTAGTATACAAAACAAATATTAATTGAACATATCATACATTATCGGAATTGCCTTGAAACAAACTTTAATTTGTTGAAAAAAGTTTGAAAATCGATTGAGAAATGAGGTCACAAATCAGTTTTGCAGTAAACTGATTTTGCAAAAAGGTTGCAATTTTTGAAAACATCTTTATATTATAATCTGCGTTAGCCAAAAATTTGTGTTAATTGTACGAGACATATTATGACATCATAGAGCCCACTTTTAAGCGTGCAAACGAAATAGAGAATAAAATGCTTATAGGGCTTATAGTGCTTAAATAAAAAATTGCTCGTACCATTGTCAAATACGCAATAATTGTTGTAAAATTGTTTTGTCGAAAGCACCTTATTAATATTTTCTGACAAAACGTTTAATCGCATTTGTGCGATCGGTACTTTTCGAGAAAGAACAAAAAACAGATTGTGCAATAAAGCATTGATTGTGACGTCATTTTAAATCCCAAACAAATGAGAGTTTTTGTGATGTGATAAGTTGGAAGCAGGTTTTCATTTGAGTTAGAAGCGGTTGTCCTTTGTCAAGTAATCAGAATTAAAAATATTATTTTGGGTTATGACGTCATGATGACGTCACCAATACTCTTATGACACTCACCACGGGATGGTGATCAATCGTACCAAGTTTGATACTTGTACCTCCAGCAGTTTCAGAGGAGTTAAAATAGACAGACACATAGACAGACAGACAGAATTACGCTTTATATATTAGACTTCGAATGAAATAAGTTTTGGCATTTTTAATTGAATTAAAATATGGCGTCAGGTCACCATTTTATTAATGTAGTACGGTAAACTGTGCATGGTTTCTGATTTTGTTGCTCTATCTACAGCTGTGGGCCAAGCAAGAGATTAGTTAATCGGGCTGATAGGAACAATCAAATTGGATCGGTTTAGTGTTCGAACTGCCTACAAGCAGATCAGGGAGTTATGCAACTATTTTTAGAGTATTTGACGTATTTGTCTTATCCAGTCATGGCTTCAACCAACTAACAGTTAAAACGTAGCATTGCCAAACATTATCTCGATACGTGCGTTGTACGGTTTGATCGTGCATTTGAACCGGAAGTAAGATTAGTTTGCTAATGATCTTTCAATCAGTCAAAGCTTTATCACAGTGCTACTTACCAAATGACAAATGATTTTAATGCAGAATCCAATAAAATTTTGTTCATTTAAAAAATTTATATGCACGACGTCATATAATGCAAAGAGTAATTCAATAAAGTAGAAACAAGTTAAGCTATTTGATCCGTAATACGCGTTAACAGTGTAAAAGAGCATGTAAAATAAGTATTTATAGCTTAATAGCTTACGTATAGCGCGATGAAAGTATCACAGGATATGCGGCAAGTGCACCGCTGATTCACAACTTTGATATACTTTGTTATATCAAAGTTGTGAATCAGCGGTGCAGCTTAAAATAAATCATTTTTCAAATCAGTCCCCTAGCGTTGCCTTTTGTATGGCCTGGGATCTCTTGTATGATGAATATGGGCATTCTCACGAAGTTGCGCGTTGTTGTGAGGAACGGCTTAGAAGTGCCCCGAAGGTTCCTGAAGATGACCGTGAAAAGCTTAAATCGTTAGCTAATCTCTTAGAGAAATGCTGCGTTTCTCTTAAAGGCATTTGGCAGACGTCCAGTTTAGATTCGATGCACGTCATGATGAGTGTAATTGTCACGAATAAGGAAATTTGCTTTATAAGCGTTGTTTTCATATTGTGTAAAGCGCTGCGTTATTTGTTCGCTCGACTGCCGACTGAGGGAAAGACCCTTTTTTCCTCGCAAGCCGATTGCTGTGTACGCCGTTTATTACGTCAAAATCGTTATGACGACATAGTAAAATTCTAGATCGGTCCAGTGATTCTACCTTCTTCGAAGAATTTCGATAAACGATTAGCGTAACTTGTAATGCTTTTTTTGTTGTTCACGTGATTTCGTTCGAGCGTTCTCCAGATTGTTTCGTCGTTTATATATAAGGCGACAGGATTTTCTTTGCCGAGGAGATTCAGACAGAGCCCGAGAGAGAGCGAGGGCCAAAGAGAGAGCGAAAAATAGAAAAAAGAGTGGTTTGACGGGTTAAAAAAGACCCATTACGGTGTTGTTTTTTTTTGCGATAATTTATTGTGGATTTTGTGGACGTGGAGAATATTGAATAGTTATTGGTGGACTTATTTTGCGGTCTTTTCTTGAATGTGTGGTAAAGTGATTCATTTTTGGAATCGTTGAGCGAAGAAGTTTTGAAGTCGTGAAGTACCATTTCTGTGAATATATTATTCTGTTATTAAAGTGGTTGAAAGTATTTTAGCGGAAGCCAATCTTTTCCAAGCTTTTATTAAGTTGTAGCCAGACCTAATTATCCGAGCGATTATCACACGTCGCCTCAATTTTAAAGGAATTTGAAATTGAGATAGAACCGAAAGTTCTATTAATAATATCCTATATATTAAAAACGCGACAGTAATTAATAAGCTGTCCTTAGACTTGAAAAGAGCGTGGATAGAATTTTCTGTCAAGATTGAACGTCAGTCTGGAAATAGAGCAAGGTTTAATGATTTGTCTACTTTCCTTTCTGAGCGTAGTCGATTAGCGAATTCTATTTTTGGAAGAGAGACATTTCCCAGCAGAGTGAAGATACGTAAAGAAATCGTATATACTGTTACTACCCCTGCAGTTCAAAGTAATGAAGTGTTAAAGTGCGTCAAATATTATTGTTGTGAAGGCCCACACAGATTAACGGAGTGTAATGAATTTCGTAAAAGGACGTATGAAAACAAATGTCTGGTAGTGAAGTTCAAAAATTTATGTTTCAAGTGCCTCATTGAAAAACATTTCGCTCGCGATTGCAAGTCTAAACAAAACTTCTACGTGGATGATTGTCTGTTGAGTGTTCCAAAGGTTGCGATGGCCTTTAAAATGGTTGAAGGATTGACTTCTATTTTAAGAAAAGCCGGTTTTAAGCTTACCAAATGGATATCGAACAGCCAAGAAATAATTGATTCTATACCTGAACCGGAAAGATCAAAAACTTTACGCGTTGGTGCCTTGATGGGAAGTATAAATGAACGAGTACTTGGTGTTATGTGGGACATTAATTCTGACGGTTTTCGGTTTGATGTGTGTTTGCCTTGGACACCTCGCACGAAGCGTGGACTGTTATCCACAATGAATTCATTATTTGATCCGTTAGGTTTCATCTCACCTGTGATAATAGAAGTCAAGCTATTGTATCGATTCGTATGTGCAGAGAAGCTGGGATGGGACGAAGACCTTCCTGAAAATGATTTGTTGCGTTGGGAAAAGTGGCTTGCGACTTTGGTATATTTAAAAAATATTTTAATACCTAGATGTTTAGGACTGCAAGCCTTTGAAGATTTGCCTAAATCCCAATTGCACTATTTTGTCGACGCCTCTAAACTGGCTTGCGGCGCTGTGCGTTACATAAGGACAATTACTAGAAACGATGTTGTTTGTTCACTAGTAATGAGTAAATCTCATTTGGTCCCTAAAGACGAAATGTCCATACCTCGTCTTGAATTAATGGTTGAGGTTACGGCCGTGAGAATGAACTTGATGTTAAAACGGGAATTAGGAATTGAATCGCAATCTTCTATATTTTAGACAGATTCGTCAATTGTTTTATTGAGTTTACGCAATGAGCGCAAGCGATTCCCAATGTTTGCACACCGTTGTTTAGCTATGATTGCTCAACATACGTCAGTTTCAAATTGGAACCATGTACCTTCAGAGTTGAATCCGGCTGATCTTTTATCTCCAGGTTGCAGAGCTGATAAATTAACGAGCAATTCATTATGGCTTACAGGACCTGATTTTTTGAAATGTGAACCAAGTGATTGGCCAAATCGGTTTACAAATTGGACATTAACAGACTCTGACGTCGAATCATTTGATAAACGTACTGTAAATTCCATTTTTGTGAGTGAGCACATTTCAGCTATGGACCAGCTGATAGTTTATTTTTTGTCCTTTTATAAATTGATAAAAGCAGCCGCTTGGTTGGTTAGATTTAAACAATTTTTGTTATCTACTTCGAAGTCAAACAGACCTATATCTCAAGGCTATTTGACGTTACGAGAGTTGCAAAATGTTGAATTAAACCTGATCAAATATGAGCAACGCCAAACCTTTGGGGAACTTTTGAAAAGAATTCCGACAAGCGCTCATTCAGAACATTGTTTGCCAAAAAACTCATTAAATAAACTGAACCCGATTTTAGTGAACGGCGTTCTACGAGTTGGTGGGCACATAGAAAATGCCCCTATAGCCTTTAATGCCAGACACCCCATTATTATGCCCCATGTGTCACACCTCACAAATCTCATTGTAAAGCATTGCCATGAAGCAGTAAGTCATGGTGGCATCAATACGACTATGAATTTAGTTGCTCAGCGATTTTGGGTTGTGAAATGCACATCTGTTGTCCGCAGAATAATCAAAGACTGCATGCGCTGTCGTCGCAAGTTTGCCAAACCTCAAGAACAGGTTATGGCTTATCTTCCATTGGCTCGTTTACAACTGAACACACATCCATTTGCATGTACAGGGGTGGATTACTTTGGTCCCTTAATGATTCGAATCAAACGAAGCAAGGTGAAGCGGTATGGTTGCCTCTTTACTTGTTTGACCTCCCGTGCTATTCATTTGGAGGTGGCAATTGATTTGACATCAGATGCATTTATTAATGTTCTTAGACGTTTTTTGTGCAGACGTGGACCTGTTAATCACATGTTCTCAGACAACGGAACGAATCTAGTAGGAGCGGTAAAGATTCTTCGTGAGTGCATAAACGAGTGGAATCAACAACAGCTACAAGATTTCCTTCTAAAACGAGACATACAATGGACGTTCATGCCGCCTACCGCGAGTCATATGAAGGGAGCGTAGGAGCGGCAGATAAGGTCAGTACGACGTATGCTGATATCAATTGCTGATGATCAATGTCTTTCAGATGACCAGCTGCACACCTTCTTGCTAGAGGCAGAATTGATTATGAACTCCCGACCTCTTATTCCTATTACACTTGACGTCGACAGTCATGAAGCACTTACCCCGAACCACCTTCTGAAATTGCATCCAGCAGTTGGACTCCCGCCGACACTGACGACAAAGAACGACTGCTATGCCAGAAGTAGATTGCGACATGTGCAGTACTTTGCTGACGAGTTTTGGCGCAGATTTTCCAAGAAATATCTGCATAAAGTTACGACTTGTCAGAAGTGGCACAAGAAAAAACCAAACCTGAAACCGGACGATGTAGTTCTCATATGTGATGAGACCTCGCCAAGAGCTCAATGGAATCTTGGAAGAGCAATCACAGTGCATCCCGACGAGCACGGGATAGTTCGTAGTGTCTCAGTCAAATCGAAGGGCACGGATTTAAGAAGGCCCATTCATAAACTGTGTTTGCTTGTCCCGGCGTCCAAGGAGAAAGAAGAAAAGGATTCATCGAACTGACAAACTCTCATGAACTGGAATCACAATGGTGTAATTGTGAAAAGACATAAATTTGTTATTTGTCATTTTGTGCAGCATCGAACGTCAATTCTGTGTTTGTGTAAAATATAAATTGTTATAAGTGTAAAAATTTCCGTTCGCCTTTGTTGTAGATGCGATTCGAACTCCTGTTTTGTTTTCCTTTTTTACTTAGTAACATAATTAACTCGTGTGCAAAACTTTGCCTTTTGTAACGTAACTAGATAACCGCGGGCTTTAGCAGGCAGACTTGTAGAGCGTTTTGCTGTTGTGTGTGCAATAGTTGAAGATGGATTTAGCAATTGAAATAAGAATTTAGTAGGAAGTGATAATTTGTTAATCAGTTCTAGTGTTACTTATTGTTGTCATTTAGAGACTGTAATGAATTAACTCGGTGTTTAATTGTTTATTGTCAAGTTGGTAAAAGCTTGCACAGGTACGTAAGTGTTTAATTGTGGTAGCTTGTATATTATTAATGTTTGTCCTTTTGTGCTTGCAGAGTGCAAGCTTTGCTCCCGTGACCTTACCCCGTTTGTAAGCTCTGTTGTGATATTGAACTGTCCGCCTGCGCCTAAAGTCCCGCGGCTCGTGTTATTTGGGCTTGGTAGTTCATAATTTGGTGAGTTTAGCGCATAACAACAAAATTAGATCGTTTTTTATTTAAAATTATGCATTTATAGGAAACCGCTTCGCTGTAAAATTTCATTGATCAACAACTACTTTCATCTTTCTCCATCTCAAATAATTATATTTCGTTAATAAACATCATCGTGTTGGAAGTCGTCAATTATAGAGAAGTAGAATCAGCGAGCGAGTAATCCAACGTGAACCATCTTGTAACGCCAGCGAGTGCCCAGCCCCACTCAGTACGCTGCCGTTACACCGCTTGTTTAGAGTAATGTTGAAATCGATTTAAATTTGGTCTTAAAGTGAACCCAGTGTTTTGGACCAGAGACGCGACATTGCAATTTGAGGATCAAAGTAAAATATAATGCTATGAAATGACTAGGCATAAAAATTTGTTTTTATTGGCGTGTTCGAGGGTGGGTTCGAGCAATCTAGAGTTGAAAGATGAAAATTGCGATTTAAGTGCGCAAAATATGAAGTGATGTTGAACTAAAATGGCTTGTTTCTGTTTTTTTTGTAGAGTTTGTTGTAAACTGTACAATTCTGATAAAATAAGGTAATAGAACTACTGCATTTATCACAGAGTAAGACAGTAAAACAGCCAACAAAACGAATGTCATAGTAAGCACTAATTTCGATTGACGTCTGCTTTCCGCGAGCACCTGCACACTGCTACAACAATAAAAAAGTTGTAGTAGGGTATTGATGATTTACTGCGCCTCAAACATTTGTCGTACCCGCAAAATTGAATCAAAATTCATATCGTTACATCATAATAACTTTTATGGTTCGATCACACCTTTTTTGTAAAACTATGCACCAAGACGTTGAGATGCTCAGTTTGGAAACAATATTTATAAGCATGTAATAACACTGAATTTGATGTTTTTATGCTTGAGGGCTAACATTTGTTTCTTGGAAGACAACAATGAAGAAAGCTATAAAATAAACAAATGCAAAGTTTATAATGCGTACAGTTTACAATTGAATAACTTTTGGAACAATATTAATGCATTTAAGGAATTGATGTATCAAAATAATTAATAAATGGATTCATTTCTAAGCACTATCGACTGCATCGTGTAGTACAACACGAATTAATTAGCAATTCAGTAGCATATGCAACTTTTGAGCAAATGAATAATATTACTTTCAAATTATAAAATACATATTCAATAAATATACATGTTAACAATTAAATTATCAAAAGAACAAAAATTCAGGCCCTTAGCATTCATAGAGGAAATTAAAATTTCTGGTAGAGAGTATTCAACAAAGTCCGTCATGTTGGAAGCTTCCTGGTTAGGAAAAGCTACAAAAACAATTTTAGAAACTGAGGGTCCGTGACTGGACCAAGAGAAAATTTTAACATTTGGCGCAAATCAACAAATGTAGAATTCTTCTTGCAAACCACCAGTTATTCATCATTTCATATTAACGTATTTTGTGTAAAAGAGCCTGTATTACTAAACCCTGCCAAAATATTGCTTGGGGGAATATTGCTGCTGTAAGTGACTAACCAAGAGAGGCTGACTCCCCCTAGATTGAACCCGCATAACTGGTAAAAACAGGAGGATGGGGACGAGGCATCCGACCCTCGTTTTCGAGTGGGGCAAAGGCATTGGTTTCACCCAGCCGTCAAAATTTATCTATGCTCAGCTCGCGCTGCAAGCTCCCGAATGCCCGCTTTATGACAGTCCCGAGCTATGTAGATTCTGATGGCATGGTTTGGAGACGTCGATGATTTGATTTCACTAGCATCGCGGCTAGCGCTTTTAACGTTGGTCAGTGCGTTGTTATGGTTCATGATACCTCATTGCTCAACCCCAAAACTATTCATTGTTTAGTCAAGCATCGCGTCCACCTGCAATCCAGCGGGCAACGTTATTCTCTAATTCTATGCCCACAACGCCCCCTACTGCGTTGGATGGGAGGAGTTCTTGCTGATGAAGCCAAAAAGCCAAAACCTGGTCCAGTGATGTTCCCACCTATTTCGCCATTCTAACGTTGTTCGGATCGTGACTTTTCGTAAAAACTAATTTTTGCCCGGAGATATGTTGCGTCGTATCTGGTTTCTGTGAGCTTCGAACCCGGGTTGTATGAGCTGTTCTTCTGCACAAGTGGAGACTTGCTGCCATGTAATCACGTACTGCCATGAATGCCTTAAAACACCATATGTAGTGTATAATCATTGGAAGGTTTTTCTGTGTCTAATTACCTTTTGTGTGATCAATTTTTTGTAAGGCTATCAGTTTTGATTCATACTTGCACGGTTAGCAGTAACGTCAAAGGGAATCCTGGCTCAAAAATAAACGGTGCGTAAGTCTTATGCTTTGTGCTGGATTGCTTGGGATTGAATTCTGTTATGTAGGATATTGGGTTATCCAGGAGCCACGTAAAGTATCTTACACCTGAAATGAGACCTAGCAATGATAATGCGTTTTCATTACCCTTATTTAAGGGATGGTCCTGCCTCTTTTGCTATACAAACGTTGTTGGAATCTTAACTCCTCGTAAAAGTAGAAATTATTATGATTATTTCTTACGTAAACGCAGTATAATACTTTATAAGAAGTAAGGTCTCATTTTTTCATGCACTATCTCCTTGCAGACAGTACACTTTTGTGCATTTTTTGCGCACCCAACACAAGTGACTAAGTGGCCACAAAGAACAAACACCACGTTTGCAACTTCTTTCAAGCACTGGTTGCATTTTTTTTTTAATTTTCCAGATTGCTCAAAAGCTCAGAAGGTGAAGAGCTTGATTCAGAAGACGATGAAGCTGTTTGAGAGCTAGTATCCATTGCTTCTTTGTTTTCGGACATCTCAATTTCTACCAGAGCATCTATCAAATCTACCACCAAAGAAAAGGCTTCTTTTTTCAACAGGTATTGCCTGAGTAAATCAACAAATTGCCTATTAGTGACGTTATTAAATTATCACCTGCATTATGGGACAAGTATTTTACATCAACAGTGTCTTGACGTATCAAAAAAGCGGCAAAGCTTACAGATAATATCTAGTTCACCAATTAATTATAGTTCCATATGTAGCGCTCCCTCATGTTGTCTTTTAAGCTATTTCATGATAAAATAAAACCGTATTAGCCAGCGGTATAACTCGTGGCCAAATTCAAAACTAGTCTTTAAACAAATTTTTTTAGAAGAGTTTCTGGAAAAAAAATGTCAAATTACTCCCAAGATGTAAAATTTCAACCAACGGCAAGGAGTGAGGCCACTGACATTTACCACAGCCATTAATGTGACTTTTGTCAATAATGAGATTTCTATTCTAAAATCTTCAAAGTGACTTTTATGCATAAATGAGATTATGTTACCAACTTTTTTAAATAGCTTTAAGTTTATTGTATAACTAGTAAATGTTAGCTTTTTTGCTTTTGTGGCAGATTTCAAAGCCTGAAACCATTTGCGGAGTCCTTCACTACTTTTAACTATTTATATTTTTCTTCGATGGCTTTCGATCATTTAACCAAGTTTGAGAAACACTGGTTGGTTTTTTTAGTTAGTAGCGTAACTAGCGTTACCAGAATGCAGAACGCTTCGAACGTATTCAAAAATATCATCCTAAACTTTAAAAAAATAGGAAAACTTTAAGAGACAATTTAACAGAGTGACATCTCTTAAAATAGTGTCATCTTTTGTTCCTGTCGCACTATACTACTGCTCCAAATTATATTTAGCACTTCAAAAGCAAGCTCAGTGCAATTGTGTTGGTAAAAAGATCACCTCAAATGTTTTACCTTTTCAGAGCTTCTCTAATTTGGTTCTCTTCAAAACCCATTTCGGTTGCATAAGAAACCACTTCAGAATTCTTTATATCGTCATCAACTTTCTGTTTTATTTCTTTCATTTCTTTCCTTGGATCAAGAATCTTCTGGGATTGATTTTGCTGCGGTAAGTTGATATGATTAGCAGGGTCGTAAAGAACAGGCCGTTGCAATCCGAGATTATTGTCGACGATTCTTTGGACGAAGTCTTCACCTTTTTGCTGAAGGACAAACTCGCATGATGGGAACCACTTGGTATGCTCCTCCCACGGATCATCTTCCTGATTCCAGTTTTGGAGTCCTCCATTACAATACCAGCACTTCACTCGATCTCTCAGTCCGAGATAATACATTCCAGCGTCGACTATCTGTTGAGGAGTCGCCCGAATTCTATGTGCAGGCCATGTCGTGAAATTGTCCAAGAAGGTTTGGAGACGGGCGTTTTTGGAACGCATGTGAGGGTTGATTGGATGATCACATGGAAACCTGGAAGTGTTAATTGATCCATTGTTTGCAGTTAAATATTTTTTAAATCGGTCTGGTGACCTCGGAGAACTTGTTCGAGAATTTAGTGAAGTTTCAGTTGATCGGTGGAAATCGAAGGAATCTGTGTGTCGAAGAATTTAGATGAGACAGTAGGTCTCCAGCCCGAAAAAAGATAAGAGTGAATACGAAAGACAAGGGAGAGAGACTACAAGAGATCTTCATCATCTCGCCGTGCAGTACGAGGCACTCTTCATTCTCCTTGAAGAGACCCAATGCACTGTGCAGATAAGCTAACAATACCAGACTTTGCTCTAGCTGGGTTTTCTTTAAGCAGGAAGCATGGCCTTGCCACGTTTGTTCATGACCAGCTAAAATGAACCCTTGTTGATCAGTCTCCAGGTACATCGGAAACTGAGTGGTTGTGCGTGGACGTTGATGGTTATAGAATCATCAATATCTACAAAGCTCCACCTATGCCACTGCAAGAGTCTTGTCTCGCAGTGTTCACTCACCCCGTTTTCTATGCTGGCAATTTTAATTGTACGCATGTCAACTGGGGTTATAGAACCAGCAGTGCCAATGGAGAGTGCCTTGTTGCTTGGGCAAGCCTTAACGGTCTTGTCCCTCTCCACGACCCAAAGGACGCGGCCACCATTCATTCTGGCCGCTGGAACACTGGTACCAACCCTGATCTGACATTTGTCAGTGTTGATCCAGACAGCCGTGTACCTGACAGACGCATCTTAGAGAAATTCCCTAGGTCACAATATCGACCCTCGTTTATTGATCCACCAAGACTTGCTCTGCTTGTTCCGAGCAAGCATGTTAAGTGATGGAACTTTCGCAAGGTCAACTGGAGCCACTACAATACATTGACCAACAAACTTTACAAGAGTTTGTTGCCACCAGATTCACTGGATGTGGATCTGGCCTACTAGAACTTCTGCAATGTCATCATAACAGCAGCCAAAAATTCTATACTACGCGGTCGTCAAAATAACCAAATACCGTGTTGGTATGCTGAGTGCGAGAACCTCTGCTGTACGTTTATGCTGTCGCCCAAAGGAAGCGACTCTAACGGGGCTGCCACTGCCCTGCTCCTCAGGCTCGAGAAGAAACGCAAAGATCAATGGTCCGAGGCAGTTCAGATTATCGACTTTTCGCACTCTAGCCGAAAAGCATGGAGCATATTAAACAACCTAACTGGTAGATCACGGCGCTCCCCTCGTCACTGAGCCGTCTCAGCTAACGCTATTGCGTCCCAGCTAATTAGAAACGACAGATACGAAAGTATTGACCGTGAGTCATCTCGCAAGAAGTGTCAGATCTTTGGAGGGACACTCTGACAAGTAGTGAACATTTCTGTAAGTTTTGCTTTTCAGGAGTTCGCTGCTGCCCTCAAACACCTGAAACCAGGAAAAGCTCCAGGTCCAGATTCTATTTGCCCGGAGCTAATCACCCATGCTGGAGCTGCACTAAAGTCCTGGTTGTGTGGCTTCCTTTCTTTTTGCCTGTGCCACCTCAAAATTCATAAAGTCTGGAGAAGAACACTGGTATTAACAATCCCTAAACCCAAGGAGCCTGTAAAGCCTGCAGAGACCCGAAAAGCTATTGTCTCATCTCCTTGGTCTGCGTCGCTTATAAGATCCTTGAAAGGCTCCTACACGCTCGTTTTGAGCCGATTGTTGACTCGCTTTTACCCAGAGAGCAGGCTGGGTTCCGACGGGGAAGGTCAACCTTGGATTAGACTGTTTTGCTCACCCAAAACATCGAGGATTCGTTTGAGGCCAAGAAAAAGGCTGGTGCCGTGTTTGTCGATCTGACAGCTGCTTACGACCCTGTCTGGCACCGCGGTCTGACCTGCCAGCTGCTTAGGCTTCTACCGGATGAGTACATGGTCCGTATGGTCATGGAACTGGTCCGTAATAGAAGCTTTACGCTCACTACTGGTGACAGCAAGCAAAGCGGGTTAAGACGTTTGCGAAATGGCCTCCCACAGGGATCGATCTTGGCCCTTCTCCTTTTCAACATCTACACATACGATCTGCCTCCCATGACTTCTCAGAAGTATGCATATGCTGATGACTTAGCATTGCTGTATGCTTATCGAGATTGGAAGGCTGTGGAGGACACTTTAAGCCAAGACATGACTACACTTTCAGATTTCCAGTCTTGGACGCTAAAGCTCAGCAATACGTAAACGGTGACAGCGGCCTTTCATCCTAACAACAGAGAGCCCAAACGTGAGTTTAATGTTTGCAGCAATGACAACCTATTGTCACTCTGTCCAGTCCCAACGTATCTTGGGGTAGAGCTGGGTAGGCTGCTCACTTTCCGTCACCACCTTGAGGCCTTGCGCAAAAAACTCTCCACCCGATCTGCGCTGTTGAGGCGACTTGCGGGATCCGGATTGGGTGCAGGTGCCAAGACATTGCACATCTCTGCTCTTTTTTTGGTCTACTCCACCGCTGAGTACTACGCACCAGTTTGGTGTCGTAGTAGGCAAACTCACCTCATTGACAGCATTCTTAATGATGCTTTGCGCATTGTCACTAGATGCTTGCGTGCCACCCCAAAGGAAGACTTGCCTGTCCTCGCAGGCATCCAGTCAGCTGAGCTCCACCAATTAGGAGCGACACTTTCTTCGGAGAATTGTGCTATCCACAATCCCACCATGCATTGAACGGACAGTTGGTTGGGCAGCAGGATGCGCACCTGGAGACTTAGATCAAGACGCCTATTTGTACCTGCTGCGTGAAAACTAGTAGATAGTTTGTCTGAACTGGACATCCGCGTGAAGCAGTGGACGAAATATAAATGGAACGCGGACTACTTGGAGAGTACTTTAAGGGTCCGTGATTTCATTCCCAAGGTCAGTTCAAGGCCACTTAGAATGAGTCTGCCCAGAATATCTTGGGTAAGGCTCAATCGCCTGCGGACTGGTATAGGACGTTTTCACTCATCCATGTATAAATGGGGTCTCGCTTCATCACCGAATTGCAAATGTGGCTCCACTGAGCAAACTGCAGATCACGTTATATCTTCATGTCTTATACATCATGTACCAGGAGAAACGCTAGGTCTGCAGGTTTTGGATGATGAAACTCGATGTTGGCATAACCCACCATCCAATCTGGGCAGCGCAGCAGCCCGAGACGGTAAAAGAATAAGCCCTCGACCCTGGATTTGATTTGTGTAAGCCCGGATTGAGTTTGGGTGCCTGACCAAGCGACGAAGATAGGACAAGAGAAAAACAACAAACCATTTGTAATTTAAAAATTTTGCATCTAATATAGCCTATATAGCGCAATTCTGTCTGTGTGTCTGTTTTAACTCCTCGGAAACTGCTTGAGGTACAAGCATAAAACTTGGGCCGATTGATCACCACCCCGTGGTAAGTGTCATAAGGGTATTCGTGACGTCAACATCAGAACCAAAATTATTTTTGTAGAATTTGCATTACTTGACAGAGGACAACCGCGTTTTGCTTAAACAAAAACCAGCTTCTGACTTACCACATTACAAAACTTTGATTTGTTTGGGGTCTAAAATGACGCCACAATCAATGATTGATTGTACTATCTGTTTTTTGTTCTTTCTCAAAAAGTACTGATCACACAAACGCGATTAAACGTTCTTTTAGGAGATATTAATAAGGTGCTTTCAATGAAAACAACTTTACAACAAGTAAGTTTATTTTACAATGGTACGAGCAATTCTTTGTTTTAGCACTCACAACCATTTTTTCTTCTATATTTCGCTTGCACGTTTAAACTGGCTCTATGACGTCATAATATGTCTCGTACAATTAACACAAATGTTGGCTAACGCAGATCATAATATGAAGATGTTTTCAAAAATTGCAACCTTTTTGCAAAATCAGTTTACTACAAAACTGATTTGTGACCTCATTTCTCAACCGATTTTCAAACTTTTTTCAACAAATTAAAGTTTGTTTCAAGGCGATTCCGATAGTATACAATATGTGCAATTAATATCAATTTTTGTACTGAAAAAAACTGAACTTTAAGACCTGTAGTCTAACTTTTTACCTCTTCGGAAAGTGGTGAATTCAATAAAAACAGGTGACTTTAATACAAAAACGTCATGATAAAGTACTAACAATTACTATGCTGTGAAAGCTTCAGAAATATTCTTTCCAGCAATATGTGACTCTACAATTACTTAAGGCTAAAGATTAGTTTATAATGGCTGATCAAAAATTGGTTGCCATAAACCAGGTTTCATTTTTAGTTGAGCAAATTATCATACTAGAGTTAACAAACTTGCAATTGTTAAACGAAGTTAGTTCTTCGGTACATTTTGACTACTTTTCCTCACAAGCATGGTTATTTTGCATTGTCTGCCGACGTTTTCAAAAAGATCCATCAAAAACTGAAGTCTCCAAATGTTTATGAAATGTAGTCTACCGGTTAGAAACACCTAAATCATAGTGCCTGCACTTCACAAAATTGAACTGATAACCTTAGGCAAGTTTGATTGATAAGAAAGGTGGTGCTGTGCAGTAACAGTTGAGCTGGATTGCGTAATGGTAATTAAACTAGCTGTATCAAACAACAAACTGCTTGAGATTTTACGTTGGCAAAAAGCCGACTAAAAAAAACAATGAACTTCTAAGGGTATTTCCCACAAAAAGTAATCTGTAAGGGAAAGTACCTTTAAGCATTGACGTGTCTGCTATGTTGGTATATAAATACCACGCAACATTTTGATCTACACAACTAGAGCTTTTTAAAGTAGTTTATATTAATGAAAACTCATCAAAAATGCTAAGGATTAAACAAGGGCCAAATCTTTTTCATTTTAAAGACGTTGAAAGCGATGGAAGAAAAGTTGCAAACCCCAGAGACCCACCAGAGCAGAAGAGCATTTACATACCACCAGGTAAGCATATTGCACAATGGTTTGGTTTCATGTAGGAACTCCTTCAAACGAAACAATCAATTTTTGCTTTTGCTTGAGGCCGGTTTCATCAGCGCACGGGCTATTGTCGGTAACGAGATCCTCGGATGTGGAATATAGTACGAGTAATTGAGCAATATAAGCCTGATACAATAGGGACTGAAAACATGGGGTCACAGAGATCTTTCATCAAATTTATTTGATCAGATTGCTTTATTAAGTAATTAGTAAAGTAATGCAAGAGGTCAGCGATGGGCATTGAGCGAACTGTAGACAGTGACACTGTTTCGATCTATCAGGTCTCTTCAGTGCAGTTGGTGACCGACAAGTAGCTAGAAGCTTTTAGGAAAGCATAGTCAAAATAATCACACTTCAAAATTGCTTGTGCTGCCATCGGTGTGACTGTAGACTGAGAAGTGTTATTTTCACAAAGTTTCCCTTTCAACAACGGGTCTCAATGAATTCACCCTATTTTTTGAGATGAATTTAAGCAAAGTTGAAGTCAAATTTGTTTTTCAAAAAATGACAAAATCTTATTTGATATAATTTTGGTGAAACTTTTTCGTTCAAAACATGAAAAATTTTTACGTTATTACAGCTTTCTCAAAACTTTTTTCTTGCTTTGCCTTGGATTGGAAAATAATGATTAGTGCCATAAATTTCAGGAAGGATGAGGGACCTCTACGGATCAGCTTGCAACGAAGAACTTTTTAGTAACTTCCATTTTTTCCTTTGATTCTGAGTTGAGAATTACGCCATTGGCGTTTATTCCCCCAACATTCTTACGGACTCACGCCACTGTGATAATTAATAACGGGTGTGAAGCTTAGGCATTGGCTTGACAAACTTTTGTTATGATTGCTAAAATCCCCTTTAGTCACAGTTGAAAGTCCATGCTGCTTACACTGCGAAAGCTGAATGACATTTATAGTAAAGCACTTGTCGGTCACCAACTGCACTGAAGAGACCTGATAGGTCGAAACAGTGTCACTGTCTGCAGTTTTGCTAACTGAATGACATTGTTTTTCAGTCTCAAGTGTTGAATGATAGTCTGCAATCGCTGTGGTGCAATGATAATCATTTCTGACTTCGAATCTAAAAGTCTAAAGTTTGATATTCCATGGAAACACCATTTGTTACTTGCCCAGTAAGGGCAACCGAAATGTCAAGTGCTGCGTTGCACCAGCAATACGCTTGATTTGAAAACAAATGTGACTGTGCAGTGACGTGTAGGAAAACATCATCCACGCGAAAAGGCAGGAAAGCAAATCTGCTACAGAGCGATGCTTTGTTAATGTTAAAAATTGTATGCTTTGTTAAGACATAAAATCGTTGTTTCATAATCAATACAGTTGGTTACTTTTCAGCCCACCCATTTTATTAAATTTAAACACGCAAAACTGCTTTTTTATTTTTTCGTTGAAGAGCTCGTGGTAGAAAATGGCAGTGTGCTGAAAGTGCTGACGATTTCGACTTGAACCTTAATGCAAACTGACAGTTGTGCGACGTACGACCAGTCAATGAGCTGGTCGAGCGGCGGTGAAGTGGTGTGAGCGTTTGCATTGCATTCAATAAACTTGGTTCAATACCCTTGTCAGGTCCTACCAAAAACGACTTTGAAATGCTATTCACAACTTTCCTGCTTGGTAGCCAGCGATATGAGTGATGTGGAAAATAACAAATTTACTCAGCTATGATTAGAATATGCCTCGGCGTAAAAAAGTGCTGCATTTAATAAGCGCTATATTTTGTTTCAGCATTACTGTAGTTGATTGCATTTAGGTAATACTGAAAATGAAACATACAGACTGACAACTTTCAAACACTTTCCAAAAACTGTTCCAATCAATCCAACTATTTTGTCTTCATGCGGTTTTTTTTACATTGGATATCAAGACAGAGTAAAGTGCTACAGGTAGGCTATGCTTTCCTCATTAATGATACTTGATGTACTTTAAGAATATGCACAATGAATAGAACTGGGTTCAATTCCTTTGTCGAGTCATATCATACCAAATTTTTTCATTTAAAAAAAGTTCTGGTGCTAAAATATGTTACAGTAAAAACGACCGAAAATTTGTGTTTCGTTCATGAGGTACGCCGATGACAGATCGTACGCATAAAACTAGCCATAATTCACCAAAATAATGCAATTGGTATTCAACTGTATTCGATTATCGCTGTATATAAGCTTTGATGCTTCTGCCTATTTACTTCGTTGAAAGTAACACACCGACACTTTTGGTTTTAGTTGACAAAAAGTGTAAGCAATGGTGGGTGCATTTTTGAAAATTACTGCAAAAATGTTATGCCCCAAAGTGTCGAGAAGGAAGTACAAATAGAAAACTGTGATAGATTGATCGGCAATAATCTTATTTAGTGTTGCAACTATATAGTTGCGATTCTATAAACGGATTCCATTTGGTCGACTGCATTCTCAAAAAAAATTTATGAAGCAGCAGCAAGAAACACATTCTAAAAAATGATCTTTATAAGTTCCAAGGAACTATTTAATCAAACCTGCCAAAGTTGAGGGTGTAGCGTCGGCTTTACTGTCTATAGATCAAAATTCAAATTGCATTTTGAAACATATTGAAGACTTAAGAAATAATTAACAAATTTCACCAATAGGGGTAAGACTGAAAATGAAATTTGACACCGTGTAAAATGTTACAGCTGAAAAGTGGTAAATTCCATTTCAGTACAAATCTTTCTCTTATTTGATGATAAATTTTGACTCCTGTAAAAACGCCTAATAATCGATTATTTTATGCAAGACTTTATTTATTTTACTTTTTATTTTTAGCTGTGGCCGTGTTAACTATGACTGGAAAATCGGAGATGATCCTACAAGCTGTGTGTGGCACGAGGAAAGCTGCAGTTTTGTGAATGGAACGTGCACTAGAAATGTTCCATTGGGTAAGTACGAGTACCTTGTGATTCGATAAAGATTTATCGAGTGATAGCAAAAGCATTCCGTTTAAGACTATTAGGGTTGGATTTAAATTACTTGCGCAATAATACCACGCGTTGTAAAACTGCCGGTACTAAACTATTGCTTTGAGATCAGAAAGAAGTAAAGCATAAAATCACGCAAAATTGTATAAAGCTCAATTCGTTTTGGATTTTCCTGAAAAAATTAAAAAATAAAAAGTATTTGTTTTCAATTTGCATCAATCTTTTATAGCTTCTTTTCTTCGACCATCACCGACATCGTTCAACCAAAACCAATCATTACCAACTGATTCAATACAAGTAGGTAACATCCCATCAACTTCAAAATCAACTGAAACTTCACTAAATTCTCGAACAAGTTCTCCAAGGTCACCAGACCGATTTAAAAAATATTTAACTGCAAACAATGGATCAATTGACACTTCCAGGTTTCCATGTGATCATCCAATCAACCCTCACATGCGTTCCAAAAACGCCCGTCTCCAAACCTTCTTGGACAATTTCACGACATGGCCTGCACATAGAATTCGGGCGACTCCTCAACAGATAGTCGACGCTGGAATGTATTATCTCGGACTGAGAGATCGAGTGAAGTGCTGGTATTGTAATGGAGGACTCCAAAACTGGAATCAGGAAGATGATCCGTGGGAGGAGCATACCAAGTGGTTCCCATCATGCGAGTTTGTCCTTCAGCAAAAAGGTGAAGACTTCGTCCAAAGAATCGTCGACAATAATCTCGGATTGCAACGGCCTGTTCTTTACGACCCTGCTAATCATATCAACTTACCGCAGCAAAATCAATCCCAGAAGATTCTTGATCCAAGGAAAGAAATGAAAGAAATAAAACAGAAAGTTGATGACGATATAAAGAATTCTGAAGTGGTTTCTTATGCAACCGAAATGGGTTTCGAAGAGAACCAAATTAGAGAAGCTCTGAAAAGGTAAAACATTTGAGGTGATCTTTTTACCAACACAATTGCACTGAGCTTGCTTTTGAAGTGCTAAATATAATTTGGAGCAGTAGTATAGTGCGACAGGAACAAAAGATGACACTATTTTAAGAGATGTCACTCTGTTAAATTGTCTCTTAAAGTTTTCCTATTTTTTTAAAGTTTAGGATGATATTTTTGAATACGTTCGAAGCGTTCTGCATTCTGGTAACGCTAGTTACGCTACTAACTAAAAAAACCAACCAGTGTTTCTCAAACTTGGTTAAATGATCGAAAGCCATCGAAGAAAAATATAAATAGTTAAAAGTAGTGAAGGACTCCGCAAATGGTTTCAGGCTTTGAAATCTGCCACAAAAGCAAAAAAGCTAACATTTACTAGTTATACAATAAACTTAAAGCTATTTAAAAAAGTTGGTAACATAATCTCATTTATGCATAAAAGTCACTTTGAAGATTTTAGAATAGAAATCTCATTATTGACAAAAGTCACATTAATGGCTGTGGTAAATGTCAGTGGCCTCACTCCTTGCCGTTGGTTGAAATTTTACATCTTGGGAGTAATTTGACATTTTTTTTCCAGAAACTCTTCTAAAAAAATTTGTTTAAAGACTAGTTTTGAATTTGGCCACGAGTTATACCGCTGGCTAATACGGTTTTATTTTATCATGAAATAGCTTAAAAGACAACATGAGGGAGCGCTACATATGGAACTATAATTAATTGGTGAACTAGATATTATCTGTAAGCTTTGCCGCTTTTTTGATACGTCAAGACACTGTTGATGTAAAATACTTGTCCCATAATGCAGGTGATAATTTAATAACGTCACTAATAGGCAATTTGTTGATTTACTCAGGCAATACCTGTTGAAAAAAGAAGCCTTTTCTTTGGTGGTAGATTTGATAGATGCTCTGGTAGAAATTGAGATGTCCGAAAACAAAGAAGCAATGAATACTAGCTCTCAAACAGCTTCATCGTCTTCTGAATCAAGCTCTTCACCTTCTGAGCTTTTGAGCAATCTGGAAAATTAAAAAAAAAATGCAACCAGTGCTTGAAAGAAGTTGCAAACGTGGTGTTTGTTCTTTGTGGCCACTTAGTCACTTGTGTTGGGTGCGCAAAAAATGCACAAAAGTGTACTGTCTGCAAAGAGATAGTGCATGAAAAAATGGGATCTTACTTGTTGTCGCGTTTTAATATATAATAATTGAACTTTCGGATCTATCTCAATCTTAAATTTCTTTTAAAATTGAGGCGAGGTATGATAATCGCTCGGATAATTAGGTCGGACTAAAACTTGACAAAACTTGGAAAAGATTGGCTTCCACCAAAAACACCTTTAACCACGTTAAGAACAGAATAATGTATTCACAGAAATGATTTTTCACGACTTCAAGCTTCTTTGCTCAACGATCTCAGAATTAATCACTTTACTACACAATCAGAAAACCGCCAAAACTAATTCCACCAATAACTGATCAATAATCGCCCCGTCAACAGAATCCACAATAAATTATCACAAAAAAGCAATAGCCCTTGTTTACTCCGTCAATCAATCTTTTTCTACAACGTTTCTTTACACTTTAACTACCACTACTCTCTACAAAAAAATCCCATCACTTTATATTTAAATAAAAAAAAACAATCCAGAAAACTCTAGAACAAAATCACGTGAAAAAAAAAGTTCTATTAGTTATGTAATCGGCCAACAAAATTCTTCGAAGAAGCCAGAATCACTAAATCAATCTGCAATTTTATTATGTTATTAACAATTGTGACGTAATAATGGCGTACTTATAGCAAATTCAATTGCGAGGAAAAAAGGTCTTTTTTCCAATCAGTAGCCGAGCGAACAAATATATACACATAGATAAAAACTATTCTTACAAGACAAATTTCTTTATTCGTGACACTTGTCATAAAGTATCATACTGCGTTTACGTAAGAAATAATCGTAATAATTTCTACTTTTACGTAGAGTCAAGATTCCAACAACGTTTGTATAGCAAAAGAGGCAGGACCATCCCTCAAATAAGGGTAATGAAAACGCATTATCATTGCTAGGTCTCATTTCAGGTGTAAGATACTTTACGTGGCTCCTGGATAACCCAATATCCTACATAACAGAATTCAATCCCAAGCAATCCGGCACAAAGCATGAGACTTACGCACCGTTTATTTTTGAGCCAGGATTCCCTTTGACGTTACTGCTAGCCGTGCAAGTATGAATCAAAACTGATTGTCTTACAAAAAATTGATCACACAAAAGGTAATTAGACACAGAAAAACCTTCCAATGATTATACACTACATATGGTGTTTTAAGGTATTCATGGCAGTACGTGATTACATGGCAGCAAGTCTCCACTTGTGCAGAAGAACAGCTCATACAACCCGGGTTCGAAGCTCACAGAAGCCAGATACGACGCAACATATCTCCGGGCAAAAATTAGTTTTTACGAAAAGTCACGATCCGAACAACGATAGTATAGCTTATTATTATTACGCGTATGAGCTCATGCTCTGTTTGCATGTCTTTCGTCCGACTGGGCCACCACGACGGGTAGACTGCCCGGCCCCACCATCTGTCTGCCACATAAAGACGGAGGCGTCCCGTTAAGTGCCTTGCCCAAGGACACAACAAGCAAGCTTGCCGGCTTGTTCTCCACACTATCCCTTTTTTATGCTGAGCGCCAAGCAGGGAAGCTGTGAATACCATTTTTTAAAGTCTTTTGGTATGACTCGACAAGGGAAATGAACCCCAGGTCTACCGACTGCGAAGCGGACGCTCTAACCACTACACCATCGCGCCGGTATAGTATAGCTAAATAGGTGGGACTATCTCTGGACCCAGGTTTTGGCTTTTTGGCTTCATCAGCAAGAACTCGTTCAACCAAACGCAGCGCCCCGTATGGGGGCGTTGCGCGCATAGAATTAGAGAATAACGTTGCCCGCTGGATTGCAGGTGGACGCGATGCGTGACTAAACAATGAATAGTTTTGGGGTTGAGCGATGAGGTATCATGAACCATAACGCACTGACCAACGTTAAAAGCGCTAGCCGCGGTGCTAACAAAATCCAACCATCGACGCCTCTAGACCATGCCATCAGAATCTACGTAGCCCAGGACTGTCATAAAGCGGGCAGTCAGGCGCATGGCATTTACGGTAATTGAAATTTATTACATTACGCCGAGCGGGGATATCGACTTGAGCGAGGACGGAGCACGTCAGTGCGAGACCGACGAATCATCCGCCGCAGCGATGCGAGCTGAGCGGAGATAAATTTTGGCGGCTGGGTGACACTAATGTTTTTGCCTCACTCGAAAGCAAGAGTCGGATGCCTAGCCTCCCATTCCCCGTTTTTACCGGTTATCCCGTTTAATGTAGGGGGAGTTGTAAGGGGTTCAGCCTCTCATGGTTAGTCACGTACAACAGCAGTATTTCCCCACGAAGTACTTTGGCAGGGTTGAGTAATACAGGCTCTTTTACGCAAAATACGTTTAGGTGAAATGGTAAGTAACTGGTGGTTTGCAAGAAGAATTTTGCATTTGTTGTTTTTTTCCGCATATTAAAATTTTCTCTTTGCTCAGTCACGGACCTAAATATAGCAGGCATTCCTCGTATGTCGAGTGTAACGATATTTTAATCAGATCACTTTGTTCTTTCCACAATTTTCTATTGATGTAACAATGTTAATGTTACATCAATAGTAACAATGTATTTTCTATTGATGTAACAATGTATTTTCTATCAATGTAACAATGTAACAATGTTTATGTAACAATGTTTTTGTTATTACGTGATTGCCTGCCCTGTTGATAAATAATTTTTAGTGTTTAGTAATACAGGTAGTCTTTATATTTTTATGTTGTACAGTTTGTATGTCACATTATTAACATCTACCGTGTTCTGAAGAAGCTCCCCGGTAACTAAGGGGAGCGAAACTTTAAATTCGAATAGAAAATTGTCGAAAGAACGAAGTGATCTGATTGAAATACAGTCACGGACCCTCAGTTTCTAAAATTGTGTTTTTGTAGCTTTTTCTAACTAGGCAACTTCCAATAACATACTTTGTTGAATACCCTCTACCAGAAACTTTAATTACCCCTATAAGTGCTGAAGGGCCTGAATTTTTGTTCTTTTGATAATTTAATTGTTTACACGTATATTTATAGTACATGTATTTTATAATTTGAAACTAAACATTATTCATTTGCCCAAAACTTGCATATGCTACTGAATTGCTAATTTATTTGTGTTGTACTATACAATGCAGTCGATAGTGCTTAGAAATAAATTCATTTATTAATTATTTTGATACATCAGTTGCTTAAATGCATTGATATTGTTCCAAAAGTTATTCAATTGCAAACGCGTTATAAATTTTGCATTTGTTTATTTTATAGCTTTCTTCATTGTTGTCTTTCAAGGAACAAATGCTAGCCCTCAAGTCAAAAAACATCAAATTCAGTGTTATTATATGCTTATAGATGTTGGTTCCAAACTGAGCATCTCAACGTCCTGGCGCGTAGTTTTATATTAAAGGGTGTGGTCGAACGATAACTGTTGTTATGACATAACAATAAAATTGAAATCATAATAGCGGTACGGTTTTCGATTTAATTTTGCGGATAGGACAAATGTTTGAGGCGCAGTAAATCATCAATACCCTACTACAACTTTTTTATTGTTGTAGCTGTGTGCAGGTGCTCGCGGAAAGCAGACGTCAATCGAAATTAGTGCTTACTATGATATTCGTTTTATTGGCTGTTTTACTTTCTTACTCTGTGATAAATGCAGTAGTTCTATTACCTTATTGTATCAGAATTGTACAGTTTACAACAAACTCTACAAAAAAACAAAAACAAGCCATTTTAGTTCAACATCACTTCATATTTTGCGCACGTAAATCGCAATTTTCATCTTTCAACTCTAAATTGCTGTAGACACCTGTTTGCGTATTTTTTAAACCGCTTTTTATCGTAGAATGGCTGTTAAACTACAGTCCTTAACTATCTCATGACCTCAACCTGCGTCTCCTAGCTTCATTTTTGTCAATTCAAGCCACATATAATTCAATCATTGAAGCGATAGTGAACGTAATCAGAGGCATGCTTTGTTTGATTATTTCGAAACAAGCGGTATGCGCTTCTTTGCTTTAGTAATTCGTCAGAATAAAACTAAGCATGTTTCCGAACACCCTCGAACACGCCAATAAAAACAAATTTTTATGCCTAGTCATTTCATAGCATTATATTTTACTTTGATCCTCAAATTGCAATGTCGCGTCTCTGGTCCAAAACACTGGATTCACTTTAAGACCAAATTTAAATCGATTTCAACATTACTCTAAATCAGCGGTTTATCATCACAAATGGTAGATTTCTTACTTTACTTCAGCGATTATCGAATAGTTGACAATTTTTTGGAGATTGATATTTTCTGGTTGACCATTTTTTGAAGAGTTTGTAAACTTGTCCCTCAGTTTTGTGTATTGTAAGTTTGTATTTCAACGTGAGAAGCCCTAACAAAAAGCGATTTTGGGGGGCAAGAGGGTAAATCCAGTAAACTTATTTGGTAAGGGCCTAGAAAGGTCAAGAACCACAGCCATAAATTTTTGTCTCTTGCAAGAGACACATTTTGTAAGTTGTTGCCTCATGGCATTTTCACTAAACCACACTGTTAATTCACGATTAAACATTTTGCCCAGTTGAAATGCATTGTACAGTGCACTTGCCGCACATTCTATGATAGCTTTCGTCGTAAACAATTAATACTTATTTTACATGCTCTTTTACACTGTTAACGCGTATTACGCATCAAATAGCTTAACTTGTTTCTGCTTTATTGAATTACTCTTTGCATTATATGACGTCGTGCATATAAATTTTTTATATGAACAAAATTTACTAGATTCTACATTAAAATCATGTATGATTTAGTAAAGAACACTGTGATAAAGCTTTGACTGTTTAAAAGATCATAAGCAAACCAGTCGTACTTCCGGTTCAACCGCACGATCAAGCCGTACAACGCACGTATCGAGATAATGTTTGGCAATGCTACGTTTTAACTGTTAGTTGGTTGAAGTTATGACTGGATGAAGACAAATAAGTCAAATACTTTAAAAACAGTTGCATAACTCCCTGATCTGCTTGCCCGCAATTCGAACATAAATTCGATCCGATTTGATTGTTCCCACCAACCCGATTTACTAATCTCTTGATTGGCCCTCAGCCATAGATAGAGCAACAAAATCAGAAACCATGCACAACTTAATATAACATTAATAAAATGGTGACCTGAAGCCATATTTTAATTCAGTTAAAAAATGCCAAAACTTATTTCATTTGAAGCAACTTGTAGTGGTCAAAACATTAAAGGCTGTAGCTCGCAATACTGCATTAGAAAGATTTAAACCCTGCTGAGAGAGGAGTTATAAGAATGATGGACCACATTTTTTTATTGAAGCAGAAAATTTTTGAATGAAGTGTAGTCTAAGATAACCTCTGTTTGAAATCATCATTATGACGTTTGCCTATGTTCCAATCCTCCCCTTCCAATGAGAACAATTCAAATAAGTCTTACGTAGTTTGGCTGGTAGTTTTGGCAACTGGACATGTTGGCGAAGAACTTGATAATTAGCCTGTTGATGGATGATTAATTCGTCAAAATGCTTGATAACAAACAACTCAAATACATATTTATTCCGAATACAAAGTAACATTCATTATGGTTAAATATCTGACTAAATTTTTACTTGACTATTCATTTTGCTCCATGGATATTTTGGTATTGTATACCAGAATGCAATTAGAGAATGACTCTCTCCCGGTTTGGATCACCGATTTTTCAGTGATCACCTCAACCGGAATTACGTTACAAACAATACATAATTTGCTTATGCATACTACCTACGCTTCCCGTGTGAATCATAAAAGTAATTCTAAATTTTGGTTCGCGGTCACAGGCAACACAAATAAGGTAAAAACATTCAACTTAATTTGATTTGTTAATGGCGGTAAATTGCAAAAAAATCTGTAATGAGGCCTCCAATAGTAAAAAGGTTGTGCATTTCTGTCTTAGCACAAAAAAGGTTCCGCCATGAAAATTAACAGTTGTATGGAAGGCTTCAAGCCTTGCATGCATTAGTTTTTCACGGATGAACCACTGCACCACCGAAATAGCGACAACCAAGACAATGTTGCAAACTTTTCTGTAGCGCTTAAACTGACTTGCAGCTGATGTATATCATATTGCACATCCACAAGTAAAACATAAACTTTAACCTTGGATAGACTTAACTAAACTATTCACAACAACTGTTGGCACGATATTTGACGAAGGAGCCGACTATATATGTAAACAAAATATTATATCAATTTTTGGCACTATGTAACTACAGGAATTGTTTTAGCCAGGGATGTGGAAGCGGTGGAAGCAGTCATTTTTCTGTGGAAGCGGAAGCGCGAAAAATCCACCGCTTCCGCTTCCACATAGGAGGGAAGAATGGAGGTAGAAAAAAAATTGGTTCTGCTATCCTTCGTAGAAGAACAAAAAGGGAGAACATAAGCTTTAAGAAATGAGAGCGAGGAGGAGTCGTTCACAGAGATGTTGACCTCTACATAATCAGAGTAGGGGCCAAGCAAAGAAAGAGAGGAGGTAGAAAGCTCAGAGAAGAATAAGCTCTGCTTGACGAAAATGATGACGCCGCCGCTAGCGTCTGCGACATCAGTAGAAAAAATACCAGATCGGGAGTGGGTGCGATCAGATCGCAGAGTATAGAATCCAGGGATCCGAAAAAAGGAAGATAAGTTAAGGTTAGATTCCTGGATATAAATAAGATCAACGAGATGAGACGAAATAAAGTATAGTAGTTCAGAGCTTCTGGCTCGGAGATCCCCAGCATTCCATTGAAGAACCCTGAGAGAGTTAGGGAAGGGAAGAGGAAGCAGGAGGTAAAGGGAAACAGCCAGGAGCATGAGGCGGTGGTGAGGGTGCAGAGGGAGAAGATACAAAGTGGTCGGAAAAAGGATAAAAGGTTTGAAGGTGAGGGTGGGGTGCGAGTGCTGCATTAGCAGAAGGGGGCCAGATTGAGCAATGAAGGTATACCAGCTGGAGGAGTCCGAGGAGGAAGTCACAGTGCTGGTAGGTGTAGAATCTCCAAAAAAAGCAGAAACGCAGCAGGGAGAGCAGCTCCAGAAGTGAGAGCTGCCAAGAGTTCTGAATCTAGAAAAAGAGAGTAGTGAGCACTTTAAATGGACTTAATTAGAGCATGTGCAGCTTTGCACTGACCTACCCCGCCAGGTCACATTTCCAGCGCGCACTAAATAGAGAAAGACAAGGCAAGGGTTAGGATGAACGTTGCCGCTCATCAGGAGAAGGAGAAGGATGAGAAGACGGGCAAGAGAAAGGCAGGAGTAGAGAGAAGACAGGCCAATTTTAAAGAGGCTGCTTGCTGCCCTTCTGCGGTCGTTCAGGGGGCTGCACGACGAAAAAAATGGTTTGTGTGAGGGGAGTGCCCGGGGTAACTGGGACTCTAGGGAAGACCAACAGCCATCTTGACCCAACCCAAACAGGTCGGGGACCGCACCACCACGTTGAGTCGGCTATTGATTGGTGCAGTTCAATTTTGCTCGCTTTTCATTTACATGCTATATATACGACAGAAATTTCGCACTTTACTATCCAAAAAGATCGGAGTCAATACGTGTTTTGAGGACGGACAGAAAGTCTGTAATGATGATTAGAGTTAAAGTTAACTCAAAGTCAGAGTTAGTTGAGGATAGAGAGGGAAAATCAACGATATACGGTGTAATTTGTAGTTGTGACGACAGGTTATTGTCGAGAGCTGTAATATGTGGTCATACGGTTTAGATCTGAGAAGCATTAAGTTAACTGTTGCAAAAGTAGTTGTAAGTAGTGAAGGAACTTGTAATAACTGTCTATTTGTTGAAGTGTTTAATTATTTTTTGAATTGTAGCAACAAAATATTTGATTTTCTTGCAAGCAATTCGTGATTTGTAAATTTTTGTTAGTGTGGGTTCCGTGACAAACGCGAAAGTACATTAGGGGCTCCGCGATGGCAAAAGATTGAAAAGCACTGTTGTACATTCAACACGACTTCCAATATCTAAGAAAAACAAACACAGAGTAGTTCAAAACAATAAGCTCAAGCGAAGTAGGTAAAATAATAGCAATAAATGAAGGTTTTTGTTTTTTCAAAATGATAAAGTGTAGAAGGCAGGCTGCAGACCCACAAAAGTTTAAAAAAATTGTCAACGGTCGTTTTTTCGTTTTTTGTTAGTGGAAGCGGAAGCGTTTAAAAAATAACCGCTTCCACATCCCTGGTTTTAGCGCCAGGATATTATTTGATCGTAGTTGAGTGCTCCCATTGCTGAGAGCCAAGTAAAAGGTTTATGAACATTGTTCATGTAGTATTTATTATGACTAAATAACCGATATTGTAATATTGTAATTCACAGACATATTCAAAAAGAATCACCTGTGATCTAATAAAATGATTCAAAAACAACTAATGAAGTCCCAATGAGACAAAATCGATCGTTATGTTATACGTAAATGATATGCCATAGATATTGTAATTCATGTTTCTGACAACACCGCACTATTCACAAAAATTTTTCTCGGTTAAATACAGGGTGGGCTATAAGCCGAGCACCAAATCGGTAGTGTGGTGCGGACTATGGAGAAGTCATGCTTTGGGCCCGTTCTTTTTCAACGAGACAGTGACCGGCGAGGAGTATTTGAAAATACTACAAAATACAGTATAACCTCGGTTTTCGAACACGAATCGTTCTGGAAGGCTGTTCGAAAACCGATTTGTTCAAAAAACCGAATCAAATTTTCTCATTGCAAATGATGTAAAAGAGATTAATTCGTTCCATGCACTAAAAGAATACCTTATTTACCTGCTTACACTATACCCTGTATATCAAAGTGCAAAACCATTTGTTCAAAGAGTAAATAAAACACAAAAGTGTAAATAAAACGAAAAACATAACAAGTAATTTTAATGTAAATGTAAACAATACAGACCTGTATTGTATATATGTACACCTTTTTTTGATGCGAAGTAATAGGAAGAAAGGGATGAGCTAATTATTGGATGAGGGATCCCCTTCTATAAAAACTTCTGATCACTCTAAGGGTGTTTCTTCTGTTCTCTGTCTCTTTAGTTCAGGTAAATCTTTTTCTTGAATTTCTTTTCTTTTTTCTTTTGTTGAAAAGTTGTCCAATGTTTGTTGCTTTTGACTGCGTTGCAAAATTTGTCTACATCTCGCACGATGATCGACTGGAAAATGTATACGTTTGGTCTAGGCAGTCACGTGTCGCTGCTGTTCTTTTTTTTTTGTTCGAAAACCGATTTTTGTTCGAGGACCGAGTCATTTTCATCTCGAATTTTCTGTTCGAAAACCGGATTGTTCGAACTCTGAGACGTTCGAAAACCGAGGTTTGACTGTAATCTCATGTCACAGCTGGAGCGCATCGGTGAAGGAAAACCGCTTTGGTTTATGTATGATGGCGCGCCACCTCACTATGCGACAATTTTGCGAAATTGGGTAAATGGCAGTTTTGAAAATTGGATTGGGCGAAGAAGCACCGTAGAATGGGCACCAAGGTTTCTGACTTAACCCCAATAAATTTTTGTTTTTGGGGCCACCTCAAACAACTAGTCTACTCTACAAGAATTGCAGATGTCAACCATCTTCGCCAGCAGATAATTCGCAGGTGCAATCACATACATGGAAACAGCGACTTACTTGATAAAGTTTATGGAAAATTTGAACATCGACTGGAATTGTGCATCGACGCAAATGGCAAATATTTTGAGCATTTGTGATTGTTCCAACATGAACAACGTGCTTCTCAGTTCATTAGTTGATCTTAGTTTTAATAAAATAACGTTTATTAATCTGAAAATTGTTTTAAATGCTTTGGTGCGCGGCTTATGATCCACCCTGTATTTGCGGCACCTGTTTTACACTAAACAATAATAGTTGCTGAACATAGCGGGAATGTACCATTAGAGAGGATAAAGGAAAACCCCACAGGTTTTCGGAAAATCTTTTATAACAATTGCGGTTATCTACTGGTTTTTGTTCAGCACAGAAATAAAAATACGCGTGAGAGTTTTTTTCGGTCATGATATCCTGTTACCGCTGCCAATTATTGTATAATTTTTCTGGCCGGGTTTGCCCACGTCGCCTGGCAAGGCTGCCAGTTGGTTAGTTATGTCGAGTATGAAACAACGGTTCGCCCAAATATCATTTCTGAAAGCAATAACGAAACGTTTGTACAAATGGGGCTATCGCCCCTACGCCCCGAATCCAGATTATTGTACTTGGAATTGAAAATGGACCTACTCTTAAGTATACATGATTTATCAAATTATGTGCGCCCCTTCCCATAAGTTTAGGGATGCAAAGTTAAATTTGGGGATGGGCACCTAATGAGTTTTGTTTTACAATCACACAATTAAGTTATTTGGTGGTAGATTTATTTGATGAGTTGGTGCAACTCTCTTCGTAATGACATTGTGAAGTTTCTTGGCTGCCCCTATGTGCCTTGGTTTCAGAATAGAGCAAAAGAAACTGTGCTTATCCCCCAAGTGTGTTGCATCCGCTCACACGGTTGACCTAATAACACATGAAAAATTTTTTTTTTATACGTATGATGATATATTTGGTGACTATGATTTCACACAGTGGTGTAGACCTACTGAACTATTTTTCGTTTTGATTTTCCCTCAATGAATGTATTTCATAAACTACGCTCCTAACACCGACCTTCCTATTTGTAAAGTAAGACTGTGCTTGTTTTCAAACAACAAGTCATTTCACAAACTGCCATGCCTTCATTTGACTAGGTGCATACGGGAAAAAATTCAAAGCTGTAGAAGGACGCTGAAGTAATTGATATACTGTATTTACTGGAATTAAGCTGGAAATAATTGGCCCTACTAGTTCCAGCTTTTTCGTAATGGTATGGCCAGGTTATAAAATTTTAGGCCTCTGGCTGCGTGTATGTTTCTAGCTCCCGGCGTAAACACAGCCACGGTAAGGCGAAGTGACCCGGAGCCCAGAGTCCAGCATCTACAGCTCTAAGTTATACATGTTTAATAAATTAGGTTAAGGCATAAGTAGGCAACCCACCGACCAGGTTTTGGTGCTAAAAATGACTGAAACTTTTTTATATCCTGCAGGATTGTAAATTAAAACTCGGCATGTTGTTCCACTTTGCTACACGAGACAAAATTGCAGTAGGAGATAAGATTACTTAGGTACGCTACATCACTATGCTACAAAGGTGTTCTAAGGTGCAGTTCACTTTCAGTTTAGTTATTGTAGTTTTAATGCTTGCATTTTTGTTACTAAAAAAAACCGCTTAAACAGGTGTATTAATACTGTAATTTATCATTGCACTTTTACAAGTGGAATATCAGTAGTCGATTTTATTATTTACTTTTACTTTCAAAATGGCAGTGTAAGATAAGTGCAGTCGCTGCTTGCTGCTATTTTCACTTAAAGCAGTATCTGACAGCATTACGGTGATGACACTTTACATTACGACAAAGCCGTGCTTATTGAAAACGTTTCAGAAAAAAAGCATGTTTTAAATCGCTTAAATGCTTAATCACTTGTTGTGTTGTCAATAAAGCTCAGATTGTCAGAGAATGATTTTTATCTGAAACATCATGGTAATATATGTCAGAACATGAAATTCAAGTCAACTTTCTGCTGACTTTTAGCGAAAATTCGCAATTCGATTTTTCTTCCGGTCATGACCACAAAAATGTGACACAAATTGTCACGGAAAAAGGCTGAAATATTACGAACAGTAAAACGCTTGCGGCAAAACGTTCCGTGCTTGAAGTGCAACCATCCTGAAGTCTTAATTGTTTTTTAAATTAAAAGCGGAGCTCATTTTATTACCAAACTTGCGGTAAAGCCTGTCCTTGTGCGATCAAGCCTTTTCTTGTTGCCAACACCTGATGGCAGCAGAGAGTTATCTGAAGTATATTCTTGCATTGTTGAAGATCAAGAGCGTATTTGGTTGTTTACCAACCACGTGGTTGCGGTAATACATAACACTAAGCAAACGTTGTTGTATTTTTTTGTAGTAAATGGGATATTCTCTTCTCAATCAGCATAACTTGGTTCAATTTTCTTGCCGATTTATATCAAGCGTCTAAAAACGGCTGTTCATAGAACTCCAGTGCAATAAAGGGCAATGTTAACAATGAAATATGTAAACGAGGAGAACTTGGTCATTTGTGAAATGTCTTCTGGTGCTAAAAACCCCATCAGCGAAAAGTCACCTCAAGCACATGGCGCTTCGAGTTAGTCGGTAACAGTGGCCCAGCGTTCGCCGGCGACGTGGTCTAGTGGGGCAGAGTCGTTTATGGTTACAATAATCGTGAGTTCAACACTCACAATGGTTTTGGAGTGATCCACGCGGAAATGGTCTTTGTGGCAATTTTCCTGTTGTTTACACTGCTTTTGACACAAATATACAATGCCAGCAGTACTGATAACTCCGACGCAGGTCTGAACACAACGATATTTTATGCATAATCGACAAAAGATTTTCCCGTGACTGGAGCATAATAAGTATGGCAAAAAAACGGGTATAGCGTTAGGTGCCGCAATCTTTAGAAAGTGGGTTCAAAACTCCTACGGTTCCTGTACTTTTGTGCTTTTCGAAACCTTTTCGACCATTCTCTAGTACAGTTAAAACGTTTGAAGTAAAAATGTTCTATGCGGGTAGGATCCCAGCTTCAACATTAATGTCTGGTTTTACGTTTTTGTTTTTGATTGCCTTTGCGCTTCTTTTAGATCAGGGATCACGGAACGTTACGTGTGGAAAAGAGGCAACATTTTGGAAAGGGCATATTAAGGGCCTGTGGTGGCAATTACTAGACTTTTGTTTGGAAATTACCGCTCTCAAACGATCAAATAACCTTTTCTACTCCAAATTAGGTACAAGACTTTCTTTTCATTTTTTTGGAAGTCATCATTTTAAAAGGCTTAAGTAATCTATTTTTGCTCCCAGCTAGAGTACAAACCTTTGTTTAGAACGTCACCATTAAATGAAACTGACACTTTGCCCCACCATGCCTCCCCTAACGAAAAAATAGGGAGGCGATCGCCTCCCTCTCTCCCGTTGCGGTTCCTCTGTTTGGAATGGAGTCAGTGTTAAAACCTAGACACAGCGAGCAATTGCTAAAAAATTTTCAATTTCGGAAATTCTCATTTGGCGTTGAATTGTCAATCGCAGGTAAAGGGCGACTTTAAGCAGAAAGGAGCTACCAGGAAGTTTTAAAAATAAACTTCCGCTGGAATTGACCAGAAAAAATTTTCTAGACTGCCTTTATATATTTTTCCAGGAACTTCCGCGACAGTTTTCCTAAGTTCAAAGTTTCGCTATTTTTAGCTTAGTTTTACATCTATCAACACTTTTCTCATTTTCGAATCTCAAATATAGCATCGTAATTTTTTGAATTTCCCCAGAAATAAACCTGTTTATTACCTCAAATTTTTTTCAAATTTTGGGACGAAGTTTTTCAGTTCGACTACACAAATAATATATTCAAAAATATCTCGAACGGGAAATTGTTATCTAAGAAGCCATAGTCTAAGAACATCACATTCAGTACCTCATCTCAACTCCAATCAAGGGCATGTTAAGGAAAAAGGGACGGATTTTAAAGCAGTCATGAACGAAAATTCGCCCACAGCGAGTTGAGCGAACTGCCATCGGTAAGTGCTTAAAGTTGACTTTTTTGGCGTGAATGCTGGTGAACAGCGCTGTTATTTTAACCTGTGAAGCATGATTTATTTTTCTACAACAGCATGTTTAATGATTTACAGATATCGCAGACCCCTATACCTTGTTGACTCACGTTTTGATTTTCATCAGAAACACTGCCAGAGTATCAGAAACAGGAGCTACTTTAATAGCAGTCTTTCGTTCAATTGGCATTCTTTCGGCAATAATTCTAATTTGTCTCATTCAACGAAAATGAGTTCATTTTTTACCACCAGCGACACAAACTGTTAAATACGCAGACTACGCCACGGACCTCTAAATAACGACAACCTGGAACAGCGTTTCCCAAATGCTTTTGTCAGTGGGCATAGTAAAAGATCTAAAAAAATCTAACAGCACACCAGAATAAAATAGTCTTGTATTTTTGTTGAAGATCATCACCAGAAGATATATTGATCCACGAACAGCAGTTCAAAAAATTTGCAAGAGTGTGATCTCCGAAAAAAAGGTCATTGCCTTTCTCACAATCATATATCGAAAGGATTGAGCTCGTTGCAGATGTGCTACACCAGTAGGCATTCTGAAAACTTGTATAAATTTTAAATATTTTAAGACAACCACAATTGAAAATATCGCTAGACAGGCTGACCTAGGAGATCATGACTAAACTTTACTTTTAGGTCAAAAAGCAGTTTCAATAAATTGCTCGGTTTTGTAGATGATGAAGGATTTTTTAACTCATTTAACGCAGTAGGAACGGGGAGTGAGTGATTCAACTCGCAGAATTCGGTTGCAAATTTGACGCACGGTTTCCCGAAACATGCCGGCTGATGGTGGGCTTATTGGTGTGCCAGGAATCAAACTTACAGGATATGGATAAAATTACAGAAGTACCGATTTCTAATTACAAGTGAATTGCCAAGTAGTGAAGCGCTAATAAGAAACTGTGTTAACCTGAAACTATTTGTTCGGAAACTTAGCACCACCTGCAGTTCCTCATTGAAATATTTTCACTTTAACATCTTGCGATTGTTGATGGCTACTCAGTAATTGACTGGAAGTTGGTGGCTTACCCGTCACTAAGGGTCACTTGAGTTTGTGATGCCGGGGGGGGGGGGGGGGCTTCGAAAAGTGACGCTCAAATGGAAAAAAACTAATTAATCCCAAAATTAAAACCAATAACTTTTCACATGTTGGTGGGTCTTTAAACCGAAAAATTCAATTTACCGTTTTTGAAATAGAGATTTTTAATGTAAACGCCCCTGCCTCTCCACCAACGTCACGGAAATGTCTTACCTTCCTTTATCTTACGCTTCAGTAAATGCTTAATACATTGCCTAGAAGTACAAAGAGGCAAGTAAAATCTTCGTTGCTTTCCAGACAATATTTGGGCATTGATTTAAGACCAACTGCATTTCATATGCGTTCCTAATTACCCCTTATATTGTAAGTTGACAAAATTATCAAAGATAGCAAACAAACTAAACGCAGCGATTAAATTTCTTTATTCGTATTATAAAAACAACTTGCGTGACATTCCAATTTGTTAACCAAAAGTCAAGTCATAAAATTTGTAATCGAAATGGGGTACAAAGTGAAATTAAGTATTAAGCATTCCTGTGCTTTAGATTTAAACTCAGCGAGCAAACATATTATGGGCAGGACTGCTCTTACAATGCATATCATTCATCAACTTTGTAAGCAATATGTCAGCCCAGGACAATAGAACAAAAGAATTTAAATTATATGACGCTTGGTGGTTCAAAGTTTTGCGGTTGTTTTTTGGGAATTACCCTACAAGAAATGTTCTTTTGTTCTAATGTCCTCATTGTCTTTAAATTGTGTCCTTTAGTAAAAGGTCGTTTGCGTCAAAGAGATCGATCCATTATTCATATCTTGATACACTAATACGTAATACCGATTAATTGTGATAACTTCTAAATACGAGGCATATCGCTAGACAGGCTGATTCATTCATTGTTTATAGTTTGGGTTTCGCTACAAACCGTCAATATCACGTAGTTACGCTGCAAACCGACAATATCACGCACAAAAAAACAAATTTCAATGTTTTTCTCAATTTGGTGGCAACTTGACCGTTCGCTACGCGCACGTTTGCAGAAAAATTCTTTGAACAAACGGTCTGCCAGATAAATATTTTGAAAAGCGCCTTAATCAGTTCATAATATACGCCCAAAAATGTCTTTTATTCGCCCAAAAATGCCCGCTACAACAAATTTTAATTTCAGCAAGAAAAGCGTTGTTTTTGTTTGAGTGATTTTGAATTGGCAAAGAAGAAACGATAAGCGCAAGCAAATTATTGATAGTTTTTTTGTCACAAAAATATTCAACAATTCCATCACTGAAGCGTTGTTTTAGAAGCAATGACAGAAAAATACAAACAAACATTGGTTGAGGTCAGGTACAAAACCACACCATTTCTTACTCTCCCTTTCCCTTTTCGTCTAAAAGTATAATCAAGAGACAGAAGGCAATGATAACAACTAATTAATGTCTTTAATTCGATCCCCATATTACACTACTTTGGGTTACACATATATTTGATAAGAAAAACTTTAGCCAGTGCTCTTACTCCTCTCTAGCTATACCACGAATTCAGTCGTTTTACGTAATTAAATTCTCCCATGTTTTCAACGAATAAATTTAATAGAACACTTATTCTCAAACTTTTCTTCATTTTCATGAATCGGAATTATATAACCTAACTACTCATACAAGTTTGAAGGCAGAGAAATCAATGTCAACGAATATAGCTTGCTAGGGTATACGAGTGGTGTAATCAGTGTTGATTAAGTGGGAAATGCCTTGTAACACTCCCTTGTTGCACAAATCTGATAGAGACAAAGTTCAGATATCAATTCCCATATTGTCTACGCCTCCGTTGGTTTCACAGCGGTATCTGCTGAAGACTAGCTGTATGATCCAGAGTTGGAAACGGGCCCAATTGTAAGGCCCGAACCCGGCCCAAACCCGAAAATACAAGCCCGAACCCGGCATTTATTTTGTAGCCCGACTTAGGCCCGAAAATTAAATTCCCCAAACGACTTGAAAATGCATGAAACTGCGAGGTAAGCTATATAATTTTGGATACGTCCCGAAATCGGCCCGAAAATTTTTTAGAACTTAAGCCCGAACCCGACCCGAACCCGAACCCGACCCGAAAAGCCCGGCCTGTTTCCAACTCTGGTGTGATCACTTTCATATACATTGTTTTAATAGAGTTCGGTAAATATTGTCATTTGTTGTAACAGCTTTTGTTCAAACTTTTAGAGATGTTGTAACAGCATGTTAAACATTGCAATAAGAACCAAATTTCATTATATATTCATTATTTCAGAAACTAAATGTGGTTGGATAAATCTTATTGCAGATGTGGTTTTAGGGCCCAGTGTTTTCCCTAGAACGCTCCTGAGGTAATTAGATACAAAAATGTTTTGGGCAGTGTGTAATTCAACCAAATAGAAACGATTTAAGACGAATAATTTTCAATTCTGTTTTACTGCAAATGGCAAAATTGCTACTGATTTTAATACTATTAGGATCAATTACTATTACCAAAAAATTAATTATGTAAATCTACGCACCAGATGAGTATTTTCGAAGTTGGTTACTTGGCGTGATTCCTAATATTTTTGTCACACAGTTACTTCGACTTCGATTTGATAGCAAAACAAGAAAAATTGTTTAGACTCCCGCAAAAAGCTACATTTCCGGTTTAACAACACCCTAATTAAAAAATTTTCATCTAATCTCGTTTCGCGGTGCTAAAATATCTGTGTTTGTATACAGCTCGAATAATAGACACCTATCCTCTGCGATGCCGATTTAGTTTCTGATTTCGAGAATTATGTTTATTATTGCTACGTGTTGACTTGGAGGGTAGAGTTGCGCAAAAAATTGCCACTTATAAAATCAACTGTAAAGGCAAATATGTTTTCTCCGTGTTGCTGATTGCTATAAATCGCTGTGGACTGGGATATATTGTCATTTTAGCCACGATGTCCTGTTACGGCTATCATATTTTACAGAAAAAAATCCTGGTTTAGATAAGTTTAAAGTATAACCCAAAAAACTATGCCACTAAACTGATGAAGTAAAATATTTGAATTTAGGATTGACGGTTAGACTAAGTTAATTTCATAAGCGTAAATAGGGATGAGAAATTATTCAATACATTCAAAAAAATTTGTTAATAAACCGGTGAACGTTCAAAAAAATGCTAAAAGAATGCTATATTCCAAAAAAACGCTAATTGCAGCCATTTACAACCACAGCAGCATGTCTTATGATCTGTTTAATCAGCTATTTTTAGACGAGATTACGTTGCGCTCCCACAGACATGTGTAGTAGCTGCTACTCGCCAAAATTCACGCGGCAGTTGAACCTATATTGCATTCACGTGATAGCCAATCGTATTTACGTTCACGTGACATTCACGTGCCAACAACCATTCACATGCGTATAAGGTGCCAACTCTAAAGTATGAGGTAAGGAAAAGAAAAAAATAATACTAATTAGGACTGGTCATACTGCAACAGAAACTTTATTCCTTTCCCAGAGCTCATCATACTGCAACGAAAACAATACTTTTTTGCTCAAACATATCTATACGACAATTAAAACATTATTCCTTCTCTAAGACATACCATATGGCAAACTAAAACACTATTTTTTTGCAAAGACATATCATAGTGGAAGAAAAACTGTATTTCGTCTCCAAAAGATAATAATCTGAACCGAAATCCTTATTCCTTCGCCCAGAGATATCGTACTGCAACAAAAACATGACCTTGCCAAGACATGTTATTCTGCAAAGAAACCATTATTGCTTCGCCAAGAGATATCATGCTGCTACGAAAACAAAGTTTTTTTGCTGAAACGTATCATACTGCCACGAAAACACCATTCCTTCGCTAAGACATATTACACTGCAATGACAACTATATTTGTCGCCAAGAGATATCATGCTGTAACGAAATCATAACAGTTTCGCCGAGACAAGCCACGCTGCAGCGAGAAGGAGCTGTTCTCAAATCACATAACGTTTTTTTATCCGATAATTAACACCTGCTCCCAATGTGAAACTTCACTATGTTTTGTAGATCCCCTTCCCTTAATGTGATGCATCATCTAAAAAAAACTATTCCAGCAAAATTTAATTATCGGGATTGTTCTCAAAAACCTGTTTTAACTATGATTGAAACCTCGATTATTTTTTAAATAGCAGCAAGTTTTTTGTATAATGATATCTCTTATTTTCCTCTTCCTCATAAACACCAACACGACGGTTTTGTTTGTTCTGTCCTCCCATGGAGGAGTTGTATAATATTTGAACGGCGCTAAACACGGTGAAATGCCGCTTATCAAATAATGCGATTTGTTAAACGTATTCGGCAACGCTTGCGGTTCTTCGGAAGCGGTGGGAATAGATTTACTCTACAACATGCTGGTTCATTTCGCGGTAGGCTCAAGTTTTGTTTTCTGTTGGCAAAAAGTTTGTAAAAAATGGTTGGATGTGCGGGTTATTTGTTACATAATAGGTAGTGAGCTAAAAGTTTATGTTTTCTAAATGTAGGACTACTTCTGCACTAGTGCACATGCAGTAGCCTAGAACTTGTTTAGCCCATTAGCGTATACATTCATACTCGACCCAAATATTGTCAAAGTAGGCCTGGCATACCTGCTATAAATATAAATTTCTACTTTAATAATTAATTAATAAATAAGTTTACAGTTGATACTGCACTAACTGGCCCAATAGCCTGTACGACCAACTATTCTGCAATCATTTCTACCAAGCTTCTTACTGACACCGACCAAACCAAAGTCCACCGGAAAATCAACCAGCACATTCTAACATAAACCGAATCTCGCCGCTTCCGAAGAACCACAAGCGTTCCGGAATACGTTTTTACAAATCGCGTTGTTTTACAGGTAGCACCGTTTTACAAACGACGCGTGTTTTCTATTGGGTACCAATTGTAAAGTACGTAGCAAAGCAAGATTTTGTGGCGTTTGGGACAAATGATGCTGCAGCGAAAACGTTTTTCCTTTTCAAAGACAAATCACTCAGCAATGAAACAACTTTCTGTTTAGAAAGACAAACCATGCAGCAGCGAAAGCACGGTGAAGTGCGGTCTGTGGGCTAAAGTAGAGCTACTCGCAAAAAAGCGCTGCGTGCAAAATGTGTTTGGAAGCGTTAGTGGTTATTCGAAAGCGGCGAAAATTGATTTACAGTAAAAGGTGCTGGTTACTTATGAGTAGGTGAGTAGATTTGGTTTGCTTTAAACCGAATCTCGCCACTTCCAAGTTACCACTAACGCTTCCGAGCATATTTTGCACGCCCCGCTATTTTACAAGTATCGTTATTTTGCAGACCGCATTTTACGGTGATTTCGTTGCTGTATGATTTGTCTTTGGAAAGGAAAAGTTGTTACATTGCTGTAGAAAAACGTTTCCGTGGCAGTATGACTTGTCCTAAAATATGAGGTGCCAACTGTAAAATACACTGTAAAGTAAAAATTAGTAGTGATTGGAACATATCATACTGCAACAAAAATATTATTTCTTTGCGAACAACTGTCATGATTTGTTCTAAACTATGCAAAATTTTACTTTATTATTACCAACACATATTGTACTGCAACGAAATCATTATTGCTTCGCCAATACAAGTCATACTACAGGGGAACAATATTTTTGTTACGGTATGATGTGTTCTAATCATTACTAATTTTTGCTTTACAGCGTACTTTCCAGTTAGTACTGCATGTGCGTGAATTTGGCAGAAGCAACAGTTTTGATTGATTGATACAGCACTTCCCGAAACTTTTCAGCTCACAGCCACCTTTTTACAAATGTTGTTTTTATCAGACCGGTGTCAACTTGAAGACATTTGTTTTAGAGATTATCTTTACGAAAGCGATTGTTTTGCCCATTTTAATTACGGAATTTCTTCAAAACGAAAGCAATTACAGTATTTTGACTATTTTGGTCGAAATAACCTTTTTTCCTTCTTTGTATGGGCAAGGTCTTTTATTTTTTTGAGAAGCACCTCAGATTATGAGCCTCTTATTAGCACCTTCTGCTAGTCTTTAGTTAGACTGGGTCACCACGATGGGTAGATTGCTTGGCCCGCTACCGGTCTGCCACATAAAGATGGAAGCATCCCGTTAAGTGCCTTGCCCAAAGGCACAGCAGGCAAGCTTGCCGTCTTGTTCTCCACACTATCCCTTTTGTACTGAGCGCCAAGCAGGGAGCTGTGAATACCTTTTTTTAAAGTCTTTTGATATGACTCGACTTGGAAAATGAACCCCAGGTCTACCGAATGCGAAGCGGACGCCCTAACCACTACGCCATCGCACGGGAGTTTTAGAACATTGAATGCTTAGCGGACCACTGATAGAGAAATAATAGGAAAAGTTATCAGTCTTAACTTATCAGTCTTAAATTTCGTTTTTAATGAATATTTGTAAATTATGACTTCGTTTTGGCGTTGCTTTCTTATTATTTGTTAATTTATTGATAAAATTTTTACAGCAAAATTTTTACAGCAAAGCTCTCAGTAGTCAAATTTCTTTCAACACCTACTGGTAAAAATCTGCTTAGAAGCTACCCAAAAACTAGAATAGTGGTTGTAACATTCTTAATATTGTTACTTTTGAGAAAAACTAATCGTTTTCCATTACCTGCTTTCTATGTAAATATCTGTGCAACGCTCTTCACTATCCTTGCAAACTAGCGCGCACATATTGAATATCAAACCCAATTCAAGAGAGATTTCTACACTTAACTATTTCATGGCGCAGCAAGCTTCATAAATAGAGAAAACTTTCTACCGTAACTTTGCACGCCAACTGCTACAAAAAGCTTCTGCTGCTTGACAACTACGTGGTAAGAGAGACAAAACTGAAAACTGGCGAACAACTTACCAGTAAAAAAATAGAAATTGCTTGGGTTGTACCAACGTTACATGCAACAAGAATAATGTGCGGTTTAACTTAAAATATTGGCTTGGAAGTCATGGATGCTTGCATCAGGCGTTGGCTACTTTGTTTTCTTGCAACCAATTTTGGTTCAAACTACTAAACTACAAGACAAATAGTGATTTAAGATTCAAATCGATTTTGGAATCGAATTCAAATGGTTCAAAATTCTGAAATGCCCATTTCTGGCTGTGTTGATATCGATTGTATAATTGTTTATATTTTACAAAGTAGTGAGGACTGCTTAAAATCTTGGTCGTATATGTAGCCCATTGCTCTGAATGAGTTTGATGCACTTACTATATTGGCTGCAAACTATATAAGAAATTTCTGATAGATATGTCGAAAATTTTCGATATATATATCTGTTACGTTATGTATATTTTCGATTTATATATTGGACAAAAATCACCTCGTATAACAAAAAAAATGAAAAATAAAACGAAAATTTCCTTTACATATACAGTATATCGGAAAAGCCCATAAATTAGAGAAAAAAAGCAGCAAAATATGTTGAAAATTTCCGATATACATTGTATAAGCTATATGGAAAATTAGAAGCAATTTCACGTGATTCATGATCTTAGTGCAGCAGGAAAGAACCTGAAAATACTTGAAACTTCACGTTACGCAGGCACTAATTTTGATAAACAAAGCCCAACGTGACATCACCATCGAAAAACAGATAAACATGGAGTTACATTCGATTAAGGTGAGCAATGACCTTACGAACAAAATACAAAACTACCAAACCACAACAGACTTTTGGGAAACGCCACAAATTCAACCCACAAGAAGTTTACAAGTTCACAAAACCTCACTTCCACTTTAAAGCACGCAGAAACGACTTCAACCGAAAATCTAACCATGTAGCACAGGATTCTACAAAATTTTTTCATGGAGAGCCGCGTTGCTGATACAGTACTTTAAAGACCCGTGGGCCAAAGTTAGCTCAAAGTAGGCGGAAATCAACGGTCAATAACGTTGGAGATTGCGTTTTTTGCCTGAAAATTACGTAAAAATTAAAAAAAGATCATCACCACTTTCGCTGTCACAAATTATGCTTTTCGCGATCAAATTGATTGGATCGAAGTAGCTCCGTCAAAGCAACGCTGCGCTAACTACATTTGTGTTGCGATTGAGAAAAGGGCTCCGCTGGCAGAATAAAAAGTCTTCGGGGGCCAGATTTGGCCCGCGGGCCGTAGTTTCGCAAACCCTGATGTGGCATATAACAATTTCTGTAGGCCGCGAGCATAAAATTTTAAAAGCACTGGTCTAGAGCTTACGCTGGTAATTTTTGGCAATTGTCGGCTGGTGTTTATAATGCAACCCAAAAGGCCTTCTGCATAAAAATGGTGTCATTGCACCAAGGACGCGAAATAATTAATAATTAATTCTAGATTTCGATATAGCTCATAAGATGTATTCCAGAAATTTTCAATATATTTAGCAGTTGTTTTTTGTCTTATTTAAGAAGGATTTTGTCCGATATAAACATATATCAGTATTTTTCTATATATTTTGCAGCAGATTTTATTGACTGTTTTACGATAAATGCGAAAAAAACCCGCACTAAGTATTTTTTCCAATTTTTTTCCAAACCCGATATTTTTTGCTGCATGATTTGGTTTTTAAAAGGAGAAATGTTGGCAGTATCCTTGCTACATGTTTTGTTTACAGAAAAAAAAAAATTCGTTTCGTTTAAAATTTATTTTAATCGGTACTTTCAAATCGGCACCCGATAGTAAAGCACCGGTTTCACGCTAAAGAAAGTACCAATAAAGGAAAGAGGGAAATCCCCCTGGTTTTTTTTGAAAAAAGCTTTTCGAATAATTGCGATTATCTACTGGTATTTGTTCCGCACAGAAATAGAAATACGCGTGAGAGTTTTTTTCGGTCATGATATCTTGTTACCGCTGCCAAATAATGTATAATTTTTCTAGCCGGGTTTGCCGACGTCGCCTGGCAAGGCTGCCAGTTGGTTAGTTATGTCGAGTTTGAAACAACGGTTCGCCCAAATATCATTTCTGAAAGCAATAACGAAACGTTTGTATAAATGGGGCTATTGCCCAACGCCCCGAATCCGGATTATTGTACTTGGAATCAAAAATGGACTTACTCTTGAGTATATATGATTTATCAAATTATGTGCTCCCCTTCCCATAAGTTTACGGGTGCAAAATCAAATTTGGGGATGGGCACCTTATGAGTTTGTTTTACAATCACACAATTAAGTTATTTGGTGGTAGATTTATTTGATGAGTTGGTGCAACTCTCTTCGTAATGACATTGTGAAGTTTCTTGGCTGCCCCTATGTGCCTTGGTTTCAGAATAGAGCAAAAGAAACTGTGCTTATCCCCCAAGTGTGTTGCATCCGCTCACACAGTTGGCCTAATAACACATGAAAAAAATTTTTTTTATACATATGATGATATATTTGGTGACTATGATTTCACACAGTGGTGTAGACCTACTGAACTATTTTGCTTTTGATTTTCCCTCAATGAATGTGTTTCATAAGCTATGCTCCTAACACCGACCTTCCTATTTGCAAATTAAGACTGTGCTTGTTTTTAAACAACAAATCATTCCACAACTGTCATGCATTCATCTGACTAGGTGCATACGGGAAAAAATTCAAAGCTGTAGAAGGACGCTGAAGTAATTGATATGCTGTATTTACAGGAATTAAGTTGGAAATAATTGGCCCTACTAGTTCCAACTTTTTCGTAATGGTATGGCCAGGTTATAAAATTTTAGGCCTCTGGCTGCGTGTATGTTTCTAGCTCCCGGCGTAAACACAGCCACGGTAAGGCGAAGTGACCCGGAGCCCAGAGTGCAGCATCTACAGCTCTAAGTTATACATGTTTAATAAATTAGGTTAAGGCATAAGCGAACAATCCACCGACCAGGTTTTGGTGCTAAAAATGACTGAAACTTTTTCTATATCCTGCAGGATTGTAAATTAAAACTCGGCATTTTGTTCCACTTTGCTACACGAGATAAAATTGCGATAGGAGATAAGATTACTTAGGTACGCTACATCACTATACTACAAAGGTATTGTAACGTGGAGTTCATTTTCAGTTCAATTAATGTAACTTTATTGCTTGCATTTTTTATAATAAAAAACCGCTTAAGCAGGTGTGTTAGTACTGTAGTATATCATTGTACTTTTACAAGCAGAATATCAGTAATAGGTGTTACTACCTGTTGCTATTTTTACTTGAAGTAGTACCTGACAGCATTACGACAAAGCTGTGCTTATTGAAAACGTTCAAGAAAAAAAGAAAAAAACATCATTAAAAAACGCTTAAATTGGGTGTTGTATCGTCAATAAAGCTCAGGTCAGAACGATTTTTATCGAAAACATCTTGCTAAGGTATCCAAAAAAAATTAGAATTGGATTTCTATATGTCAGTTCTTTTTGTGGAAATGAAAATGAAAAAACTTACACCAATTGTTGATTATGACGTTATCTTTTTTCAAAAAAGAGTAAAATGCCTTAAGGTTGGTAAGTAGGGTGCTGGGTTTTGCTTAAGCAACAAAAGGCTTTCTTACTTCAAGAAAAATTAGATCCAATCATGACGTCATCAATCTTCTTGTGACACTTTGCTCTGCAATGGGGATTAATCTTGCCAAGTTTCATTTTTGTGGGCTCAGTAGTTTTGAAGGAATTAAGACACAAGCACGTACACACAGACAGACGGAACTGCGCTTTATACTATGGACTAGCCGGTTTGCCGGTGTCGCCCGTAGGCACCTCATAAGTACGTCGAGATCAAGAATGTCGGCTCAGACGGCTGCGCCGGGCTCACTCAATTATGGTAGCGATGAAAGCAATTAAAACCTAATGTTTTTTACATAATCAAGCTCGTTCCGAAACAAAAACTATCGTGTCTTGAAAGAAAATTGAGTAAAAAAACATTATGTGGGTGTGCGCATGGCCGCTATATTTCTGCCAATCAAGTTTCTGGAGTTCCTTCCCACGTCGTATTTATCCTGTTTTCACCATAGGCTTCCTCAAACTCAACAAATTTTTATATTCGTTTAATTCCACAAGTGCTTGAAAGCCTGTCAAAGTCGTGGAAAAGCGCTACAGTGATTGATATGTATTATCAGGACTAAGATATTAAATATTGCGCCCACTGCTTACGACTTTTTTGTAACCGTCACTTAAGGTCTTTGGCTGCGGGTATGTTGCTTCTGCGGATCAACGCAGCTAGAGAAGAACATCTCAACCGGAAGAAAAACTCTCACAGTTAAGTTCGTGCAATAGCATGGCCATTATCAGTAATGCCAAGGTTAAAAATATTGGTTTAGTCGGCTGTGCCGGCTTCACCCAATGCGTAATTGTGTAATTAGGCACGAAAAGTTTTTTCTGCACACCCAATTCTCTTTGCGAAATCAAGTGCACTCTAAATGTGCTGAGTCAAAAACATTGTAAACAGAGTAGCCACAGTCTTTATTCCAATGATATTGATCTCTACATTGTTTTAAATGAAGAGCCAACCGGGATAATATTCAAGTAACACTGAGGGGGATGGCGGCGCCGAAGTAGCGATTGTTTTAAAAAGTGCAAAAGTTGGGCATTTATGACGTACTAGCCGGCTTTGCCTGCGTCGCCCGGCAGATGCCCTCCATCAGTAACGTCGGGATTGGGAATGTCGGTTTAGGCGGCCAAGGCGGCTTCAAATATCAGGCTTTTGTATAAAGAGTTACCAAAAGTTTATGTGTTTTCTGGATATAAGATGTTCATGACTTTTTGTGCTCCTTTTCCTGATTGAATATCTCATTTCAAGATGCTGGCTATGCCTTAAGTCTTTGTGTTCTCTTCATTGCTGGCACGAACCCAAGGAAGCTTTGCATTTCCCTTGGAAGTAGGGGACACATTTCTGATATTAAGCTATTCTAAAGAAAAAGGGCGCAAATGTTTTTGAGTGGTGCGATTTGACACAGTGACGTTGTTTTGTTTTGATTTCCCCTTAAACTTTCTCAAGTCCTCGCTGGCTACTCATGATGTAGCATGATTTTTTTCTCTTGCTTGACGTGCCCTGGAGAGTTTAAAGTGTCCTTGCTTTTTCTCAAATGTTTGGTTTGACCCCGGTAGCTCTATAAAGTTGCTATAAAGCAAAATACCAATGATATATTCTGTGTGGTGCGATTTGACACAGTGAACGTTGTTAATTTTGATTTCGTCCCAAACTTTCTTAAGTCCCTGCTGGCTACGCATTATGATTCATATTTATTTTTCATTGCTTAAGTATGTTCATAGAAGTTAAATAAATCGTTGCTTTTCCCAAATTTTCAGGTTTGATTCCGATAGCGCTATAAAGCTATTATCAAGCAAAATAGAAGGAATATTTTTCCTCATTATGGTGCGATTTAACCCCGGCAGGCCATATTATCACCCGTGCCGATCTAAAACGTACCAATCAATGCAGCTGCGCCAGCTTAACCGTACAAACATTTGTTAGAGCCATAACAAAATGTTTTAGTAAATATAAGCCATAGTTCCTGTACATTTAATGATGATCATGCTGCTTTATTAACGAAGACCGGAAGTATTCAAAAAGAAAGAACGATTACACAAACTTCCATTCGTGATTTTTAAGAGTAAGGGAGGGGGGAGATGAAACATAGTCAAAATTGATGGCGTCGCCCAAATGGTGGTCGTTTTGATTCGTAAAGAAATGAGCTGTTTGATGGTAGGCATGTTCGGACTGCTAATATTGGTGACATTAAGATTTTTGCCAGCGCTGGTTGCTCTAATTCGGCCATAGCATAAAAAGGGGCCGGGCCTTTCCCCTAAGTCATACAACCTATCGCAATAGGCGCCTATTACGCTCTTTTCAAACAAAAATCTTCTCTCTGAATCCAGTGTTACAGATTGATGCTATTGTTGTTTAATTTTGATCTTTTCTTAAATTTGGAATTTTATTACATTTTACTTTGCCCCTAATTCAGACCTCCCTACTTCTAAATGAAGATTAGTGTTTTGTACCGATAGGCCTATACTTGCAATTACAAATATCAGTAATAGGCTTTACCATTTATGTTTGCTATTAAAATGATAGTAGATAATTTTGCTGCCTGCTGCTGTTCTCACTACATAGTGGCAAGAATTGTAATGTTATTTATCATTGTGACCTCACAATGCGTTTCAAGCCGTTATTTTTAGGATTGCTACTTATCACTTCTTCGTCACTGTAGGCAAATTAATATGAACTAACGCCTCTGACTGCGTGCATGTTCCTTGGCCCTGGCATAAGCGCCGCCATGCAAAGAGCAAACTAACCCGAAATGAAGCACCCACAGTTCAGTTATAGCAGTAGCGGGAGCCCCATTATTAATGTCGAGGTTAAGAACATCAAATCAGCTGGCTGCTGTGAAGAGCCTTGCTCAATTGCAAAGGAAATTTCTTTAACATTTAGATCATATGTTGCTCGGACACATAGATTTTGTTGCAAACGATAAGAAAGGACCATCTTTACTTCATTGTCTCTTTCGTGGGTGATCACCAAATGTTTTGCTTGGAGTTGGCTACATATTAAAATTTGTAGACTTTGAGTCTTTTTGAATAATTTGATTGATAATGCCAACGATCCATGCTATCGAGAAAGAATAGACAAAATGTACCAAAGGACTTAGTTTTTTTAGGAATTGCAATTTTGTGAACTGTAGGCACTAAAATTGTTTGTGTTTTTAACCGGTAGACTACATTTCATAAACACTTGAAGACTTTAGTTTTTTATGGATCTTTTTGAAAACGTCTACAGACAATGCAAAATAACGATGCTTGTGAGGAAAAGTAGTCAAAATGTACCAAAAAACTAACTTTGTTTAACAATTGCAAGTTCGTTAGCGCTAGTCGGAAAAATGTACAACTAAAAATGAAACATCATGTATGGCAACCAATTTTTGATCAGTCATTATAAACTAATCCTTAGCCTCAAGTAATTGGAGTGACATATTGCTAGAAAGGATATTTCCTAAGCTTTCAAGGGATAGTAAGTGTTAGTACTTTGTTATAACATTTTTGTATTAAAGTCATCTGTTTTCACTGAGCTCACCACTTTTGGGAAGGGTAAAAAGCTACACCACAGGTGTTGAAGTTCAGTTTGTTCAGTATAAAACCCAATTTTAATTGTACATATTATACACTATCGGAATCACCTTGAAATAACCTTTAATTTGTTGAAAAAAGTTTGAAAATCGGTTGAGAAATGAGTTTACAAATCAGTATTTTAATAAACTGATTTTGCAAAAAGATTGCAATTTTGAAAACATCTTGATATTATGACCTGCAGTAGCGAACATTTATGCTAATCGTACGAGACATATCATGACGTCATAGACCTAGTTTAAGCGTGCAAGCAAAATTAGAAGAAAAAATGCATAGAAGACTTGAAGTGCTTTAATAAAGAAGAGTTCGTAGCATAATCAAATAAACAATAATTGTTGTAAAGTTGTTTTTATCAAAAGCAGCTTATTAATATCTCCTGAAAGAACGTTTAATCGCGTTTCTGCAATGAGTACTTTTTGAGATAGAACAAAAAGCAGATTGTTCAATGAATCATTGATGTGATGTCCTTTTAGACCCCAAACAAATGAAAGTATTTGTAATGTGGTAAGTCATAGGCTGGTTTTCGTTTGAACAAAAAGCGATTGTTCTCTGTCAAGTAATGCAAATTAAAAAAAGATACTTTTGGTTGAGAAATTTTGAGCATTTTTTCCAGAAGTGATTCAAACAATAGGTCACCTATTCTGTTGGAGACCGAAGCGGACGATGACATCACATGTGTTGACGTCACAAAAGATGACAAGAGCACTGATAAAGCAGAAAAATGTGATATATTCAAAGCAGATGAAAAGCAAGCAAAACAGCAAGATAACCTTACATACCTATAGGCTAAGGGGCGAGACTGAGGTTTAATTCAAAAAACTGAAGTCAATATACCTTCTCTTTAAACTCTTAATTCTTATAACTTTGGTACCAGTCAGGGCCGTAAGGAAGGACAAAGCCTAATCACTGAATTCTTTTTGAAAACCGGTTTTTCAGACCGATTTTGGGATACCTGTGAAATTGAAAACACTGTTGCATCTCACTCAAAATACTGACAAATATCAGTATTTTGAGTTTTTGCCTATACTAACTTTGATTATCTTTTTGGCTAAAAATAGCCAGTTTTAATTTCTTTCCTACTCCACGGCAACTTTCTTTTGCCCTCTTTGTTCCGCGGAACCCCAGGGTTTCCTGGAACGTTGACAGGGGTTCTGCAAATGATGACTATTTGCTCAGTCAAAATACTGGAGAGTCACGTACTTCAATGCCACGATATTTTCTGCTCGAAAAAGCTACTTGCCATAAGAACGTTAACTATGTAACATGATTCTCTTATTCTCTCATATTCCCTTTGTTCTTTTTATGTTTAATGTGATTCTCTTTTGGTCTTTTATGGCGCTCGCGCTCTTTCTTTTGTTAATTATCCATAAAATGTATTCTAGAAAGTAAATGAAGTAAAACCTGAGTCACTAACTCACTATTCTTTGTCTTGCAAAGATGTTTGTATTAAGATTAAATAAAGATACAAGAATAATTTTGCGAATTTCAGTAAAAAAAGCTTTACTAAACATTTTTATCTGCTTCTTAAACATGAGGTTCCTTCAAAAAACCTCAAGCTCGAAGAATTCCTAAAAGTTTCCAAAAAGTTTAAAGACCCCTGACCTTCAAAAAATGACAAAAATGAGAAGCTGTCTTGAGACTACACTGCAAAGTGACTTACAAAACTGCACGAAACTTACTTGCAATTACCGATGAAATCTTCGTGAAATATTTTATGAATTTTTTATGTTGGTTTTATTATTTTTTTTCTCTAGGCTATAAGTATAAGTAAAGTGACCTATAAATGAAAACGAACTGGAACTATAATTTGCTAAAACAGTTTCGGATTGAGTCATAATTGCACAATTTATTTATTTTAGACATTGTTGAAAAACCAGTTTCTATTTTGAGTATACATTGGAAAATAAAACAGCCTAAAATAGGTTTTGAGTTCCTAACAATAACAAAAAACTTGTCAGACATAACAAGAACTCTAAATTTAATCGCCGAAACTTTTTTCCCTATAAGGGGATAGTCAGACAAAATCTTTTTTACAATGTTGACTCAAATTGGCAAAAATAAATTTGAAAAACCATGTATAGCTTACTATTTATAAATATACGCAGGGCTTGCTTACTATTTATAAATGTGTGCTATTTGTAAATACTAACTTTATCTAGTAGGAAATGTCCCAAATATGAAATGTACCAAAACAGCGTAAAGAAAATAGAATTTTGTTTTCGCTACGTTGTTTTGGAATAGTTCCTAGTATAAGAAATAGATTTTTATTTTATTTAAGTTATTTTGAAATAGTTCTTAGTATAAGCAACAAAACAACTAGGTCACCGAAATAGCAAATGTACATATGACAAAATAACGCTAAAGTTTACTCAAATTCGAATGTAGTGACTTGACTGCAACGAGTCTCTATGTTCTTGTAGTTAGAAGTAAAGAGATTCAGCGTTCAGAGCGTTACGTTGCATACGCAGCATGGACTAGAGGATTGGTTCTCAACCTTTATTCTCTCATTTACCCCTTGGCAGATTTTATAAGTAAAATTTACCCCCAAATGTTTTTATATTTTTTCACTTCTACAAATGCCTATTGTAATGAATAAAAGTGTGAATTTATTGCTAACAAAATTTACCCCCAAGGCAGGTCAAATTTACCCCCAAGGGGTAAATTTACCCCCGGTTAAGAACCCCTGGACTAGAGAAATTGTCTTTTGCTTCCGCGCTTTGGATTTAAGCTACGGCTTTCGCCGGCTGTCCGTAATGACATCTGCTGGTAGCTGCTCACTCTGTGATCGTTAGGTTACATCGCGGTTTTTTAAGCTTTCATTTCCTCTTGGTTTTGATGAGTTAAATAATTTTTTAACATTTTGCTTTCGTGCATCCTCACCTACACTATCAGAGATATTTTTGCATCGTAAAATATTCCCAAAATTTTCCGTCTGTTCTTTTGTTACGATTTCAGTATAATGTTGCCCTACATTTATACTTTGGTTTTACTTCTCGTTTGTAAAGTGGCATGTAAATATTAATCACCCGAAACTCATCTTCTCCTTTTTGAAGATTCCGGTGGCGACACATTACGCTTTCATTGATAGTTTTCGCATTTTCTTTCGGTTTTTTTCTAACTGATTGCAACTGCGACTGCTTTTGCAATATTTTTATGAAAAGATTGTATTGCCGGAACCTCAAACCTAGTTCAGGTTTTCACTGGTTTGACAATGACGTATCCTCCCTCAGTTCACAGCTTTCTGACAGTGACGCCATGATTTACAATTTAGATCTTCATGAAAAAGAGCTGTATGTATCGTATTGGTAAAAAGTATAACATTGCGACAGACTCTGCAAACTATTTATCGCAAACGTAAAACAAAGGTCGTAAAACAAAAAAGCCAAGCTATCTCAATCAGGTCAGCTTATATGCCTGATGTTTTTTAGAAAGAAAACAAAACTATAATTAGACGCGACATTGTTGAAAAGCACAAACATATTCATTGGTCAAAGAACAATTAGAGATTACGTGCGACTATACTTGCGAATTACCCCAGATGGCAGAACCTAACGGGTCGTCTTATTTACGTACTTGGAAGTAAATTACGGGAAAGAGCCGAAAACCCCATGATATTATATGCCTATGGAGTAGATTTAGGCTCAATCAGTCACTAAAGACGTATGATTATTTTGGTTCTTTTGTGATTAGTTAAAGGTAAACGCAATGTTGCAATATCAGCCATACGAAAACGGTGACGGCAAACTTTCATCTTAACAACAGAGAGGCCAAACGTGAACGCAATGCTGCATTATGAGAATTTTCACAGTCGTACACGGGTAGGGATTCATCCAGAGTTACTCTTATGCGGTGAAAGAAATTTTAAAATGGTGATTTAGAGGTAAGCTATGAAATTTTAATAAGTGTGATGTCAGCCTCGTTGGTCATTAAAGAAATTGGAGAGAGGGAAACAAAACTGCCCTGTCTAGGTAGCCACACAACTGCATATGTATGCAACAGATTGCAAACTCGTGTACGTCGTAATCCACTTTACTAATTTGCGGCATTGGCATTACTAGGCCTACAGAGTCGAGTCCAAAAATATGCCTTAACTTGAGACTCACTCATTCCCCATTTTATTTCTTATGCCAGTAGCGTCTAACAACATCTTCTAAATAAAAGCGTGTATATTGCATTCACATATTGGATCTGATTTTTGTATTGAAAATAATAACAATGCAAGGAAGTCATCATAAAGACTAATTTCTTTCGAATTTTTAGTATACGAATTTTTATCATTTCGGTAAGTTTGCATACTTTGAATTATAAAACTATATGTCTTTATCACAAATACGAGTGTTGTAATCAATAAGCAATCAATTTTTCTACTTATTTTCCGACGTACTTTTTTAGGATGTTGAAATGTTGTAAGAAGAACAATGAAACAGCAAATAAGTATTTCAACACTGCACAAGAACGGTAGCGGCAAAGTTTTATCAATTATTTTATCAGACTTATTTTTCGGCGCCTATCTCTCCTAGCAATTTATTTATTTTAAAGTTGGCAACGTTTTTGCAGTCTTTAGAAATATTATATCTTCATAATGTGCATTATTTAAAATCATCGATGATTGTTCTAATTCATTACATCACGTTTACAGATTTTTATTCTGGAAAAGGATTTTATGAAAGTCAAAAACTTTCAAAATTTAAGAAGTTTTATTAATTAAAGTGACTTAATTTATCAAAGTTGTTTGTGATAGCAACAGTGTGGGTTTTATTAGTCGAATCAGAAAACACTGTTTAGGCTACTCCAACGAAAGATCGAAGTTAAAATGATTGTGTGATTAAATTTTTAGTTCAAAAGTCATCTAAAACAAAAGTACAATATATCAACAATTTTATTCAAAGCTTTGCACAAAATATCATGCTAACTTTTTGTTATTTGCTTGGGGAATCTCCAAGTATAAAACACAAAACCTAACTAACAAACTGAAGAGTAACTAACTAATCAACTGAAAAGTAATAAAATTATAAAGATCAGCCGCGTCGGCTTGCGGGATCTTTCAACTATTTTAGAAATAACTCGCAGTGACACCATTACATTAACTCAACTAATCTGTTCCATATGAGCGGTCGCGGTTTAAACTGGCACTTTGGCAGTTGTTATAAAACACTCTTAATTTAAGATTAGTTAAAAATATAAAATCACAGCAACAGAAAACGAGTAATTACTTTGTTAAGTTACAAGTTTCATAAAAAAAACCAGCAGCGACTTTTTTAGATCAGCCTGAAATAGTGAAATTTTTACGACAATAACCTTTTCTTTTTCTGGGCTGGGGCTCAACCTACACAACCCATTATTTCGCGGACCACTAAGTTTCAGTTCATGGGCTTCGATGGCACAACTTTATGGTAGATAGCTGAAAAGCTGTAAAATTTACATGACTTTTCCTAAAACAGATTTTTTTGTTTATGGTAAGTTTGTAGGCGGAACAAAATATTGCTAGCTTTATACTTGGTGCTTTAGTGTATGTTGTTGGTTGATGCTTGTGAGTTTTGCTGAGCTAAGGTCAAAAATTTAGCATAATACCCAACTTTCAAATCCACACTCTGCTTGGGTCTCTTGGTAGGTTGTTACTTCAGAGTCGGCAACGTAAATCGGCAACGTAATCGAGTGATTGGGCAGCCGTTGTGACAATGATCGCGCGTTCGAATCTCACAACCACTGCGTTGCTTTGCGCGGAAAAAAGGCATTTTATGCCAATTTTTCAAGTTTTGGCACTGCTACGTGTAAAAATGCATTTTGACAGCGGTATTGTGAGCTCCGAAGTGGATCTGAATACGATGCTTTGCACAACCAAAACCGACGTTAGGTTTTTCCGTGATTGAGAATAAAAATAGTTCTATTCGAAAAAAAACGTTTTATGTGCAACACTTTACATAAAATAGTTTTGCTTTACATCATAAAAGTGACACGATTATTTCAACATTTGTGATCACTATTACAGACGATATTTTGTGATTATCAGAGACGTAAAAACTTTAATTTCTCTAAATTTAATGCTGATTTTTCAAAAAAGAACTACCAAAATTTGGAGACATCATTTTTATGTAACTCTTAATTTCCGCGTTTTGAATAATGCAATGAGCTATTAAACCACTGGTTTTCAAACATTTTTACCAACGGCCACAGATCAGTGGAATACTTTTTAAGCAGCCAAGGAGCCTTTTATCTGAGAAAGCCATTAAAACTATTTTATTTAGACTGTTGTTATTTGAGTTATGTAGAAAAAAAATTACATGTACTATGAAATTCTTTTATTCGAAACTTTACTATAATATTTACAGAAAATAATTAGTCATGTAATCGGAATTCCATTTGGCGAAATCTACTATTCTGCCAAGTTTTATTTCAATGAATTCCAAGATTATTTATGGAGCTTAAGTTTTCCATGAAACCCACTAGGAACCATTGAATTAGACTTCATCATCAATGGCAATAAAATTTCACAGCTTAAGCTTTCAGAAGTGAGATGGGCGAGTACGTCGACGATGTTGTCACAGAAATTTTCGATGTATTTAAAGATAAACTTTGACCCAATCCTAACATTCTCGGTGTATTCCAGTTTTTTCGGTAAATTTTTCATTCTAAATTGCATGAAATGAATTTGACCGTGACTAATAGATAAATTGATTATTTGCAGATCTGTCAGGATAGAATTAATCCAATGTAAAGTTTGATAAAAACTTGCAAAAAATATCCCCAAGTGCAATCGCGGCAAGAGGGAAAATATATACTGTTTTATTTTACAAGAACTTAATACAAATGGATAGTTACCTTGAAATTGTGAAGTGTTGATGTTGCCAGCTTCTTCGAGTTTTCGGACAACGCTTATAGCAAGGCCCCTCTCGCCGGAGCTTATATCGATTCACCGAAAATATGATTTTTACCATGCAAACAGATTTGTTGCACATCAAGCAAGTTGAACTTTGAGAATCTAGTACAGGCGGAGCAAATTTAAAGTGAAAATGCCAACGTGGCCCTCATTAAATTTTATTAAGAAATTTTAGAAATAATTGTTTATAACAGTAGCTTTTTTGTTTCAGAAACAAAAGTAATGCCGTTCGCAAGCAAAAAAATTCATGAATGAATCTACATATAAAAGATATGACACAATAACTTCAGTCCAACGTATTTTCTTGTATTTTGTTTGCTAACGTGATATTCAATGACACGGATGTCTGCAAACTTTTGAAACGCAGGTCAAACCGATTATCCGTAATGCTCAGTGCCAAGACATGATTACACCTTTAACTTATCTCCAGACTTGGAGGCTGAAGCTCAGCAATACGAGAACGGTGACAGCGGCCTTTCATCTTAACAACATAGAGGCCAAACGTGAGCCTAATGCTTACAATAATGGCAATCTATTGCCATCCTGTCCAGGTCCAACGTATCTTGGGGTAAAGCTCGACAGGTCGCTCACTTTCCGTCACCACCTCGAAGCTTCGTGCAAAAACTCTCCACCCGAGTCGCGCTGTTGAGGCGACTTGCGGGGTCCGGATTGAGTGCAGGTGCCAAGACATTGCAGATCTCTGCTCTTTCTTTGATAAACTCCACAGCTGAGTACGGCACACCAGTTTGGTGTCGTAGTACGCATACTCCCCTCATCGACAGCTTTCCTAATAGTACTTTGAGCATAGTCACTGGATGCTTGCATCTCATACCAACGGAGGACTTGCCTGTCCTCGCAGGCACCCAGTCAGCTGAGCTCCGCCAATTAGGAACAACACACTCCTTGGCGAATCGTGCTATCCATGACCCCGACCATGTACTTCACGGACAGATGGTTGGGCAGCAGGATGTGCACCAGGGGAGACTTAGATGAAAAGTCCCATTTTTCCCTGCTGCGTGGAAACTAGTAGATCGTTTGTCTGAACTGGACATCCGCGTGAAGCAATGAACGAAACATTAATGGAACGTGGATTACTTGGAGAGTACTTCAAGCGTCCGTACTTTCACTCCCAGGGTTAGTTCCAGGCAACTGGAAATGAGTCTGCCCGGAACATCTTGGGTAAAGCTCAGTCGCCTGCGGACTGGTGTAGGACGTTTTCACTCGTCCTTGAACAAATGGGGTCTCTCTCCATCACCGAATTGCGAGTGCCGCGCCACTGAGCAAACTGCAGATCACGTTATATCTTCATGTCTCCTACATCATGTACCAAGAGGAACACGAGATCTGCAGGTTTTGGATGATGCAACTTGATGTTGCCATAACACCACCACAGTCAGCATCTACTCTGGGCAGCGCAGCAGCCACGAGTGGTAAAAAATAGTCCCTCGGCCCTGGACTTGATTTGTGCTGGCCCGGGTTGAGTTTGGGTGCCTGACAACACGACGACGACGAGAAGGGAATTTGTTCGTATAATTAAGTTTTTGGATAATCAACTTTTGCTGTCAATAGTATGGTTCTAGAATCACAAAGTTTGGGGAACAAAATTTTTTTACGGATAATCGAAATTTCGGATAATTGCATTTTGGAAAACCGTGTTTGGCCTGTATTAGCTTTCTCAGAACTACAAATGGTTTGCAGAAAACCTTTCACATGTTGTTAGCGTGATCTTTTTTGGAAATTTTTCATTTTTGAAAAAATTGTTTCCAGCAAGAGATGCTGTTAAACCTACACTGACCATATTTGTATTGGTGCAAGCTGCATTTCTAAACTTTGGCTACAAAACTGGTACAGAAAAAATTTTGTTAGAGAGACGTCAAGTAAAAATTTGGTGAAAGGTAATACTACTTGGGTAGATGCAACTTTTCTTAGTCTTGCTTACGTAGTGCATTCCAACTAAACATATTGACGGAATTTTCTTTTGTTATTTCAATAGAATCAGTTGTTTTTCTTTTCATTGCGGGTAGTCAATGAGTCATCAAATAGTTACAGAAAACCTACGTCTATTGATTAACACTTCACTGCTCTTTTTTGTGTGAATCAAACTTTTGTGACGCTGTGAGGATGACTATTAGTTTACAATAACTTTGCGTTAACAAAGTGACTAATGCTTTCAGCACAGTGTTGCCAGATGGGGAAATTTACCCCCGATTTTTTAAAAATTGGGGAAATTTGAATAGACCTGGAGAAAAACGGAAATTGAAAAAATTTGGGAAAATCTGAAAATCTTGAAAAAACGTTAGTTATAGAAAGAAAAAGGTGAGCTCCCATTGTTAGAACAGCTGCAGAAGTCGTGGAAATGGGTGATTTGACAGTAGAGGAGACTTGCCATCGCTGTGCAACCCAAGTTTTGCGACTGCATGAGGGTGAGCTCCAAAAAAAAGTTATCGCACTGAATATTCTGCTTGTCGGTTTAGGTATTTCGTGCCTGCATCCTTGTTTGGGGATGCATGATGTGAATTGGGGTAATTTTTGGATTTTGTTGAGGAAAAGCACCATCAAGTATCTGGCAACACTGTTTCAGCATATTCGAGTGAGACAGCAACTGTACATAATATCAAACATCCACCAATAAACATGGCCTTTTACGTAAGCATAAAGTACTGATTTAATTGCAGCACTTGCAACAAATGCAAAACATGATCAGGAGTAGGATAGCCTCAGCAGTGCCAGTTTTATGTTTCAGCAACGTTGGTTGCACAAACCTTACAGTTTACTTGAACAGATAATGCATGTGTACGCAGAGGTGTCTGTTTATGGCTATATGTTCCTTTCTACGCAAGAGATGAAGTATTGATTATATGCTTTAAAACTCGGGCTAAAGCGTTTGATACGTTCTGTAATTACGCGGTAAAAAATAAACCTAATAACCTTAGGCAAGTTTGATTGATAAGAAAGGTGGTGCTGTGCAGTAACAATTGAGGTGGATTGCGTAGTGGTAATTAAACTAGCTGTATCAAACAACAAACTGCTTGAGTTTTTACCTTGGCAAAAAAGCCGACTAAAAAAAGTCAAATAACTTCTAAGGGTATTTCCCACAAAAAAAACAATCTGTAAGGGAAAGTACCTTTAAACATTTACGTGTCTGCTCTGCAGGCATATAAATACCACGCAACATTTTGATCTACACAACTAGAGCTTTTTAAAGTAATTTATATCAATAAAAACTCATTAAAAATGCTAAGGATTAAACAAAGGCCAAATTTTTTTCATTTTAAAGACGTTGAAAGAGATGGAAGAAAAGCTGCAAACGCCAGAGACCCGCCAGGGCAGAAGAGCGTTTACATACCACCAGGTAAGCATATTGCGCAATGGTTTAGTTTCATACGTGAACCAAAACCCGAACTCTTTTAAACAAAGCAATCAATTTTTGTTTTCGCTTGAGGCCGGTTTTACCAGCGCATGGACTATAGACGATAACGAGATCCTGGGATGTGGAATATGGTACGAGTAATTGAGCAATATATAAGCTTGACACAATACGGACTGAAAATATGGGGCCAGAAGAATATTATGTTTCATCAAGCTTCTTTAATCAGATTGCTATATTAAGTGATTATTAAAGTAATGCAAGAACCCAGCGATGCACATCAAGCGAACAGCAAACAATGACACTGTTGCGTCTTATTAGGTCTCTTCAGTGCTGTTGGTGACCGACAAGTAGCTGGAGGTTTTAATAAAGCATAGCCAAGGCAGTCAGTCACCTTTAAAAATTGCTTGTGCTGCCGTCGGTACGATTATATACTGAGAAGTTTTATTTTCACAAAATTTTCTTTTCAACAACTGGTTTTAGTAAATTCATCCTAATTTTTTAGATAAATTTAAGCGAAGTTGAAGTCAAAGTTGTTTTTCAAAAAATGACAAAATTTATTTCATATAATTTTGGTGAAACTTTTTCGTTCAAAACATGAAAAATTTTTTATGTAAAACTTTTTTCTTGCTTCGCCTTAGTGCCATAAATTTCAGGAAGGATGAGGGATCTCTACAGATCAGCTTGCAACGAAGAACTTTTTAGTAACTGTCATTTTTTCCTTTGATTCTGAGTTGAGGATCACGCCATTAGCGTTTATTCCCCCAACATTCTTACGGACTCACGCCTCTGTGATAATTAATAACAGGTGTGAAGCTTAGACATGGGCTTGGCAAACTTTTGTTATGATTGCTAAAATCACCTTTAATCACAGTTGAAAGTCCATGCTGCTTACACTGCGAAAGCTAAATGACATTGTTTTTCAGTGTCATGTGTTGAATGATAGTCTGCAATCGCTGTGGTACAATAATAATCATTTCTGACTTCGAATCTAAAAGTCTAAAATTCGATATTCCATAGAAACACCATTTGTTACTTGCCCTGTGAGGGCAACCGAAATGTCAAGTGCTGCGTTGCACCAGCAATATGCTTTATTTGAAAACAAATGTGACTGTGCAGTGACATGTAGGAAAACATCACCCACGCGAAAAGGCAGGATAGCAAATCTGCTACAGAGCGATGCTTTGTTAATGTTAAAAATTGTATGCTTTGTTAAGACATAAAATCGTTGTTTCATAATCAATGCAGTTGGTTACTTTTCAGCCCACCCATTTTATTGAATTTGAACTGGTAAAGCTGTTTTTTATTTTTTTTGTAGAAGAGCTCGTGATAAAAAATAGCAGTGTGCTGAAAGTGCTGACGATTTCAAATTAAACCTCGATGCAAATTGACAGTTGTGCGCGACGTACGACCAGTGAATGAGCTGGTCGAGCGGCGGTGAAGTGGTGTGAGCGTTCGCATTACATTCAATAGACCTGGTTCAATACCCTTGTCAGGTCCTACCAAAAAGACTTTGAAATGCTATTCACAACTTTCCTGCTTGGTAGCCAGCGATATGAATGATGTGGAAAATGACAAATTTACTCAGCTATGATTAGAATATGTCTTGGCGTAAAAAAGTGCTGCATTTAATAAGCGCTATATTTTGTTTCAGCATTACTGTAGTTGATTGTATTTAGGTGACACTGAAAATGAAATATACAGACTGACAACTTTCAAACATTTTCCAAAAACTGTTCCAATCAATCCAACTACTTTGTCTTCATGCGGTTTTTTTTACATTGGATATCAAGACAGAGTAAAGTGCTACAGGTAGGCTATGCTTTCCTCATTAATGTTACTTTATGCAGTTTAAGAATATGCACAATAAATAGAACTGGGTTCGATTTCTTTGTCGAGTCATACCATACCAAATTTTTTCATTTAAAAAAAAGTCGTGGTGCAAAAATATGTTACAGTAAAAACGACCGAAAATTTATATTTCATTTATGAGGTACGTAGGATGACAGATCGTACGCATAAAACTAGTCATAACTCACCAAAATCATGCAATTTGTGTTCAACTGTATTCGGTTACCGCTGTATATTAGCTTTAAAGCTTCTTCCAATTCACTCCAATGAAAGCAACACACCGAAACTTTTGGTATTAGTTCACAAAAAAATGTAAGCAATGGTGGGTGCATTTTTGAAAATTACTGCAAAAATGTTATGCCTCAAAGTGCTGAGAAGGAAGTACAAAGAGAAAACTGTGTTAGATTCATCGGTAATAATCTTATTTAATATCGCAAGTATATAGTTGTGATTCCGCAAACGAAATCTACCTGGTCGACTGCATTCTCAAAAAAAAATTTGTGAAGCAGCATCAAGAAACACATTCTAAAAAAAAGATCTTTATCAGTTCCAAGGAACTATTTAATCAAACCTGCCGAAGGTGAGGGTGTAGCGTCGGCTTTACTGTCTATAGATCAAAATTCAAATTGTATTTTGAAACATATTGAAGACTTAAGAAATAATTGACGAATTTCAGCAATAGGGGTAAGACGGAAAATGAAATTTGACACCATGCAAAATGTTACTGCTGAAAAGTGGTAAATTTTATTTTAGTACAAATCTTTCTCTTATTTGATGGTAAATTTTACTCCTGTAAAAACGGCTAATAATCGATTATTTTATGCAAGAATTTATTTACTTTACTTTCTATTTTTAGCTGTGGCCGTGTTAACTATAACTGGCAAATAGGAGATGATCCTACAAGCTGTGTGTGGCACGAAGAAAACTGCAGCTTTGTGAATGGAACATGCACTAGAAATGTTCCATTGAGTAAGTACGGGTGCCTTGTGATTCGATAAAGATTTATCGTGTGATAGTAAAATCATTCCGTTTAAGGTTAACAGGATTAGATTTAAATCCTTTGCCAAATGGCACTACAGGTTGTACAACTGTATATACTAAAGTATTGCTTTGAGATCAGAAAGAAGTACAGCATGAAATCACACAAAACTGTGTAAAACTTGATCCATGTTGGATTTGCCTGAAAAAATTAAAAATAAAAAGTATTGTTTTCAATTTGTCTCAACCTTTTATAGCTTCTTTTCTTCGACCATCACCGACATCATTCAACCAAAACCAATCATTACCAACTGATTCAATACAAGTAGATAACATCCCATCAACTTCAAGATCAACTGACACTCCACTAAATTTTCGAACAAGTTCTCTAATGTCACCAGATCAATTTAAATCCAATTCAACAGCAAACAATGGGTCAATTGACACTTCTAGATTTCCATGTAATCATCCAATCAACCCTCACATGCGTTCCAAAAACGCTCGTCTCCAAACCTTCTTGGACCATTCCACGACATGGCCTGCACATAGAGTTAGGGCGACTCCCCAACAGATTGTCGACGCTGGAATGTATTATCTTGGATTGAGAGATCGTGTAAAGTGCTGGTATTGTAACGGAGGACTCCAAAACTGGGATCAGGAAGATGATCCGTGGGAGGAACATGCCAAGTGGTTCCCATCATGTGAGTTTGTTCTCCAGCAGAAAGGTGAAGACTTTGTACAGAGAATCGTAAACAATAACCCGGGATTGCAACGGCCTCTTCTGTATAATGCTGCTAATCATGTCAACACACCACAGCAAAATCAATCTCCGAAGATTGTCGATCCAAGAAAAGAAATGAAAGAAATAAAACAGAAAGTTGATGACGATATAAAGAATTCTGAAGTGGTTTCTTTTGCAACTGAAATGGGTTTCGAAGAGAATCAAATTAGAGAAGCTCTGAAAAGGTAAAACATTTGAGGTGATATTTCTATCAACACAATTGCACTGAACTTGCTTTTGAAGCGCTAAATATAATTTAGATCAGTAGTATATTGGAAAAGGAGCAATGGTTGACACTATTTTAAGAGATGTCACTCTGTCAATTTGTCTCTTAAAGTTTTTGTAATAAAGTCTTGGCTCTGAAAACTATTTTTTTAAAGTTTAAGATGATATTTTTAATTAGGTTCAAATCGTCATGCATTCTCGTAACGCTAGTTACGCAACTAACTCAAAAAAATCAACCAGTGTTTCTCATACTAGGTCAAAAGATCCAAAGCCACCGAAGAAAAATATAAATGGTTAAAAGTAGTGAAGGGCTCATCAAATGGTTTCAGGTTTTGAAATCTGCCACAAAAGGAAAAAAGCCAACATTCACTGAGTTATACAATAAACTTAAAGCTATTTAAAAAAGTTGGTAACATAATCTTGTTTATCCATAAAAGTTACTTTGAAGATTTGGAGCAGAAATTTCATTACTGATGAAAGCTGCATTAAATATCTGTGGCCTCACTCCCTGTCGCCGGTCGAAATTTAACATCTTGGGAGTAATTTGAGATTCCTTTTCTAGACACTCTTCTAAAACAATTTGTTTAAAGACTAGTTTTGAATTTGGCCACGAGTTATACCGTTGGCTGATACGGTTTTATTTTATCATGAAACGGTTCAAAAGACAATACCAGGGAGCGCTAGATATGGAACTACAATTAATTGGTCAACTAGATATTATTTGTAGGCTTTGTCGCTTTTTTGATTCGTCAAGACACTGTTGATATAAAATACTTTTCCCATAATGCAGGTGATAATTTAATAACGTCACTAATAGGCAATTTATTGATTTACTCAGGCAATACCTGTTGAAAAAAGAACCCTTTTCTTCGGTGGTAGAGTTGATAGATGCTCTGGCAGAAATTAAAATATCCGAAAAGGAAGAAGCAATGGATATCAGCGCTCCGACATCATCGTCTTCTGGATCAAGCTCTTCACCTTCTGAGCTTTCGGGCAATTTGGAGGATTCAAGAAAATGCAAACAGTGCATGAAGGAAGATGCAAACGTGGTGTTTGTTCCTTGTGGTCATTTAGTCACTTGCGTTGGGTGTGCGAAAAATGCAAAAAAGTGTGTTGTCTGCAAGGAGATCGTGCTTGAAAAAGTGAGATCTTACTTGTCATGAATTATCATACTGCGTTTATGTATTAACGAATCAAAATAATTTCTACGTAGTCCTACTAGTGATACAGGCTGTTTTTCGCAGAATGCGTTTAGGTAAAATGGTGAGCAATTGATGATTTGTAAGAAGAATTTTACATGTGTTGCTTTTTGTCGAATGCTAAAATTAGTCCAGTCATGGTCCATTATTTCTAAAAATGTTTCTTTAAAGCTTTTCTTAAGCAGACACCTTGCAACATGACAGACTTTGTTGAATACCTTCTACCAAAAACTTTAATTTCCTCTATGAATGCTAAAGGGTCTGAATTTTTGTTCTCTTGATAATTTAATTGTTGACATGTATATCAATTGAGTATATATTTTATAATTGGTAAGTAAATATTATTCATTTGCCCAAAATATATATATGCTACTGAATTGCTAATTAACTTGTGTTGTACTCCACAATGCAGTCGATAATGCTTAGAAATGAATCCATTTATTAATTATTTGGACACAGCAGTTGCTTAATTACATTAATTTGTTCCAAAAGTTATTCAATTGTAAACTGTACGCGTTATAAATTTTGCATTTGTTTATTTTATAGCTTTTTTCATTGCTGTCTTCCAAGAAACAAATGTTAGCCCTCAAGTCTAAAAACATCAAATTCAGTGTTATTATATGCTTATAGATGTTGGTTCCAAACTGAGCATCTCAACTCCCGGGTGCGTAGTTTTAAATTAAAGGGCGTGATTAAACATTAAATGTTATTATGATGTAACAATAGAATTGACATCATAATAACGATATGAATTTCGATTCAATTTTGCGGGTACGACAAATGTTTGAGGTGCAGTAAATCATCAATACCCTACTACAACTTTTTTATTATTGCTCCTGTGTGCAGCTACTTGCGGAAAGCAGACGTCAATCAAAGTTAGTGCTTACTACGACATTCGTTTTGTGCCCCCATCCCTCGGGAGGGGTCGGATAAACAACATTGGTTTTGTTGGCTTTTTTACTTTCTTACTCTGTGATAAAGACAGTAGTTCTATTCCATTATTATATCAGAATTGTAGAGTTTACAACAAACTCCACAAAAAAATAGAAACAAGCCATTTTAGTGCAACATCACTTCGTATTTTGCACATGTAAATCACAATTTTCATTTTTCAATCATAAATTGCTGAAGACACCTGCTTGAGTATTTTTTGAACCGCTTTTTATTGTTTAGTGGCTGTTAAGCGATAGTCCTTAACTATTTCATAACCTCAACCTGCGCTCCTAGCTTTATTTCTGTCAATTCAAGCCATAACTCAATCATTGAGGCGATAGATAACGTAATTAGAGACATGCTTTGTTTCACCATTTCGAATCAAGTGCTCTGTACTTTCTTGCGTGAGTAATTCGTCAGAATAAAACTAAGTATGCTTCCGAATATTCTCGAACACGCCAATGAAAACAACTTTTTATGGTTAGTCATTTCATAGCAATATATTTCTATTTACCCTGATCCTCAGGTTCCAATGTCGCGTCCCTGGACCAAAACACTGGGTTCACTTTAAGACCAAATTTAAATCGACTTCAACATTACTCTAAACCAGCGGACGATCGCCATCGGCGGTACATTTCTTACTTTACTTCAGCGATTATCAAAATAGTTGACCATTTTTTGGAGATTGATATTTTCTGACTTCTTATTTTGTAAACTTGTTTTGTGTATTGTAAGTTTGTATTTCAACGTGAGAAGCCCTAATAAAAAGTAATCTAAGGGAGTAAGGGGTAAATCTAGTAAACCTATTTGGTAAGGACCTAAAAACGTCAAGAACCACTGCCATAAGGCTGTGGTCTCGGTCTTTTGTTGTCTCTTGCAATAGGCACTATTTGTAATTTGTTGTCTCATGGCACCTACACTAAATGACACTGTTAACTTATGGTAAAACATTTTGCACTGTTAAAATGCATTGTACAGTGCACTTGCCGCATATCCTGTGATACTTTCATCGCGCTATACGTAACCTATTGAACTATTAATACTTATTTTACATGCTCTTTTTCACTGTTAACGCGTATTACGCATCAAATAACTTAACTTGTTTCTGCTTTGTTGAATTACTCTATGCATTATATAACGTCGTGCATATCAATTTTTTAAATGAACAAAATTTTACTAGATTCTGCATTAAAATCATTTATGATTTAGGAAATAACACTGTGATAAAGCTTTGACTGATTGGAAGAGCATAAGCAAACCGATCTTACTCCCGGTTCGACCGCACGATCAAGTCGAACCACGCCCGTGTCGAGATAATGTTTGGCATGGCTACGTTTTAACTGTTAGTTGGTTGTAGTTATGACTGGATGAAGACAAATGACGTCAAATACTCTAAAAACAGTTGCATGACTTCTTGATCTGCTTGTCAGCAGTTCGAACACTAAACCGATCCAATTAGATTGTTCCTATTAACCCGATTTACTAATCTCTTGCTTGACTCTCACTAAATAGAGCAACAAAATCAGAAACCACGCAGAGAATACAACATTAATAAAATGGCGACCTGATGCCATATTACAATTTAGTTAAAAGTGCCAAAATTTATTTTATTAGAAGTAGCTTATAGTTGTCGGAATATTGAATGCTGTAGCTCGTAATAGTTCACCAGAAACATTTAAAACCATGCTGAGAGAAGAGCCAATGTTGTAAAAATGACAGAGCATATATTTTTTACTAAAGCAGAAAACTTTTAAATGAGGTATAATCTCAGTTTACCTGTGTTTGAAATTATCATTATGACGTTTGTCTATGTCCCAGTCCTCCCCTCCCAATAAGAACAGTTCAAATACGTCTTACGTAGTTTAGCTAGTAGTTTTGGCAATTAGACTTGTTGGTGTTGTTGGCGATGAACCCGGTAATTACCTTGTTGATTGATAATTGGTTTGCCAAAATGCTCGATAACAAACAACTCAAATATGTATTTATTCCGAATACGAAGTAACAGTCATCGTGATTGACGATAATAAATATCTGACTAAATTTTTATTTGACTATTCATTTTGTTGTATGAATATTTTGGTATTGTTTACCAGAATACAAGTAAAGAATAACACTCTCCCGGTTTGGATCACTGGCTTTTCAGTGATCAACTCAACCGGAATTACGTTGCAAACAATACTTAATCGTATATGCATATTACCTGCGTTGCCTGAGTAAATCATAAAAATAAATTTAAATTTTGGTCAGCACAAATATTAGCCAAAGGTAAAAACATCCAACTCAATTTAATTTGCTGATGGCCGTAAATCGCAATAAAGTCTGTAATTCGGCCTCCAATAGTGAAAAGATTGTACATCTCTGTCCTAACGCAAAAAAGGTACTGCCATTAAAATTAACAGTTGTATGGAAGGCTTCAAGCCTTGCGTGCATTAGTTTTTCATGAATTTAACACTGCACCATCGCAATAGCGACAACCAAGACAGTGTTGCGAATTTGCGGTAGCGCTTAAACTGACTTGCAACTGATGAGCATCATATTGCACATCTACGAGTAAAACATAATCTTTCCCCTTGCATAGACTTAACTAACTATTCACAATAATTGTTGGCACGATGTTGGACGAAGGAGCCGATTATATTTGCAAACAAAATATTATGTTGATTTTTGGCACTATGTAACTACAGAGATTGTTTTAGGGCCAGGACATTATTTGATCGTAGTTGAGTGCTCCCCTTGCTGAGAGCCAAGTAAAAGGTTTATGGACATTGGTTTTGCAGTATTTATTATGACTTAATAACCGATTTGAACCACGCATTGCTGAGATTACATGCGTTAGAGGTTACAAGCAAAGGGCAAAGTAGACACCGTCACGTGATGCCCCATTTCAGTAGCTAATGGCGACCAACGATATGCTACACCGAGTCTGCTACAAAGGCCCAAACGCTCGGGCCTAAACTCTGACACTCGGACGCAGTCGGGAAGAGAACCGATGGCGTTACTGCTACCCGCCTTCAACGCAGATCACTGCAGCTGAACGTTGAAATGCTTTCTGCCACCAAACTTTTCCTCATCAAGCAGCTGGTTCTCTCCACCAAAGCCTTGTCATCTTACTCCGGAAGACTCACTGCTCATCTGCAGACAAGCTAGTGATTTCCAACTTCACACTAGCCGGATCGATCCACAGCAGGAAGCACGGCCTTGCTATATTTGTCAAAAACAGATGCTGTTGGAGCTTTGTAGATTGGTTTCCCGATGCCTCAGAGGTCGAGTGGTTGTGCGCATGGATGTTGCTGACATCACAATCATTAACGATTATTACAAGCTCCCATCTTCACAATTTACACCAACGTTGATGCCAGAGTTCGAGCCACACTGTCTCTATGCTGGCGGTTTTAACTGCCGACATGAAGAAGGGGGGTGTAAAACCTACTCACCGGAGCGAAGTATCCTTGCTGATTGAGCAGCTAACAACTTCTTTGCCTTGTTCTAGCTAGCTTCGTCTTCGGCCGCTGGAACACTGAAACTAATCTTGACCTAGCATTTGCGAGTGTTGGCGTGGACGTGCAGCTTCCTAACAGACGCAGGCTTGAAAATTACCTCGTTCACAACCCAACCTTTGCTGATATTGCTTCCGAGCTTTATGGCAGTAGTTCCTACCGGACCAACGAAGCGTTAGAACTTTCAAAAAACCAATTAGAAATTCTTTGGTCTCCTTACCAACAAATCCACTCGACAGTTTCCTCAGTCAAATACTACCAAAGTGGATGAGGCATACCAAAACTTCTGCTGTGCACTAGTAGCAGCGGTAAAGAAGCCCATCCCAGTGGTCGTCGGAACAATTACAAAACTTGTTGGGAGGGATGGTGCAAGTCCCTTTACCACGCTTTCCTTCAAACATCATTCGGCTCCGAATCTCGCAGAGCAAATTCAGCTCTGCTCAATAGACTTGGAAGAAAGAGACAGCAGCGTTAGCAAGAAGAGTTTGACACCTTGGCTCCAGTCACTGAGCTGGTGTACTTTCAACTATCTACTGGCAGATGTAGACACAACTTCCTTATCTGTCCTACGTCAGCAAATACTATCGCTTCACAGCATGTTAGAAACGAGGTCTACTCAGAGAGGAGCCTCTAGGCCACCCGTCTTGCCAGCAAGTGTCTGTTCTGTAGAGCATCCCAATACAAAGCGACCAAAGTATCTCCAGAAGATTTACACCGGAGAAGCGTGCTACACATTGAGTCAGCCTAAGCCTCGGATTCTGACGACATTTACCCGGAACTCATAGTTCGTGCGGCGGCGGCTTTAAAGTCCTGGCCAAGAATTTTCCTTTTTTTCGTCTATATCAATTACAATACCCAAGATCTGGAAAAAATCCCTAGTTGTCACGACTCCCGAGGCGCATAAATCTATCGGGATCTGAAAAACTATTGCCTTATCTCCTTGCTCTGCATCCCCTTCAAAATCCTCAAACGTTTCATCTACAACTGCTACAAATTTACCATTCATCGGCTGCTCCATATGGAACAGGCAGGATTTCAACACAATAGATCAACTGTAGACCAGGTCACTTGCATCACCCAAGACATCGAGAATTGCTATTTGGCTAAAAAGAAGGCCGGTGGCTTCTTTGTTAACCTGACGACTGTCTGCCATTGTGTATGATGTCGTGGCCTCACCTGTAAACTGCTCCGCCAACTTTGGGATAGGCACGCGGTCAAAATAATCATGTAGCTTCTTCAAAGTAATAGCTTTTATTTTTACCACCTGTATCGAAAAGCAAAACAGATTGCAAAACCTGAGATACAGCGTTCCTCAAGGATCTATTCTTGCGCCCTTCTATACAACATCTATACCTACAATCTACCCTCCAGAATTTCCAAAAGTATGAGCATGCAGACAATCTTGCAATGTTGCATTCGGTGGAAATTTGGCAAGCGCTGGAGGAGACACGAAGGAAGAACATGGACACACTAGCGGCATGTCTTCGGAAATGGATATTGAATCTCAGCGAGGCAATAACCGTGTCAAGTACCTTCCATCTCTACAACATGTATACGAAGCGTGAGCTCCTAATTCGTGTAAGCGGTTCTGCTCTGCCATTTTGTGCTGAGCTAATATAACTCGGCGTGACTCTTGACAGGGCTCTCACCTTCCGCCAACATTTCTTGTCACTGAGCAAGAAACCTACCAACATTGTAATCCTTTTCAAGCTGCTGGCTGGGTAAGACTAAGGTTCTGGTTTCAGGCAGGGTAAGCACAGCAGCTATTACCCTGGTTTACTCTGCCGGTGAATACTGCGGACCTGTGTGGTGTCGTAGCGCTCACACACGCAACCTCGACGTCCCAATAAATGAAGCCTTGCGCATTGTGACAGGATGACTGCACCCAACACCTTTCAACCAGCTCCCCTCCTGACAGGTATCCAACCTTCTGAATTCGCAGTAATGATGCCACAGCGTGTTTGGCAAGCAGAGACATTACGGACACGAATCACTAGCTGCATATAAGACTCCTTTCTCCATCAGAGCCTCCAGTCGCCTTAAGCCCGAACATCTTTTGTACCTGCCGATTTATGAACACTCACTGTTAACTTCATTGCTTGTATGGCTTTGCGGTTTATGAAGTATACCTGTATTAAATTAGGTATTTTTGAGTTGCAATTTTTGTACGAAACATTAAAATATGAACTGAAGATCGTGTTTGAATCATGCAGGTCAGTTTTGCCACGTATGTGTGAAAGCTTTACCCTAACATCCTCAAAAAAATGGTTAAGAAGGGTTGCAGCTGGATATAAGCAGTACTTTGTGACTAAGATTGGGGAGTCCAAGACAATGCTTGGATGCCTCTTATTTGCTGTAAAAACTACTATGCTGGTCTTACTTAATGGCTACTTGGCAATTGAAAAAGTATGGTGTTTGCAGGACCAATGATGTGGCTGAACCAACAAATCACTTTTTGGATTGTTAAAACGATAAGCAGTGATCTAATAAAATGTAATCTTCCATTAAAGGATTCTAAAGGCTCATAGGTCTGATAGGTCCAGATCACCTTAAATATTACGATTGCGGCGACTGGTAAACCTTTGTATTTGGATGCGATAAAGGAGAATATCCATCATTTTAGAGATACCATTGTGATTTTATCACATAATGTGTGTCGTGTCCCTAAACGAGGCGCTCTTGATGTTGGCAATGCATTTTGCATTTTATATCGCATTGTTTTTCTAATTCATTTGCTTGATGAGCCCCTGAATGCCAAAACTAACTGGTTGCGGATTTTATGGTGTCTGTTGTTATGTGTGATGTGGTTTGGTTATTTTTCATAAATTTTTTCTCTTGGACAGGCAACTACTGTACTTTTTTTGTGATTCAAATATTTCCCTCCAAATTTCTCATTTCAATATGTGCTTTCATTAGATATTTGTTGTGTTTGTGGTCGTAGTTAAGTGGTTAATTATATTTCTTGTAGCTTTTGTTATTTCAATACCCTGGTTTGATAGATTTATTCTTGTTTGCTATGAGGTCCGAGACGCTTTTTAAAGCGGAATTACTGCTTGACTTAAAGACCTGTATGATATCTTGGCAGTATTGCTTGTTGTCTCATTCCACGATTCTTCATCATAATTACAATTCATAGTAATCTTTCTATATAATTATCTTACACCTATTAGTAGTCAACTTATTGAATTCAACAGTTATTGGTTTGAAGGCTAACTTGATCTAAACATTGCAAAACGGTTTATCTTGATACAAGAATTTTCTCGTTTTAAGACGATATGCATTTGGGGTGGCAAGTTTTGTCTACGAATTAGCCACATTTTTAACTATATAGCGGACAACTCGTTGGATAACTTTGTCCTTACTTGGAATTAACGGCTTCAAACGGGGTTTTAAAATGTTTGGTTTGAAGAATTATTACATAAAATTTTCTGGTATTGTTTGTGTATTTTCGTTTTTCCAATTTAAACTAAAACACAATGTAATACTATTTTAATAATTTTATAAATAGCGACCTGAAACTGTTTTTGTTTGTCAAAATATATCCGGAGTAAGTCAAAACTGTACAATTTCGTTTCCGTCTGTCAAGACCATCTCAATACGAGAGCAATTTTTGGCTTGAACGTGGATGGCAATGTGAACTCGAATACGGAAATGCCCAAATCCAGCACTCAAAACGTTGCGATGCATCTTGCACTGGCGAGCGAAACCGAAGTTTGCTGTCAAGCTTACTCTTCAATTTCAAATTTTTGTTTGCGCCAACAGCCATAACGTCTATTGGTAGCTGTTGACTCAAAGGCGGTCAATTCACGTCAAGGTCTAAAAATTCCTCAGTTAGTTTGTTGTTGAGGAGTTAAGTTTCGTTACGCTTCCTTTTGTACACGACTCGCGTCCAATATCAGGGAAATTCTTGCTCGGTAAAATATTACAAAAAGAGTCCGTCAGATTGTTTTTCCGACTCTGGTAAAATTTGTATTTTATCTCGTGGTTTTGTTCGAGATTTTTTCTTTGAAGCGGCCTATAAACATTAACGAACAGAAACTCATTGTTCTCTTTTAAATATATCCGGGTGGCGACATATTTAGCGTTATTGATTAATTGTCACGTTCTCCATGGAAATATCCTCTTCAAAGAAACCACTTTTTCGTTTGAAAATATATAAAAAATATCAATATAGCTTTAAAAAAAAGCTATAAACAAACTCTTTCTGTTTGCATAAAAGCGGGAGCCTGGTCTTGATACAAGCAGCCTCCAAGAGATTAAGGTGAAAGACCTGCGTGCTGTGGCGAGGATTGTTCGCTCTACGTACCGACTATCACAGTGGCACTGATATTTAAATATGACAGAATTTTTCTTAGTGGTAGGTAGAACATCCTTGCGGGCCACAGGCAACATGCACTTTGACGTAAAGACCAAGCGGGTGCTGACGGAACCATAGCAGCTTTCCACGGCGGTTTTGACTTCTTTTTCCAAGTCTGTGGAGGGCTGCCAATCCAAGGGACCCTCAAGTACACAGGGCACTTTTCTGGGCCGAATCGCTTTAGGGTGGAAAACATCTCAACAGCTACAGGATCGCATCAAGCAACATGTTCCGCAATGGTAAAGACAACAATTGACCCGGACACGCCGATCTCAACCACACTGATCGTGCAAACGAAGCGACACCAAGCCGGATTGTGACTCTGCCATTGGTCAACATCTTTTAGAAAAAAATCAATGTGCATTAAACTATGATGACAAGCGGTTTTCAATTGTCGCCACAGCACGCAGCTCTTTCCACCTTAATCTCTTAGAGGCTGTTTATATCAAGACCTGGCGCCCGGTTTTATGCAAACAGAAAAAGTTTGTTTACGCTCTCATACTTTTTCGATAATTTAAACGCGGCATTGGCCTCCTGCTGTGCTTACTCTTTCTCTAACTTTCGCTTTTGCAAAATCTTTCTTTGGCGCGCTTTACAATACTAGCGCTACCATTGGCTCGTCTTGATTGCCTAACGCCCAAATTAACCAGATAAAACACTTACTCACTTTAGATCTTCCCTTTTGACGCGATTTTGCCACTGATGAGAGCGTCACGAAAAGCTTATGGCTCAAACAGCTTTTTTCAAAGCTACATTAAAATTCTCTACGACCAACAAGATAAAAAATATTCTTCCAGGAACGTCATATTCAGCTCAGGCTATCACTAGTTCACAATGCTGTATCTCCCTTCCAATTCACAGTTTACTAACAGTGACGTCAAAATTGACAACGTCGATCTTCATGAACAAGAGCTGTGTTTATTGTGGTGATAAAAAGTAAAACATTGCAGCAGATTATGCACATGTTCATCACAGACGTGATATAGAAAAGTCATCTTACTTTACGCAGCGCAACATTTTCTAGCTGTTTGTCATTTGCTTCTCAAATCAAATAAAGTGCAAACATCCGTGAGCATTACTAGCAAGTTCCTGATAGAGAAAAAACAGGACCACAAGAGGTCTATACATGGTAGAAAAGCAAAAACAAATTTTGTGGGTAAACAATACCTGAAAAATACCTGTAGCCATATTTGCAAATTTTCCCAGGTGCCAGTGTCTAACAGGTGGTCTTAGTTACGGGCTTTAGAGTAGATTAACGGACACAACCTACAATAGCATACGTCTATGGTTTAGCTGGTTCATTTGTTTCTTCAAAATTAAATCATTAAAAATACACCAAAGCAAATAAATGCAATGCTGCATTTCGTGTGTTTTCAGTTTTTCACGATCGTGCATAAGTTGAGATAAGCCTACATTCAAAGTCACTCCAGTAAAGGGTGCAAGAAATTTCAAAGTTGTGCTTTGGTAGTATGGGCTATGAAATTCTAATAAAGCGATTGTTTAGATTATTTATAATAACAGGAAACAGAAGTCAAAGCTTTCTTGGGATACAAAGCTACGCTACTGCGTGTAACACAAATGCAGCACACTGCTAGTTTGAAACATTGGCATCACTACTGTAGAGTCTAGATAAAAATTTTGTCGGTTATGCTGGAACAACTGGTGTTCAGATTCGCATCAAAGTTGCCAACATTCATTCATGCGTATCAGCTCAGGCTCTGTACGCTGGTCTTTAAAAACACTGGGCCTCCGTGGCCTGTAGACTGCTCGACCCCACCTTCTGTTTACCACATAAAGAGTGGGTATCCTGTTAAGTGTCTTTGCCCAGAACACACCAAGCGAACTTAGTGGCTTTTACTCCACTTTATTCGTTTTGTGATGCCAACCGTCAAAGAGAAAAGCTGCTGCAACATTTTAAAAGTGCTCGGTATGACTCAACAATGGAATTAAACCCAGGTTCACCAACTGTGAAGCAAATCAACTAGAATTTAAATTTCCTGGTTGTTTGCAAAAACCGGAAAATAGGAAAAAATTTGACGTAATCCCGATATTTCAGGAAAATATCGAAAATTTTAATAGTGATAGTCGGTACGTAGAGCGAACAATCCTCGCCACAGCACGCAGCTCTTTTCACCTTAATCTCTTGGAGGCTGCTTGTATCAAGACCAGGCTCCCGCTTTTATGCAAACAGAAAGAGGTGGTTTATAGCTTTTTTTTAAAGCTATATTGATATTTTTTATTTTTTCAAACAAAAAAGTGGTTTCTTTGAAGAGGATATTTCCATGGAGAACGTGACAATTAATCAATAACGCTAAATATGTCGCCACCCGGATATATTTAAAAGAGAACAATGAGTTTCTGTTTGTTAATGTTTATAGGCCGCTTCAAAGAAAAAATCTCGAACAAAACCACGAGATAAAATACAAATTTTACCAGAGTCGGAAAAACAATCTGACGGACTCTTTTTGTAATATTTTACCGAGCAAGAATTTCCCTGATATTGGACGCGAGTCGTGTACAAAAGGAAGCGTAACGAAACTTAACTCCTCAACAACAAACTAACTGAGGAATTTTTAGACCTTGACGTGAATTGACCGCCTTTGAGTCAACAGCTACCAATAGACGTTATGGCTGTTGGCGCAAACAAAAATTTGAAATTGAAGAGTAAGCTTGACAGCAAACTTCGGTTTCGCTCGCCAGTGCAAGATGCATCGCAACGTTTTGAGTGCTGGATTTGGGCATTTCCGTATTCGAGTTCACATTGCCATCCACGTTCAAGCCAAAAATTGCTCTCGTATTGAGATGGTCTTGACAGACGGAAACGAAATTGTACAGTTTTGACTTACTCCGGATATATTTTGACAAACAAAAACAGTTTCAGGTCGCTATTTATAAAATTATTAAAATAGTATTACATTGTGTTTTAGTTTAAATTGGAAAAAACGAAAATACCAGAAAATTTTATGTAATAATTCTTCAAACCAAACATTTTAAAACCTCGTGTGACGCCGTTAATTCCAAGTAAGGACAAAGTTATCCAACGAGTTGTCCGCTATATAGTTAAAAATGTGGCTAATTCGTAGACAAAACTTGCCACCCCAAATGCATATCGTCTTAAAACGAGAAAATTCTTGTATCAAGATAAACCGTTTTGCAATGTTTAGATCAAGTTAGCCTTCAAACCAATAACTGTTGAATTCAATAAGTTGACTACTAATAGGTGTAAGATAATTATATAGAAAGATTACTATGAATTGTAATTATGATGAAGAATCGTGGAATGAGACAACAAGCAATACTGCCAAGATATCATACAGGTCTTTAAGTCAAGCAGTAATTCCGCTTTAAAAAGCGTCTCGGACCTCATAGCAAACAAGAATAAATCTATCAAACCAGGGTATTGAAATAACGAAAGCTACAAGAAATATAATTAACCACTTAACTACGACCACAAACACAACAAATATCTAATGAAAGCACATATTGAAATGAGAAATTTGGAGGGAAATATTTGAATCACAAAAAAAGTACAGTAGTTGCCTGGCCATGAGAAAAAATTTATGAAAAATAACCAAACCACATCACACATAACAACAGACACCATAAAATCCGCAACCAGTTAGTTTTGGCATTCAGGGGCTCATCAAGCAAATGAATTAGAAAAACAATGCGATATAAAATGCAAAATGCAATGCCAACATCAAGAGCGCCTCGTTTAGGGACACAACACACATTATGTGATAAAATCACAATGGTATCCCTAAAATGGTGGATATTCTCCTTTATCGCATCCAAATACAAAGGTTTACCAGTCGCCACGATCGTAATATTTAAGGTGATCTGGACCTATCAGACCTATGAGCCTTTAGAATCCTTTAATGGGAGATTACATTTTATTAGATCACTGCTTATGGTATCAACAATCCAAAAAGTGATTTGTTGGTTCAGCCACATCATTGGTCCTGCAAACAGCATACTTTTTCATCTGCCAATTAACCATAAAGTAAGACCACCATAGTAGTTTTTACAGCAAATAGAGGCATCCAAGCCATATCTTGAACTCCAATCTTAGTCACAAAGTACTGCTTATATCCAGCTGCAACACTTCTTAACATATTAACGTTTAAACAGTTACGCTTTTTTTCGGCGGCTCCGTCGTTTTTACATATATCTCGATATATGTTTTTAAAAAACACCGTTTTTAAAAAATTTTTCCGTTTTTTTAAAAATAATGCACGACTGCTAGCAGCTCACCTAAACATGTTCTTTATGATTTCACTCACGCATGATCTAAGAGCTGATCAGCTTTATTTGGCAATACAGTAGACGCCGCTTAATATGACCACCTTGGGACCAGACCATTTTGGTCATAATATCCGAATGGTCATAAAAACCGAAGCTTCCATAACAGCTCCTGAATCGACGCCGTAAGCCACAAGAAGTCCAAATACCGTCAAATTCATCGTTTAACCGAAGTAACAGTGTGATGTTGGCAGTAAAACAAAGTACAGTACTGTGACAGTACAAGTGATGGTAAAACTAAGTACAGTATGTAACAATATGTTGAAAAGGCGAAGTTAGAAGTGCGTGGCGGGAAAAAATACTGTACTGTAATCAGAGAGATGGAGAAAATGTTGGTCATATTATCCGAAATTTGGTCATATTAAACGGAGGATTTTAAATGGAGAAATTCCGGACCGTACCAAATTGGTCATAATAAGCGGCTGGTCATATTTTCCGTGGTTATAATAAGCGGCGCCTACTAAATCACATTTAAGCAGTTTTGTTGTAAAATTCCACCATTTAGTGGTTTCCTGACTTCTTTGTTCAAGAAAATATTCCAAACCTCTTTTTTTCGTCGCGCACACTTGCGATTATAACAAAGAGAATTTCGACAGCGTTTTGAGACAGTCTTTATTAATTGTCCAAGTACCAAAAGTGCAGTTTGCGTTAAATGATTTCTTATGTGAGACAACACACGAAAGAGCTAAAATAAGAACACTATATTTTGTACAACTATAAAAAGGAGTAATCAGGACAGAGGGGAAACCCTGAGGTAAAGTTAGTTGAACCGGCGTCCTTTATTTAATAATTTGACAAAGCGCACAAGTACACAAGGGAAATCCCCAGGTAAATTAAACCGGCTTCTTTTGTTTAGTTTGTTTGCTACACAACGTGACGCGTCGGTATTTTTTTAATGCGTGCGCTATACAAACAAAAAGCTTACCCAAAGGGACAATTTTATGTATTATATCAGGGAAAACCTGGAGTTATTAAACTTTTTTGACCCGATGACAACTCGTTCACACGATGAATGATCCTATCTGCACATGAATTTACAGCCTTTTTTCCGCTATGCAATCATTTACAAAAATATAAAACAATCCAAATAAAATGGGCACAAGGGATATTAAATCAACAAGCATCAGCAATAATAAAGAGCTTCTTAAAATTTAATTCTCAAATTTTAGCTTTTTCAACACACTAAACATAAGTTTTTATAAAATTCATTCACTTTATGCAGTATTTATAATGCATTGTAAAGTTAAAAATTGTTTCGGTAATCCTAGACTTTTGCAAATGACTACGTTCACACTGGATACATCTGCATTGTTCAAAAAAACTGTCAATGCTTTTTGAGTGCTGAAGTGAACGACATGCTTGTTGATGCGACAAAATAATAAAAACTTACGAAAGAATTGAGTACCAAGAGCAGCTAACCAAAAGTGGTCGGACACAAAGTAGTTTTACTTAAATAAACTATTTAAGTTAGTTTTTCAGTTATACTTATTTAAATAGCTTTATTTTTACTACTTTTACTTTCACTTAAGTAGATTGATTCGGAAGTAACGCTACTTGAGATGTCATAACATTTATTAAAGTACTGTAGATGCTTTAGATGCTTGTTCAATTAGAATGGAGTTTGCTAGCATAAAAATTAGCTTAGATTTTAAATTTCATTTTCTGCAAATCCTCCATTAAAGTGGCACATTTTCGAATTGAATTTTAAATCTCACTAGCAGGTCTATTACTGTTTGTGGCTAACTGGGCAAGGTGCACTAAGTTATTATCGGTGGACTGCGTTGTCATATCTTTTGATTGAAAAAAGTTTTAGAGTTGGAAGTAAATGTAAACATTCTCCAGTGTTTATTGTTTTACGCTTCCTTTCATCTACCCAAGCATACCGTATTTTCGCGACCATAAGGCGCACCGGAGTATAAGACGCAGTATCAAAAAACTGCTGCAAAAGCATTTTTTTTTAAAAAGACGCACCGGACTATAAGGCGCAATAAATCAGACAAAATCCTAATTCGTCTTTTGCATGTTTTAAATTTAAAAGAAACGATTAAACGAACGAATAAGCAAACAAACGATTAACAAACATGAAAACAAAAAATTATTTGAACAAATAAACGAACGAGCGAACGAACAATCGAAAGAATAAACAAAGAGTGTTCAAACGAAACAAGCAAGAAATGCTAATGCGAAAAAATACCGCTATTTGTAACATTAAAGATGGTTCGCAGTTTTCTTATAAAGCATAATTTTATCCACACTGGACGATAAGGCGCATGTTCAATTTCTGAGAAAATTTTTGGCTTTTAGGTGCGCCTTATAGTCGCCAAAATACGGTACATTATATTTTCACAAACCAGCTACTGCACTAGTCAAGGGAGAAGCCAAAGAGAGGGGGCAAAAGGACGAATGCCCTTCAAAAAGATTTATACAGCATTAGTTTTGCCAAGTTTTTTAGCGTTCTCTAAAAAAAAATGTTATCATGTGAGCTCAACCTCAGAAGATATCTTTAAAATTTGCTTATACCAATGATTTTTACAGAAAATTATATTGCTAGTTCCAAGAGGTTGCGATCGATAGAGAGCGTCTTATAAGCGAGAAAGAAAACAACAAAGAGAGTGCTGAAGGCGCGAGGCTTCCTAAGGAAGCAATGTTATTGAGAGATATTTTCAAATTTAAAAAGCCATCCCTGGACGCGTTTCGTCCTTTTGGACTCATCCGCAGGGCTTGCCAAGGGCCAAGAGATTTCCCCCGATAGCATTAACCTTGACTTTTATAAAACAAACCAACACAAAGCACAAGACTTACGTGTCGTTTACTTTTGAACGAGATTCATTTTGACGTAGTGCTAGCTGCTCAGCTATGGACTAAAACATATTCTTATGTAAAGCTGATCACACAAGCAGTGATTAGGCATAAAAAAGTCTTTCAAAGGTTACAAACTAAATGCGTTGCTTTAAAGCATGGCTGGCAGCACGTGGTGCATGGCAACGAAATTCGGTGCGCGAGGAGGCCAGTTCCAAAGACGCGTGGTTGAATCCCACAGCGTTGACGTTTAAGAATGCAATGTGCGCGTAACGTTAAAAGGGCGCTTAACTGATTTCGGTGGGTCCCAATGGCTGCACCTCAGCTTATATAATGCACGGCTGCCAAGAGGTCAACCACTTCGCCAATTCCACTCCGAGCATAGCCACCGATTCCGACAACTAGCACACCACACGGGTAAAGACTAGTGTGTTATATTGCGCGACCCGATAGGCGACGTAACTAGCTCCAGATACCACTTAACAATCACACCCGGAGATTCCCCACACAGTTCTTCGGCAGGGTTTGTGCGATCACAGTGCTCGAGCTACTAACAGGGCCCCCGCACCACAGGAGCACACCGGAACGGGCGTTTCACTGAACGATGAACTTTTGTTCCTGCTTATAAAAATTTTGTTCTTCCTTAAACACTTTTAGCTGACAACGCCTCTAGGCTCTAGTTTTAGTAAGCTAAATCATAATTATAATGAAGATCTAAAATTTTATTTACGGTAGATCTCAAGAAATATTGTCTAATCAAGTTGCTCTACGTTTTAACAAGTTTTAACCATTAACAAACGTTCTACCCAAAGTAAAAGATAGCAATTAAATTGATCAAGAAGAAAAAGTAGTAATAATCAGAATAATTAGGCCGACGTGTCTGTATGATGTTGTACCATTTAGATGTGTATCAGTAAATTTTAATTTATTACTCAACACGCACTTCCTGAAAAAAAAAGAATTTTTAGTCATTTTTTATTATAATTCATGTCCTCACACAGATTCCAAAAATGTCACCAAAATAAACAAAAGTTTTCCGAAAAAGGCTTTCAATCGAAGTTTGCAAAGTGTTCATCAAAAAAAAAAGTCATCAACTTGAAATTAAGTAATTCCTTTCGAGAGTTCTCGAAAGGTAGTTTAATTTCCTCACGTAGCGTCTACCCCTTACCTAGATGACCCTGATGCAAACCCTATCTTGTAGTGACACCATTTCTTGCACCATATACGTGAACTTTTAGCTTTATCGGTGATATAAAATATGCAACAAGATTACAGAACTGTGTTCACCTCTAAAAATCCTTTCTCAAACCTTATTCTATGTGGCACGAGCACCCCCAATTGAGAATCTCTGGTATAAAGTGATGCAGGGCAGAACTGCCAAAAAATGAAACTACTTCCTGTTTTTACTTCTTCTTCTGGCTTTATTCCCACTCTGATGGGGTTTCCGGAGCGGATTTTTCCTCTCCGGAGCGCTCGATCTCGTGAGCCACTCTTCTTCAATTCCATTCCTTTTAGGCAGTCTTTCCTTTTGTTGACGTTGACACCACCGTTTATTTTCGGCTAACGTTAAAGGGTTGGAAACCCTTCCCGAGAGCAATCCTCCTCGGAGGGAGGCCCGGCCACCTCAACGGGTAGATCTGTCTCACAGCTTTTTCGCTTTTACTTGAAGAAAATACCAATCAGTACTTCTTCTTTCACTTGATAATATATCTGAGTAAATACATGCAGGTACAATATTTTTACTCAAGTAGATTTTTTTACTATATTTTGACCACCTCTGTAACTAACTGGCCATCATAGCTATGTTATTGTCATTTAATGATAACATTGGCACAGCTAATTTTCAATTTTGTAGAAGTAACTTGACGGTAAATAACAACAACTTTTTTTTGCAGGCAAATCGCCTATCACAACGAGCAAAAACTTAGTGTAGGTGTGTATTATTACTGTAAGGCTCAAAACCGCATAGCCGTCTTTGCTATTTTTTTTAGAGTAGCTTGAGCTTCATTAAGATTCGGCAAATTAACACTAGCAGTTATTAATAAAAGTATCAATTTGTGTATTGGCCTAGTTCTTCAAATAATTGGGTGCAATCTCTTGTTTTGGAGCTTGTTCATTTAAAATTATGAAACGAAACAGTTACGACCTAATCACGAGACTCTTCAGACTTAACCTAATAGGCCACATACTCTTTACATGGCAAATACGTAACCAGCGTTAATAGAGCCATTTAGAGACAAAACAACATGCTTGCATCACGAGTAATTTGTGTGGTAACCAACTATTGCTACTGAAGTTTCCATTTATTGGCTCACTTATTGGTATGACGATATATGTTGAACATTTTATTTGGAACCGAACATACAGATCTAATATAAAATGTTCAACATATATGGTCCGGTTGTTTTGCTACTTCGTATTATCAAAATAGTACCCGTTTACCAAAATTTTTATGGTTATGAAGAAGTATAGGGAATGTTGTAAGGAAAATAAATGACACATAGAAAAGTTTAAACATTAAAAAAACAATAAAGCCAAAGTTTAAAAAAAGCCAAAGCTTTTCTGATGATTCAAAATAATCTTGTTAGGCTTCTGTGACTTAGACCAATTCCCAATGGCACAGCTACAGCTAGCTTAATTTATTCATTTATACTACAGAGTGCAATTATGTCTGTGTGCCAGTCTCTCGGTGTTGACTCCTCTACAGCTGCTGGGTGTACAAGCATGAACCCTGGCACATTTGATAGCCTTCTCAAGGTGATTGCCATAAAAGGGTTCGTTATGCTATGACGACGTCGAAGCTGTAAATAAATTTTTTTACAGGAAACCTTTAGAAAGTAATGCAACTGATTTAATTTCTTGCAATATTTATTAAAACAGTGGTTCTCAACTGGTGTGATTTCCGACGCACTAATTCCATCTACAAAATCAAACGACCCACTCCATAAGTTGACCTCGAACCAAAAACACTAAAAAAGTGAAAAAACACTTCTCGTAGTTGTTACATTATGTAATGTGCTACAATCACGTCATAACCAATACACAGCTTGCGCTGTGAATTCGTTAGTTCATTATTTTTGTTATGTCCAGCTGTAAATAGACTTCGCTTATTAGACTGAGTGTCGGAATATTACAGTAGTTGTGCATTTCTTTGGGGAAGAAAGTGGTTTTTGCTTGAACGAAAGCCAGCACTAACTTCAAGAAATTTGAGCCTTTTAGGAAGAAACATGACGTATAATTAACGATTAACTGTAAAATTTGCTGTGACAGTCTAAGCTTTATCGATGACGCAAGAAACAATTAGGTGCTTTCTCTGCGTCATTTTTATTTAACTCTTCAAAATAACTATTTTTCGTCAAAATGTTGGAGGACGTCTAAATGCTGTTTCGCACCGCTTCAGTAAAAGCGTCAACAGGCAGCAGATGTGGCCTACTTATTATCCACCATCATTTTGAAATGAAATATAAATAGTAAAGCCTATTTCCAATATGCTTCCTGTTAAAGTACAATGATATATTGCAGTTTTATCATAATTGTTTAAACCTAATTTTTTCATAATCCAATGGCAAATACGAAAAATATAATAACTGAACTGTAGATGCGCTTTGCATTAGATTACTTTTGTGATACAGTCATGTCACGCGCTGGAACACTCTTAACGCTTAAGACATTTTTGCCATGTGTAGCGAAATGGAACAAAATTCCTAGTTTTAAAGTGAGCTCTTGCAAAAGTTCCAAAAAACACCCTCTTTTTCAGCGAAGCAATCTGGTCGGTAGGTTATCCACTTAAGCCATCATCAAACTTACTCTAATAACTGAGCTGTAGATGCTGGGCTCCAGGCTACAGGGCAATTTTGCCCTCCCCTGGATGCATTTATGCCGGGAGTAAAACCATATGCGAAGCCAGAGACCTCAAGACTTATAATTAGGTCTGCACTCATGAAAAAGTTGTTAGTAGTAAGCACATTACTTTACGCCATATTTCCTGTAAATGCATCAATCACTTCAACGTTCTTCCACAACTTTCAATTTGTGCCCTCGTACACTTTGGGAAATGAACGCAATAAAGTTTGTGAAATTATTTGCTGTTTGTAAATAGGCACAGTCTTACATCTAATTTATTATTAGGGAACTCAGAGTTATAAGGCATAAGTTATGAAATCTAGAGTTTGCGGGAAAATCAATACAAAAATTGCCCAGTAGATTTACACCAGTGTGTAAAATCATAGTCACCAAATATACAATCGTTCTTGTGGACAAAAATTTTTTCTTAAACATAGGTTGTTGGGTCTACTAGGTGATTGGGTGCAAGACATTTAGGGGGAGGTCAAGCGTGCAACCAAATTTTTTTTCAGGCAGGAGCTAAAGTCCATTTTGATGCAAAAGTTTTTGCTAGGGAAGGGGCAAGATCCATTTTTAAGGTAAAAAATATTCTTTGAAGAAAGGCGTTAGCGCTATGGGAGCTTTAGCCCCCATAGCTCTCTTCTGGCTGCGCGCCTGAGGTAGGTACAGACCCTATTTTCTATTCTGAGACCAAGGTGCATATTTGCCGTCAAAGAACTTGGTGTTACACATATTATGACGATGGAGGTTCTATTAAGTCGTGAAATATGTCTACCACTTAATAACTTATTTCTGTATTCGCTTAGCGAAAGTTATTAACCTTTTGCGGACCAACTACATCGCAGGGATGTAAAACCTTTCTATGTAATGCGGGCCAAGTACATCCCTGGGATGTACTTCGCAACTGACGCCTCTATCTGAACCAAATACATTACAGGGATCTAAAAATCGGTGTATGCGCTTCACAAAGATTTCGGTGTATGCGTTTAAAAAAATTTTTTATCGAGTTTTTGGAAGATCAACTACATTCGGCTTTTTTGTCCAAAAACCAATAAAATTAGTTTGGTCCTGTAGAGCCCGAAATGGTCAAAAGACCTTGGTCTGCAAAGGGTTAAGGTACCCACCCTGAATTTGATTTTGCCCCTGATTAATTTTTTGGAGGAACAGATAGAATCTGTGAAACAATAGAGAGCTTGTGAGTGGGACCAGTCTTAATTCAGAATACAATAACCGGCCTAAGAGCCAATGTTCCACTTTACACCAACTTTTTGTTACTGCTCTCAGAAATGTTATTTGGATGAAACTGGTGCAGTTGGGTGAAGGGACATTTTGAACCCAACATAACTGCCTGGTAGCCTTGCCGAACTACGCAGACGGAGCATGCTAGCACTGCATATTGATTGACACATGAGCTTTCATAGTTTGAACTTCCGCTTCGCCAGTGGCTCTAAAAATGACCGCACCTCAAAATTAGTTGAAAAAACACAATGCATCAATAGAAAACTAGTAACTACATTTGTGAGTCTCGTGTTCACAAAAATTTCAATGGTGACCTTTTTGAAAAATTAGCTTGCAATACAGACTTTTAGGATAAAACCTTTTCTTTTTTTGGATCATGGCTCAAACCAAACATTACATCATCCACGTGGGAAACAAAGTTTTAATTTGCTGGCGCAGATTGCACTCCCTGTTGTGGATCACCGAGGAGCTGGGAAATTCACATTAAATAGACTTTTGCTTACAGTAAGTGCATAGATGGAGTAAACTTTCGCCAGCTTCATACTTTTTACTTTAGTTCGGCTTAATGTTTATTGCTGGTATTTTGTGCCCAAGCCAAGGTCAAACTTCATTGTAATACCCAATTTTCCAAATCAATATTCTGCTTGGGTTTCTTGGTAAGTTATTACTCAAAAATATTGTTGGTGGTACAAAATTTTAATATAGCTTTGGAAAAACCTGTTTGAGCCACAAGCTTTTCGTGACGCTCTCATCAGTGGTGGCATCGCGTCAAAAGGGAAGATCTAGAGTGATTAAGTGTTTTATGTGAATAATTTGGATGTTAGGCAATCAAGACAAGCCAATGATTTCGCAATTGCGAAATCTTTCTTTGGCGCGCTTTACAATACTAGCGCTATCATTGGCTTGTCTTGATTGCCTAACATCCAAATTATTCACATAAAACACCTAATCACTCTAGATCTTCCCTTTTGACGCGATACCGCCATTGATGAGAGCGTCACGAAAAGCTTGTGGCTCAAACAGGTTTTTCCAAAGCTATATTAAGTTATTACTGTATATTAGTTAGAAATGGGTTTTGGGTTGGCCAATTGTTTGCGATGAGAACAATCATGCCTTCCAATCTCACACTGACAATGTTTTTGTGCACTTGGAAAGAGCACTTTACTGTAACTTTCCTACTTTTTGCAATTATTGTGATAAAAATGCATTTTGCAAGCAGTATTGGTAACTCTGAAGTAGGTTTAAACACAAGGTTTTGCGTAACGGAAACCGACATCATGCTTTGCCACGACCTCATTCTAAAAAGGTGACAAAAACTTTTGTTTCGCAGCGATTTAAATTGAATTGTTTTGCAATTATGATAAGTAGTTAGTTTCTTTAATTTATAATAATTTCGTCAACGTCAAAACTTAATAGCAGGAAATATTTTAATCGTAAAAAATAACTTAAAATATCAATGCCTCATTTTGATAAAGTAATTAACTTCAGCTTTTTGAATGATGTAATAAATTAGATTTCGTCCTACTTCTCCTTTGTCATAAAACTTTACTTAAGTTGCCAAGAGTAAAATAGGAAAGTGTGGTAAAAATCTAAACTTCTTTAAAATTGGCTACACTTTCTTCAAAACTGCAAATATAACAAAGGAAAAAGGTTTGACCAAAATGTTACTATTTTAGAGTCTGTTTGTAAAAGCTTCGCATCTTATATTGCATGAAATGATGTCGTATGCAAATCATAATTATTTCTATTTAGATATATTGAAGCTGAGTTAATAAAGTTTGAAGTTAGAAAAAAATGGTAAAAAAGCAGTATTATCGGCCAATTTTCTACTAAAATTGCGAGTAGGATTTAAAAGATCTGCTGTTTTATTTAAAAAGAACCCGAAATTGGGAAATAAAATCCAACAAATTGCGTAGGGCCATGCTTTCAGGCCTTGTGGCTATGACTATAATTACTTCCTCTAGACGGAACTTGATTGTACGCTTTTCCAAAATATGGGTTTTAATTTTGACCCAGAGTTGCTTTTTCAAGCATTCGTGACCTTTTTCAAAATTAAAATTGTGCATGTTAACGTAGACTGCATCTACATGTATAAGAAGAAAATGTTGCATCAATTTTTTATAAGAGCAGTTTATTTGATAAAGAAACAGATGTAATGCAACCCATAGGCATATTCGCATAAAATCGTTTTTGTTCTATTTTATTTGAATGAGTCTTTTAGAAAATAATTAACGATGAATTATCTCAATAACACAGAATTGACTTTGGTATAAAATGGCATGTGTAATATCGTGAAATTTGCATTGACATTTTTGATAACATTGCAACATTTAATTACTTTCGAAAAATTTTATATGCCAAACATTTCTGATGCTACAGTTATTTGCTCTCCTTAGAATCTACTTATTGTGTTTTTCATATTGCTAGAAAACAATATCAAAAAATAACAGCCATAAAAATATCTACAGTCTTAGTAATTAGAATGGCTGAATAGTCGGTTATCCAAAATTACTGACGCAGTGCGTATATTTTTCTGTTTCTACTTTCTACTTTGTTAATTTGCCTGATTTTATGCGCTGAAAGTTTAAGATATACAGAATACTTTAATATAGATCCAAGGACCTTGTTTCAGGGGACATGGGTACATATACCCCCAAACTTTTAGATATTTTGTATTTATTTTAAGTTGGTTGGTAGTATTCGTAATCTGTAACTTCCAGTAATATGCGGACGATTTAAAGTTTGTCTCCTGGTCCATCTATAGATCTGAGAAAGGCGAAAGATAATGCCAAATAAATTTTTTTAGGAAATAAATAATGTTGCATTGCTAATAGCTGTAACAACTACATCGTATAGAATTTAAGTCAGCCATATACCTCTGTAAAGGTTATTTTGTTGCAAACTTTGTGAAGTTCAAATCAGTGGTGAAATCTTGTCATTCAGAAGAGCTAGGGAAGTACTTTACTTGTACTTGAAAACAACAAGAGGTCTGGAATAAGTATACTTTGAAGATAAACGTATCTTTGAAGTAGGCTTTCCTTCTGGTTTTCAAACAAAATCTGTTTGGTTTACGTAATTGCACTTGATGGCTTAACGGTAGGCACCGTTCGGAAAGCAGCGGTTGCGAGTTTAGGAATCCCTAAAGTGTAGAGGGGGCTTCATGCAAATAATCTCTTTTAGCTTTTTAAAGAATTGATTGTTTTTTCCCTTTTTTAATCATTTCAATTATTTTTTCAAATACCGAAATTAATTTTCGTGCTCATCACGCTAATAAAAACACACTTTTTTGATGCTGTCGGCATCTAGGAGGGGGTACACCTCTTACCTTATGGCCGCGGGCCATGCACCTTATCACAAGAAGAGCTTCCCTGCTATTGAACCACTGACAGATACCAGTATAGTAGGAATACGAGTAAATCAATGGTTGGAAGTAGCTTAAAAACAATGGACTAATTCTCAGATGTATCTTCTTCAAGTGAGTTTGTCACAAATGGAACAAACTTGAACAGAATATAATTGTGAGCTTTATAGAACCAGATTTAGAGTGGAATATATTCTCAAAGTATCAGCAATACGATGGCATCATCATCAGAATTTGTTAGAAGCAGCCTCGCATCTACATTCAAATGCTTTCATTAGCTCAGCTTTTTACCGTATAAGGTATTCCATGATTACTTTGAGAAGACAAATGCAAACTTCGTGAATTTGCTTGCTAAATGAACATCTGTATCTGTTGATAAAACTTAAAGACAAAACATCCCAACAAATTACCCCAGTTCTTGCTATTAATACTGGTATCAAAATGACATCTTTTGTTTCATGAATAGCATTGTGCCCACTTGCTTCCAACAGTATCAGAAATTAAAACTTTAAATCTAAACGCAATTTTTGCGATCAATTCAAGGTTTAGTTATTTTGCTTTTTGTGAGTAGTGATAGAGTTGTCATCAACTACTAGGCGGCTTCACCAGCGTCACCCGGCAGCTCTACCAGCTAGTTATGTCGGGCGAGTAACATCGGTCTTCAACCGAATTATGTTTTTAAGACTATGAAAAATAAATTGGTACTAATGGGGACATTGCCCTTTTGCCCCAAATTCCGATCGTAGTGCGATTGCTTCCATTTAACAGAAGCTTAAAAAACTCTTTATCATTTCACAAATTTTGTCTGTTCCTTCAAATAAGTGTAGAACGAAAACAAAGTTGGAAACAAGCACCGTAAAGGCTTTTGTTTTACAATAACAAAAATTAATTATTCGGTGGTATGCATATTTTAAGGCTTGGTGAAACCCCTCTGGTGAATATAATAAACAGCAAAAAAATCATTGGCATAAATGATGTCCCTAATTCTGATCTTCCTGTTGTTTCTTATGCGGCACGCTTCCAAGGAAATGTTTAGTATTAGGACTGCTACATGCTGCTTTTCCGTAATTGCATGCCTATTTGTACGACCCAAGGCTTCTCGCTGGATGTATGTTGTTTAATCCTGCCAAAGTGCCAGATCAAATAAACTTGAAATAAGCACTTACGGTTAAGTTATTACGATAGCAGGGCTGCAATCAGTAATGTCGAGCTTAAGAATATCAAATTAGTCGGCTCTACCGGCTTCACACCATATCAAATGAAATTGCTTCAACGTTTAGATGATAGGTAGATGAGCGATGAAAATTTGTTGCAAAAGAGGAAACAGTACCAATTTTATAATCATTCCTTTTCTAGAAGAGTTACCAATGTGGTGCGGCAGCACCAGGTTTCAACTCTTTGATTCCCTCGCCAAGCGTACCGTCGTTGATTAGCACTGAACCAGTAGAGTTGCTTTGTAGAACTAGTAATATTAGCTCTACGGATCCTTTCTTGCAGTGTTTTATTTACAAATATGCGCAGCTCCTCCCAGCGTGCGCAGAACGAAAATTCACGACGATAAAGGCTACCACACAGCCTTAATAACAATTAAACAGGGGGACCAACACTCAGGCCCAAACAGAAATCCGAAGCATAATCAGTGATCAGGCCGAAACGAAAATTTACTACTCGTTTCGCCACGTTGACGTTTTGACAAGAATAGCGAAAATACACGTGGTCACTATATATATATGAGTCAAACATGTGGCCTTATTTAACTACAGGGAAAAGACCAAAGAAAGACAATACAACAAAGGAAGGCTTTTAGAAGTACCGGTAGTCCGTAGGAAAGCCCGGTTATAACGTCTACTACTTCTCAGTAGGGGCTAATTGTTCGGTTCGCTGTAGGGATCTAATTTGGAGCTATATTTACTTAAACTCCTAGCAAAACAACACGAGATCACTTAATTTACCACAATATCAATCAATTTTGTAAAAAATTGCTTATGAAGTCTTTGCGTCACGTTCTCAAGAGACTACGCTTTATGAAGTCAAATCGCTGTAAAAAACTACATGGCGATTGGCGGAACACAATATGTTTTCCTTGGAGTAAGCTAGTTTTTAAATTTTTAAAGATTTTATTTTCAAATGAATTTTTTTGATAATTTCGATAGAGAACGCCAAAGAAACATGCTTTTGAAAAAGACAAGACAAAATGTATTACAGCACTTACTTTTTCTAGAAATCGAAATGGTGTAAGTTCACACACTAAAATTTTGAATGATTTTGATCGCTAGGCTACATTCTAAAGTGTTTTGAAACTTCGTTTTGTGATAATTCTTTTTGAAAATTTAGATAAATGATAGCAAAAAGCATGCTTTCGATGGAAAATTGTCAAAATGTACCAAAGAACTAACTTTTTATAACAATTGCAAGTTACTTAGGTCTAGTATTAGCCACGCAAAAGTAGAAAATTATGCATGGCAATTAATTTGTAATCAGCAATTACAAACTAATATTTTGCCCTAACTAATTAGAGTTACATATTTCTGGAAAGCAAATTTCCTCAGCTTTCAAATAGCACTAGTCGTAAGTATCTTACCACAACCGTCACAAATCAGATTCTTAATAAACTGATTTTGTAGAAATGTTCTATCTCACGGATTCTCAACCTTTATTCTCTCATTTACCACTTGGCAAGTTTCAAAAGTAACATTTACCCCCCAAATTTTTTTATGTTTTCACTTCTATAAATGTCTATTGCTGTAGGTAAAAGTGTGAATTTTTTGCCAACAAAATTTACCCCCAGCTGAGAACCCCTGTTCTACCTTTTGAAATAAATCATCATATAATGATTTATGTAGTTTACCACTCAAAAAGTTTATAGTAAGCGAGATCTATTTAAAACCCTTACCCCTATGAACATAGCAGGTGATCATCATAACCATATTATACATCGATTTATTGATTTATGTTTGCGAAAGACTGTGTTGATTTCTCTAGAGATATTATGACATCATGGAGCGTGTTTGAAGCGAGCAGAAAAAAGCAAGAAGCATGCCAAAAAGGTTTAAAATGCTCAAATAAAAAATCTATAGCTTTATTGTCAATTTAGCTTAAATTGTTCTTGATTTATTTTTATCAAGAACACCTTACCAATATCTGGCAAAAAACTGTTTTAATCGCGTTTCTATGATCTGCACTTTATGAGAAAATTAAGAAAACAAACTTTACTATTAATCGTTAGTTATGACGTCATGTGAGATTGTAAAAAAGTGTTATTTGTTGAAGTTGGTAAGTTGAGTGCCGGCTTACGTTTAAGCCGAAAACCGCTTTCTCGGTCCAAAAACGCGATTATAAAAGGATCTTTGATTGTGACGTCATCATGATGTCACCATACCTTTATTGACACTCACTCCGAAGCGATGATCAATCGTACCAAGTTTGATGTTTGTACGTATGGTAGTTTTGAAGAAGTTAAAACACACACACACACAGAGAATTGCGCTTGATAGTTTGTAATAATAATAACAATAAAGTTTGTGATAATACAGTTTGTATGTCACATTATTAGCATTTACCGAATTATGCTTTAAACAAGAAAATGTAACGGAAAAAAAAAAAATAACCGATGGGTATTCCCCAGAAAAACACCTCGCGGTGGATAACCTTAACAAAATGATCAGAAAAAGACTTTATTGAAAGGTAAAGTGCCGCAGCAGATTATGTATAAAAGCCATGCGAACATTTTGTAAGTCAGTATTCCTAGCAGCAAGTCGCAACAATATCAAAGCAATTAAACCTGATTGTGGTAGTTTATATTTATGTCAGTAAGCTTGACTCAAAAATGTTGAAGATTAAAAGAATGCCAAACTTTTCTCATTTGAAAGACGTTGAAATTGACGGTAGAATAGTAGTAAACGCCAAAGACCCTCCCGGTCAGAAGAGCGTTTACATACCACCAGGTGAGCAAGTTTGATATGATTTAATTTTATACAAATTCCAAAAATCAAAAACTGTACTCTTTTAAATGGAACAATCGATTTTTATTCTTGTGTGATGCCGTTTACGTCAGCGCGTGGACGTCAACGCGTTGACTGTCCATCTTAACCCTGGAATAAGAAATAAAAATGAGGGATTGAAAATTTGAAATCCGGTAAAATGGGGACCAAAAACATGAAAATCACATAGAACATACTTCATTAAACGTCTTTGATTAGTCGATTGCTACATTTAGCTTCCATAAGTAAAACAGCAACATTGTTTGTGCCACCCATAATTTAGCTGGCTGAAAAATTTTATTTTTACAAATATTCGTTGTAATTACAGGTTTCATTAATTTCATTTCATCCCAATTTTTATTTTCCCTATTATTTATAAAAGAGTCTTAGATTTAGCTTTAGTTAAATCTCGGGCGCTTATTTCCCTAATATTTCTCATGGACTTCCGCCATTTCAAGATATAATACCGAGAGTAGAACGTCAACTAGTGGCCAGCAAGAAAGTAATGCCCAAAGCTAAACGCAAATTGGTTTTTGGTGGGGAGCGAAAGAGATTTGTGGAGCTCATCTACTTCTTCACGTTGCGCGAACCTCACTGCAGGAGGTCGTGCTTTTTTGCACTGCGACGCAAAGAAAAAAAATGATAAAGATGTCAACTAACGAAAAGTGCTGTTATTGTTTTATATAACTGGCAGCAGATTTTATTTCAATAAAAGTTGAAGGTATAGGAATCTAGGATCAGACATAGTACACAAAGTGGCAGCACACCTCAGTACATAGTGGGATGAGCGACGAATTGCAGGTAGGCCTGCTGACAGCCTGAGGCACCAAATTACATTTTTATAAATAGCCAACAGCGCAATCATGACTGACAGTTTCCACAAAAGAAGCAAAAGCATATATGGACGTCTTACTGCCAATCGTGGTAATGTGTTTGAAGAAATTGCAAGAACTCAACGCAATAAACATTGGCCATGTTCAAATATGCCTTTCCCTTGTACTTGCTCTGATCAGGGGTGTCAAAACCAGATTTAAACAGTGTTTTTAAAATGATTTGGATCATTCTTTAAGTTTAGTAGTAGTTGGCAATTTATTTCGCTTCTGTTTTCTCAACACAAAAAAAACTCAACGATAAGATAAAAATAACGAGTGAAAAGGAATGCAGGTGACAAAACGAATTGACGTTAAACATACTCAAGTTTTTTAAGATTACATTAAAAAGATTGTAGAAAGGGGCATGGTCACCGCACCTGACAAAAACATCAAGCAAAAAAAAGAAGTTCTGCGCTGCCTCCCCATTTCAAACTCTTTTGGTCGAAGTGGTTAGAAGAAAATAAATTTGGCTTTGACATGGTGGTAGTCAAAAAAAAATTATGACGAGAGTAGTTTCTTTGGTTGACAAAAGCGAAAGCAGTCCCGACTCGTCCAACCCAAGCAGCAGCAAATTCAGCTTGGATTCTCCCATTAAGAAGATCAATTTTTAGTACCACTGCATTCAACTTGTCCCTCAGAAAAAAAATGCAATAAAGACACGGTTATCAAATTTCTGAACACTCGTCCGGGAAAGGCATCTCCACGCAGCAAACTATTTCAGCACAAAAATCTGAAAAATATTTTTATCAAATACAACTCTTCGCTGCCACCCAGCGCCACTAATATTGTCAAATTGTACTCACGCACTGCTGTTTTTAATTGGCAAACGCAAGCCATGACGTCAAAAAGTTTAAAAGTAACGAGTAGCGGGTAACAAAAAAAATATTTGTTAGAAGTAAGGATAATGCTCTTAGAAATTTTTGCAAGTAATTGTAAAGGTAACGGCGTTACTTCAAAAGCAACGAGTGCTCACCACTGGTATCAACCATGGCTTTTATGGCTCCCTGCTACGTCTACGAATGAAAAAGACTTTATTTACAACTGGAAGTCGGTGCTGCGTTACAGAAGTTAAATAACGTTGTTCGTTCATTCTTGACTGTTACGCAGCAACGCTTTTAATGTCATAAAACTTGTAATTCACAAAAATTATGATTGTTGCATCAAAAAATTATTGCTCTAAAGCAGGGTCTCCAAACTTTTTCCACGGAGGGCCACATAGTCGATATTTTAAAGACCCGTGGACCAAAGTTAACTCAAATTAAGTTGAGAGTAACGGTAAATAACGATGGGGATCGTGTTATGTTGCCCAAAAATTGGTGAACTAAAAAAAAAAGCTTCACCATTTCTCTCGCTGTCACCGATTATGCTTTTCGCGATCAAATTGATTAGATCGAAGTGGCCTGTCAAGGAAACACTGCGCTATACATTGTTTTGTAATTATGAAAAGGGCTTCTCGGGTCGAATAAGAAGCCTTCGTGGGCCGGATTTGGCCCGCGAGCCGTAGTTTGACGACTACTGCTCTTATTGCTCTAAAGTCAACGCAGTAGCCCATCTTTCAGTCCATGCCTATGCTTACTGGTTAGACCAGAGCAGCTACTTTTTCTAGTGCTGTTGAAGAACTTGTGATAGAAAACTGCATGCACTGGAAATACTGACGATTTTAAACTAAATCTTATTACCAGTTACGATAAAGCTATGTACAATCTGTAGATAAACAAATCAAGCGACGGTGCAGGGGTTAGATAGTCCATTTTGCAGTCAATACACCTGGGTTAAATTTCCTTTCCGAGTTGCGTCTAAAGAATTTTTGAAATGATATTCACAGATTTCCAGTTTCTTACTCAGCAATAAAAGTGATGTAGAAAATAACGATGTCACAGTCATGATCAAAATATATCTTGGCGCAAAAAGTGCTGCATTAAAAAAGCGCCATATTTCAATAATTTAGCATTACTGTAATTGCGTATTTTTAGGTAACACCGAAAATGAAACATACAGACTAACGACCTACAAACATTTTCCAAAAACTGTTCCAATCAATCCAACTACTTTGTCTTCATGCGGATTTTTTTACATTGGATATAAAGACAGAGTAAAGTGCTACAGGTATGCTTTACTGATTTATTGCTTATTATTACTTTTCACAATTTAAGAACATGAACAGAGAGTAAACCTGGTTTCAAATTATTTGTTGAGTCATACTATGCCAAATGCATGTGTCCTATGACAAAAACGTCTGATGCTGAAATACATTGCAGGAAAAAAAGCGCCAAAGAACGTCATGGTATTTTAGTTATGAGGTACACTCAGTGGCAAAGCGTACACCTGCAACTGACCACAATTTTCTCATAATAATGTATTTCGTACTTGGTTGTGACAGCAACATTTAGCTTTGAGACCTTTTTCTATGTGTTCCAATACATCTGTGTACGTCTAAACTTATGGTTTCGGCTTGAAAAAAAGAGTAAGCAGTGGTGGGTGCATTTACAAAAAGAACAACACACATATATTCCGAAATGCCTTACAAAATGTGCAAATAGAAAGCTGTAATACATTGCATCGGAAATGATCGGTGCTACTATACTACTTGAGGTCTGGCCGCGTGAGGGTTAGGGCTAGGGTTAGCGTTAGGGCAGTGGTTCTAACCCTAACCATAACCCTCACGCGGCCAAACCTCAAGCGGTTTGTACCTCGGTAGATGCGAGTCAAGCGGTAGACCTCACCCTGCATATCGGTAAGTGACTTATGTCGGTAGACCTCACGCTATAGTAGCACCAAATGATCTTTTTTGGGGTGACAACTAAATGGTTTCTACTACGGAATTCTACCTGATTTGCTGAATTCTCGATAAAAACATTCTTTATTAGGCAATAGCAAAAAACATAACAAAAGAAATCCTTATCAGCTCCGAGAGATAGTTCGAAACACCGGCGAAAAGGCGTGTTGGTTAAATTCAACACTTCAAAAGTGCATTGCCCGATTTTAGCAATTGGGAAAAAATGAAAGATGAAATAAAGCATCGAGCAAAATGATGCAGCTAAAAAGTGGTAAATTCCATTTCGGCAAATATTGTTTACCTTTTTAGAATTGAACTTGGCGCCTTTACATACGGCCTATTTACAGCTTATTTTATCCCAGGTTTATTTAATGACGTTCTTTATCTAGCTGTGGCCGGGTGAACCACGATTGGCAAATAGGAGACGATCCTACAAGCTGTGTGTGGCACGAAGAAAACTGCAGTTTTGTGAACGGAACATGCACAAGAAATGTTCCATTGGGTAAATACAAATGCTTTGTGATTTCAACAATGATTTATGGTGTGTTAGTATTAGTAAAGAGTATTTCGCTCAAAGATAATTGGCTTAGATTTAAATCTCTTGTGTACTCATACCACAGGCTTTAAAACTGTATTGCCAACCTTTTGTGTCATGATCAAAAAGAATAGCGTAGAGGCAGTGCAAAATTGTGTAAAACTTAATCCGTCTTGGATATTCGTGTACTCACTAGAGCATACAGACAAATATTTTTCAATTTGTCTCAACCTTTTATAGCTTCTTTTCTTCGACGATCACCAACATCGTTCAACCAAAACCAATCATTATCAACTGATTTAATACAAGTAGATAACATCCCATCAACTTCAAGATCAAGTGAAACGTCACAGAATTCTCGAATAAGTTTCCAACTATCACCAGATCGATTTAGATCGAATTTAACAGCAAACAATGAATCAATTGACACTTCTAGGTTTCCATGTAGTCATCCAATCAACCCTCACATGCGTTCCAAAAATGCTCGTCTCCAAACCTTCTCGGATAATTCCACGATATGGCCTGCGCATAGAATTCGGGCGACTCCCCAACAAATTGTCGACGCTGGAATGTATTATCTCGGACTAAGAGATCGAGTAAAGTGCTGGTATTGTAACGGAGGACTCCAAAACTGGGATCAGGAAGATGATCCGTGGGAGGAACATGCCAAGTGGTTCCCATCGTGTGAGTTTGTCCTCCAACAGAAAGGTGAAGACTTTGTACAGAGAATCGTAAACAATAACCCGGGATTGCAACGGCCTGTTCTTTACAATCCTGCTAATCATGTCAACACACCACAGCAAAATCAATCTCCGAAGATTGTCGATCCAAGAAAAGAAATGAAAGAAATAAAACAGAAAGTTGATGACGATATAAAGAATTCTGAAGTGGTTTCTTATGCAACCGAAATGGGTTTCGAAGAGAACCAAATAAGAGAAGCTCTGAAAAGGTAAAACATTTGAGGTGATGTTTCTATCAACATAATTGCATTGAACTCGCTCTTGAAGCGCTAAATATAATTTAGATCAGTAGTTAGAGCGTCCGCTTCGCAGTTGGTAGACCTGGGGTTCAATCCCCTTGTCGAACCATACCAAAAGACTTTAAAAAATGGTATTCACAGCTTCCCTGCTAGACGCTCGGCATTTGGGAGAGGTTGTGGAGAACAAGCCGGCAAGTTCGCTTATTGTGTTCTTGGGCAAGGCACTTAACGGGAAGCCCCCACCTTTATGTGGAAGACAGGTGGCCTAGTTTTCCCTCTGAAGAGAGGGTTGGTAGCAGGAAGGGCATCCGACCGTAAAAACAAAAATGCCATGTAATAAAAAATGCAGATTATCTGCTGTAGCGACCCCTGATTGGGAAAAGCCGAAAGAAAAAGAAGAAGAAGTATACTGTGACAGGAACGATAGATGACACTGTTTTAGATGTTACTCTGTCAATTAGTCTTTTAAGAATTTCATCCCTTAGCAGTGGTCCATAAAACTGTTTTAAAAGATTTTTAGACCGTAATTTAATTATAAACAATTTAAATGTTGTATTGGTGTTGTGATCAGCCTGATCAAGTTCTTTGAAAGTCATAAACACCAAGACTTTAGTGCCCCATAAATGTGTAGTTAAAAATAAAATATAGTGAACCGCCCGAAAGTTTATCGATTGACCGAGACATCATCAAAAATTTTTTGAGGTGCCTCCTTCTTTTGATGCTTTAAACTCGTATCTAAAAAAACAATAAACGGCAGTCTTATATATAGATTTATAATGTATTGGTTAAATTGATAATATTGTAAACTTTGCCGCTTTTATGAGAAGATAAATCTGTAAATATAAATTACTTATTCAATAATCCAGGTGATAGTGTAAAAACATCACTAACTGTCAATTTTTTATTGATCTAGGCAATATCTGTTCAAAAAAGAACCCTTTTCTTCGGTGGTAGGTTTGATAGAGTCTCTGACAGAAATTGAAATGCCCGAAAACGAAGAAGCAATGGATACCAGCGATCCATCATCTTCAGGATCCAGCCAATCTCCTTCAACCTTTGAGTTGTTAACCAGCTTGGAGTGTTCCAAAAAATGCAAGCATTGTTTCAAGGAAGATGTAAACGTGGTGTTTGTTCCTTGTGGTCACTTAGTCACTTGTGTTGAGTGTTCAAAAAATGCAAAAAAATGTGTTGTCTGCAAGGAGATTGTGCATGAAAAAGTGAGATCTTACATGTCATGAATTATCATAACGGATTATACGTAATAATTGATCAAAATAATTTCTATGTAGGCCAACAGTTAAACGGCTTCTTTTATACAAAAACCGTTGAGATGAAATCAGGAGCTGGTGGTGGTTTGCAAGTGAACTGTTAGCTTTGTTGCCTTTTTACAACTTTCTCTTATCCGAGTAAATGGTGCTTCTATTTCTAAAATCGTTAAATTGCTACTTTCGCTCATCAGACAGCTTGCAACTTTATAAACTACGTTAAGTAACGTGTCACAGAAATTTTGATTATTCTCATGAATGCTGCAGAAACTAAATATTTGCTATTTTGAAGTTATAAATGTTGACATGAATATATTTATTGGGTATTTATTTTAAAATATTACAGTCAAGTATCATTCATTCGCACCAAACAGTTATATGCTACTGTATTGCCAATAAATTAACGTCACCAGAGCTAAAATGCAATGGTGGCAGTTGTAAAAGATTCATTTAATAATTAACTTGATAAAAAACATTTGATTGAATTTATTGTTGTTTTAGCAAAAATCAAAGCTTTGAAGCGTTTCAAATTTTCATTTGTATATTTTTCTTTTATTATGCTTTTTAAAAAACAGGTTTTGGTCTACAAGCCGGAAAACATCAAATTTTGTGTCCAAATAAGTTTATAAATTATTAATTCCCAAACTGTGAGTCTCGACATTCCAGTTCGTCTTTTTTTGAAGGGCGCCGCGTGATGATTTTATTGTGATGAAATAAAAGATTTCAGCGAATGATCAACACCCTGCTTTATCTTTTTTCAAACCGCACCAGTGGGTAGTTGGTCGGAAAAATTAGATGTCAATCAGATTTAGTGTATCTGCTTCGGTGTAATACTTCGTGGCAAATATACATATACTTAGTTTTACTATTAAATCAACACTTGTAGAGTTTATAAAAAAATTTCCAAAAAAATAGAAGCAAGCAATTCTTTGGAACATTGCTTTAGATTTTGCGTATGTACATCAACGTTGTTTTTATCTCACCTCCAAATTCTGGACCTCTTGTTCTCACATTTTCTAAGCCCCCTTTAATTGTTGGATGGCTGCTGAAGCAACAGATCTCAACTACCTCATGACCTCAAGCTAGGTCTTCCTGCCTCACACCTGTCAATGCCAGCCACCTGTAGCTTAATCACGAAGGCGAAACGTGGACATAATCAAAGGCACGCTTTGTTTCATCATTTCAAAACATGCGGTTTGCGCTTCTCGCGAAACGTTTCGACGAAACAAAGCAAAAGCATGCCTTCAAATACGCCCATTTATACAAATAGAAAGCAGTCCCAACGCATGGTCGCGTCCAAACATTGGATCTCTTATTTGCTTGCGATGCTTAGGTTTTAATGCTGAGATTCTATGTCACAACACCTGGGTTTACCTTAAGGCCATAAATCAATTTCAGCATTAAGATTTTGCCTCTTGCTTGATACACATTTTATAAATTCTTTCCGCATTTCACTCAGGTCATTCAACACCGTTTACACATAAATAAATGTATTACACTCTCAAAATGTGTTGCTCATTGCACTAACTGTACAATCTGTGATAATTCTAAAACTCAATGCACTAACTGTACAATCTGTGATAATTCTAAAACTCAATGCACATCCTACTCTTCTGTTGCTGTTACGACTTAGCCTATTTCATATGTCTTGTTATAGCGTTAACGCGTATTACACATCAAATTACTCGCATTTGCTTTTGTTTTACTGCACTACTATTTGCACTATATTAAAGCTGAGCATATTGATTTTTTAAATAAATAAGTTTTACTTGACATTGCAAGAAATTCATATGTAGCATCATAGGCGATGCGGTGATAAATAGGGCAACTTTTCGATGCAATAAAAAAGTTGCACATATTGTTAAAGTACTTTGTCTTAATAGGTTGCATTTACGCGGAAGCACGTTGAAACACAGTATCGGGTAAAATAACTACTTTCGTGTTTTTGATCACAGTAACAATATTTTCAAGTTCAATTATTCAGATACCATTGTGTATCCCTGCACAAAATGTGAAAAAGTAAAATGTTGAATTATAAAATTCCTGCGTACGACTCCAGACATTTTAATATATAAGTTTCGAATACTTAGGAAGTTGTCCGGAGCTGCAAAAAAGTGGCAATTATTGCTATGGAGGCTTTGACATTTGGCAGCAGAGCGAGCACATAAAAGCTTGCTCTTGGCCCAACCGCCGGTCCAAGTCGCTCAAGAACTTAGAAAAAATACCATTGTAACGTTAATATGCGGTCAACCCCGCTTTATCGGTCCCGTTTAATGGGACCACTCGCTTATTGGGACCGTTTTCATTGGTATCGAATCCAAATCAACTTTTCTGTACAATTTTCTCCGCTCTAATGGACGACTGCTCCGCTTAAGCGGACCACCCTCGACTTTAAAATACGTTTTATGATTACCATTTTTGCTTTTTTTGGATTTTGTTTTGAGAAATGACGCGTCAAGAGTTGATGCGGCGAAGATGCTGCGTTCTCGCGAAGTCAATTTAAAGCAGAGTAGACTACCGAAAACCAACACTTGCGTGTCACAATGTCAATTGTAATCTAACAAAATTACCATCACTGGGCTGCAGCGCGAATACTGTATTTTACAGAAGAGTGAAGAAATGCCTGTTATGTTGTTATTCTCAGTTTCCTGCCAGCAATAGCATGCCTGTGCTATACGCAGTAGAGTATTTACAACGAAAGATTCTACGAATGTTCTTCATCTTTTTAGTTTTGATTTTGAGTTTAGCTAAAACATGATAATAAAGCAAACGTAATTATCGGTGTGGCACTTTTTGCCGGTCACGTAGCTGAGAAGTACCCTACAAAAGTAACGAAATTCCTAAAAATTTCTTCACCTGGCTTAATCGAACCAAATTCGGTTTGGTCCCAATGTGGCCCGAGTAACCAGGTTCGATTGCATTTGCCAATGTTGCATTTTTATAGTTTGTTGGCTGAAATCAGGACTGGAAAAAACAGAGAGCGATTAATATGAAAAAAAAACAGTCGCACGACGTTGCGTTCGGTCAGTACCATAGCGCAATCTACTTTGATGCAATTAGCTTATTCCAATTAACTAAATCTACAAATTTTCTTCCTGGCCCTCAGCTGCAGGGAGGGTAACAAAATAAATAACCAAACAAAGCTCAATAAAATATTATTAAAATTGTGCCCTCACACCACACTAAAATTTCAGTTAAAAAATGCCAAAATTTATTTTATTTTCGGTCGCCTATATTGGTCATAATATTGAATACTGCAACCTGTAATTCTACACCAAAACCTTTGAAACCCTGCTAAGAGAGGATTCAGTATCCTATAAATAACAGCACATGTTTTTTCAAACCATGACACTTTTAAATCAAGCGCAACCTTAGATTACAAGCGCTGCAACTTTCGCTAACGTCTCAAAAAACTTTCCAATGATAGACCCGCGTCAAAGCAAGATACAAGTGTTTAATATATAAACAGTTTAAACCAGGGGTGTGCGACTTATTTTAAAAGCGTGCCAATTTCAGACTTAGTGAAAATTTTACTAACATATCGAAATTCGTGATCCATGTTGCTTGTTCGCACAAATAGGCTTTAAAGCTGTGGCCCATGGCAATGTTTCTGCAATATTATTAAGTAAACCTTTTTGTTTGTGGAGATCAACACAATTTTTCAGCCAAATTTTCTTAAATTTGCTTGTGGGTGCCTGGTTGTCTTTTCTTTGGAGATCAGTCTTTCCGAGATATTAATAACAGGTTTGCTAATCACGGCCTCCAAATTTCACGTCACCGGCTACATTCGGATCCTTTTCGCGGGTAACAAAATTTCATGTCTTGGGTTTTAGTTCGCATACCTCTGGTTTAAATAACTATTACATACAAGGCTCAGGACTTGTGGTACGGAACGAAATGGTAGGTAAATGTCAGTATGGCATGTGCATTTCTTTAAGTAGTAAATGGAACGGAATTTTATTTTTGGAATGGAATGAATCTGCCTTTCCATACTGGTTTATGTTTGTGGTGTTGTTTTCATCTTAAGTTCAATCAAGCAAATTATCCGCGGACTGGACAGGATAAATTGCTTATGGCAAAAAAATTGTGCATATCACGGGTATCACTACCTTACTCTCAACAATTGTAACATACAAAGAAATTAGGCTCGGTGTACATGATGCAGCTCGTCTGAGAATTTATTGCTTCTTTAAGGGGTGCTTAAAGTGTGGTCCGCGCAAAAAATTTTTTTCAGGAGTTTTCCCTTTTCAGATATGGTAATTCTAACGAAAGCTAGTTGAAACCGAAAAAAATAGTTTTTTGCGGCCCGTCAAGATGTCAGATTGGCGGAATGTGGCCCGAACCGTAAAATCTTTAGGTATTAGGTACGAGTTTCCAAACTTTTTCCCTCAAATCTCCTGTGGATGGCAACAATCTCCATAAACCCCAAGTTCACAGGGCAACACCAAAGCCAAAATTGTAGCATAAACTAGTACGAGCACTGCTTTTAAAAGTCGATCATGTTAATCACAGTTATAACACTTTGATTTGTATTGTTAGGAAAGGGAGAGGTGAAGCAAGATAAAAACCTTTTTTGAAAATAAAGTTTTTCAGAGCAAGTATTTTGCCTTTTTGAGCTTCAAATTTTAGTAAAGATTTTTACTTTTTTGTTTTTGAACATCAAGTTTTTCAAAATGCGTTTATTGCCATTTTTTGCACCAATTTAATGTAAAGTTTTTTTGGGGGGAGATTAAGTTTTTGAGTAATTTTTATGCTATTTGTCACTTTATTCCACATTCTTTAATTAATCTTCAAATTTCTGGAGGTGGTGGGATGACCTCAATCTTTCCTACTTTTACGACTTTGATAATGAGAATAACAAACGTATTAATTCAAAAAATTTCATAATCAAATTACATCAAGCTTCATTTTTCCAGAAGCATATCGTACTGTAAGACAAATTTTCCTGCTGATCTTTTATGAGATATTTAATCCTCAGATGTGTAATTGCTGAGGTCATCTTTATTTTAGGCCCGATGTTAAAACGTACACTACACTGATATTTGTTTTCAGAAAGTAGAGTATTCATTCTCGAAGCTTTTCGTCTGACACTTTTCAAGAGAATCCGTCAGAAATGAGTGAAAAGGTGAAGTGAGTCACTTATATAGAGACACAGTTGACGAAAAAGAAAAAAAAGGCTCTATCGTGATTGGTAAAAAGAAGCGACCAATAGAAGGAGCGGAAACTAATGTGCGATTTGTAGACCATAAACGAATTCCTTTTGTTTGCATAAATTTGGTTTGGATGTTTTAATGTACGTGGCTTCAAGGGTGGAAAGGTGAAAAGAATAGAAAATTTGTTGTCATTATATTCGTGTGCGCATGTAGGGTTTTGTAAAAGATGTTGACCTATGGCAGAAAAGGAAGTTTCAGTTTTAAAGCTTCTGATTGGCTTGCAAGAGCGGGCCAATGTGCTTCGGTCCTGAGAAATATGCTTCTGGAGTATGGTTTTCGGCACGTGCTGCTTAATCCTCTGTTGTAGCCTTTGAGACGTACGACCCACGTACCGACTATCGCAGTGGCACAGAAATTGATAAACAATGTTGCTTTGATGAAAAGCGGGTAGTACATCCTTTTTGGCTACAGGCAGAAGTTGTCTGGTGGTGTAGACAATGCATGGTTCAACTGCAAAGTAACAGCGTTTGACGGCTGTTTTGATTTGCATTTCGTACCTCATCGAAACATTGCCCAGCCATGGCAAGTGAAGATAAACTGGGCATTTCTTCGGACCGAATTGCGTTGGTCTGCGAAATTGATTCATTTTCTTGGTCATAACAGTGTTGATTATAGCTTCAGGGTAACCGTTGTTGATAAGGATTGATCGAATATTGGAAAGTTCATTTTCAAGAGCAGATTTCGAACAGATAACTAGAGCTCTGTGGACTAGAGTTGAAATCAAATTAGTCTTCCGCTTCATGGGGCAAAAAGAGTTCCAGCGAATGTATTGGCCAGTGAAAGTCGGCTTCCTGTAGATCGATGTAACAAATTCGTGATCACTCTTTTCTACCAGGACGTCAAGAAAGGGCAAAGTCCGATTGCATTCCTTTTCAAAAGTGAAACGAAGCGATGGATGGAGAGAATTTAGATGAGAGAAAAACTCATTGCATTCGTCTTCATCGTTAAAAACTGTAAAAGTATCATCGACGTATCGATAATACATAAGTGGTTTGTTGACTCTTTTGAAAAGCAAAGCTTCGTAATATCCGACAAAGATGTTGGCAAGAGATGGGCCAAGAGGTGAACCCATAGCAACGCCATCAATCTGTCGGTGCATTATATTGTTGAAACTGAATTCTACGGAGGAAGTAGCCGTTTGCATCAGCTCCACAAAAACTGCACGAGGAAAAGGAGGCGGAGTAAGCTCGCCATCATACAGAGCATTAGCGCAGATTTCAATAGTTTCTGCGAGTGGAACATTAGTAAAAAGGCTACAGACGTCATAGGAGCAGAGAAAAACAGATGGAGGAAAGTTAAAAGTTTTGACTTTGTCAGCAAAAGTAAAAGAAAAGATGAGAAGTGGTACAAAATTTAAATAAAGCTTTAGTTATCGACCATTTCATATTACTCTTTTGCAAAGAATAAGTGAAAACTCTAACGTTTTCGTCTAGCTCTCATCAGGAGTTATCGCTAGAATGAAGCCTGGTGTTGATGGCGAGGTATTTATAGCGAACGAAGCTGGTGAGAATGGCGGAACGTTCTGATTGGTAGACAACCAGAGCATCAATTAGCGCAATGGCTTACGTCAGTTATTGATCCTGTTCTTTCACTTTATTCTACCTACTGTATTTCCGATTCTTTTACTTTTGTTATCGACCATTTCATATTACTCTTTTGCTAAGAATAAGTGAAAAATCTAACGTTTTCGTCTAGCTCTCATCAGGAGTTATCGCTAGAAATTTTTCTTTTTCGTCAACTGTGTCTTTATATAAGTGACTCACTTCACTTTTTCACTCATTTCTGACGGATTCTCTTGAAAAGTGTCAGACGAAAGGCTTCGAGAATGAATACTCTACTTTCTGCAATTTTCAAATTCTGTACCACAAATCAACTCTTCAAATATTTCCGAAGACGGTACAGCGACCAGCAACTGAAGATCCTCAACAAGCTGGTCAGAACTCGTGGAAAGATTAGAAGTGCTATCTCACAAACAGCCTTTCTTAAGGCTTCTGTTGGTCAACGAACGCTCCCTAAGTTCGTGAAGTTTCGAATAGATAAGTCATCAGTGCGTCAGACACCAAATATGGAACGTGCGTTTATGTGCGATGAAATTGAAAAGAGTAAATCGTTGATAACATTCTTGAAAGGCAAACTGCGCGCACTGTGGCAAGAAGTTAGACAATTCCTGTCTTTCTTCGATTTCATTCGATTCTGCAGATATATAGCCACCATTGACGAACGGAAAGAACGAGAACTTTCTATCAAGAATGAACGGAAACTCAAATTTCTTTTCCAACAACGATTTGGCAACATGGCAAAACCAAACAAGGACACTATTATTAATCTCTCGAATTACAAGCTCTCCCCAACGGAAGAATTTGTTCTCTCCCATGGACTAAATTTTTGTTTACCACCTCACAGTGTTCAACGGGAAGAGATCTTTGCCGAATTCGAAGTGCTCATTGGTCAATTGCTACATCATGTCCCTCATTCCTCCGAGCAATTTTCAGCCTTGAAAGCCAGATTAAACGACCTCGCCCATGCTTATTGCGGTAATCCAATTGACATGGGCGACTTTCTGATTTTAAAAGAGTGCATCCAGGCAACCCGATCCCTCAGATGCAATGAAAATATCCATATCACTAAACCTGACAAGGGTTCTGGGGTTGTCATAATGAACAAGATTGATTACATTTCAAAAATGGATTTTATTTTGCAAGACAACTCTAAATTTGAAAATCTTGGCCCTTCTTCCGAATTTGACAACACTGCGAAGAATGAATCTCATATTCAAAGACGGTTGCTTCAACTCAAGAAAGAAGGCCTTCTTCCATCCAAGATTTACAGCAGGATTCGACCAACTGGTTCACAACGGCCACGAATGTATGGTTTGCCAAAAATTCACAAGCAAGATGTACCCTTACGTCCTATATTGTCAATGACTGGCTCAGCACAGCATCAATTAGCGCAATGGCTTACGTCAGTTATTGATCCTGTTCTTTCACTTTATTCTACCTACTGTATTTCCAATTCTTTTACTTTTGCTGACAAAGTCAAAACTTTTAACTTTCCTCCATCTGTTTTTCTCTGCTCCTATGACGTCTGTAGCCTTTTTACTAATGTTCCACTCGCAGAAACTATTGAAATCTGCGCTAATGCTCTGTATGATGGCGAGCTTACTCCGCCTCCTTTTCCTCGTGCAGTTTTTGTGGAGCTGATGCAAACGGCTACTTTCTCCGTAGAATTCAGTTTCAACAATATAATGCACCGACAGATTGATGGCGTTGCTATGGGTTCACCTCTTGGCCCATCTCTTGCCAACATCTTTGTCGGATATTACGAAGCTTTGCTTTTCAAAAGAGTCAACAAACCACTTATGTATTATCGATACGTCGATGATACTTTTACAGTTTTTAACGATGAAGACGAATGCAATGAGTTTTTCTCTCATCTAAATTCTCTCCATCCATCGCTTCGTTTCACTTTTGAAAAGGAATGCAATCGGACTTTGCCCTTTCTTGACGTCCTGGTAGAAAAGAGTGATCACGAATTTGTTACATCGATCTACAGGAAGCCGACTTTCACTGGCCAATACATTCGCTGGAACTCTTTTTGCCCCATGAAGCGGAAGACTAATTTGATTTCAACTCTAGTCCACAGAGCTCTAGTTATCTGTTCGAAATCTGCTCTTGAAAATGAACTTTCCAATATTCGATCAATCCTTATCAACAACGGTTACCCTGAAGCTATAATCAACACTGTTATGACCAAGAAAATGAATCAATTTCGCAGACCAACGCAATTCGGTCCGAAGAAATGCCCAGTTTATCTTCACTTGCCATGGCTGGGCAATGTTTCGATGAGGTACGAAATGCAAATCAAAACAGCCGTCAAACGCTGTTACTTTGCAGTTGAACCATGCATTGTCTACACCACCAGACAACTTCTGCCTGTAGCCAAAAAGGATGTACTACCCGCTTTTCATCAAAGCAACATTGTTTATCAATTTCTGTGCCACTGCGATAGTCGGTACGTGGGTCGTACGTCTCAAAGGCTACAACAGAGGATTAAGCAGCACGTGCCGAAAACCATACTCCAGAAGCATATTTCTCAGGACCGAAGCACATTGGCCCGCTCTTGCAAGCCAATCAGAAGCTTTAAAACTGAAACTTCCTTTTCTGCCATAGGTCAACATCTTTTACAAAACCCTACATGCGCACACGAATATAATGACAACAAATTTTCTATTCTTTTCACCTTTCCACCCTTGAAGCCACGTACATTAAAACATCCAAACCAAATTTATGCAAACAAAAGGAATTCGTTTATGGTCTACAAATCGCACATTAGTTTCCGCTCCTTCTATTGGTCGCTTCTTTTTACCAATCACGATAGAGCCTTTTTTTTCTTTTTCGTCAACTGTGTCTCTATATAAGTGACTCACTTCACCTTTTCACTCATTTCTGACGGATTCTCTTGAAAAGTGTCAGACGAAAAGCTTCGAGAATGAATACTCTACTTTCTGCAATTTTCAAATTCTGTACCACAAATCAACTCTTCAGATATTTGTTTTATAGCAAGTAATATTGAGAATTGAGTTTCACAGCGATGTAAATTGTGACAAAAGGCAGTGTCATCTAGAAATATTTCGCTGCAAGGTTTGGAAAATTTCTAATTGTTTGCGCAAAACTACAAAAGGCCGTGAATGGCACAAAATCCTTTGATCAAGTCGCAGCAGTAAAAAAGTCTTTCCATATCAAACGGCATGCATGTCAATAATGCATTTTCTGTGCATTGTTAGTGCATGCACCCTTGGACATACAGGGGCCTACGGTAATGAAATGGCAAAAACTAGGAAAAGACTAGATCTATTGCAATAGTCCAAGGTCCTGTTTCTTTCATGTTAGTTTCTTATCCAAGTAGCCTTAGTGACCTGAAGAACTGTTGTAGTCAATAATAACAGTCATCGCGGAATAGCAGAAAAAAAAGAGTACGTGGGTTGGGCATTTTCTGATCCTTGTTCACGTCTATTTAGCTTTGAAAGACTGCACGTATACCAAATTGGACAGATCTTAACAGGACACTGCAATTCTCGAGGGCCTAGGAAACCACTAGTCCAAGTGAATTTTCTATTTGCCTCAGAAGTGCAGCCTAGAGAATCAAACACCCAATTATCATGTGACCACGTGTAAGTTTTACCACGGTATTAGAAGCAAGTATCTCGGAAATCAAGTAAGCTCATTCAACCACGTGATTTGCAGAAACTTTATTAGAAAACTGTCTGCGTATTTGAAGCCGGCTGGAAGGTTTGCCAAATATGGTCGGCAACAACTTTTACCTAAAAACTGAAGTGCAAATTGTGATGAGGCTATGCAAGGGCTAAGCATTGTGCTAGTTTGTGGTTATGTGGATTGCCTTACTGCTGCCTCTACCTATACAAAAACAATTGTACTAATAATAATTGATCGAATTATTACGGCTTCAATGATATTGCAATGTGACAACCACTAAACCACAACAAATGACCACTTTGCTTCAAACGATTGATATAGGTTTCCAACTAAAAATATATATATACTGCTTTGTAGTAACCTAGAACCTATACGTTACACGTTTAGTTTAACCAAAAGAGTCAACAGCTGACTCTCAAAAATGTTTTACTAACTCCTGGGGTGGACTCACGCACCCTCAAGAGGTTTATACACCCCAGTAAGAAAGCTTTTGATTCATGAAGTGCAAGCGTAAACATGGTCAATTGGCTTTATTAAAAATATTGTGTCGTTGTACTATTGTTTGCATTTGAAATTACTAAAATTTACACAGAAAATGCATAGCTAGAGCATGATTTTGATTCTCAACTGCTTTTCCTACAGTAAATCAAAGATCCAAGTGACATAACGCTTCATAGGTGCAAACAACGGAAGCTATCAATCATCAAATTGCATGAATAACAGGAAGATAAATCTAGCTGCAGCAGTCAAGTTAAGGCTTGATATAGTTATATCGATCTGAACTTTGAAATCGTCAGGTGCTTACTTACGTTTCTTAAGTGCCTTCTCCACGAAAATAAAACTTTTCATTAAAGGTCTGCTTATTGAAAACATCATACTTGGGCTACCACTCGTTTTCGTTTTGAAGGACATGTTTTCTATTAACAAGAAATGTTCTTTGTCTTTCCAGCACAGCCATAAATGCTAAATGATTAGCTTTATCGATCTTGGCCTGGTTTTTTATGCTTTGGTTTTTTCGCTCATTTTTCGCCGACTATTTTGATTTTGCATCTAAAATGAGCTATGACATGAAAAACATAGTAAGTAGATCCATTGTTTTTAAATGTTTCACTGAAACAACGCATCTATGAGTGGATTTAGTTGTGCAGACTTCCAGCAGTAGGCCCACCCTCGTCCCAACAGATTATTTGTCTGCGTCGGGCGACGTAGCGCATTCAGAGGAGTGAAGTCGGCGCTATATTTTTTGAAGCGATAGTCTATCTTGAATATAATGTGCATGATTTAATTGTTCCTGAATGAATCGCTGATTCACAATTATGCACCTTTCACATCTTTAATAATTAATTGGCAAAATTTTAAAGCTGGATTTTATTGCAAAACTTACTTAAAAGCTCACAGAAATCTTGTGTCTTAAAGTTTTGTTCGCTAATAAAAGCAGTGGTTTTGTTTTGCGGCTTAGTTCAAAACACGTTTATATTAAAATAAATCTTCTAGTGGTCATTGCACAGATTTTTTCGCATCACTGTGACTGAGTTCACACGCGAGCAAAGTTTATTGCACTGATCGTGAGCGAGGTTCAAGGGCGTATCAATTTCAGCAATGTATGGTATGCACTTAAAGTTTGCTTTCATAAGCGTAAATTCCAGTGCAATCAAACGCAATCCTTGTCATTTTAAGTCAAAACTTCGCCCACGCTTCTGCGAGGATGTGGATATTGCAACATAATAAAACAAATAAAGCTTGCTTCTGGACCGATTCTGTGAAACAAAAAATTTACAGAACGCTGAAAAAAATAAACAGAAGAAAATCTGTTGAATTTAATTTATTAGAATTTTCTAACTGCTCCTTGAACTGATAAATTTATTACTTACCAGGTGTAAATTACACCTGGATAAAAAACCAGGTGGCCAGGAACAACCAATAAGTTCCTTATTGTGTTTCGCTTATTTTGTATATTTTGACTTGCGCTTTCTTATTTAAGCCTGAATCTTCTTTCTTTTGTTAGTCGTTTTCAATTATCGTCCATTTTGGCTCAAGATATGTTACAGTTAGGTCCTCTTTTAATTAGTTTTTGGTTGAAGCTTGTTCTGCCTGCTTCAAAATAACTAGGTGAGTTTTTTGGCGTCATTTTTTAAGGTAGAAAAGTTTTGAATAAATGTTTGTTTTCAGAAAACCATAGTTGTTCTATTTTGTGAATTAGTATTGTGCATTTATAATTTTGTTTGAACGATTCTCATTACAATCTATTGGGGAATATCGACGCGTGTTTCTCAGAGACAGTTCAAACTCAGCGTATTGTGCAATACCGCGTGTATAAACCTGGTTAGCTAACTTATCGGAATGATTTACATCAGGTAAGTTATTTGTAGCAGTTCCAACAACAACTTGAAAATTCTTTGAAATTGTATTTAGCAGAATTTCTTCAATTCATGTTATTTTTTAACGTTTTACAATGTATGGCAAAATAACATCAAATTCTAGCCGTTTTCTACCGTTGAGTAGTTACCACACAAAATTTTTTGGTGGTGCCTCTATTTAGGCTAACATTTCGTCGACCAAAACGGCCAACATCATCAGAGCAAGCTGCTAATTTGCTGCGACGATTTTTGCCGTTCAGGCCGACGAAACGTTAGCTTAAATAGATGCACCATCAAAGAAAATTACGTGGTAATTACTACTCACTTAGAACAAAGACTAGAATTTAATTTAATGCCTGGTGAACAACTTCATCAAATATAATTGGTAAATATCGAAAAACTTGCTTGATGATCTGTAGCAAAGTCCAGTGTGGACGCCTAAAACGTTGGCGTTTTTCCCTGTTTTTGTAGTGATGCATAAAATTTTTTCGTAGTAATTTCAAATTGGTCTCAATTGCCTTTTTCACATTCAGGTTGTTCCTGGCCAGTGGTCGCTGAATCTCTATCTATAACTACAGATGTGTAATAAACTCCGCAGTACCATTGATATGTTTACTTGTATTTTCTGCTTTTGCTGCAAATTTATCCACCACAAATTACTTTCTGTTTGTGGTATTTAACACCAAAAGCTAAAAGTTTCAACAACCCTGCCTTCTGACCCGTAAAGTCGAGGCCAGTAACACTTGCGTAGTAGACTTCCTTTTTGTTGACATGTAATTAGGGTTACCATCTATCTGGACTAAACAATAAGCACGTTCTTTATCAAGGTTTAGACTTTTTTTTTCTGGAGATATTCTTCACAAAATGCAATTTATGTCAGTTTCTGAGCCAGACTTAGCGCATAACTCAAAAATAAGCACGCTTGTTACAAATAAGCAAACATATTTTCTAAGATGTCTTTCTAGAAAATAAGCACATATCTAAAATGTCTAAAAATATCTAACAAATGAGCACGAAATCGTAGGCCTGCAAAGACGGAATTACGCAAAAAATCATCCTCTCTCATTCATTACACACGGACAGAGACTGTAGTAGAGGCACAACTGTGTGTCCCGTTTGACAACATTTTAAAAAGTGGTGCTCTACAGCAGGGGTACACAACGTGGGGCCGTAAGGCCACATGCGGCCTTAGGTGATAGTTTGTGCGGCCGTGCACATACATTTAAAGTTGATCCTCCCTCATAAAAGAGTTTATTATCTTAACAGAAACAGAAAAAAACTCAATTTTAGTACAAGCTTTGATTAAGATGAGAAACTTACATTTAAAATTATAATTTCCTCGATGAGGAAAGGTCTTTACTTTCGCATAAACTAAAAAATTCTTCACATTTGATTTACTGGCGGCCGTAAGTTGAAACAAAATCTGTAATGCGCCCTTCAACAATAAAAAGGTTGCGTACCCCTGCTCTAGAGTTTAGAGGAGTGTCTTCAAGGGAAGGTTTCAGTTTTCTTCCAGTAAATGAAAAAGCCATAAACACTCTTTCAAAAATGAGGGTCACACATTTACACTTGGAGGGCCCCTAATGCTGATACGAAATGAAGGGATCCACAGGTCAGGGGCGTAATATAAAAAGTATTTGTCTGGGATGTAAGATTAGAAAGCAGTGTAGTTACGGCTTGTGGTGTTGCGGGTGATAACACATTGCGTATCGGTATTTTGTAGTGATATTGCAAAATGGTAGTCATTGTGAAAATTGAGACAAAACATAATTCTATATCTGACGCAAAACAATTGTCAAGCGTCTAGCAAAAAGGCGGCTTGTGCTAAAGTATCATGTTTAGTCTAATCAGTTTTGAAATTGGTCTCCCGGTTTACACAAGCACACCAACTGGGAAACGTCTTCATTCATTACACCGGAGCCAAAGTGAATAAAATCTATCCGGGTGGTGCTCTATACTTATGTTCACAATTGTAACAAAATACCAATGGCTCTCCTTGAATGTTAAGTATTTCGCACGCAAAAACTTTAATAGCATTGCAATTCGTTGCGTAATGTCAAAATATACAAAAACTGTTTCTCCCAATATTTACTTTATTGCAATATGTTTGGTGACATTACGCAACCTGTTGCACCAAAGCCAAAACGCAGATTATGATGTAATAAGAAAATGCCCATACAACTTTTCAATTCGATAAGGAGGTTTGAGAAAAGCAATAGAAATATTTTTGTAAAAAGGTTTTTAAGGTTAAAAAGCGAGATTTATTTGTATTGACGTTGGGATTTAAAATATGCTTCAGAACCGAAAGGTGAGCAGTATGTTAAACAATTTGCGAGTCGCAGCACAATCTGTCATCTCTAATAAAATATAATGGACGGCATATGGACTCTATTCTATTGATCTGCTCTATGGTGAGTACACGCTGTCATGAATATTGGTAAACCAGTCAGTTGCCTCGCACTACTCATTATTTGAGCTGCCGCCCTTTTTTTAAAAGTTGAAACTTGATTTTGTTTTGTAGCTACAAAGTTCTATAAAGAAAAAGTGCTAATGGAAGGCTATCCTAAATGGAATGTACCTTTTCACACAAAGTAGCAGGTTTCTTATCATTCTAGTAACAGTAGCTATTTTGCACAACATACTATTTTAACCCTGAAGCTGAGAGAGATCTTTTACAATTTACAACGACTTAATTAAAGCAGTAGTTCTCTGGCTGTCATGTTAAAAGAATCATATATCAAGTGAGTTATCACTCGTCTTTTGTAATGATGCTGATTTGGTCAACACAAACAACTAAATGGCATCCACTTTCGTAATTGATTGCAGCGTTTTGAGGTTGATTGCCACATTTTTTCGAGGGGCATCCTTTCAAAGAGTTTGCCTCGAGGTCTCACTACTTAAATATACCTCGCCATTCTTAAGCACATTTTATCCAGTTATTTGTCCACTTTTGTCGTGGTTTTAAGTACCCAAGCTTGAAATGAATGATCTACTTTATGTTGTGTACATGCTGATTCAACAGAATCTCAATTTGCAGTAAAAATAAAATATCAAAAGTTATTTAACGCTTCTCAAAGACAACTAGTTGTCAGCGCCAAGACATACTTCAATCAAGATTGAGCAAATTCGGTCACACTATATTATTTTCCTTTCGTTCATTCATAGGTATAAGCTAGACTAACTAGACGCAGCTTACAATTCTAAACGGAATAGTCCCGTTTTTTGTATCTTTCGGCCGTCTTGTCGTTTTAATACATACTTAATGATGTTCCGATTTTAAACAAAAAAATGTCATAATAACGAAAAAATAAACGCACCTTTTTGCTGTTAAATCGCGCTTCGTTTTTAACTTGCTATAAATATATTTCTTTGCTACCTAATAGGCTTAGCCGGCTCCGTCGGCTCCCCCCGGCAGGGCTACCAGTTAGTTATGTCCCGTTAGTAACATAGGTTCAGCCGGCTTTAAGCAATAAATTAGTACTAGTAGAAGATATCGCCCATATGCCCCTAAGCCCGATCGTAGTACGATTGCTTTCAATTAAGAGATATCTTAGAAACTCTTTGTCATTTCACAATTTCTGTCCGTATTTTTATATAAGTGCAAAACAAAGACAAAATAGGGAAGGGCACCATAATGGCTTTTGTTTTACAATAACGCAAAATCAATTTTTTGATGGTATGCATACTTTTTCGACTTGGTAAAACCCCTGGTGAGAATAATACAGCTGCGAAACAAAGAAATTATTTGCATGAATGATGTCCCTGATTCTGATCTTTCTGTTGCTTTTTATGTGGCACGCTTCCAAGGGAATTGCTAGTGTGAATTATTAGGACCACTACTTACTGCTTTCATGTAATTGTATACCTATTTGTACAATCTAAAGTTTCTGTCTAGGTGCGAGTTGCTTGATCCTGGTATAAACACCGCCATGCAAAGAACAAACTAACCCCAAGAGATGCAACTACAGTTGCAGCGCTCTCATCAGAAATGTTAAATTTAAGAATATGGGCAATTGTGAGAACAGTAACAAAAAGTTAACAATTTTTGACATAGCTGATTCTCGTTTCAAAATAAAAAATACCGTTCTTTAAAGGAAATCAATGAAGCTTAAAAGAACTATAAGGGGTTACTCATAGCCGTTATATTTCTTCCTTTTTTCTGAAGTTCCTGGCTAAGTTTGACTTTCCTTGTTTGGTACTTAAGAAGAGGACTTGCTCACTTGAAATACAGCCAATAATTAAAAAAGTTTTGTTGGTTCATTTTACGTAGGGCTTGGAAGCATAATTTAAGAGTGGTGGAGTAGGGGTACAATATACATAAATCTTTATGAAAACTTTGATAAATAATGCGAACGAATTATGCTTTTGAGGAAGGACAATCAAAATTATCAAAGGACATAGTTTTTGCCGAAATCGCAATTTTGAAAGCTTACACACCAAAATTTTTAGTGTTTTTGACAGGTAGACTACATTTTGAAGTTTTTAGAGACTTTATTTAGTGATGAATCTTTTAGAAAATTTAAATGAATAATGGCGAAGAAGCATGCTTTCCATGGAAAACAGTCAAAATCTACTAAAGAACTAACTTTTTATAGGAATTGCTAGTTACTTAGGTATAGTTGGAAAATGAAATAAAATATTAAAATAACCTGTTTTTACTCAGGCCACCATTTTTTGAAAAGGGATCAAAAGTTCAATTAACAATGTTAAAGTTTAATTTTTTTAGCATAGAAACCAATAGTAAAGGTACAAATCACATATAATCGGCATTGTAACCTTTACTTTGTTTAAAAATTTGAAATTCGGTTGAGAAGTAAAGTCATAAATCAGTTTTTGAATAAACTGATTTTGTAAAAATGTGGTATCTTTTAAAAAATCATTATATTATGATCTCTGTTGGCGAAAGACAGTTTGCGAAACACTGTTTAGGCAAGACCTTATGATATCATAGAGCGAGTTTGAAGTAAGCAGAGAAAAGCGAAGAAGCATGCTGAGAAGGCTTAAAATGGTTAAATAAAGAATCTGCTGCTGCTGCACTGTCAGTTGAGCTTAAATTGTAAAATGTTTTTATCAAAAGCACCTTCTTAGTATCTCCCAAAAAGTGTTTAATTGCGTTTCTACGATGAATACTTCTTGAGTAAATTGCGAAAACACATTTTACCATTAATTGCTAATTATGACGTCACAAAAGATGCTAAGAAGCGAAATTTGTTAAAATTGAAAAGTCGATGCTGGCTTTCGTTTAAGCCAAAAACCGTGTTCCTCGGTACAAAAATGCAAATCAAAAATGATTATTTATAAGTGCGGTGTCATCTTGACGTCACCAATCTCCTATGGCACTCACCCCAAGGAGGTGATCAATTGTGCCACGTTTGATGTTAGTACGCCAGGCAGTTTCGGAGGAGTTAAGACAGACAGACAGACAGACAGACTTATAGACACACAGATAAAATTGCGCTTTATATATTAGATTTATCTTTTGCATTCGTGAAAGTACAGCTTTTGTCAAAAAAATTTTTTCTGTTATAAACAGAACGTGGTCAAATGAGAAATCCAAACTAAGCATAGAGACCTTAAAAGCAATGCTGATTTTGAGATAAAAGTATAATGTCAAGTTTTATCCAAGTCTAGAAAGATCAAAATTTGCTGCACGAGATTTCTTTATTTAATTTCCTGCGCCAGAAATATGACTGATGGTTTTGTCAACGTTGAAGAAATACGTAATAAAACTCTTTTGGCTTTATTTAAAAAAAATTACTGTTACAAGATAAACATATTGGTTGTACTGGTTTTGCCAATATAATGTCCCGTTTTTGTAACAATAAAATATGATCAACCTGGTATAAGCTTATGTTCTGTTTGCAAGTCATTTGTCAGACTGGGCCACCACGACTAATAGATTGCTACGCCCAACCATCTGTCTGCTACGTAAAGATTCAAGTATTCCTTTTAGTAACTTAACCAGGATACATCAAACGAATTTGCTTGCACACACAGAGCATGAGCTCATTCGGCTGAATGAATTTATCCTAAGTCCGAGCAAAGGCAACAGATTTGTGAATACTATTTTAGGAGTCTTTTAAGGGAATTAAATCCAGGTTTAGCGATTTTATAAAGAGAACGCTACGAGGTTACAGCTGCTGCCTAATAGTCTTTGCTACTTTTAAACAGTTGTTATAATTCCTAAAGATTGACTGGGCCTTAATAATTTTTGAAGTAAAGATTTCCTTCATAGGAAAAGCTGCCCTTGGCATTCGGCTAGTTGATGCACTCAATCCTTTTGAAAAAGTTTAAAGGCATCATCGGTTTAGATGCATTTAATTCGCTTTAGTTGTAAAGCGAACTATCATACTGTGCTTTGGTGCCAACGATATTTTAATCCCAACTTGAGTAAATTCGATTGTTCTTTACGTTACCTCTCGTGCTGAGTTTCAAGCGGGAGATTGTTGACCACAGCTATTTGGTTATAAGGTTGGGAAGATTCACCATCAAGTGTAGGGTCCTTGAAGTAATGTACTTATGAGTAGGTAACGTGTTACTATCAAGCTGTATTCTCCAGTAATTTTATACGAAAAATTCTCTAGGTTTTTTCACGGGAAATCGCTACTTTGTTTCGGGAACTCCCAAAATCAGGACTCCTGTACGACTTACAAGCTATTGCGTCATATTCGAAACTACTTAAGCCAAGCGAAGCACAGGGAAAGTTCAAAAAGATAGTTTTGCTTTTAGGTGGTAAAGTAAAGGCCAGGTCAATAAAGAAAGCAAATTAACGTTTGAAGTCAGGAATGGTCAGCTTAAACAAGTAAAACAAATGTCGCATCTGGGCGTATCCAGAGAAAAGACAAAAAGAAACATAATTTTCCAAATTTCTGAGATGTCGTTCTGATATCAAGGTTTTAAACTATGGATTTTATATACCTTTCTTTTACGTATTTTTTATTAAAAAACGAAATCACATAATTCATTTTTGTAGTCATTTTTTGCATGTGAACTCGTGCTACATGTGCAGTCTTTCATCATACTGTGCTATTGAGAAAAGTAGGCAGCGGGGCCCCGCGAACAATCCTTTTTGTGCTAAGCGCCAAGCAGGGAAGCTGTGAATATAATTTTGAAGACTTGTGGTATGACTCCACAAGGTAATTGAAGCCGGATCTATCGACGGCGAAGAGGACGCTTTAACCATTACGTCACTGCGCCAGCTAATTAGACCCATAAATTGCAGTCAAAGCCATTTCATGCAACTTTGAATGCAAAACTCACTTGAAAATGAAAGAAGACGTCGATTGTGATATCATAGTTACGGTCAAATTGTTGTGCTGTAATGTTGGAGTCAAAATTTAAACTGAGGCAGTCCATCTAGTTGATGATCATTATGCCGAATCCGAAACAAAATTTATTTAGATAAGAAACAGGAGATGGATGGATTTTTAGATTTATTGAAATATAAAGGGCAGACCATATCTATGGGATGCTTTTTAAATGCTTATTTTCTTAGGCTATAAAAACGACACAGAGTACTATATATACTTATTACATACATGATACACAATAGTTCTACATGTTATCTAAGATTTGAATATCACGTCCTTGAGATGGCCACCATCGCGATGAAAATATAGAAGAGTTTGATGTTTCATAGCGCGCAAAATGTTTCATTTTGTTAGAGGTTGACTTGGGGATTTTCTCTTCCCGGTATTGCCTGTCTCTCGGAAATTTGTAACAGCACGAAGGATCACCTTTCGGTGTAAGGCATTTTGCTTTCCAAACTGCACTCGGGAATTTTCTTTGGGCTATAACAATAAATCTTTGGCCAGCGGAGCATTCTTCGACTTCATAAGCCATTTTTTTTTGGAATCCTCGGCATTATGAAATCACTAAAATCAACACAAAATACCTGCAATACCTTAATATCTTAGAGCAGGGTGAGCAACCGTTTTCGGTTTGCGTGCCAAAATCAACTAAATCAATGACAAAATTCTTCCGCGTGTCAAACAAAATTTGTGACTGCATACTACTTGACATCCTTAAAGGTGCATGTGAAGAGCCTTGAAGAAATAATAAAAATTCACTCAAACAGTGAAAACACAGTATAACCAAAATTACATTTATTCGCCTTGAAAACAAAGCCCAAACAAAAAGAATGTTTTGGCTTTTTCAAAACAAAACATGCATAATTAACTTTTCAAACAAGACTAAAGTTACTTTTCAAAGAAAATATCAGTCTGTCAAAAAACTTTGATTACTTTTCTTGTGCTATATCAGTGAGACTTTTACTGCTGACAGAGATTTTACATCGGGTTTATATTTTGTGACCTTCAGAGATATACACGAACTACTAGTTTCATCAGTCAGGCTACTCCTGTTCCGAGGCTTAATAAAGTTCAAAACTGAGAACAAAGTTTCACAAGCATACGTAGATGAAAACAAGGAGAGTAATGCTGTTGCAAAGTTTTTTAAGCACGAAAAATTTTCAGGAATGGCATTCCAAGCCACAATAGTTCGTTTTCTACACTTCTCTCTAGTACTACCTTCTCTAATCGCCTTTTTTCAATGTTTTCCAAGTCAACTCTAAGGTCAATAAGCTTTTGTTTCCAAATTGAGCTACTCTGAAATTTAATCAACTGCATTTCAAATTTTTCCATGTCTATCCATGAAAACTTTTGTAGGTTTAGTTCCTCCATTTTTATACTGTCTGGAAACCTCATGTATTTTGCTATCTCTTCTAGTTCTCTGAATTTTGAAAATTTTGTGAAAAACTGCTCGCCAACTGACTCGATAGTGTTTAAAAATAGCTTTTGAAGGTTTTGAAGATCTGTTCTGTCATCGTTTTAGGGATCATTAATATGCCTCTTGAGGTATAAAAAGTATTTAAATCTCTCATCTCCAATAGCTTTCTTAAAGACTTCTAGTTTTTTTCAAAAGCCTTTACGTATCCAAACGTAACATCAAGTGCCTTACCACTACACTGTAATTTAACATTTAGTTCATTCAGATGTTCACAAAAATCTACAAAGAACATCAGTTTTGAAATCCACTAGTAGTCAGACAATTCTTGGTAAGAAATTTGGTGGTCATTCAAGATTTTTATTTCGTAAAAGCATTCAACAAATCGTTTCAGAACGAAACCTCGGTTAAGCCATCGAACATTGTTTTAGGTTTTTAATCCTTTATACACAGATTACTACCTCATTCAGTAAAACTTTAAATTGTCTTTTATGTAATGCCCGAACAGAAATGCAGTTTACAACTTTGATAACTGTTTGCATCACTTCCTGAAGTTCCTTGAGACCAGCTTTTGCACATAATGCCTCTTTATGTATGATGCAATGGAAACCTATCACCGGATGACCAACTTCTTTTGTGAACAAACTTACAAAACCTGCCTTCCCACCAGTCATGCTGGGGGCGCCATCAGTTGTAACGAACACTATTTTGGAAATATTAATTTGACGAGAAGAAAATTCGTTTATAGCAGCATTACATATTTCGGCTCCGGTATATGTAACACTCAAATAGTATTAAAAGGGCAATGATTTCTTCACATATTTCATCACCTTTACAGAATCGATAAAATATTGCCAACCTAGCTGATGATGTAATATAAGTACTTTTATCAATACAAATAGAAAAATACTTGCATAAAGACAAATCTTGGATCAACTGCTTAGTAGTGTCACATTCCATCTTAAGTATCTTATCCTTAATTATTTTCCTACTCCGAAACAAATCTTTAATACGCTGAATAATCTTTTCTTTTTTTTTTAAATTGTCAAAAAGAAATGGTGCACACTCCAACTAAGCTTCTTTAAACTACTTTACTCACATATGTAATTGCCATGAAAAGAACCGCGTATTTTTGTTTAAACTTTTATTGCAAAACAGTTTCTCGATTAGAAAAAGAAGTCAAAGAAAAGATAAAGATCATTGGGTTTGTTGAAGCTTTTTTATCTGCTATAGTTTTTTATCGCAAAGAGACATTTTAATCACGGCAAAGCAAAATCGGTTTCACGTCTCATTTTCTACTCTACACTACTGTGAATTGGACGCCCTGATCCGGGGGTGTCCAATCTTTTTCACTGCAGGGCAAATCCAAGGTCGTAATTATAAACGTGGATCGGATCGATTTTTTTGGAAAAATTTAGTACAAAAATTTGATAAAAGCAGTTTATTTTGTCAGGAAACAGATGTAATACAATCCGCAAGCACATGGGTACCACAATTTTATTGAAAAAGAGTGAATTAATGTTTTGGAAGATACGGCACAATGAATTCCATCAAGCGAGGAAAAAAGAATGAAGCCAAAAAGCTGGTAAACATTTTATTAAAACATATCGCTTTTACACTAAAGGGATCATCAGTTGAATAAATAGTTACCTAAGACCACCAAAAATACTACCTTCCAGTTCAACAAGCAATACTACAAACAGACAAACGGTGTAGCTATGGGGTCTCCTTAGCTCCGCTTTTACCTGATTTGTGGACAAATTAGATGATTGACCAAACGAAACAGTTTCGACCACAGCCTACTTTATTTTACAGATACGTAAACGACTGCTTTGCAGTGTTTTCAAGTAAAAAGATATTTGAAAGTTTTACCAACGACCCTACATCATTCATTCCAATATACAGTTTACCAACGAAGCTGCTGAGAAACCTCAACTGCCTTTTTTAGATATTTGAATACACAGTACCAAAGGAATATTGAAGCTAAACATTCACCGAAAACCTATTAACACCAGTCTTTGCATTAATTGGCACAGTTTTGTTACCTCTTATTACAAATTATTTTTGTCAAAACCTTACTTTACAGAGCATATAGCATATGTAATTCGCATAGCTTAATCCATAAAAATTTTCAAGGCTCATCTTTTATATTGAAGCGAATTGGCAATCCTCTCAAGTCCCATTGCACAATGCTGGAGTTGTGTATAAACTGAATTGCTCGTGTGGACAATCTTACATTGGCCAAACTCACCGTAATCTATTCACACAAATTCAAAACCATGTACTAAATGGAAAACAAAATCAAGAATCAGATGTTGCAAAGTACTTTGTGCGCAATCCTAACCACAAGATAAATTTCGGTTCTTCTGAAATATTTGGTCACAGCCACAACCACAGAAAATTACCATATCAAAGAAACCTTACTTATTCAAAAAATTTAACCACAAATAAGCCTGGATGGGGCATTGCAACCAATTTATTTGTTTAATACGTAATAGTTATAGAAAGTATACAGGTATCTCTGCAGTGCGCTTCTTAACTTTGCCTTGCAATCACTAATTATATTGATGGCAGTTGTTTGCTTTTTCACTTTGTGATATCATAATTCCGATTACTTTACTAAATTTAGTGGTACAGCGATTAGCTATCAATGCAGCATTTGTCATAGCCTAGCCTTAGGTAACTATTTATTTAACTCATGATGCTTTTGGTGTAAAAGCGTTTTAATAAAATGTTGACCACCATTTTGGCATTGTTCTTTTTATTATCAATCAAGCGTGTTTGTTGTTATTTAGTTTGCTAACGTTAAATTGTAGATGGTTGCAATATTTACAGATGCTCACAAATTTACATTCACAAAATTACAAGCATGAACTAAAGTTGACTTTTCAAGTCTTGATCAAACAATTGACCTCTACGCATTTTTCTGCAATATTTCGTCTTTGAAAAAAGTTGCTCATTGCGTAGATGTTTTCAAAAATTGTGACGTATTTATATGTGTTAATTGTAACTCGTAACCCCAAACTTTTGCTCAAAAAAAATGGAAAACTTTTATTGATTACAGACGTCTGGCTCAAACACTGTCACCTAGAGCAGGGCTTCCCAAACTGGGGGTCGCGACCCTTTGGGGGGTGGCGTAATGATGTTCAGGGGTCGCAGAGAGTATATCAATTTTACACAAAGTACTGCATATACTATAGTTTCTGTAGTAACTGCACGTACTATACTGCATATATTATAGTAACTATAGTATATGCAGTACTTTGTGTAAAATTGGTATACTCTCTCCAATCTTTGATGGTCGTTAAAAACTATTGCAATTGTGCAAAATATCATTCTTAACTTAGCTGTAGGTTCTACGTAAATAGGCGTAGCTATAGTATCAAATAGTGGGACTTTGTTAATTGACAGCGGTTGGACTTTTGCGCATTCGTATCACGTGGAATAACTGGATGCATAACTTTTTTGTATCGTCACTTCGGTATCATGTGGCACAGCTGGACGCATCATTTTTTGTTTCGTCACTTCAGTTTATGACGCCACAGCACTGTGCACTTGAGAAGATAGTGGCTTAATATAAAAAAACTAGGGGCAGAACGATTGATTTGTTTTTAATAGTTAACTTTTTATAAATTAACGATTAATTGATAGTTATTTTCGATTAAATCAAAACTTCTGCACTAATATTGATTGACAAATTTATTCTTCATGTACTTCAATTACGATTTAGTTAATAGCCGGAAATGAAATAGGCGTTTTTTCTTTCAAATATTGATATAGGTTTATATTTGATAAATTGATTCTTCTCCATCGCCATTTTACCGTTATTACTATTGTTTCCTGGATTCTCATACATTAATCAAGATGAGCTAAAAATTAAAGTTGAATCCGATTAATAGTTAAACAAAAAATTAAACGTTAAAGTAAATTAACGATTAATCGATTAATTAATCTTTAAATCCCGCAGCCCTAAAAAAACTGATCTAATTAATGGATAGATGGTTAAAAAAATCGAGCAATAACGGTAATAAGCCTACTGCAGATGATGCTGAAGCAACGGTAGAGGTAGACGCAACACTGACTGGCAGATCGATAAAAGTTCAATGAGAAAAACGAGGCTAGTCATATCAAAAACCTATAACGGCAGTTTTTGCAGTATGGTTTCGCTTTCATATCGAAAAATAATAAACATCGTCCTCTTTGTTTGATTTAAAAAAAAAGCTTTGGCAAGTGAGAGCCTTAAGCCGGCCAAGTTGAAACGACATCTTCACACCAAGCATGATTCTCATCGCAACAGGCCTGTGGAGTTTTTTCATCGCTTTCTGCAAACATCGAAAAGACAAAGACAATCATTTGAAAGTAAATGTGTAAATGAAGGGAAGTATACACAAGCATCGTTTGAGGCTTCCTTGTTGATTGCAAAGAGTAAGAAACTTTACAACATTGGCGAAATTTTCTTCTATCAGCTGCAATTGAAATGAGCGCAGTTGTTCGCGGCAAAAAAGAGGCCGATGAAATGCGAAAAATTTCATTGTCATACAATACTGTGTCCAAGCGAATTTCCAAAATAGGCAAAGATCAACGCGTGCAACTCATTCTACGAATTAAAGAAAGCCGTAAATTTACCATTTAGCTTGATGAGTTGACGGACAAAGTACCGAGCACCTCTCTCTTAAATTTCAGGAAGAGCTTGCTGCTCTATCTTTTGAATCTTTAGTTGCAGCTTGAATTTTCTGAAAACAGCTTCACACTTTTTGGCTTAGCGTCAGAGCGGAATATCCATCATTATCTGACTCAGCAGTAACCGCACTCCTGCTTTTTATCTCAACGCATCAATGCGAGTCAGCGTTTTCAACGTTGAGGGCAATCAAAACAAAATACCGTTTCAGCCCCTAAGCAACATTGAAACCGCCTTGAGACCAGTACTAACAAATATTGAGCCAGGGCTGGACTTGTTTTGTAGCAGAAGGCAACTGCACTCATTACATTAAATGCGTTTGCTTTTTGTTTTGTTTCCAATAAGCTACCTAAGTGTAAATTAGAAGGCTTTGATTACCGGTAGCTTTTTTATTTTTCGCCTTTCAATAATTATCACAAATGCATATTTTGCACTGTTTATCATTTTAACCGTGAAGGGTCGCGGAAAATTTTAGGAGATTAAAAGGGGTCGCGAGCGAAAAAGTTTGGGAAGCCCTGACCTAGAGTAAATTCAAAACCGTCAATGAAGCTTCTTTATTTCGTTCACAACGTCATGTTCGTGCAGTACACGCATGCGATAAGAAAGTGCGCATTAACACACAAGCGTGAAGGTTCCCACGGAATCGTTGCTATGTCAGCTGTTTTACTTGCTAGTGGTAAAATTCTTAAAGAGAGCTATCGAAAACGTTCGAGTTTGTATTTGAAAACGAGTATGACGAAACGTTCGTTTATAAAAGCATTACTAATATTATTTTCTTTTGATTTTTTATACTTTGTATTTCATTAACTTTACCCCTAACACCAATCACCCTACATTAACTTCACGACTGGCCTTACAAACAGTCTATCATTTCATAAACTTTTGTTCGATTCTTTCAATATGAACAGGGGAATCACTAATGCAAGGTTGTGAGTGGGCGCCAAAATCATAATCGTTTATGCGATTAACAAAATAAGCAAGAGTGTATTAAGTAGGCTTTTTTCACAATTTGGTGAGCTCTGTTTTGTATTATTTTATATTTGGCCCTCAATCCAGCATTAGCTTTTCATTCTCTGCTTGGCAGTAAAGAATTTTATTAAAAAAGTTCCTCGCATAAGCTGGTCCTTTATAACATAACATGTTAGTCAAGCATGCACTCATACAAAGCGTGGGCAGGATGCTGCCCTTCTGAGATTTGAAAAGTGTTGTAGATCAAACAATATTATGTTTAAGTTTATTGTCGACGGGAGCTTTCCAAGACCAAAATGTTCTATTTTGGTGTTGTTTCGATCCCGAAGCCTCATTCAAAAGTTGATCTCTAAGAAAGGTCTTCATGCTCGCGTGAAATCAAAAAGATCAGCTAGTGCTTAAAAAAGTACAAACGTGACCGCTTCAGATGCGACTGGAATGGTGCCTCTTCTGATATGGTAACCCTAATCCGTAACAAAACAAATTATTCTATAAAAAAGCGTGAAGTATGACGTCATTTTACTCGCTATAGAAATCCAATTTTTTGTAAGTTACTGAATTTACTTTGAGTCTTTTTTCGCTTTTCTCTTTCAAGAGTTAAGGGTTTTAAAAACTGTGATGTCAATGTGGCGCCACAGCCCCTCTTATATAATGCATTTTCCGAAATGGTGATCAATCGTACCGAGGTTTATGTTTCTACTCATAATTATTAACAAAAACGCACAAACACACTCACTCAGAATTGTGCTTTATACATTACATCAGTGGTTTCCAAATTTTAGGTTACCACGCTTCCCTTAAAAATATTCAGTCATATGACGCCTCCCCCCATTTCATAAAGTAATGCAAAATTAACATAAAACCTTCATAACCGGTGACACTTTCGCATACTTAACTATTTTTAAGTGACTGTGGTTAATATTCGCGCCTCGCGCCTCCCGGTTTGGAAAACGCTGCATTACATATCCGGACGGCCGCACAGAACATCAAAGCGAGTCATAGAGCGAGCCACTGGCTACATGTGCCAGCTTTAACCTCGGGGGTTCCCAAATGTAGGTCGCGACCCCAAGTGACGTCGTCTGCAATTTTCTGGGGGTTGCTTGAGATTTTAAAAAACTTGATTTCCAAAAAAATTCTTCACTTTTGTTTGGTGCCGAACATAACATAAAGTCACTCTGCAAAACTTAATATTCAAAAAATGTTTAACTTTGTTTTAAATATGACAAGGTGGCAAATACTTGCAGACTTCAAATTTAGTTTGATAGGGGTGGCCAAATATAAAGACAAAAACCCCTCAACCAATCTTAAGCCACCGGCCCTGCGGACAATTTTTGCTTTCATTGAGTGAGAACTTCTATCAGAACTTCTGTACACATCGGTATCAACGTTTGATTGCTTTGTTTTCACTGCTTTAATATTTCTTTTCCAAGCGAGCTTCTTCGCAAAAAATTCAAACGTCGAGCAAATGCCCCAGAGGTGTAGCCAGGAACAATATTTGAAAAAGTCAAGTTTTTTAGAAATTGTTGATGTTTTAAAAAAATGTTTGACCACAATTTTCTGTCTTACAAAATTGCAAGAAATCAATCAGCATTGTTTTAGTGGAAAATACAGGGTAGACCAAATGATGGGACGCATTTTAAATGCATGTTTTCTCAGATCATAAAAACGACAGAATACTAAATATATTTATTACATACCTGATGCGCAGCAGTTCTGCATGTTATCTAAGATTTGAATATGATATCAAGTTTCTATTGCTCTAAGGCAAAGGTGAGCAACTCCTGGCACGCGTGCCGAACTTGGCACGTGAGCACTTCTATACGGCAGGTGAGCGAGGCCTCGGAAACGAGATCCTTTCCCCTTCAAATGAAAAAGTTAATAACTTACATGTCGCAGTACTGTATTGTCGAATGAAACTCGGTGTCCATTTCTTCATTTTCGTTTGTTAACATTTAACCCTTTTTGTGTTTTTGATGCCATATGGCTACAAAGAAATATATTAGGACGTAACAACTTGGTGAGTTGGCAACTTTAACAAATTTTCTCGAAACAAGCGTAGTAGTCATTTGGCTACACTCTTCCGCAATATCGTTCTTGTGCGCCGCTATTTTTTTTTTTGGTTTATGAAGCTGTAGAGCGCATGGCAGTTGCAGTTGCTTGTTACTGTACTGCCATAGGTTGATTTTGAAAGAAATATAAGTTGCAGCAGATGAGTGAAAAGTTATATTAAATTTAAATTATTATACTATTTTAGGATTGCCTCTTGTTTTTTAGTAAAGAACTTGATTACGTTTCTTTTTTGACCTTTCAGATTATGTATAATGTCAGGACCATCAGCTAAAAACATCGTTCAATTGAAGATGTCAGAGTATTCCAAAAATACTAAACTGAAAAATTTGGTGTGGTTGAGAAAGAAAACAAAGTTTTATGTATTTTCTGTTTCGAAATGATTGTTTGTAGAACATCTTCTGCAAAAAGGCACTTGAAAGTATTCACAATAAACTAAACTATATAACCGAAGAGAAAAAAGGAGAATTAATTAGTAGTAAACTCAGCAAAACAAAAAACAAGCTGATAACTTTATAAACTTCATCTCGGGCAGGTCCAGTTCCAACTTAGTTGCTGCTAGTTTTGAAGTTTCAAAGGTAATTGCTCAACATGGAAAACCACTTAGTGATGGAGATTATATTAAGCAACATGAACGGGTTTGGAAAACCCTTTAATTGAATGATTTCCGAAAACAATTCCAAAAAAGAGAATAAAACGTTTTCGAAACAAAGAAAAAAGTCATATCCAAAGGAAAAGTTGGAAATTTTCTGCAGAATTTAGATTTAGATTATATACCTGTAAGCGTTTAGCTTATGCTTACATGTCGCATGCAGTCGTCAGTATGGACAAATGAGTGGAGCGACGTTTCATGATGGCTCAGATACAATGGTCGTCCACTTGAAATTTATTCAAGTTGGTCAGATTAGGTCCATGATTCAGAGGAAAGCCTTGAAGTAACTCAAAATATTACAAAAAATGTGCATTTAAATGATAAAATTCGAGGAAAGTCATTATTCGTTTGAAGGTAACTTATAAATGAGATAAGTTTATTTCTTCGTTGTTGAGCCAAGAAGAGGGGGGAGTCAAGGCACAATGTCCTCGAGTAAATACACTAAAAATGCAATCTGTCAGAAAGCGTTTGCATCCTGAAAGGGAAACACGATTGGCAAAAGCCATATTGTAGTCTAGATTTTTAGTTTCATGAAAAACTTTGCATAGACACATTTAATCGCATGAAATCACAAAAAACCGATGCTTTTATATCAGTAAATTATTGAAATATTTTAGAGTTTGAAGGAAAATCATACGAAAACGATTTCCAAAAAGTTTTGTTATTTTTTGTGGAAAAGCTGATTGGTTCAAGGTTCTAGCGACCGCTACGTAGATCCATATTGTTCACTCAAAACCAGTCCAGGGTACAAAGTCCAATTTTTATGATCATGATGACTTTGTACTTTGTTTTTAGTAAAATAAAATCACACCTCAGCTACTAAAATAAACAAATCGACCAATCACGAAAGGTCAAAATTTGCTATACTAGTCATATAGAAGGCAATAAATCCTCGTTTGGCTTTGAAAAAAGTTGTTGTAGCCAGCCAAATATAGCGCTTGCATAAAACCTCGAGATTGTTAAAACGTTTCCAAAAAAAGTATGATGCAATCATTTACATGCGCATCACGCGGTTTCCACAGAATGCGTGTTATACTGTGTTTGCGATTATCTTTTAGTCAAAAAATGCTCGTGATTTAAGAACTAGCTCTAACCTTTTCAGCCCCAGATTTAAGTGATGGAAAGCATTGCTGAGGCATAAGTTTATTGGTGGTCTTTATAGTAAAACTATAATTCAAGCGCATATTAGAGGTAAGTTTATTTTTATGCCTTCTGTTCAAACTTTGTTTGCCCAGCCAGCTGATGATACAGCAACGACAAAATTTGGGTATGAACTTAAACAGCTTCTGCCGAAAAACCATAAAATAACGAGTTTTTAAGTAACCAAACTTAATTACAATACTGTTTGTTTCGTTAAAAATCCCTCGCCGCCTTTTTAATGAGAAATAACCACTAGACGGTACGTCAGCTAGTAAAACGGTACAGTTAACAAGAAATAGTATTTAAAGTGGAGGAGGAGGAGGAGGCGGAAACAGTTAATGACAGATAGATTATTTTCGAAAAATATTTCAAGATTTTAGCACGTTTACATCAATCCACTGAAAAAGATGTCCCACTTAATGTTTTAGAAAAAGTCTAATGCCCTACTATTGATCAAAAGAGAGCAGTACCGTCGTACTTTTTTGTATCGGTATCACAGTACGTTTTTCTGCTTTTTTAGATGCCACCGGTTTTTTGAACAAAGTGCTTCCTTTTTTATCTTAGATAATTGAGGAGTACCGTCGTACTTCTTTTGTACGGGTATCACAGTAGATTTTTCTACTTTTTTTAGATACCACCGGTTTTTTGAACTAAGTACCTGCGTTTTTCTATTTTAGATAATTCAAAATCTGAGTAATTTCGAAAATCTAAAGTTGATGTACATGGTACGTTTTCAACCAGTTTAATTTCGTTCACGCATTTTTATACAAAAATTTTCATTCACTCGACAATTTATGTTGTGTTTTACAGTACACGTTGTTTTTCGAACATCCGGCTTCGTTTTCAAAGTAGCTTACGTTTAGAAAAAATACGCTTTTGCGGATAATAACCTACAAAACGCTTTTGTTGTGTAGTTTGCTGACAACAATGTGCGTATGAATGAAAATAAAGATGGTGATGAAGTGCTGCTGCAAGATGTAAAACTGACTAAAGTAACAGAGTTTGAGCATTTTTTATCAATTGTGCAAAGCCATTGAGAACATGGTTGAGAGGTAGGGAAAAAGAATCTAAGCTAAGTGGAATAAATGGAGATGAGGTGCGGGTGCTAGAAGCGATAAAAAGGTATCTACCCAAGTAAGAAGAAAACAGTTTAAGACTGTGATCAGACCAACAATGCTGTATGGTTTACAAACAGGCAAAGATGAAAGTCGCAGAATTAAAGATGATGCGCTTTTCAATGCGATTTATCAAGATGAACAAAATAAAAAATGAGTATGAACGAGGAGTCGTTCATGTGAGCAAAATAAAGGTAAGGGAGGCAAAATCGATATAGTTTGGGCACATTCTTAGGAGTGAAAGTAAGTACGTAGGGAAAAGGATAATAGACACAATAAGTGTTTTTATGTGAGGAGTAAATATAATAAAAAGTTCACACCATTTTCAACCATGAAACTTTACAAAGCGATCGCAATGTTTGAAAATTAGACGAGACCATCCCTGGACGCGTTTCGTCCTTTTCGACTCTTCAGCAGGGCCTGTCCCGTCAGCCGAAAAACAAAAAGTAGAAACCAGAAGAAGACTCAATTGCCTCCGTTAGTTTACTTTTAATTATGCGACTTACACGCTTCCCTCGTGTGATAGATGTGTTGCGTTTTTCGCATGCATAGCTGATCGTAATACAGAGAAAAAAAGAAATTTTGCATAAACGCCTAGCTTTTGCAATTTTTGCTTATTTCTGCTTTTTGTTTTTCGGCTGACAGGACTGGCCCTGCTGAAGAGTCCAAAAGGATAAAACTCGTCTAGGGATGGTCTCGTCAAATTTTGCAACACTGTGATTGCCTTGTAAAGTTTTGAGATCGATAATGGTGTGAATTTTTCATTAAAAGGATTTTTTCATTAAAATAGATCCACCAAATAAGAAGAAAAGATGAAGGTTGAAAGGAGGTTTTTGAATGCTGTAAAAGATTATATGAAAGTGGTTGGGTTAATGTAGGAGAGTGCAATGGACCGTAAAAGGTGGAGAATAATGATCTGCTGTGCAACCCTTGAAAAAAAAGCCGACAGCGGAAGAAGAATCTCATAATATAAAGAAAAAAGTCTTCATCTGATAATTGATTGGCTGTGTTTTTCACTCGCCTCTATAGTACAAAAGCAGAGCATCGCATTTTTTCCTTTATGTTTTAACGTAAAGGCTTTTTCTGAAAATTAATTGTTTGAAAGGAATTATTTCCCATTTTGGTGAACAATCAAAAAACTTTGCTGTAATTCAATCTCCTTAATCTACAAAAGTTTCTTCTTTATCTCGCCCTTGAAAAGATAAGACTTGCTGGCTCTTCTTCGGCAAAAAAATTACAAAAACTTTAACCATTTGATTTTTTTAAATAAAAAGCTAAAAATCTTTTGTAACTTCTCGTGGAATTCACATGGCTAAAATTGTGCGGCTGTTTTACTTGGTTCTTTTATTTATCTTTCCCTGCGTTTGTATTTACTTTCCGAAAAATAAACGATTTCGATCACACATTGATTCGAAAAAAATCAGCCGAGGAGAATATATGTAAAATTAATAAACTTAATATAACGTTTCAAGTTCTGTTTCAAGGGCATGTATTTTAGAAAAGAGTTGATGACTGTTATAATTAGTTGGTTTGTTTTGTAGTGTCGCTTTACCTATCCCCTTACACCAGATTTAACGAAAGTTCTCTTGTTTGTTGAATTATCGCAGTTGGTGTTCTCAGCACGGAAAATGCCATTTATGTGGAACAATTGATTGTGAGTATATTACTGACTGAGTCAATACATCTATTGTGCTGGTATATCACTATTTTGCTATCAACCTCCTGTCCAGAGATCAAGCTCGAACAAGATCGATCTCGAGCAAAACAACAGTAGCATTGATTGAACCTTGTGATGAGTTACTGCTAAAGCGGTGGTTCTTAATTTTTTTGGTGACTTTTTATTGTTTTGAGAAAGATCATATCCTTTTTAAACTCCTCCCCCAAAACGCAAAGCTGTATATCTTGCAACTCATACTTTGTTGAATGCTGGGGAAAAACACTTGGGTTTGGAAATCGCACAATGCAGACTAATTTGAAATGATGTCGGAAAAAAGATTAAGCCCAGTGAACACTGCCGTCTTTATCGCGTCACCAACCACATAGACGCGATAACGACGCATACTTAAGACGGCCAATACACAGCGCACTTTAGAAAGCGGTTACGACCAATCACACGAAAACTAACATTAACAATTTAGGAAGTCGAGTTTAACAATGAAACGACGAAATAAAAATGATTTCTATTTATCGGTGTTGTAAGGACGTCATTAGGAATTCTAAGTCAGTTTAGTTGCAAAACAAATTTTTGATGGCTAGTAAAAGTATCTGTTGGGATTGGGTTTACTGAACTATAGATTTAGGCTAATTAGCCTTAGCTAGTTCGGTAATTCAAGTTGTAACTTACACTTATTTTGATATTAGTATTGTTTAATTGCTATGTAGGTGTAAAATGTTTAGATATTTGAATATGTAAGCTAGGTCATTTGTGGAAACTTTTAAAGTCGGTGGCAGATCTCTAAACATAAATTATGAATCTGAAATTAACAGAAAAAACTCTTGCTCTAGCAACAGATAGCATGTGAAATGTATCAGCGTTTTACAATGTTCTTGTAAAAGGTATGTAGGCCTAGGCTACTAAAACAACAGCTTGGTAAGCAAGTAAAGATCTAAGGAAAATGAAAAAGAATAGCGCTGCCCTTTTTTTCGGGACATATAAGGAGATTTTAGCGGTAGTAAAGCTACCCAATTGTGTTGTTTGTTTTCGTTGGACGAAGGGTAAAAATCGACCACCACTTATCCATTTACAACATTTTGTATCGGTTTAAGGCTCTGTATGCTGCTGATGCTGTATACACTGATATAGTTGTTGTAAAAATTGCTTTATTTTGCAGTACTTCGTGTAAGTCTGATAGAAAATACCAACAGGTTTACAGCAGTACATGTCATCTCTCGGTAAAAGTAGAATTTTAGTCAAAGGAAATGCTTCAGCAGCAATTCTTTTTATAATATTGCTTTGTGATGTTTTGCTTATAGTTCCTTCTTCTCAATTCTTAAGTAGGGCTACTGGGATAGCGGCACTAAACCTTACGATCTTCATCCACATTTAATAACTCAGCTAGTTCAAAGCCAAGCCTTGCCCAAGCCAAGTCTGTCATGCAACATAACTATTTTATTTAGTTTTGGGTAATCAAAAAGTCCTTTTCCAGGTGTTGTTGCAAAGAAATTTGACAACTGTTTTTCGGGCATTTTGTTTACATGGATAAATCAACGCTTCTGAGATCTAATACGTAAAAGCAGTGGCACCACGTTTTGTTGGACAGTTGTATATAAACCCATTCTGAGAATTAGGAAAAAAACAGAGCGTTTAAGCATATGCCGAACGTTGAATAGATAGAGTATGCAGCAATTTAGCTTTATCTTCATTCAATGTTGGTATGCATTTCCAGGAATGCTCTCCTTATTTGACGTTTCCTACTGCGCACACTGGTCAGACCTCTCCATCCTTCTCCCAAGTTCAGCATTGACATGATTTATTTTTATCTACTGACTATCTCACTTCAATTAATTTTTACGCTTAGACAAACCTCATATTGCGCTCAGAATCCATTGAAGCTAAAAAAGCAAATCGTTATTAAGGCAAAACGCACTACAAAAAATATGCAAGTGAGGAAGGATTTCCCTATCTTTGTCATTTCGCGCCGCATGGTGCATTGGACTTCGGGCTACAAAATTTATGACCTTACAAATGTACAATTTCTTGAAAGCTTTAACCTATTGCTTGCTTGTAATTTCTACAATGATTCGCTAGACATTTTCATAATGATCTGGTGGTCATTTCTTCGATTCTTCAATTGACATTTTAACCATACCATAATAAACCAATTTCAAATGAGTGAAATGCTCTGGTAAAAAGTAAAACGCAGAAATTTTCATGTTGGCAATTTTTGGCATGTTTAACATATCTTTAGAGTAAGTGAAAGAGCAAACACTCATTCAGAAAACTTTGCACAAATGAGTATAAAATTTGACCAAATCTTATTAAGCACACAACAAGGGATTAGAAGGAGAAGCCCCCCCTCGCCCGATAAAAATATTCAACGTCGACTTTTCTCCCAAGAATATGGAATAAGGAGCTTTTTTTTATCTATTTAGAAATATTTGTTTATACTTTTGAATCTTTTTTTGTCCAGACAGTTAGAAAAATAAATCTCTAAACCAATGTAAATATTTTTTTATTTTTCTAGAAATGCAAATATTTTTGGGGCTAATTTCCCCTTCCCTCTTTCTAAATGTGCATCCGAGTGCCACCAGGACTTTTTATCAACATTATATTATTTGGAAGTAAGACCACACAATTTTTAAAGTTTATTTTTTACCAAGTTCATGTCAGGGACTTTGCCAGAATTTTGTCTTGGGGAGTTGGGAGGATGTCAACAAAAAATATGCAATTTTTTTCCAATTTTAAAGTGTTTTCTCCTAAAATAAGGCTTTAAATGCTGAATTTTTTATTTCGCAATGCTTTCAAAAGCTTTAAATTTAAAACACTAATGGTGAAAAGGTTGAGAGCATGTTCTTTTATTGCCTCTTTCCCTACGATTTTTATGTAGTGATCCTTGAAAAAAAGTAACAACGGATCAAGGAATGACAAAAACAAGCTTTTACGCAACTTGAGCGACAAACTTTGTGTGATTTATTTTTACAAGATGTCAACAAATCTGTTGACATTTTATGGCAAGATGAAAACAACAAATTCCATCAAGCAGAGTGCATGTTAAAAATGGTTTGCTGGAGGTAATCCAAAACTTAACATAAATTGCAAAACACCTATTTTGTCAAAATACTTTCTGACGCATTTAAGTAGAAGTGTTATTACAAAAAAGGAAAGAAATAGAAAAGACCCTGTTACATCTTGAGAATGCGTACGTAGGCAAAACGAATGCGAGTGAGCCAATAACACCGTTGATAAACAAGTGGATAAAAAGGCATTACATAATCTCTTGTACATTACATGAAAACAAGTTGTGTCAAAACAGCAAGTCATACAGATCACTGATTTTCGACCTTCGGTTAAAGACTTTGTCTACAGCAAAAACAACATTCGTCGGTAGATAAAGCTTGCATGAATACCGAAGGTTTTGTTTCAATCTAAGTCACCAGTATAGGGGGCAAGGAAAAGCTTCTTTCAGCTGGTCGCTCTTCTAAGCCACTTGGCGTGAAAACTTAATCTATATGGATGTCGAGGTTATGAAACCTTTCACGAGACTCACAGTAAAATTTGTCTCTTGATAGCAATGCTGAGCTGTTGATTGAGAAGTTGCTGCAACTGAAAAGATTCTGTTCGTGCCCATGCTGAGCAGTAACTATCATGACTGTGAAATAAAGAGGAAGAATTCCAAATAAAATTTGTTGGATTTTTTTCTGAAAATAACATATTTCGAATTTTCCCACTAGAGCATACTTTAGTAAATAAATACCAAAGGTGCGTAAAGCATAACAATGTGACAATCACTCGTCAGATGTTGTTATTTTGTTTAGACTGTAGTAGCCAATTCCAGTCACTTAATCTCTCCCCACATCATATATTCGATAGTTTTCATCAAATATTTTGTAACAAGAGAATACTTTTGCTTCTAGATTAGTGGTTCTTTACCTTTCCAAACCTTGGGACCCCTATTTCTAAAGATATTGGCTTAGGGACCCCTTGTCTGCGCAACCTGCAAAGGAGGTGTATGTTGAAAGAACAAACATTGTGATAAGGCGGATAAGTTGTTTACTACTGGATCTCTAGTTAATTAAAAATAACTCTCCATGAAAACATAACTCAAGTGGTTAGTAGAATATCACAATTTACTCGGCAAAACACAGCACAAATGATTAGTCAGTGTGACCTGTGTTTTTGTCCCTTCGAAACAAACTTATCAATACGGGGGTTGATATTGCTGCGAGCAATTCTCATGTCATTTGCAATTCTAAGGCGATTACGGTACGTAGTTTTGATATTAACTAGAGCTGACATGGCAGCTTCACAGAGGTATGTCGTTGAAAATGGAATTAATGCTTCCAGAGCTCTTGCTAATTCAGGATATTCTTGCAACTTACTGCATCAAAATTCTATCAGTGAGGAGGAGCTGAACTTGATTTTTGCAGCTTGAGAACTCTGCAATTTCAGATGTTGCTCATGAAGGTTGAGCTGCTCATTGCCGTTCATCTCGCAATAAAAGGCTACTGAATCCCTGCTGAAGAAGGTTCAGATGTTGGAAAGTAATTTTTCATTTTCTTTTTGAGGTTGCTTATGTGAACATCAATTAAAGCAGTCAGCCATTCGTTAGTTACCTGATCACCAATTTTACTGTCAAGCAGTAAAAACATAGCAAAATTCTGGTTTCTTACTCTGCTTTTCTGTAGTGATAACTTCTATTTGAAGGCAGAGACCTTTTCTACAGCCTCTACCTGAGGTTTGTTTTACCTGCAGAGAATAACTGAGCTCATTCAAAAGACTAAAGATGTCTGCCAAATAGAAGACCTTCAATTGGAATCTATTGTCATCAAATAATGATGACCAAATAGTCACATATAATGATCAAATAATCAAGTTCCACTAACCCATGCTCGCAAAGGAACACGGCAACTTCAGTGACAAGTTCTGCAACACAGGTGAGCACTTTTCCCCGCGATAAGCATTGCACTTCGGTGTGGAAAAGAAGGTATTGATGCTCCTTTCCAAGGTCGTCGCAAAATGCTTTGAATAGTCGGGAATTCACGGCCCTGCCACGAATCAAATTCACAGCCTTTACTACAGAATCAAGAATACTTTTCAATTCAAGAGGGAGTATCTTACAAGCTAAGGCGCATTTATGAATAGCACATTGATTTGATACTATATGCGGAGCAACTTGCTTCATTAGGGCTACAAAACCGGATCGATGCTCTTCAAAGCCGGCGCACCAACTATGCATACCGATCCCACTTTATTCCATGCTATTGAATTTTCACGAAGAAATGCATGAACAAGATCAAAGACGTCTTTAGCTCTAGTTCTCTCCTTTATTTCTTGACAAAATAAAAGCTCGTCCACAATCGCGTTTTCTTTAACAAATCTTACGTATGCTACTAATTGGCTCATTGACTTGATATCCGTTTTTTCATCAAATTGTAGACTTATTCTACACGGGCTATTTTGGATTTGAGCAATTTACTATATCTGCAATCCTGTTATTTACAGAGTCATCGGACAAGGGACTCTTTGGCCAAGTAATATTTGTGCCATTTTTACCTCACTTGGCTTTATTAATTTCTCACCAGCTGTGTGAGGTGCTTTTGCTTTTGCTATTACCAAAGAACTTTATATAAGGCGCGCAGGAGTGGTTGAGAAGTTAGGGAAGAAGCCTAAAGCAGGAAGCGTTTCCCTCATATCATAACGAGCTCTTTTCGCTTTGAACGTTTCAACTGAGTCCATATTCTCTTTATGCTACAGTTCCTTGTGGCTCTTCAATTTCAAAGGCTTTAAGGAATCGTTGCCCAAAATGCTATTGCACAATGTGCACTGAGCATTGTCAGGTTTATTACAACCAATAACTTTTGTGAAAGCAAACTAAACGTAAGAATCGTTCCAGAAAGATATCTTATGTCTATTTTTCGCAGCCATCAGTAAACAAAATGATTATGAACTAAGTGAGCGAAAATAATGACTAATTGAAAAGTCTTAATTATACTAAAAGTAGCCAAATGATTCAAATTCACTTTCATGGTAATCGCATGTAAAATGAAGAAAAGATATAGCAAATACTAAACGGAAACAGGCATAGTGATTGTCTTGAATTATTTCTGCTCCTTCTTCTCTTAGGTTGTAAAATTCTATCCAGGCTAATAGCAACTAGCTATCAGATACCAGAAAGCTGCTGGCAGAAAATTAGACACTCTGGTATCCCGCGGTACCTGAAGTTTTCTGTTTCTTCCTTTCACGCAGTGGGGTTGTGGGTAGAGCTAGAAGGGAAAGTGCCGCAACTGCAACTTTTATACTTCAACTCTCAAATGCTTTATTAAACCTTATTTCTTGTGACTAGGGATTTAATGTTTAACTCTCAATACAGAAATAACTAGTTGGATGATCATATGCTTCTCCAAGGGAGTTAGTTGTATCATTCTCACCAAAATTATCTTAGCTACTGCCGTCAGTTTTCAACTACTTCTTTAGTGCTATTGTCGAAGTTTACATAAGTGTATTCTTGACAAAAGAATCACCACTACATGCAGTAGCTCTATCCACCACTCTAATTTTTAAATCTGGAAGCGACAAATGTCAGTCTTTGTTTTACAAAACCTTGAAACAGGTGTAGCAGTGGGATTGTTTTTCTTACCCTGGTCTATTGCATCATAATATGTAGAAAAAAACTAAAAATGACGACCTATTGCATCAGACCAAAACAAATAATTTGTCCACCACTAGAACAATGTGATACTACGTACGTTTGAATATAGGTAGCAAGTTACTGTAAAACCATCGTTATTATTAGTCAAAGTGGTGGTCGTTGTTGTTTGTGCATTTGGGGGTTAAAAGAATACAGTTTGGCATTCCTTCTGGGGATTCCCAGATTTTTCACTGGGGACCCGTTATGAACCGCTATTCTAGATGTTGCAAGTACCTAGCATACTAAAAAACAATGCTTGGAGTGTTATTCAAATCTACAACTACTATGCCCACTCTGATTTATCGTGTATAAAATAGTTTTTACTGTAGGGCAGTTATACGTCTTCCTTTTGGAAAATTTGTTTTCCATTAGCAAGAAAAAAAATGTCATCCAAAGGCACCAAAAATTTTCAAATGTTTTTCATTTTGAGATTTTTGAAAAATGTTTAAAAAAGTGAATAAGGCCTAGGCTCCACCCCATGATAATTTTGAATTGTCATTACAGTTATCACTAAAATTTTGCGATGATCTTAAAATTCACACTGTTCAAATAGGCCGGAGATAATTTGTCAGCAAAAATATTAATATTATCTCCTAAAATGCCGAAATTCTCAGCGAAAGTTGTCACTTCGAATTGTCAGTGGTGGAACAGTTAGTGGTACAGTAATTTCTTTTTGTCGATTTGAAAAATATTTATTGTGATAATTTCAGAGACAATTTATCAAAAAGCTTGACAAAGTACGACTAAAATAACTGAAATTACTTTAAATTTTCTCTATGACGTGACAAAGACAGAAGTAGGGTGACGCTGCATTAACTATTTGGCTGTTGTCTGGTGTCAAAAGAGAGCAGTGACTATGATAACCATTGACTTTTGCCACCATAGTTACACGGTAAAATACTGTAGTTTGCCTTTCACGTGATCAGGTACTCACCTCGTTTACAAAAGCGTCTCTGGCCCACATTTTACGTCTTATCTTGCTTTGAGTAAAAGCGAACTCTAGTTCTCGCTACTCAAACAGTCTTTTTGCATACAGTAAGCGGGCTAATGCAATCAGCTGAAACTTGCAGAGCATTTTTGATTGAATCAATCTCGCTTGACAAAATTCAAGCGTCTCCACCAATATTATTCTCAAAATGACTTGAGGCAAAAATTTTTGCAACGACGATTTGAACTTATCAGTGGTGCAGCAGCGCATTCTCTGTTTGTTATAAAAAGCCTACTCTACTAGTGGTAATTTTTGCAAAAATAAATTGCTACTGAGGAAATTATCACTGTCCGTGAGCACTTAAGATTTCCTTCAGCGGAACCTGAGCTTAATGCGATTGCATTAATTAAAATTACTAAAGAAATAGAGCAAAGATTTGGCATGTCGATTTTCCAAAGAAAAGCCCTTTCACCTTCTTCTTCATATGGGCAAGATCTTTCATTTTTGGAGAAGCATTTCAGATTATGAGTGTCATTATCTCTTTTTGCTAGTCTTTAATTAGATTGAGCTACCGCAACGGGTAGACTACTCGGTCCCAGCACCTGTCTGCCACATGAAGATGGAGGCATCCCTTTAAGTGTCTTTTCAAGGGCACAACAACCAAGCTTTCTGGCTTGTTCTTTACATTTTCCAAGCAGGGAAGCTGCGAATACCATTTTTAAAGTCTTTTGGTATGACTCTACTTGGGAAATGAACCCCAGGTCAACCGGCTGCGAATCGGACGCTCCAATCACTACGTCATCGCACCCGCTTTACTTTCAATAAAGGTAAATAATGGAAAAATTCTGAAATTCAAAAAGTTTATCGAAAAATAAAGGGTGCTACTATCACGTGAGGTCTACCACACTATAGCGTGAGATCTATCTCCGGTTACTACTATAGCGTGAGGTCTACCACTGAATTATTTATCCCTCACTCCTCTATAGCTACACACTTACCACTATAGCTATAATAATTCCAAACACCACACATACACTCCACCCACAAAGGTAAATTTATTCTAACGATACACACTTCGTACATCTAAGAATGACACAAATAAATCATTAGTTAGGGTTAGGGTTAGGGCAGTGGTTCTAACCCCAGCCCTAACCCAAACCTCACGCGATTTGCACCTCGGTAGGTGCGAGTCAGGCGGTAGACCTCACCCTGCATCTCGGTAGGTGACTTATGTCGGTAGACCTCACGCTATAGCAGCACCAAATAAAGAACTTCATCGTTAGTTTTGGTAGAAAATATGTTGTCCTCCGTTAACGAGTTTAAATTATGGTAGCCCATGACAGGGTCTTCAATAAGCTACTAGGATTCAAACAAATCTAGCGTACTTAAACTACTCGCCAAAATTTAGTTGAAACTATCTTTTTTTTATACACTTATCGTTTTGAATTAGAACTTCAGTTTTGTTAATTACGGCATTGCGCCGCTTAAGGTTAAATCCAAACCTGTAATTAAGTCCTATCAGTAAAAACATTGCTTTGGATTATTTAAAAGTAAAAATTCTGATACAGTAACCCAGAAAAAATCTACCTCTTTTTAAAGTCCAGGTTACTGGACCATTCATTTGATTAAGCCTACAAAAACCGCAATATCGCTGCTTTTTAGTCTATATTTTTGGTGACTCAGCAAAAAATGCGGATCAAAAGCGATCTGCATGCTACATAAATCTGCCAACCGTAGGTTTGTGTTACAAATTCTAGAATGCATTTAGTGAACAATGCAGTTTGTTAAACAGTGTTGCGTTAACACTTAACCAAGTAATGAAAAACGTGAAACAGTGGTTTCACTCCATGGCATGAATTGCTAAGATAACAGCTTTTTAAGGCGTTAATGAAAAACGAGTCCATTAACTTGGTTTCAATGTTCAAAGTTTTTGGTTGCACTCGTGCAAAGTTTAAAAGTAGCGACCTTTTAGTAGTTCAAAGTTTTTGGATGGTAATATCATTTCCCTTCGAACTTTGCTCTATTCATGATAGGACTTGACGGCTATTAAACTGCATCTTGATTAGTCGAAAGATGGCATAAGTTTATCAAATGGGTTACTTTTACCAGTGGTGGCGTTCAAAAGTTGTAAAAATAATCTCTATCAGCATAAATGTTGTTTCACGTTTCTACAATACATAACAATGACCCCCTTTTTTGACCTCTAAATCTTTAAAACGGGAATTCATATCCACTGCACAACAAAGATCTTTTCTGCTTTTGGAGATCTTAATTTTTAAAGTGGAGCATCATGCCGAGATAAATTTGAAAAACCGGTGCTACCCTCAATAAAGGCTTGGCAAGTTCTTCACTTTCTCACAGTTCTCACACAAAACGTCCCGTGAGCACCGCGACTATCACGCGTCAATTCATGTGAAAAAACTGTGCCAAGTCTTCTCCAATCTTCTCTTCTCACCACATGTATCAGAAATTTGCAGAAAAATTATATTGAGAAAGTAAATTAAAATCTTATCTATACAGTTTAGACAAAATGTTGAGGATCGTGGCTACCAAAATCAGTCTTTATTATCAACTCTGTATCTTATTACAGCGGCATTAAAAAAAGGCAAGATTTAGGTAGGGCGAAAGCAGAGAAGTACGCAAAAATGAAATTTACGCAAGTTGAACGTATGGCCGCCACCCTCAAATCATTTTCACTTTTCAAGTACTTACTTCAACTGTGAAATGAATAATTTTCGCCACCATCAACTTTATAACATATTATCGTTAACTCGTAAACAAGAAAAAGGTTGAATTTCACAATACACAGGCAACAAGCATTTTAAAGCAGATCTAGCAATGAAGCGGTAATTTCGTAATTCAAAGATTGTCCGCAGTACAAAGACTTTGGATTTAAAACAATTGATAAGATAGTTTCACAACAAAAGAACAGGTAATCGGCTTCTCGGCGCGAAGGATGTTCAAACAATCAAAATCCTATATTCAGCAATAAAGTTAGCTTCCACGCTAGTCAAACAATTGAAATAGTTTAAAGACTAAATCTGGCGAATTTAAAGGTCAATTCACAGCCTTTAGAGTTTAGACTCTTCTTTTGTCTTTCAGCTTATTCCCGATTAGGGGTCGCCACAGCAGATATCTGCATTTTTTTTATAACATGGCATTTGTTTTACGGCCAGATGTCCTTCCTGCAACCAACCCTTTCTTCAGAGGGAAAACTGGGCCACCTGTCTTTCACATAAAGGTGGGGGCGTCCCGTTAAGTGCCTTGCCCAATGACACAACAATCATGCTTGCCGGCTTGCTCTCCACAACCTTTCCTATATGCCGAGCGCCAAGCAGGGAAGCTGTGAATACTGTCTTTTAAAGTCTTTTGGCATGACTCGATAAGGGGAATAAACCGCAGGTCTACCGACCGCGAGGCGGACGCTTTAACCACTACACCATCGCGTCGCTTAATTTACATAATTCTACATTTTAATACAAAATAGCAGCAATACCCAAAACGCCTTGTGACTTGGCAACCAGTTAATGAAAACCGGTTGAATGCTATAACTGGCTTTTTGCACATTTTCCTTTAAGTGGTTTAGTATTAAAAAGTTGCTTTATCAACTGGCGCTGTGCACTGCAGTTTAGTATCAGTGACGAAAACTGCTGAGTGAATTATTTTTCAGATCAATTTTGTTACGTTGTGTCCAAGATGACTTTTTTTCTCATAAAGATTTTGTGAGGAGAGAAAAAGCTTTGGCGTTTTGATATAGCTCCTTTGGGGTTAATAAATTTTTGTTTATTATCACTGTTTTGCTCTTTTAAGATTTGTAGAAATATGGTGATTGAAAAATCGATAAAAAATTTACTTCAGATGCAGTTTTGTTTTAGTAAAGTAACTAGGGAATATACGGTGTTTGGATTGTGTTTAGATTAGACCGCAGAAGTTTTACCGCGACCCTGCTATATAAGGAAAAGCGAGATTAGAAGGTGTTTGAATTAAATACTACATTGAAGTATACTAGTAAAAAAGTTTTTGTAACCTCAACCAGTTTTCAAAACAGAATTCTGGTGATGGCTTCGCCTTGTTACTTAGAATGGAGACAAAAGGAAGCATCCGGTTTTACATCACAAACCAGACCAAAGCGAAGACTAGAATACGTATAAGCAGACGACAGTAATGAAAAGTAGGTCGCAATGTAAATTAAATCGGTTGTATTGTAGACGTAGCGGATTGTTACAGTGTGATGTGGGTGTACTTTTTTCTGAGTGGGTTTTGTCTTATTCAGAAGAAAAAAACTCAGTGTGATGGATTTAGTCTAGTTGACATAAAACAAACTTTTATTCTCCACTCTCACTGGCAAATTGTCCATACTTGCTTCTTAGTATCCAAGGTTTAATATCTTGTTTAAATTTCTTGATATGACTTTGGAGAAATGTATTGCTCGTCAAAAAACAGGCAAACGGAAGAAATCATCTTAAAGTTTCTATTCCAAGGGCAATACAACGCATTTATGAGGCTTGAGCGCTTTATGGTTTGATTATTGTTGTCGTAAAGCTGATGCTTCAGTCCACTTGACCACGAAGCCCAAGATGCCGTCTAGCCCTACAATATGTGATGGTGCACATGCTCATTGAATTTATTTTAGACATATTACATGTATGTGGTTACAGAACTATAGCAATGACAAGGCATTGATTAATGAGTCATTTGCGATAAGCTCTCACATATGTTCTTGTTTCGAAGGTTTGTTCTTCTTTTAAAAAACTACTTTTCAAAATACAGTACAATGATGTTCTTGCTTGCTGCTAAGAATTGTCCTTAGTTTTGAATTAATTCCATATTATGTCTTGTTTTAGCAATATGCTACTATCTGCGATGTAAGCTTTTTCATCTCAGCTTAAATCGAAATTAGAGATCAGGATATAGCCAAACAATGTGCTGGTTTTCCCTGGGATTTTGAGCAAATTATTTTGAGATCTTTCAAAAACTCAGTGTAGCCTACACTCATAAATCAAAAAGATTTCGCAATTGCGAAAGTTAGAGAAGGCGCAGCAGGAGGTTAAATGCCACGATTATCGAAAGAGTTTGATCGTGGCATTTGGCCTCCTGCTGCGCCTCCTCTAACTTTCGCAATTGCGAAATCTTTCTTTTGCGCGCTTTGCAATACTAGCGCTATCATTGGCTTGTCTTGATTGCCTAACGTCCAAATTATTCACATGAAACACTTATTCACTCTAGATCTTCCCTTTTGACGCGATATCGCCACTGATGTGAGCGTCACGAAAAGCTTATGGCTCAAACAGCTTTTTTCAAAGGTATATTAAAATTCTGTACCACCAACAAGATTATTGTAAACATTATTAAAAGTCGGGCCAATTAGCCGTCATTGTAGCTCTACTGTTCTAAAATTCTATTGGACAAAAACATGGATAGTGTGACAACTGATTGGTCCAGACCGTATTTGTTTCCCTACAGAGAAAGGGTATTTAAGTAAAAGGCTTTATTACTGCAAAGCCAAGCGCGTCATAGCTACAATTTGATGTCTAATCCCGAGGGGCAAACAAGATGTAGGCCTATTTATACACAGTACGTTTTCGTCGGTTTACTTGAAATAAGCTTGTGGTTCACTTTGAAGTGACAAGTACTGCGGCTGTAGTGTATTGCTGTCATAAATAATTCAGAATAGCTTGTATATTGAAATAAAATGCTGTTTGCGAAGGCGTAGCAGGTAAGTATGAGTCGAACGGAAAAATTTCTGTGCTCTGCGATAATGGCGAGTGACGAAAATCCGACTGCATTATTTGGTAAATCCGAGTATCCTTGAAGTTACTTGGGGTAATTTACCTAACCCATGAGCATAGAAATGAGATTTATTTGCAATTCTTAGCAAAAAGAGTGCTGCCAAAATGCGGTTATATAATGTAGTCTAACCTTAGGTAACTGTTCGTTCAACTGATAATGCTTTCAGTGCAAAAGCAAAACTGTTTAATAAAATGTTTACCAGCATTTTGAATAGATTCTTTTCACCAAGGAGTATTGAAACCGATTTCTGACATTTGTTTAGCTTCCAAGATATCCTGATTTTAAAATGACATCTCAACTGCCGTTTTTAATCTTGGAGAACTGTAAAAAGCGGTATGATATTTTGCACTATTGAGGTAGTTTAAATGATAAGTTGTGATTTTTGCTAGCTGTCTTGTTGCTTCGTGTAAATAGTGCAAAAGTACTCCAGCACTCATTGAGTAATACTTAATGCTCGACAAAGTTCGCGAGATAAAAACCAAAGACTTATTGTCCCATCAGATACTTGGACACGAAACATTTTCGGCAGTAGAACAACAGGGTTTCCGTCCAGAGTAGGCTCGGTAGGCTGTTTTGGGAGGGTAGGCTCAAGTAGGCCCTATATTTTTTTGTCCTGCTGGTGTATCCATTCAATTTGTGCTCAAATAAATAAGTGTTTGTCCAAGGGCGTAGCCAGAAAAAAATTGAGAGGGGGCCAAATTTTGCAACTTTTAACATGACGTCATTTACTTATAACGGCATTTTGCCTTTCGTGAACTACGCTCGTCGCTACTATAAAAATTGCTGTAGAAAACTGAGAAAGTGCGAATGCGATTTCACTGATCTAATGTAGTTTTATCAAGAACGGCTTTGATAGTTCAACTTCAATTGTGACGTGTAACGCACTATTTAAGGAATTTCAAGGAAACCACTCCCACTGGTAGGTTGAACGTTCTGATGAAAGAAGCGACGTCTTTGTAGAAGTGCGCATCGCAATAAAACAAGAAAGCGCTCAGGGAGACGCTTATTTCTTGCAATTACCATGACTTGGATTATCAATTCATCACTCGACTGCGACATAGAAAAAAAACTTCGACGATATTTAGTGCGTAAAACGTAAACATCTTGTTTGATAACATTTGAAAGTTTAAAAACTTAAAAAGTCACGCCCTCCTCACCCCCTTGCTAAAAGTCAACAATAAACTCTGATGTACCAGCAGAGGCGCACAAAAATTTATGTTTTTACTTTTTTGATACTCTTTTGCAATTTGACTTAAAATTCAGGGGGGCCATGGCCCCTTTGGCCCCCCTGGCTACGCCTATGTGTTTGTCATTGGCAAAGTATTTGGAATTTAAACTCTATTGAATCTAGTTAGTATAACCAATAACATATTACTCCAACATAGCGTTTTCCAAACTAATGGTCCGCGGTCCTCTAATGGTTCACAATCTGCTCCAAGCAGTCCGCAAAAAATTGGTCAAGAATCACCTGTAAAGATGAATTTTATTAAAAATTTTTAAATAAACAAGTCCAACTGCTGAGCGAGTTGAACCAACAGCTTTGCGTGGGTAACAGTCGCTCAAATACCACTCTAACCTGCTGCACCATGCCACGCTGTCTGTTCCTTACTCGGCTAACTGACTTTTTGCATGTTTTACCATGCTACCGAAATTGACGCAAACAACATTTTGTGAAGGAGAGATGGGGATCTGGGGAGAGAATCCCTAAATCTGTTTATACTGCTGCAAGATAGAGCCTACCCACTTCTTTTTTTAGGATGGCAACCCTGTAGAACAGCACTTTTCTCATTACCTCTTGACCATTAAAAAAGCAAGGTCACTGCTTTGATTATTGCGCTATCATCAGCAATAACAGCCCGTTAACCTTGACTTTAATTAGAATGTGCATGCTTGAAAGTGATACCAACATGATAACATGATTAACCTGGATCGATAAGAGCTTTCTCTTGTCCTTTGTAAAGCAGGTCATTCGACAAAGCATGGATTGAAATCGATCAAAAAGCTTTTTGTTATCAGCTTGTGACAACCATTGAAGTGAGGAAAAGTTAGAAGACAACGAGGCACAAATTTTTCAGTGCAGTGAGTTTTTTCCGAGATATTACTGATATTGATACGCGGACTGAGTAATGGGTGCCAGTTCTTTTGTTATGTACCATAGATAGCTTTCTTTAATTGAACATGATTCTGGAACTTGTTGACGTTGTGGTAATTCTGCTTTAAAGCTGCAACAAAATGAGAAATTTGTCAAATATCTAGTAATATTTACGAGGGGAAGTCACTTTTAGACTTCTTGAAATGATACTGCATACCAACACTAAACCACTCTTCATTACTATCAGTGGTTCTAGCGTTAGTAACCTTTTTATTTGAAATTAAACACAATGAATATAGGCTGCGTTCATAGTCCGGTTTCGAAGTCTGGTTCGAGAACTCGACTTGACAACTTTTGCGTTTCAACCTAACAAAAATTTCCATTGCTCGATATGCCAATATACCCCATTACCTCATATGCTCAGTGCCCATACACCCATTTCTCTATTAGTTTACTGCCTCAAATGCTCATTGCCACATTTTACATTTCCTCATATGCCTATCGTCCCATCTGACCATTTCAGGCCTAGCTCTAGTCAATGATCTGGAAACATGTTTTGCGATTGAAGTTGAGTTTCGAAACCTAGCAGCATCCTTACTACCGAACATGATCAAACGTTTCAACGCAAAAGCGGTGAATTCACTCTCAAAATGCAATGACAGTAGATTCTTGAATATTCTATGTTGTTTATTTACGTTATATCTTAAAAGTTAATTTTTCATCGACATCTGTCATGATGTTTAAAACAGAGAGAACGGTTATCGAATGTTCACACAAATATGTGGATTATACATAGTTCAAAGGAAATGTCGTTTATTCCTACAGTCCAACCGAAAAGTAAAACAACATCAAAGTAATACTTTCAAACAGAAAGCAAAGTGAAGACGAGTTTGCCAAAAACTGCGTGTTTCTAATGTAGCTTAAAGCACAGCCAAAATTATAACAATTTATTAATCAAGAAGTGCTATAGGAAGTTGCTGCGCGTGATCGCTTCTGAGCTATTGTTGGGATTGTTTTAAACATAACGCACGGAATTCGTACTTCATATATTTTTTGGTACTACAATTGAATCCGGTTAATTGCATATCGGATAATCGCGCAATCCGTTTTATCGCATTGAAATCGTAAATCCCAAACCACAGTCAATTATTTGTTAAGAAAATATTTTGGATAATCGCACAGCGGTTTATAACATAATCTGCTCAATTGAATAGAATGGAAAACTATTATTCGATTACTAAACAAAAAGTTGAGAAATTTCTGTGACAAAAACACGAGTGTTTCCTAGTCTTAACAGAAACAAACTGAAAGGTACAGAACAACTTCGATTTCCAGCTTCTCAAAACGAAAAAGGCCGCCCCCGATTAGAGATCAGAAACAATGCTACGTGCGATGTGATTGATGTTCAGTGATGCAAATCTTGCGCTTGTATATCATGTTTATGTGAAGAAGTTTTATAAAACAATCAAGTTGAGAACGACGACGCTAATTAAGAAAACTTTGCCGACGCAACTGCTGTGATTCCACCAAAAAGTAAAGAAGTGCTTCACGCACTTGATATAATTAGACGACGACTGCAATTTGAAGGGGAGAATATACCCTTCGACTAGAAACAAAAATGCAAAATAGCATGCAAAATAAAATTAAACAAACAACAATCGCCCAGTATTTCGCTTGAAACAAGTGAAATTCAATTAAACCCTTTATTTGCGTGTTTTTATTTAAGTTGCTATTATTGCTACTAGCAATACACCGTTGAACATAATAATACAATATATTTATACAATTCAAACGTTTTCGGCGCTACATTTCGCCCTCATCAGGATCTATACACAAATATTTACAGCATTAAAACTTTCGTTGAACGAAAACACAAAAAACATAAAGTAACTTGAAATAGTTCTGACAAAAAACAGTAAAGCTTCATTCTACGCTCTTCGTAATTGTCTGGTCACTGCTAACAAAGAATTTGATAATAAAAAAAAAGAAGAAAAACAATTGCCTGCTAGGAGTTAATCGGATTTAGGGTTTTGTAAATAATTGTTTCAAATGAATGGAAATTGTTTGGTTAAATGATTAAATAAATATCTTTAATTAAAACACGTTTAGTAAAATTGACGCTCCGTTTGCATAGAGTTGTTTGTTTAGCACAGGGTTGCTTCTTTTGATGACCAAGGCTTCATGGATTTTGGCTTCGTAGGATGTTTGGCATTTTCTAATTATTTTAAATTGCCCCATGTTATTCGGCTGAGTTTTGCACGAACTGCATTTTTTTATATGTTCTTTGATGGCACTTTTACTTGACCTTGAAACATTTTTTATTTATTTACTTTTTGAGCAAGAATAAGACAATCGCATTAAGCTTGCTTTGAGGTATGAAGTGTAGACGTTTTTATGCGTGACGACCGTTGCGCTTCAGTTCGACTTTGCACTTTCGCATAATTCGCTTAATCGCATAAAAAGGCTTATAAAATTGACTATGCAATTAACCGGACTCGACTGTACTTGTAATAAACACAAGATTTGATATAAAAATTGCACTTTTTGTGTAAAATTGACAAGGATCATTTTGATCTTTAGCCTTGGTGTACGACTGAATGTTCTTTAGAAAACAGGGTAAGCGCTACTTGATCTTTTAAGTGGTGTAGTCTTGGTGTTTTGCGATGATAAGTGATGTGGATTGCCATTCTTTACGATGACATAACCGAATTGTTAAAACAACTAGCATATTTGTAACTTTATAGAGTAATGTACTGACTAAATGTATGTGATTTCAATACTCACACCATGAAGTTGGCAAATGGCCGCCAGTGATTATTAATTACTTTATCGTAGGACCAGAGATTCTAATGCAGCAAACCATCACGTCCACACCCCCAGTTTAATAACCACTGTTCTCGTAATTCACGGACGCAGTACAGGACTACAGATTAAGCGTTAAAATAATTTGTCTCTTGGCAGAACTTCTTTTTGGGGTGCTTGCTGAATCTTGTTTACATTTTAATTTCTGGGTCTGTCAACGTAATTTTAAAAATTAATGTTTTTGTGGCACCGAAACAGTTATTTTATGCTGTACTTTTATCAACACTTTTGGGCAAAAATTCTCTTTGAACACTTCTAAGTTACTTTAGCGACGGTCCAAATCATTAAAAAAACAAGTGTCTTTTGTAGACTAAAGTTTTTGTGCCCTCACTCCAAAGACTCTGTTTGGAAGATTTTCACGATCACCTGAAACGTTTAAAGAATGCTTTCAAATTCAAAGTAAACAAATAATGATAGAGCACGAAGGTACATTCAAAGCCGGGATCTTTTCCTAAATATTGGTGCTTATCTCGATAAACATCAGTCAGCAAGCAGCCCAAAACGTCACCTTGCTTCATTGGGTAAAAATAGTACAGCTGCTCACCCAGGCATTGTAGGCGATTCTTGGAAACCCTTCATAGCAGTCCTCCTTGTTGGTGGTAACGCTACCAGTCTGCAATTTGTATCCATGATGTGGTGCGATAGGTAGTGGTGCTTTTCTCAGAATAAATGTTTCGTGCCAAGCTTTCATCACAAGGAAGAGAAAGATGAGCACACATTGAAGACAAGCAAATACTTAAACTCATCATCAGCTGCAAGGCAACGTCCGTGGACCAACATGGTTTTTAGGGACTCGTTTCAACTCGGCATCTCTCTTCGCCTGCCCAACAATATTCTACGACCTGAGAAGCGAGATTTCTTAGTTGACACTGTTTAATGTTATGATTGGCTGGTTTAACCGTTGGGAAAAGCAGAATTTGTAACCGACTTGGAAAGAAAAATATACCATTATAAAGAATATGTTGATTATTAAGGTGATTGGAGATTAATCCAACAAGAGCCGAAATCTAATCCATGATCATGATGTTAACCTCAAAAACAGCCAGTACGTCACTGCCATAAACCATAGCGAAGCTGGTTTCAGGTAAAATTTGAAACCATGATCCGCACTAGCTACTTTGGGGACGTTCAAGCCGAAATACCGCCTTAATCACTCGGCCACTGAAGCACATCAATGAGCTGTGCAAATTTCGGTAGATGAACCCTGACACTTTGTGCTCAATGACCTGAAGAGCCTGCATAACAAAGCCAGAATTATGTGATAACTCGTCAGATGACCAACGAGAACACCAAGCTATAGCAAAGTATTGTGGTGTCAAATCCCGCCAGATGTCTTACTGATGCTGTCTTGTGGTAGTGATGTATTGACTAATCTTTTAGGCAAATATCTTAATCGAAGGCTAGATTTCAATTTTCAAAGGATAACTCTGTTGCGATGCTGATATAATTCATATAATTTATGTAATGATGTACCGAAGAGGCGCGGTGGTGTAGTGGTTAAAACGTCCGCTTCATAGTTGGTAATTCTGCGCTTAATTCCCTGGTTAGGCCATGCCCAAGAGTTAAAAAATGATATTGGCAGATTGCATGATGGCGCTTAGCAGAAAAGGATGATGTGGAAAAACAGCCGGCAAGTTCGCCTCTTGTGTTCTTGAGAAAAGAACGAAACAAGCTTCCTCCATCTACAAATGACAGGCTGGTTGGGGCCGAGCGGTTCTATCCGTCGTAGTGGCCCAGCTGGACAAAAAACTTGCAAGCTGGGCAGATGATCACCATTTTGAGCACAGGGGCTATGCTGCCCGTTTATAACCACTTTTCATAACTGCTCTAACGAATGCTAATAGGACGAACAGAGCCGACTAAATCAATATATATAACGCACCTAACTGATGGATAGCCTAGCAGGACTATGCCGGCTAGTAGTATTTATAGAAGAGATCGAAGTTGACAAGGTATAGTTTTATATGGAATAGATACTTAATATGATGAAATTATGAAGGTTTTCGCTAAAGTGTTCATTACAGAGCACTTTTCCCAACCGAGTTTTTGCGATATTATGTGACTTGAATCTACATTTATAGCCAAATTATTTGTTACACTTTGACTGTAAGATTGCGATTATGACTTAACATTGGCCTATGGAGAAACTTGCAAACATGAACTAATGGCATCACGTTAATTTCGGAAACTTTTATAACATTTTGAATATTTCACTATTATTATACAGTATATGTATGATCGAAGATATATAGAGAGAAGTAGAATTAGATTTGGTGTGTTGATTTGTATCTCAGATAGATTATTCAACAAAAAAATTGCAGTTTGTTAAAAGCTGTGAAGGCCAAAAGCATCAAAAGGTTGTAGCTTGTAGTGCAGTCGAGAAAAAGTTGTATTGTAAAAATACAGTATTTCTTGTTGTTTCGAATATGAAGTGGTGTGGATCTACAGCTGGTAGATTAAATATTTGGTCGTGAATTATCTAGGTTTCAGTAAAGCTGCAATCAGACAACTTGTTTGAGCGATACATTTTGTCGCCTCAATTTTAAATACTACTATTGAGATAGAACCAAACTATTGAGATGGAACCAAAATTCCATTGCTTGACATATTTTATGTTTAATAATTTTCATCAAAAATGTAGTAACAAGAGAATAGTTCTGCTTCTAGACCTGACAGCTTTTCAGTTTGTGAAAAACTACACTTGAAGTGGAAATCAAACCTACAACTAGATCTCCACTGACTGGTCGAACATTGGTCATTGACTTAAAAAGACAATGCTCAACCTGACCGTTAAGTGTTGCTCTCTTTTCACTTTGTTGCAAAAATACCTTTTGTATTACGAAATCAATTGTAAACTGTATGGTGAAACGGCTTGCGTAAAACCCTCGAAAGTCAAGGCTTACGCAAACTTTTTACAACTTTCTAAAACAAGGGAAAATATTGCGAGCCAAATGCTGATGCAAATTTTCATCATGCTGGTGCAATTTGCTCAGAGGAGGCTAAATGGTCTACAAAATAAGATACTTCCACAAAAAACAAATCGCAGATTAAGGTGTAGCTGTATGTAAAGCGCAAGAAAGTAAATAGAATCGGGCGTTATTGAAATATTTATGTGTGTTTTCGGGAATTCTGTAATTCAGAAGAAGGCGTATTTATTTTTAATAAGAAAAACTAGGTAGCACTAGATCAGTGTTTCTTAACCTTTTTCTTCCTCAGCACCCCTTCTGGTCAAGCCTAAGTAGTCCAGCACCCCCTACCATTGGCTAACACCGGGTTACTTATAAGGATAAAGTAAAGACAAGTACAGTACATCTTGATGATTTGTTTGGTTTATTTTTCAAAACAGCTTTGCAATGTCTATCATATTTCTACTCAGATCGGTAAAAATACATTTGCCCAAACGTATCCTTTTTACCTTTGACCGCCTCATATGTCACCTTTCCCAGTACCCCCTGAAATTAATTTCAGCACCCCAGGTTAAGAAACATTGCACTAGAAATTAAAGTGCCAACTTTGCCAGACGGTAGATGTACTGTTCACCACAAAATTGTGGAAGCACAAATTGAATTTGAGACAAAAGGGATTTTTCTCCCTACTTTTAAAGAACCATTCGGAGATGAGGAGCAAAATTTGTTGAACGCAATAAAAATAAATCGAAACGCGCAAGTTGCATTTCCCTCATGAGGAACTTATCAGGGAAAAATTATATTTGACACAAATCAGCGAAATCAATCTGAAGAATAATTATTTACTCCATTCGTTTGAAAAATAGTTTTAGACCGCAGTGAACAAGGCCAGTGAGAAAAAATGTAACGCTTTGACACTTGATCCTTCAACTCTGTGGAAAACGTGCAAAACCGACTTCGCTTCATGTGAACAACCAAATTTTACGATTAAAGAAGGCTGAAGACAATGGGCGTCCGCTGGGGGTAAGGGGGAACTTTCTTTCCCTGTCAATTTGGTTGCAACGTTATAGAACTAAGTATTAGTAAAATTTTGAAAAATAAGGTAAAAATTGCATTTTTGTTTCCTGGAAAAGTTTCAAAGGACGCCCCAGCTCAAGTCGTTTGATAAGCAACGCTTTCATACCTCGATTTTGGTGTTAAAACTGCACTCTTTTGTAATTCAAAATTTTTCGTTAGTAGAATTGTTCCTTGCAAGCAGTGCTTTAACCGCGACGAGACGCGGTGGCCAAAAATCCCCTCAGTGATCAGCGCAAAGATGGTTTCAATTGCATCCAGTGAGTCGCTTTTGCACGCTTTCCACTAAGTCAGGCATGTGCAACCTTTTTCACTGGAGGGCCAAATACAAAATTTTGAATGATAACGCGGGCCGCATGAATTTTCTCAGAAAAAAATTAGAATCATAAAACTACTTTCCTATGAAAGTAGTTTATGTGGTCAAGAAATAGATTTAATGCAGTCCACGACACACTTGTGCGACAGTATATTGAAAAATTGTGAATAATTGTCGATGGAAGATGAGGAAACTAAATTCAGTCAAGCGTATTTAATCACAGATTAATGTGATTTTTGCTGTTGCAGATCTTTGCAAACTTTTGGAATATTTGCTTTCACAGAACTACAAGCAACTCGAAGTTGACTTTTCAAATGTTGGTCCGATAGTTGGCCTCTTTGCAATATTTCATCTTAAAGAAAAATTGCTCGCAGCAATATGTGCTTCCAAAAAGTGAAATGGTTTTCAAGGCATGGTCGACAAGATTCTGATGCTTCCCCCTAACATAGTTTTTATAAAAGTTCACCAAATCGTTTTCATCAAAGGCTCTTTTCATGTCATTGTCTGACTGCAAATCAATCAGTTCAAGTTGAAGTCGATCAGGGCTTTGATCTACAGCTGTGTTAAATGGGTTGGGAAAAATATTAAAATCACTTTCAAGTTGTCGAAAATCCAAGCGAGGATCAAAAACAGCAGACAATTTTTCTATCATAGTGCCATATTTTTGGTAATTGATATCTTGTCCTTCATCCCGTTGCATTTTCAAACATGGAAAGTGTGTAAGCACAGAGTTGCTAAATTGACCTTTAAAAAGAACAAGTTTCCTCTGGAATGATGTAATGTGCTCAAACATTTTATTTGCCAGTTGATTCCTTCCTTGTAGTTGTCCATTTAATTGTGCTAGATGTTGCGTTACATCGGAAAGGAATGCCAAGTCATTTAACCACTTTACATCTTTTAAAAAGAGATATTTTGATTTTTAGTTTCCATGAAACATTTGATCTCATTTCTCAAGTTCCAAAATCTTTTCAAAGTGTCGGCCCTGCTTAACCAACGAACCGACGAGAAATAGGTAATATCTGGGTAATCGCAATCCAGTTCTTTCAAAAAAACCTTAAACTGCCTATGGTTTAATCCTCGAGAACGAATGTAATTGACACAGTGAACAACTTCTTTCATGATATCAATGTCATCCAGAACTTTATTGCACAAATTTTCCTGATGGATAATGCAATGGTTCAAAACAACTTTTTGTACTCCAAATGCTTCCAAAAATGTTTTACAAAATCCTTTATGTTTTCCTACCATCGCAGGAGCCCCATCTGCCGTGAGTCCTGACAGTTTCTTTGGATCCAATTGAAATTTTTTTGTCATTTTAAAACCTCCAGGGTCAAATCCTCTCCAGTTGTCGTTGACTTCATGCTTGCTAGGTCCAAAAATTCTTCTTTGATTTAAAATTCATCAGTTACTCCACGTATAAAAACAACCAACTGAGCCGTATGGGTGATATCGGTGCTTTCATCCAATGCTAAGCTGTAATATGAAAATTTGCTTGCATTCTCAGCTCAAATATCTTCAAGATGACTTGAAAGAGCATCCGTTCTACGTCCGACAGTGAATGTCGACAAGCTAGTCTGTTCAATTAAATACTTTTTTTCAGGGCATGCCCGTTCAGCAAATACCATTAGGCAGTGCTTGACAAATTCGCCGTCACTGAAAGCTCTTCCTTTCTCTGCTATTGCTTCGCTAATTTTATTGCTCAATTCAGTGGTAATTTGAGAGTTCTCTTTATAAACGAAAATCATTTTTGTTGTCCCTGTAGCGACCTTTTCAACTTATTGGCTTTGTCTACTCGCAGTTGGCCTAAAATTTCATCATATTGTTTCGAGTGCAGGGAGTTGTAGTGCCGCTTGATGTTGAATTCTTTCAGACAAGCAATCTTGTTTTGGCAAATCAAGCAAATGGCATTTGTATTTTGTTGAGTAACAAAATATTTTACAAACCATTCGTCATTAAACAACCGCCCTTCATCGTTAATTTTTCGCTTTTTACTCATCATATAATTGGATGTACGCTAAAGACTAAATTACTGTTAAAAATTATAGCTTTTTATCAACTGCAAAGAAGTCGAAATTAACACCTGCAACCAGCAAATAACATAAATAAAAGAATTAGCAAATGATGTCAACTACTTAAGCTAAAACCAAATCCAACAGTAGACTATCTATGTAGCACCAACAACTCCATCAAGTATCAACTACGGTACTGTACAATGCCAAGCAGCTTTTTCTAAGTGCTAATCTCGCATTGCGAAATTATTGCATCGCAACATTCTTGCATCACAAAGCGCAATATTGCTGTACACAGCGCGTGAAAATTTGCCTTGCTTTGATGTAAACTGCATCAAAGAGTGATAGCTAGTATACACCTCTGACATTTTGCTGAGCACCACGCGGGCGGCACGGAACAAGCTGGCGGGCCGCAGTGCGGCCCGCGGGCCACTGGTTGCACATGTCTGCACTAAGTGGTTTGGCTAAGTATCAAAAAGTTAACATTTTCTTCAAATTGGCCTTGTAGTGCACTGCAGTCTAGCAATGAATTGATTACTTGATCGCACAGTTTGAACTATTTTCCCGATCGATTTTGTTAGTTAATGTCGAAGGTAATTTTACCTTGATAAAATCTTCGAAAGACCGAAAAAATTCTACGACTTAATTTTATTATGCTTTATAAATTGTTGTTCATCTCTATTTGGTTCTTCCAAAGTTGTGGAAGTATGGTGATTGGTGACGGAAAAAATCAATGAAAATTTTATTTGAGGTGCTGGTAGTTTCGTAAGGTGACTGGAGATCATACGGCGTTTAGGTTAGACTGGAGAAGTCTATAAGCTTCTAAGGGTCGAAGTGCTACCAACGCCACCCTCCTGTTAAGAAAAAGGGAATTAGACGTTATGTTTGAAAAAGTATATCATATAATTCGTTGGAGAATACCAATAAAAACAAGTTAACAATTTTCAAAAAAGAATAGTGATCATTTCTTTGTCTTGTTACTTGGGATGAAGATAAAAAGAACTATCCGGCGTCACATCACAAACCAAATCAAGGTAAAGATAGGAATACTTAAAAGCAGACGACAGTAATGAGAAGTAGAAAAAGTAGGTTGCGCTGTATATATCAAAAGTTATGCTGTAGATGTAGCAGATTGTTGTTATGTAACATTGGTGTGTTTTTGTTTGAGTCTGCAGTGCCTAATCTACGACTAAAAACTGGTGACGTTTCTCAGAATATGATAGATGTTATGTATACCGGGAAGCTTCCTCAGAATACGGCAGATTTATGCATATCATTCTGAGGAAATTGCTCCATACAGTAAATGATAACATCAACCATATCCTGAGGAAGCTCCCGATAACTAAAAGGAGTGAAACATTCAGTTTACGAACAAAATTTTCGAAAGAACGATTCTATTTGTTTAAGATATCACTGTACCTGACATACAAAAAATTGCCTGCTATATTCATTTTTTTAGCACTCAAAATTTTCTGGGGATATTATGACATCATAGTCATTTTTTATCTCGCTGAAATTTTAATTAACCCTCATATGGTGATTACTTTTTATTACGCTAAAGTAAATTGGGGTCAAATTTGACCCCACTTTGTTATTCATGATAATCACAACGTTTTGAAGTATTTTACCACGAAAATGTCACTAATATCTGTAAAATTAGCAAAACAAGATTACAAAACAGATTATACGGAAGTAGAGCAACGATTAAAATTAACCAAAATTGGTTTCAAACCTTCTGTTGTATTACTAATTGTTTTCATCTAAATTGCGAACAAAAAAATAACTCGTTCTTAGACCCGCATCTAAAAAGAATACCAATGAAGCGTTAAAAGATCTGTCAGTTACATACAAACATTATTAGCTTGGGCCGTAAATTGAGGGATTTTCTCCTGACTATTTGATATGTGTCAGTTTACGTAACAAATGCATTTTACAGTGGGGTCAAAGCTGATTCCAATTGACTTTGAGATAACATGTTGGTAAAACACTGCAAAAATCATACAGCAATAAATATCCAGGCTCATTTATTTAAAAAAGAAATAATTAAGAAATTCCTGAGGCAAAAGCTTGATATTTTAAGAACATTAAAAGTTACCGTCAAATTACATCTCTTGGGGTCAGAATTAACCCCAATGACCACATGAGAGTTAAACAGTGTGATATTTTGCATTATCGCGCGGTAATTTAAATATCAAGTTGTGATGTTTACTGGCTCTCATTTTGCTTGGTGTAAATCAGGGATGTGGAAGCGGTTATTTTGCCAACCGCTTCCACTTCCACACCTATCGCTTCCGCTTCCACTAACAAAAACGAGAAAACGACCGTAGACAATTTTTTTACTTTTGTGGATCTGTAGCCTGCCTTCTCCTACACTTTATCATTTTGAGGGGAAAAAACTCCATACATTGCTATTACTTTACCTACTTCGCTTAAGCTTATTGTTCCGAACTACTCCGTACTTCTTTTTTTAGATATTAGAACTCGTGTCGAATGTAGAAAAGTGCTTTTCAGCTTTTTTGTCATCGCGGAAACCTTAATGTACTTTCGCGTTTGTCACGGTACCCCTGCTAACAAAAATTTAGAAATCACAAATTGCTTGTAAGAAAATCAAGTATTTCGTCACAACACTTCAAGAAATAATTAAACACTTCAACAAATAAACAGTTATTACAAGTTCCCAGTTAACATGATGCTTTTCAGATCTAAACCGTATGACCACATATTATAGCTCTCGACAATAACCTGTTGTTACAACTACAAATTACACCATATAACGCGGATTTTCTCTCTCCATAGTCTATCCTCAACTAACTCTGACTTTGAGTTAACTTAAACTCTAATCATCAATACGGACCTTCTTTTCGTCCCCAAAACACGTATTGACTCAAATCTTTTTGAATAGTGAAGTGCCAAATTTCTGTCGTATACAGTATACAAAAGCAAGCAAAATTGATCTGCACCAATCAACAGCCGCCTCAACGTCGTGGTGCGGTTCCCAACCCCGTTTGTATTGGGTCGAAATGGCTGTTGGTTTTTCCCGAGGGTCCTGTTACCTTGGGTACTCCTCTCACACAAACCATTTTTTCGCCGTGATACCCCCTGAACGACCGCAGAAGGGCAGCACGCAGCTTCTTTGAAATCGGTCACCTGTCTTCTCTCTTCTGCTTTTTCTTGCCCGTCTTCTCATTCTTCTCCTTCTCCTGATGAGCAGTAAGGTTCATCCTAATTCTTACCCCATCTTTCCCTGTTTAGTGTGCGCTGGAAATGTGACCTGGCGGGGTAGGTCAGTGCAATGGTGCACCTACTCCAAATAGGTTCATTTAAAGTGCTCACTACTTTCCTTTGGTGTATTCAGAGTTCTTGGCAGCTCTCACTTCTGGAGCTGCCCTCCCTACTTTTTCTGGAGATCCCACATCTACCAACACTGTGACTTTCTCATCGGACTCCTCCATTTTGTATACCTTCACTGTTTAATCTGGTCCCACCCTGGCCTTCAAACCCCTTATGCTTTTTCCGCCCACTTCGTATCTTTTCCCTCTGCATCCTCGCCACCGCCTCATTTTCCAGGCCGTTTCTCTTTACTCTTTGCTTCCTCTTCTTTTTCCTGATTCCCTCGGGTTCTTCAATGTAATGCTGGGGGTCTCTGAGCCAGTAGCACTAAACTGCTACACTTTCTTTCGTTTCATTCCGTTGACCTTATTTGTATTCAGAAATTTAACCTTAATTCACCTTCCTGTTTCTGGATCCCTAAATTCTCTTTTCTGCGATCAGATCGCACACACTCCCGGTCTGGTATTTTTTTACTGATGTCACACACGCTAGCAGCGGCGTCATCATTTTCGTCCGGCAGGGCTTATTCTTCTCTGAGCTTTCTACCTCTTCTCTTTCTTCGCTTGACCCTTACTCTGATTATGTAGGAGTCAACATCTCTATAAACGACTCCTCCTTGCTCTCATTCCTTAATGTTTATGCTCCCCCTATTCGCTCTTCTCCGACAGATAGCAGAATTGACTCGTTTTCATCTTCCATTCTTCCCTCCTCCAGAAATCTCTTTATTTTGGTAGACTTCAGTTGCCATCACCCCCTCTGGGATGCAAAAGGCACTTCCGACCCCATTTGGAGGAAGTATTCAATTAGGTGATCTCTTCTGACCTCCTTTCTCTCAATGACCTGACATACCTACTCTTTTCCATCGCTCATTCCCTGACATCTCCTTTTCTACTTCCTCTCTCGCGCTGTCTTGCTCCTGGGAGATGCTTCAAGACCTGGGTTCTGATCACCTACCGATTCTACTAACCGTCCCTCTTTCTCCGGTTTTTCGCCCCAACGATTGTCTCCCTCCCTTGAATTTTCAGAAAGCTCGTTGAGATGACTTTGCTTTTTACTTTGACTCGCATTGTCCTTCTGCAGAGGAATACTCGTCTCTTTCTCTTTCCTCTGATGCTGCTCTCTTTACTTCTCTGACATTGAATGCTCTCCTTACGATCTAGTACTCTAGACAGACGGCTCAGTTCCTTTCCCTTTTGGCAAAAGCGGCTCTGGCGTACTTGCCAAGTGCTCTTTGTGTGGCACTGAGGCCGTCCTTTTCTTTCCAGCTGGCCCAGTATGCTCAAGTTTTTCCGCTGAAGTCTGCGCCATCCTGGAAGCTCTTTGCTGGTCTTCGCAGCATAACAAGTCTGCCACTTCTTTTCTCTTCTCCTATCTGACTCTCGTTCTGTCCTTTCCTCCATCTTTCCTGTTACCTCAATCTCTCTTCCAGATCTGGCAGGAACTGTTTTCTCTCCTGTTCTTTGAGGCTACAATGCATCCCGGACACTCATTTCACCCGGGAAACAACGCCGCTGATGAGCTGGCCAGACGGGGAAGGCTACTCGTGTCCTCTGCAATCCCTTGTAGTCTCTCTCCTCTTATCTCTCGTATCCACTCTCGTCTTTTCTCGGACTGGATGCGTACTGTCTCATCGAAGTTCTTTGACACACAGGCTCCCTCGATTTTCACAGAGAAACTTGTGCTCTTACGTCACGCTCGCTCTGTCCTCTCTCGTCTACGCTGCAACAAACACAGCCTTCTTTTACGCTCCTATTTCTCTAGCATTGGCAGAACCTAGATTTATTTCTCTAGCATTGGCAGAACCTAGATTCCTTGATGCAGCGCCTGCAGACGCTCGTTTCAGAACACTTCTCATTTCATTCTGCACTGTCCAGCTACGGACTCTATGCGCCGCTCGCTCTTTGGCGATTTTCTGTCTCTTTACGGCCTCTGGTCCAAGCCCTGGGGAGTTGCTCGGCTTCTGGGGCTTCATGGTTTTCCAACATCCCTCGGAAGGGGTCGGGTAACAACAACAACAACAACAACAACGACACAATACAGTTTGTTTAGAATGATTTTTGACAGGAAGATTGTAGCATACAATTTCAAAACCGGTTTTACAACTTTGTGACTTACAATTTTAAAACAGTTTCTACTGCTTACTCGGTAAAAAGATCTATTTAATTAAAACAGTGGCTCTCAAACTGGTGTCCGCGAACCCCATAGAAACCATAGAGCAGAAAAAGAGGCAAGTTTTTCTAAATTAACTTGCGTAATACTTGACACAAACATTACTTGTTTTGCGTTTTTTCTGTGATCCGTGATTGTTTTAGCATAAGCGATTTTAGTTTATGTTTGAACTTTGCAGTATTATTGAGGTCATAATCAGTTGGGCAACTGAAAATTTATGATTGAAACAAACTCTAGATCTTGTAACTCCTAACCTGTAAATAGTAAGAATGGTAATGAAGTTCGGACCCAATTCATACCATCCAGTCGAACAATAGCTGTGGAGCTTTGACATAGAAATGGGGTTGCCAATCGGAAGTTAATTTACTTATATTTAGAGTGAATTGGATCACGCGGTAATTAAGTGAATGTTTTTTAAAAACATCAAAATTAAACAACACAAATTTGCTTACCAATTTACACAATCATGAGCCTAAACACATCTAAAAACAAGCGACAAATATCCAGTGGTAGGCAGTACATACAATTACTTTTTTGTACCTGTTCAAAAAACCTTTTTAAAACTGTACCGATATAACTTGACATTTTTTGGCTGATATCAGTACTTTTGAACGAGAAACTTGTGTGTTTTTTAAAATTCCGAATTAGTGTGATTTCGAAAATCTATGAGAGCTGGACTCAATGATAAACATTTTGAAATCTTTGTTGTTTTAAATGGTACCTTGAAGTCGTTTGGTTCTGTTTTTTTTTGAAGACTTGAAAATTGTTTTAATTTCAAGAAATTGCCACGTATTTAGTGAAATGGATTTTGTAAAGAAAAAAAGCAAAGAAAAGTTTTACATTGTATTGCTTACCAGTGATTGTACAAAGCCAAACTGTTGGCTATAATTTTGTTTTGAAAACCAGCAAATGAGTTTTGTAATAAAATTGTAAATATCATTCAAAGTAATTTAACTCTTTCGAAAGAGGAATATCAAAAATTGTGTAATAAAGGAAATATAGTTCAAAATTATTAAAAAGATATTGATCATCACTAAAAGTTTGCCCGAAAAACGCTCATTTTGGTCAAATTTCGCCGACCTACATAAAGGTCTTTTCTGAATTACTAGTTTATGCACCCCTCCCCCTTTTCAAAAGTTTTGAGTACATAAGGGTCTTTCCTCAGACAATGTCTAAATTGCCTGCAGACTGCATTCAAATACTATGGAATAACCATCCCGTGCGTTACATAACATTAAAATGTTTTTTTTAATTCAATTTTGCAATTACTTTATTAAACATTGTCGCGTTTTAATAGAAATTTGATTCTATTTCAACTTTAATTTGCTTTTCAAAATTGAGGCGACTTGTAGTATCGCTCGAATAATTAAATCTGGTTGCAACTTAATAGCTAGGAAAGGATTGGCCTTCACTAAGATACTTTAACCCACGCAAATATATTCACAATACCACTTTAAAACTTCGAATTCCTTTGCTTGTCAAACACAGAAACCAAAGCATCTCAATATATAAATATCAGAGACTAACCGTAACTAAATCCACTAATTAATCGTATGTCACACTAACAGAAATCCACAATAAAATCACCGCAGATCAACGTGCCTTTTGTTACGCTATACTCTCTCTACTAAACTACCACTCTCCCTGTCTCTCTCGTAAAATCTCGCCGCCTTTTTACAAAAGACGATCTTCTGGGAAATGCTAGAACATCACGTGACACAGAAAAAGCACTGTTAATAAATTGCGTAATCGACAAATAAAAAATGAAAAGAAATCTTCAAATAGAAACAAGATTCACAAGAATATACTGGAACTTAGCTACATAGTCAACGATTATGACGTCAGAAAAGACGTGTGAGATACAAATCTATTAATAAGTGCAAAAAAACCTCTTTTTTCGAAAACAATTTAGCAAGTTTAGGTCTTCAGACTATTCAAATTCACTAATGAAATAATCCCTGCAAAATAAAAAAACAGATTACAGCACTATACTTAAATAAAAACTAGTCTTTCAACGCAAATTTACTTATTCGTGACAAACATATTGAATTTAACATAACGAGACTAACATAAACAAAAAAGGCCAAAGCTTTTCGTCCCCTCTCGGAAACTTCATCAGGGCAAAATAAATCCATGAATTCAAAGTTTTCAGTAAATTTAATCCGCCAGCGAAAAAGCTTGCTTACATCTGGGCTACCACAATCCACAATCTGAGACGAAAGCTTTCGAGAAATCAATATAATCAATAGTATGAAAGTGTTTCAGAGAGGGATATACCTGCAAGTTTATGGCCTTTGATGTAGATGAACACTTAAAGTATTCGCTAGTGGAACATTATTTTAGGACTTCATTCAAACAAAATGGTGGTAATTTAGCCTTGGAGTTCAAAGTATAAATCTAATCATAAATTAGATCTAGCAATCAAAAAGGCTGAAAAGAGCTACTCAGTTAGATATTGTAATGAAATTCTTGACCCTATGATAGACGGTATCTTTGCAACGGGGCCATTACGGGTCGAGTCCTCCGCTTTGTTGGCTGCATTGTCCACTTTTCATTCAGACAATCTACTGTTTCTCTTTTGTTTATGATAACGCCTGACAACCTGGATTAAAAAACAAGTGAAGGCTTTCTTTCTCAAAGGCTCAGAGGTAAGTGGTAAGAGAAGTGTCAAAAAAAGGAGAACAAGAAGGGAAATATCCTCTTAAACTCTTTTTCCTTCACTCTAAATCAAAATTCCGGCCACTCCGTTGTTTATTTTTTGCTATCGCAGCGGCTGTGGATTTGTATGGAGCTAAGTCTGCTTAATATTGCAAATCAATTTTATACTTAGCTATGAAAAGTTAATTGGTGGTACAGAATTTGAAAACAGCAGATAACTATCAGTTTAGCCCGAAGCTTTCAAAAAAAATTAAGAAAAAATTTTGTTTGAATTCTATTGTGCTGGTCATCGGGTGAATGATGTAAAAATTATGGTCTTTGGGAGTTTTCTATCACACATGGTATATTGCCACCTGGTGTTTAAAGTAATTTAGTCTTGCGGTGAGGTATTCTATTTCTAGTGATGACATAACCAAATTGTTGAAATTAACTGGATATATATAACTTATTCGACTGACTATAGGTATGTAAATTCAATAATCGCCGGATAGGATTGTAATGTAATTGGCAGTAGGCAGTAGGCAGTAGACAGCAGCTATAGGCAGTAGAGAAGATGAGCAAAAACCAATATAGAGATGCAGCAACAGACTATAGCTACTTTACCAAATAGTTACGATTTTTTGAACATCTGCAGCTTTTCCCTTGTGGTAAAATTAATTATTCCATGCACGCGGCACGCATTTTTGGGCGGTTTTGTCCGGTTTTGCACGCTTTTTTTCCCAAATGCCGTTTGATATTTAAGTTTTCATTTGCTTTGCTGTTGAAGAAGATGTTTGTTACGAATAAGTAAATTTCCTTCGTTATAGTTATTGTTTGAATAATCCCAATAATTTATTGCTTTCGTTCCGCTGTAATTACTTTATTTGTGAATCTAGAATTGTTTCGAATCTAAACTTGCTGTTATATCTCGTTTGTTTTGGTAAAAACCTTTTTTTTTCGAATTAAGATTTGTATCGTACACGCATCCTTTATGACGCCACAGTGGCAGGTCACATGTTTAAGGCGACGAGATTTTTACACAAGAAGAGAGAGAGAGAGAGAGACAGAGAAACAGAGTGCAAGGGAGTCAAGATAGTGCGAAAGAGTGTAGAGAGACGGATATCGTGTTATTCTTTGGTGGTTTGTTGTGGAACATTTGCGTGGCAAGAATCAAGTGGTTAATTGATTGATATAGTTTTTCTGCCTTGATATTATAGTACATTGGTTTGTGTGAACGACAAGTGAAGGGATTTTAAAGTCTCGAAGTATTCTGTGAATATATCTGTTCTGTTCTTCATCGAGAAGTGCTTGGATTAAAGTATTGTGGTTAAGTATTTAGTAGAAATCAAACTTCACCTAGTTGTTAAGTTGCAGTCAGAATTGATTATCCGAGCGATGCTATAAGTCGCCTCAATTAAAAAAAAAAAGAAATTTAAAGTTGAGATAGAACCAAAACTCTATTTGCGCGACAATGTTCACAGCATACACTTTTTTTTGCACATCCGATTTTGTGCTTTTGCAGGTACTAATCGCTTATACGAGAGAATTTGCACTTGCACGTTATTTATACTATTTTGTATAGTGTTGTACTCTTTTTCCGTTTGCGTTCTTGAACGGAAATTTTCAACTGTTTGCTTTTAATTGGAAGAAAATTTTTGCACAGAAATGCATTAAAAAAAATCATAAAAAAAACAGGCGAAATTGTTTGATAACGTATGCTGAGTACATTCACTAGTAGTTTGGCTTTACAGTGTCACTTCATTGGAAAAACGTTCGTTATTGCTGGTTGAGGCTTGGTGAGCTAAAAATGTTTCTTGAGAAGCCTTGAAAGTTATGGGAAGAAAAAATCAATGACTGTTAAGTTCTCTTTCAGAGATCAAAAAATAGAAAACTTTTAAACCCAAAATTAGTGACCAAACATTCATACATCAAGTGGTAGTTAATACAATGCATTGTAAATGATTTGCATGAATAACCCAGTTACAAAAAGATCGGTTGCAGATGTCCTATTTAAAAATTTGTTGGTATTGGAAATTAAAAACTTCTTAAATGAAATTGATGAAAATTGAAACTCTCAAAATGAACAATTGGTGGGTGGTGCAAAAGTTGAACAATGCTTTTACTCACTACCGTTTCATCATGCTCTTACATATACAAACTCAAACATTTTCATCTATACCTGGGTTCTCAATCCGGGCCCTCGACCCCCTTGGCAGCCACGGAGCGGTTCTTTGGGGCCACGTGCAAAGGCCTTCACTAGGTAACTTTGCAGAGGCCTTCACTAGTATGGCAAAACCCAAGTGCCACGATATTTAGTATTCGCCAGTTAAATTTGTAGTTTCCGTTTTTACGTCATTGCCTTGTGACGTTCGGTGACAGCATTTTTCTGGGACGTTCTTGAATTATCCTGCAGCTTGTTTTTAATCTGTCGCATTACAAAACTTAAATGATTAAGTCTTTATAAATAGTAATGTAATCTTGTGATACCAAGTTGCAGATTGTGGCGTAATCTTGTTTACACTTTAAGAACGTCTGAATTTGCTAACTCCCTTTGTTACGTAATAGTGCGTCTGGTAATTTCAATTTTGCTCGCTTTATGAGTATACGACCGAAATTTCGCACTTCACTATTCAGAAGGATTTGAATCAAAACGTGCTGGAGGGGACGAACAGAAGGTCCGTATTGGTGATTAGAGTTAACAAAAGGTGAGAGTTTATTGCGGATAAAGACGGAGTATCCGCACTATTTCGTTGTAATTTGTTGTTATTACAACGATGTGGTTGCAAGTAGTGGATGAAGTTTGGTGCGTCCTGCCCGAGAAAATATAAAATTTATTGTGGCTGTTGTATAATAGAAATTTAACTGCTTCTTCGCTTGTATTCTGTTTCGACTCTGGCGCGTAAAGTAACTGATCGAAACCCGTTAAAAGCAGAATTAGGTATTTTTATTGAAAAAGACGGGGCCATGAGTGTTGAGAGTCTTTGGAAAGGGGCCATGATTCATGAAAGTTTGAGAACTGCTGGTCTAGACGAGTGGTTTCCAAACTTTTTTGTCTGCCGGCACAGGAAATCAGTTGAACAAATTTCGCGGCACACCAGCCACTGGTATCTACTGTATTCCAATGAGTGTCCAGAGGCATCACAGGCGACAGCAAGAATGGCAATGACCTTTTTGTTTTTTTGGAGATCACCACTTTTCTGGGCAACGACCTCTCCAAATCGCGTGATGCAGCCCCAAATGGTGCTGATTTCTAAAAAAAAAGGCAATTACTTTCTCTCCCCGTGACCTGTAATGGCAGCACTTTCTCAATTTTAACAGAAAATTTGTGACAACAAAAAGCACTTTAAAAGGACTGGCGGAACACATGCAAATCTTCCACGGCACACAGTTTGGGAAATACTGTGTTAGACTATCAAACTCGAGAACATCATCTGATAGCATTGATCAGTAGCCTATTGCTGCTTGGTTACCGGTAATTGTATGTCAAATCATGTGCAAGACAAGAATAGCTAGCTATTTTCAAATTATCTTTGTCATTATTTTTTGTCTAAACAAGATAAAGAAGTTTGGCTTTTTATTTATCTTTCAAAATGCAATTATTTTTTTGGTCTTTGAAGCTAAAAGATGTAAAATGATATTTCGCATATTATAGGTAGAGAATTTAGGCCTAGGCATGTTGAGAGTTTAGGCCAAGGCATGTGATCTTGATTTACTACATTTTGTAATGCATCGTAGAAGACTGTATGGAAAAAAATATTAATGGACTGCCTACCATAAAGTCATATATTCAGACTACAAAGCAGGTTGGTCTAATATTTGCTTTTTTCGACTTTCTGTTGTTTGAAAAAGACATATTGGTTTCAATTATAGACAACTCTTTATACAACAATTGCTATGATTAAGTGAGTCCGCTTACTTGTTTGTGCAATATCAAAGTACCCTAACAAAACTTGCATATTTTGGGTTTAGATTGGTGAGTTTGGTTAGATTCTAACGTTAGAAATTCAGTAAAGCTATATACCAAAGTAAGTTTGAAAAGCTGAGTTTAAAAAAATGCCATCCTTAACACCATCATGTTCATTTGATCATTTTTGTCAAAAGTATCATTACATTTTTCATGAATTAACTGTCTTGCTGTTGGCATTTGAGGTTCAAAGTGGGTAATTTTTGTTCCATTACCGTAAATAATGCGATGGTTTTTTTGGGCAAAATTCGGATACAGCAATTCTTTTTTCGAGCAAAAATGGGGTGAACCCCCACAGTGGTTTGAGCTTCCACGCCCATGTTTGTGTGTACCTCATAAACAACTGATGGAATAAAATAAAACGTAAGTATTGCGTTTTGCAAAGGGTCGAACGTTTTTCTCTCACTGTAGCAAGCGGTATTGTATGCTCAATTGATTTACTTTGCTCTTCAAATTCTTAAACCACACCTTAATGAATAGCGGTGGGAAGTTTACTTTTGCGCAGTGCCCATGCCCATAAAATGCAATTCTGAGAACAGTTTCTTCGGCCATATATTTACGACGTCCACGTAAGCTATATACTTCCTCACATAAATTGTACTTACAGACTAAAGTGTGTGCTCTTCTACTTTATACCGCCATTTTTGTTACGGCAACTTAAGGCGTCTTATTTAAATACCCTTGACCAAGACTTTTACGTCTCGCTTGTCATCACGCGACGAAATTAGGATTGTATTGTTGCTTCTGCATTAACCAGCAACCCGAACTCCAACGCAGCTAAAAGCGTTGGCGCCTCGGTAAGTTTTGCTGCGGACGTCAAGTTTCTATTGAAAAAATATTTGCAACTAGAACAAAACTTAAAACTTCGGGTGCTATTCACGCAAGTGCTATCTGCCGCATAATCGACCAACAAGTGACGAATGAAAAGTAAAAGGTTCTACCAAGTTCATCACCGTGTTGCAGTGGTTACCGTTACCACGTCTGCTTCACAGTTGGATGACCTACGTTTGTTTTTCTTATTGAGTGGTAAACTTAACACTGTGTAAAGATGGCCTGGTGTTGCTTGCTGATCAAGCGAGTAACCACTTAATAGGGTATTATGACTGGAGGGCGCTATCAATCACAGTTACATGAGAGTATTTGGTTTAGATCTCGTTCTACCCAAATTCTAACAGCTTATTGGCATAATTCGGTGGTCGGATTGGTCATATACGGTGTTCTTACTTATAATGTTCCGTTACCAGAAGCTTAGCTTTACGATCCAGTGTTGCTGTGCAAATCGTGGCTTCGAAACCCATCGTAGTCATGTTTGCCGAGAGTCCTTCGGTAAATACGAATTTCCTGGTCTTCATCGAATCTAGCATCATTATTATTCAAATACAGATCTTGGTTTTCATGCCCTTTTATCAATATTTCTGATTATGGATTCTTCAATTGCTCGAGTAAGGTCTAAGATTTTCTTTAGCATTTTCAGTTATTGCAAGAATCCCAAATCTATTTCTCAAAAATTATAGAAAATAGAAAAATTTTGTTGTCGTGGTTTCAAATGCGAAGCTTTTTAAATTTAACTAAATAAACAAACCAGCAATTCGCACAAAAGCCATTCTTACATCTTCTAATTTTCCACTTTGAAACTGACGCCAAAGACATTGATCATGTAACTTACTCTCGGAAATGTTTTTGCCAAGCTTGTCATCGGGACAAAGCTTCATACTGTATTACCAAAAAAATAATTTACCAATTGACTAGACCGTTTTTAATAATTAAGCGGTGTTTCTGGTGTTATATATTGTAATAACGCAGTTTTGCAACATAATAGCTTGAAGGCTGATCAAGACACAAAATCGCGCAACTTCTTCGTCTGGGTTCCACTTCGGTTTGCGCTAAGTTAACAAACTAAGAAATTGATGTAGTAGCTAGAACAGTGTTTACCATCGAATACCCACATACTGGTAGTGTTACGGGAGAGATGGTCAGATGTTTGCTGTAAAATATCACTTTATCAAAGCTGAGTAAGTTTTTACGGCGAGTAAATCTTACTGGATATGGTTTCGAAACTTGCTATTAGGTGGTGTTTCGAAAGGTTTTTCATATGAAAAATCATTTTGCGCTACAAAGATTAAACTTTGAGCTAAGTTAAATACCGGAAATTATCCGCAGCACTTACTCCATTTTATATTTTCTTTTTCAGACTTCATAGTTTAACATTTACCTTAAATTAAATTTTATTTATTTGTTGAAATCACAATCATAAGCGCGAAATGAGTGACGTCGAATCAGATGGCAGGCGACTCGATCGCAATATTAATATTCCGGAATCAGAAAATGTGTACATCCCTGCAGGTAACTCGCTAATATTGACAGTAGCTATGTTAACTCATGTTCATGCATTGATATTAGTTGTAGGGACTTCACACTTGTCGCGTTATGTTATCTGGCATTTTGCTGTAAAATGTAGTGATGTTATTTTTCTCTATCTTGAAGTGTTTTTTCTGATGCGGGGCCTCGATGTGCTTGATGTTTAAATTGGTTTCAAAGCGATTGTCTCTAACCAGAATATTCGATTTTTTATTGATTCAGTCTTCGACGACTGCCTGCACGTTGGGCAATGAGCTCTTCTGCCATGATTAAGTCTATCAGTCCTCCTTGTGACCAGTCAGAATGTTAGGGACGAGCCATTGTTTTTAGTTATTTATGATTCTTTTTAGGAAATTCAAAACGAGAAACGTATCGCCTATCGACATATCATCACTTTCCTCTAGATGTCCCCATTGATCCACGCCGATTCGCTAGGCAGGGATTTTATTTCACCGGCTACAGGGACAGGGTGGTTTGTTTCAGGTAAATCTGCAAACAACCTCATCATGATTTTTGTTGCAGAACCTCATTCTACATTAGTGCATTTAAAAATTGTAGGAGCGAAGATTACGTTTTGATTTTACGTAAAGCATCGTGTGGTCAAATCTGTTTTGTAGCAAGTCTCATTTTGTCAGCACCGATGGATTCTGCCTCTAACCCTGCAATTAAGCAAGAATATTTGTTATAATGCCTTTCTAGAGGACACAGCGTTGAAATATACCAGGCACCAAATCGAACCTGACGGTTGTCAGCCACACAATGTATTACAAAGTTACGACCAATTTTGGGTGACTTCATAATTACTTTTGCATGTAGTTGCAAACAAGCTGCTGAAAGTTGGACAGCGATTGATGACATCAGAGAACGAAGATGGCATCGAGATGATTGTGATTTCATGAATGGAAGAGACGCTGGCAATGAACCGATCGGTAAGCTGGCCAAGTGTTTATAGTATCCGGCTAAACAAACGAGTTTATTGGCTTTAAAAACCGTCAAGTATATTATAAAGAGGAAATAAAAACGATAGACTAAAAGTGGCTATTATGGTCGAGTGGGTGAAACTTCGATTTATGATGATAATCGAGTGGTCGTACGTTCTGAAATCGCAGTGTGTGCGCCACAGTGTTTTTGGAATATGCTATTTACAATGATTTCTTTGTTAGCAGTATTTATCGCTAGTATTCAGCTATGTAGCTTTATCTGGTATTCATCGCAAGTTATTCCCAGCAACTTAGCAAAATGAAAGGCCCTGGAAGTTTTGAAGCAAGTTTTGACAAATGCCTTATATTTAGCGTCGCCGTATTGCGAGTCTATTGCCAGTAGTCTTAAATTGCAGGACCACAACTTAATTTTGGGCCCATTGCTACTTTATATTGTCGGTATGAATTGACAGTAGGTTCTCAATTGAGTCATGGCCAACGGAGTGTGTAAAAGCAAGGACCATTGTCGCGTTTTCATAATAATGATAATAGAACTTTCGGTTTTATCTCAATCTTAAATTTCCTTTAAATTTGAGGCGACGTATGATAATCGCTTGGATAATTAGGTCTGACTGCAACTTAATTAAACTTGGAAAAGATTGGCTTCCACTAAAAACACCTTAAACCACATTAAGAACAGAATAATGTATTCACAGAAATGATACTTCACGACAAACTCCTTCGCTCAACAATCTCAGAACTAATCACTTTACCACACAATCAGGAAACCGCCAAAACTAATTTCACCAATAACTGCTTAATACTCGCCACGTCCACAGAATCCACAATAAATTATCCAAAAAAAAAACAATGGCCCTTCTTTACTTCGTCAATCAATCTCTCTCTCTCCCCTTAGAACGCTTCTCTATACCACCCTACACTAAACAAAAAAAATCTCGTCGCCTTATATATAAATCAAAAAAAAAATCCAGAAAACGCTTGAACGAAATCACGTGAAAAAGAAAAAAAGCATTACTTGTTATGTAATCGGTCACGAAATTCTTCAAAGAAGCTGGAATCACTAGATCAGGGGTCACCAACCTTTCTTGGACCAATGGCTACTTTTTGGATATTGATTAAAGTGGGGGCGCATTTATCCTAAAGTTTGCAACATCCCGAACTTGATGTTTGATCAATTTTGTATTGGCAGGCTGTGTCATTACATATCTGTTGCCATTACTTCGGTGGCCGATGTCTCGCAACCCTAGGCTACCTTTGTTTTTTTGAAGCCACCATCAACTTTTGAAAAAATTTTGAGAATATTTTAAAATAGGCTGGCGGGCACCTCATATTGCCTTCACGGGCGACATGGTGCCCGCGGGCACACGGTTGGTGAACCCTGCACTAGATCAATCTGGAATTTTACTATGTCGTAATAACAATTGTGACGTAATAAAGGCGTACTTACGGCAAATTCAATTGCGAGGAAAAAAGGTCTTTTTTTTTCAATCAGTAGCCGAGCGAACAAATGATACAGCACTTCACACATAAATGAAAACTACTCTTCAAGGCAAATTTCCTTATTCGTGACAACTATTAATTTTCAAACGAATCAGATTTCTGACATTGCTGGATGACTCTATGCCATTTTGAGCAATAGTTTAGTCCATACTACTGGTCCAAATGATAAAAATGCTGAGCAACTATAGATATATGTTTAGTTTGATTGATAAACTTGACTAATTGCAAAGTCATTGCCCGATCTTTACGTTGAGCTCTGACCAGACTACCACGTTCACAATTTCATATCGTAATTACGCGTAACATTTGAAACTGACAGAGGCCTGCTTTCTAGGTTTTGGTTGATTGTTTAAGACAGAAAAACATGCTGTAAACAAGATAATAAATATTAGTTGGCCTAGCTAAACTGCTAGCAAAAGCTGACAACCATCAGTTAAATTTTAACGCTGTCGTGTTCCGCAGATGTTTAGAATAAAAAGATATGTTTCTGTTAGTGAACGCAAAGATAAACGCCATGCATGGGATAACTTTTTGCAACTTCTCGCAGATTTTTTTCAAAACCTATGGTCCGGCTAGTAGCTCGAGCACTGTGATCGCGCAAACCCTGCCGAAGAACTGTGTGGGGGAATCTCCGAGTGCGATTGTTAGGTGGTATCTGGCGCTAGTTACGTTGCTTATCTGGTCGCGCTAGGTAATACACTAGTCATTACCAGCGCGGTGTGCTAGTTGTCACGTCGGTAGCTATGCTCGGAGTGGAATAGGCGAAGTGGTTGACCTTTTGGCGGCCGTGCATTATATAAGCCGCGGCGCAGTCATTTGGGACCCACCGAAATTAGTTGGGCGCTTTGTTAAACACATACGCGTAAAGCTAATTTTTTTCCCGGAGGTTTGCTGCGTCCTTTCCGGTTCATACGGGATTCGAATCCGCGTTTTTGGAGCTGATCTCGCGTGCGCCCGCTGACCTGCAGTCGCGTACTGCTAATTATGCCTTAAAGCACCGCGTTTAGTTTTTAACCTTTTGAAGGTCTTGCTATGCCAAATCACTTCTTATGTGATCGGCTTTATGTAAGGATATCAATTTTAGTTCATACTTGAACGGTTAGCAGTAATGTCAGAACGAACCTGGTTCAAAAGTAAACTGTACGTAAGTCTTATGCTTTGTGTTAGATTTTTAAAAGTCAACGTTAATGCTGTTAAGGATATCTCTTGACCCTTGGCAAGCCCTGCTGATGAGTCCAAAAGGACGAAACGCGTCCAGGGATGGCTTTGTAAATTAGTAAACATCTCTCAATAACATTGCTTCCTTGGGAAGCCCCGCGCCTTCAGCACTCGCTTTGTTGTTTCGCTTTTCGCTTATAAGACGCTCTCTATCGATCGTAATCACTTGGAGCTAGCAATAAAGATATTTTGATCTGTGTTCCGGGATATTACAATGCGAAGTTTTACCAGCTATTGTGCAGCGATCCATAAAGAATGTGATTGTATGCTTGAAGATCTTTTTTTTGGAGATTAACAATTGAAAACTATTATTTTGCCCATTTTGACCTCAGTTACGTAAACACAACAAACAAAAGTACAAACTTTTTTGTCTTTATACGCACGCACGCACGCACGCACGCACACGCTCACAACACTTTTTCCTCAACTTCCCTGCGCAAACGATCTTTTTACGGAGAGCAATTATTGTGTTTTTTTATTTTTACCCAACACTGTGCTTCAACATGTTTGTTTATTAATCTCACTTTTAACTACAACTTTCGTTAACAATAGATGCAACTTTGTCATTTGTATTGCAACTGAAAGTTGATCTAGTCTTAAGCTGTCCTTGGTAACATCGTTTTCGACAGCAATCTGGGTCAGATTTAAACTTGATTTGCATAATGCTGAAAACGAAATTAGACCAACATTGAAATGCATTTTTAACTTCTATTAAAGATCTCGTGTAAGAATCCACAAGTAATCATTTTATAAACACAAAATGATCTTCAATCCACGATGTAACTGATTTATGGAACTTGCAAAGCTTCGGCCAATCTTTTGACTATTACTCAAGCACAAACCTTATGAAGATTAGTCTTTTCTATCGTGACAGATTTTAAACCTATATTCGATTTTAATATGAATCTACATGTAGTCTATATATTCGCACTATAGTTTGTAGTGGAAATTGCTGCGTGTTTCTTCTACAATAAATTCACCGCGTGATAGCTGCTCATTACAAGTTTGCATCAAAAATAACAACAGCTATGCAATTGAAATGTTCTGAAGGATTTGCCGACGTTTTCTGTTTGTGTTATTTTTGCAGTCAATTTATTGTTTTTTTAACAGGCAATTTATTCTCAAATCAAGGAACTACCGACGATTTCTCACCAACCTTTCTTCCGATTGATGAAGCTAGTTCTGTGGGCAATTCTCTTCAAAGTCAATCAGAAACCAGTTTTACGAACAATATTTTTCAAAGTCAATCAGAGAATACGGATGTCGAACGATCAAACATTGAAACACCTCATTTTTGCACGGAAAATTCTCAAGTGCCCTCCCCTAGAAGTGTTACTCAAAACGAACCGCTCCACCCCACCAGGCCTTCTAGTTCTACAACGCTGCTGTTAGAAACGTTTCCTTGTAATCATCCGATCAATCCACACATGCGTTCCAAAGAAGCTCGTCTCCAAACGTTTTTGGACAATTCCACTAGATGGCCTGCACATCGAATTCGGGCGACTCCCCAACAAATTGTCGACGCTGGAATGTATTATCTCGGACTGAGAGATCGTGTAAAGTGTTGGTATTGTAATGGAGGACTCCAAAACTGGGATGAGGAAGATGATCCTTGGGCAGAACACGCGAAGTGGTTTCCGTTATGCGAGTTTGTTCTGCAGCAAAAAGGCCCTGAATTCGTTCATAGAATAGTGTCCCTATATCCGGGATTGGAGCGACCACCACTTTACAATCCAACACGAGCTGAACCAGCTCGAGAAATTGCTCAACAAATGCACTTCAGTGCGAAGTAAGTATTTTTTTAGTAGTTGGTCGTGTATTTATCTTTTCACGCGGAAAGATTTTTTGTTTTTATTTAGCACAAGTGTCTCATGCTTAACCTCTGATTGTATTCTTACAGCCTGTCTTGCTCCGTATCTCTATTACGTTAAAAATAACATTATTGCAGATTATCACTTAATGTAAGCTTAAGGAAGGTATTGTTTTTGTTTGTTTGTTTGAGAGAGCAGATGTTTAAAAGCTTTTTATCAGGTTTCACTATGCAAAAACTTACTTTCTGTTCGAATGATGACTGGACTTTATCGAAGCTTGCGTCTTGTACAGGATCTATACTTTGTGATTGAGGGCATGGAAGGAGAGCATAGAGCCCTAGGGGCCGAGTAATATTTTTTGGCTTGTCCAGAAATAGTTGCCCTAAAAAGAGTGTATCGTAGAAAAAAAGTAGCATACTATTAAATGTAATAAAAGGTGACATAAATCTGGTGACCTGCACACATTTTTTTTGATTGTGCCAAATTTCGAGACATAGTTATATAAAAGAAGGCGGTGAAAATGTGAGAGGACACTGCATGCGTCATAAGAAGAGCAAGCTCTTCATAGAGACTGAGGGGACGTATGGATCAATATTTTGGAGGTTGCGGTACGTCTGCAGTCCGTGAAAAGATATAGGGGAAAAGAGAAACCGCAATTCTACGTGGTTGGCCAGTTCATTTGTCTTGTTGTTATCCGGGAAACCATTGCTGCTGGAAAACTTTTAAAGAGGACAAAATGGAAAATTTGTGTCAGATATCTTAAACAGAGTGTGAAGGAGAAGAACATAGCGAAAAAAAGGTAAGCACAGACAAGACAAAGCAAAGTGATCGAGAACAACAAGAGAAGGAAAGCAACGTCTTTGCAGGAGTAGATTTTATTCCTGTATATTCTCAAATTTTTGTCTAATCAAGTTCCAATTTAGAGATTGTTTTTAATCATTAAATTTGTAAAAAATCTATTTTGTCTAAAAAATTGTTGATTTATCAGATTGTGCATGGGAAACTCTTTTTTTATTGCTTCGAAAACTTATTTAAAGTTTCTTCGCGCAACCTTTGCACCAACTTTTACCTCTTGTTTTAAACTAGATTTGCTGATTTTAAATGGTGATTTTTTGCACAGTTCAGTTTCGTATCAACAAACGCACTCGAGTGTTCTAATAATCGATCCTCAAGAAGAGATTCGAAAACGAAATGAAAATATTGAAATGGAAATGAAAACTTCAACTGTGGTACCAGAAGCAAGAAAAATGGGATTTGATGACGAAATGATCAAAAATGCAATTAAAAAGTGAGTAGCATTCAGAAACGGATTGTTTGATCATCACGTGGTAGAAAGATGTAATCATCTAAAGATTTCACCATTTTTGAAGATTGACGGTGTAATTGTCAATTCTAGGAACTGGGTTGGAGTGTCACCCTCGATGGCTCTTAAAGCGTTTTGGGGTAATTTCCTTTGGTAGGTTGTAATGCTTGCAGTACAAATGCAATATACCAGCGGTGTTGTTAACTTTAAAGCGGCTCTGAGCTTAACAATGTTCTAAATTTGATAGTTTCTCCGACCACGAAATATCGTTTGTTGTCACAGTATACATGACCATAGGAAAAACTTTTGTACTTTTTTAATGCATTTCTGTAGGTCACCTTATCTAACGCAACTAATGAGAACTTCAGCCATTTATACAATGTCATTTTCATTTACACTTTTTCTTTGGGAGAGATGGGTTGGCAGTCTGATATCTTTGCTTCAATTTTTGAACTCATTCAAGATTAGACTAGGAAAAAGTGGCATCCAAGTTAAACCAGCTGTAATAATCACTCCGATTTACATGTATCACGCACAAAGAGGCGTCTACCAATGTTATTAGTTGGTGTTCAAAAGCTGCTACCAAAAATATACTTTTTTATCATTTTAACCCGTTAAAACTTCGCCTTTTCTATTTTGAAATTATTAGTGGTTAAGAGGAAGCACTCAGTTGAAGATTCTGTAGGGCTATTTTTGAACGTCGAGGAATTAAACTGTACGGTAACATGATTTTGAGCCGTTTGTAAGAAGAATTTAGTCGTTTTCATTAAGGTAGTGTTTCTCGGCCTGTGTGCTGCTGGACATTTGGGTGTGTCGCGAAAGTGTTTGCCGCCAAACTTTTTGAAAATTTTTGTACTTCGTTACTAAAAATAGGCAAGTAAACAAGGCTGGAGTGCGCATTAGTACATGCTTCTGCATCCTCACGCAATTGCACTGGTGATAGTATGGTATCTAATATTGCGTTATCGATGCATAGTAAGGCAGTAGTGCTGACAAGGGATTCAAGAGGTTTATAAAGTTCCCATCCCGGATTTGTTTTGGGTGCCCAGAAATTGTTTAGGGGTGCGGGTGTCTGCTGCGTTCCCTTCCCGTCCTGAAAAATAAAATCGATTTCATAAAGTTTGTTTTAAAATTATTGGTACTACATGCCTATCAAATCTGGCGCTAAACCAGGGTTAGCCACTCAAAGGCCTTGTAGTATAAATAATTTTCCTATTATCACTCTATTGTTTCGTCATTATCTGAGCTGGACAATACTGACTTAGTGTTGCACCAGGCTGCTTTCCAAATTACTTTTTCAGTACTGATTCCTGTACCGAATTACATTTGCTGGTGCTTTAATTTTTTTTGTTTTGTCAGTATCACAAATTAACATAAATCCAATCCAGTGCAGAAGCATTACTGGAAAACGAAAGAAAATCACCATAGGATATGATGGTCATTAAAGTAGTCTTACTGAGCAGCCAATATTTAGCATCAGTATCTTTTGAGGGCTAAAATTTTTTAAGAAACATTTTGTGTTTGCATTAAGCGAGCCACAAAAACTTTCCAATTTATTTGTGTACTGTAAGCTTGAATATTTGAGAACTACTGCCTTCAAACCAAATTTAAGACCGTTTTCTTCTTTTTTGAACAAATGTTTTGTAAATTGAATAGGCTATGTCTGTTGCGTGGTGAGACTGGTTTTCACAAATGTGTGATAGTTAATATTTGAAGTTATTATTTATTCAAAGGCATTACCAAGGCAATAGTCAAACATTCACTTCTATTGAACCGTTGATTGAAGCATTGGTAAACCTTGAATGTGAATCACCTGAAGAAAACAGTGAAGACCACTCCATCTCTGCTGCTGCTACTCATTCTCACAATGAACTGCAAGCTTTAGAAGAATCAAGAATGTGCAAGAAATGCCGCAAACAAGAGGCTTGTGTAGTTTTTATTCCTTGTGGCCATCTAGTATGTTGTGCAGATTGTGCCCAACTTTCGTATAGTTGCAGAATTTGTGGTGAAGTAATTCGCGAAAAAGTCCGATCCTTTTTGTCTTAAAGATGCGCAACGAGGTGCTAGTTCAGCGTAGCGCATAAAATCGATAGTTTTTAGGGGTTCCTCTTTCTCAAGAAAACAGTTGGTATAATTTTCAAAGACGCGCAACAGCTTTGCACAAAATTGACCAAATTGTCCTTTAAAAGATCATAATGGTTTTGATTCGCACTTTACACAAATACTAATTGCAAGCGTGGACTCTACCAATGGCGTCACATGATGAAAACGCTATGTGACGTGATTTGTCTCACTCCGAGGTAATACCATCTGAAGACTTTTTGTATTACGCCTAGTACCGAATTTAAGAGGTGCAGAACGAAAAGGCGGTTCCTAGTCCATCGCGAAAAAGCCAAAACCATATTGTGATAATAGAAAATGCAACTATTAACCTTTTTGCAACTTTTTTTATGTGGGTGTTCTTGGACAGTTTTCTAAACTTGCTAAGCGTAATTTTGGCACTGGTTATACCTTGCATGATTATAGATAATTTCTGCTTGGTCTCTTGTGTTGCTAGTCTTGGTTTGCTGTTTATTGACTTTTTTGGAAAATCGTGCTCGTGAAAATATTTTGATGGAGAAAGCCTTCTAACAGATATATTGTCATTGATCGCGTTATTACGGGGTATTAATGTCAAATTGTGATGCGTAACCGGTACTTTTGTTGTTGCTGTCCTTGGGCAAGTTGTTTTCAAGTTTGTGAGAACCATGTTTCAACTTATTGATGGCCAGAGGCTGGTGGTTAGTTTGTTTTTCACCATGATGCATCTTTTAATAACACAAAACAAGCAATGAAAATATTCAAACTAACTTCAATAATGAGGAAGCTTTGGATAACTAGTCGATTTTACAGTTAACGAAAAACAAGTGAACTTAGTGAAACAGCTAAATATTATCAGCTCTTCAATTTTTTCCGAAATAATATCCAATACATGCTTTTATGACGATGCCTATCTGGTTTCAGTTTTGATACTAGCTAAACTCTATTGATGCTTAGTGGAAAGTATAGATTACATCTTATGATATGCAAGTATTAACTTTTTATATGATAATTGTTCATTTTTTGGTTGAAATGCTACTTTTATTTAATTGACAGAACCAGTGTTAATACAGTTAATCATACATTTCACTTTTACCTCTGCGGCTATCTATTATTGCGTGCAGCAAATTCAATCACTGTGCTTTTGTACCTTTGGTAAGTTAATTTATATAACTGCACTGCCATAATATTTGGTTTACTTCTACAAGTTGTAAGCAAGGCTGTATTTTGAATATAATATCTATGAAGGAGGATGAAAGAACACTATGTTTTGTATTAATACTCTTATATAGTCAATTTCACGTCTACGACTTCGCTAAAGCAGAGTAAAATACTTTTCTAATATAAAACTAATGGTTTTTGTATTTTTGTGATGTGGAGTAAATTGCTTCAAAAGGCTGTACGGTTTTGGTTGCTATTGTTTCACTTTTTTATAGATGTAAACAAATTTCGAGTTGTCTTTTTTATACTACTAAAAAGAATAGTAAAAACTTAATGCTTCAAATATTATGACGTAATCCAATGTACACATTTTGTTTCGCTTTTTATCGTTTCACATATGGTGCCATTATGGGAGTAAATCTGTGTCACTGTTGTGTCTATGTTAACTTAGTTTTGTATCTGCATTCTCCAGTTATACAAAATCTTAACGATTACGCATAAAACAATTTGTGTTCAATTTCTCGCCGAAACTGCCGTGCAGTTCTGCAGGCCCAGTGCGATTTTTGCAAGCAGACTGGCGTGCATGTCAGCACTCTGTCGTAGCGTGTGTTCCAAATCTAAGGCAAGCCTTAGATTAAGGTCAAATCCAAACGCGGATGCACCTTTTATCAAAAAGGAACTTAGGCCACAAGATGTTTTTTGAAAAATGCTCTCTTTCTCCAGGTAAACTGCAACAGTACGGGCTTTTATGTACGCGCCCCTTTAGCCTCTCTCAATCAAATGCTAATAGCAATCAAGATTGAAAACTCCCATTTGCCTAAATTGCACGATTTTTAACGGAAGACTGAAGCTACTATTAAATTATCTATTTCTAAATTACGAGGCCAGTATCTCGACTCAGTGCCATTAATTTCTTTGTTGTGCCCTCAATGTTCTAGCCGAAGCTTTATCTTGCAAATTGATATTTTCACATTGACTAGGCTAATTTTTTCATACAAACGCGTTTGATGTGTTCATTATCATTCATTTCAATTATTCATTATGATGTGTACTCTTAACTAAGTGTTTGTAGCTACTTCTCGTTCAGCGAATACTAACGTGTAAAAGTAATTTTGCAGAAAGGTGAGCTTGCAGCAATCTTTATTATTAAACAAACCAATTCTGCTGCGCTTCACGCTGTTTTAACGCGCGAGTGGAAAACGAATTCGCTTTTAGCTTTGGAGTAGTCAAACATTCATAAACGATACATAGTGCTTTATTCAACATAAATACTAGAATGCAAGAAATTAACCGGCGTTTTTTCGTTGCCTCCTCAGGTAATTTTATCAGGGTAATTTTTTTTAGAGTAGCAAAATCTTTCCTCGGAGATTCCCTAAAACTAAATTGTATTACACAAGACTGCGTCTGCTAGAAAGAGTTAATAGCTTTTATGAGCTTTGTTAACTTTTAGATGAAAAACGTTTGAGACGGATTTTGCTATCAAGCGAATTACCAATTTACACGTTTAGTAAGTGCTTTTATACCTTGGATAAGCAATGCGTGCATTGAACTCTCAGTGCTACGTGGTAATGGTACATATTTTGAAAGCTCGCGTTCTTGGCAATGCTTCTATGCAGGCTCTGCTTAGATCATCAGATTTAATAGCCGAGTAAGGGAAAATACGTCAAAACGCCTTCAGCTCTCTTTAGATACAGCACTGGGCTGTTCACGAAGAGCGACGTTGCTTCTGCACGTTTTACATTGAGTGGTTTAGTTTAAATGTCAAATTAATTATTTACTAGACGCGGTCTTGTTTACTACAGCTTGCTTAGTTTTGCAGAGTTCAAATTTATAGGATTATATATTTTTAGATACTAGATTTTGTTTATTTTAAAAAAATTGATTTGCTGAAGCAACTTAGAAGACAACATTCTTTAGTTTTATGTCTGCATTTTTGTATTTATGTTCAATAAAGTAATATATCACTGATAATTACAGTTAGTCCATTCAAAGTCTGAAAAAAACCCCATCTTTTTGAAATCAATAATTTGTTTTATATTTAAAAGTAGAATTGTTTTTATTTTTTTTGTGCTAAGCTTTTATGCATAAAATGCATGTTTAGGTGAAAGCTGTGCTACATTTACTTTTGTGATGGTTTTTATTTATTTACTATTAAAAAAAATGTGTCAGATGCAAGGAATCTATTGTGCTACGTTTCAATTCAATGTTTCGATCGATCAACAGGATTAGAAAAACTACCCTTAAGTCTGGAAAAAGATACTGAAACTGATTTGTGAAGAATTTTTACCCGTAGGGTCTTCGGTGGTGATGATAAACGTGAAAGTGTGGCCTACCTGCTTTGAAGTTACGATTTTTCTATTCCTGCTTCGATAATTAATCATTGATTTAAACTGCTTTTCATGGGAAAGTAAGTTTTCGTTAATTTTCAAATTTTGTGATTGATCATAAACTGTGACGGAAAAAAATCATAATTTTAGAAGGTCACCTAACATCCATTCTAAATCTTATTTCGTTGAGATTATTTTCTGATTGTGAAAGGGCTATGGTGTCATGGCAACAATGTGCCAGGTGTCCGGAGCTGTCAGAATGTTGGTTAAGTCAGCTAACCAAACCTTTAAGAAAGTGCACATTATTGTCTACGTAATATTTTCTGATTTACCGGGTGCTATTATGTTAAATAAATTAAAATGGCAAACACATTTGCATTGTAAGGTTGTTGTTTTTTTGTTGAATTATTGGAAGCAAATTAAATACACACTAGCAGTGGGAATGGTAAGTGGTGTAAAGTTGATACGTTATAGCTTACTCAACGTGATTTTTGTATTTTGCTCCAACGTTACCAATTTGTACGACGTTTCCACAAAAAAATTTCTCACTCTCAGGGCTGCATTTTTCCTAATTCCATCGGGTATTAACTCATTTTGGAATAGAATCGCTATCCCAAAGTATGAAAACGCGTTTCAAGCCAGAACGTTTCCACTCTGCACTTAATCAGCAAGAAGCAGTAATTGCTTTTTATCTGGTTTGGTTGTATTACCGCTAGTACGAGCGCGTAAAACGTCAGTTCGGCGATCTCAGGAATTGAACCAACAAACTAGGTTAAGATATTTTTGTCATAAAATTAATTGTCAAAGTACGAATAAATAAAGATAAAATACAATAAGATGACTCATAAAAACAAGAAAAATTTCAACCACAGTAAAACAAGCGTTTTATTTTACTACAAAGTTTGCTTTAAAAATACCAAAACAATATCCCGCACAATGCCAGTATTAATCGCTAAAGACATCTTCAATCATTTTCTAAATGTGGGCTACTTCTCAAGGGTGCAAAGATAGAAAAAGTAATAATTTTGACTTCGTACGAGCTGTGCGGTGTTGCCAATAATTTCTTATAGTCAAAAACAAATTATATAAACACACACGATATAACAAAGGGCGACACAAACCTAGGCTATTCGACTGCTCGTGGATAACGAATAAGTACTGAAGGTACTTGAAGTTAAATTATAACATTGTGGGTGACTTTTAAATGAGGAAAATGAATTTACCAAGCCAGATAAAGGCTAACCACTAGAATTAGATCTCTGCGCTAAGATGTTTCTATCTAGACAATAAACTCCAGTTGCGTTGTTACTGCCGTTGCAACTTGCATTTTTTGCGTTACAAAAATTTGTTTGCTGTAACATTACAGTAGTTTTATAAGCTGTTGACTAACAAAATATTTATCATACTTTCGAGTACGGTATTTTTAAATGTTTGTTTTTCGCAGATACTGAAAGTCCAGAAACAATTGCACTTTAATAGATTTGCAAAAAATAATATAAAGTAGCTCTGCCTAACTCGCTATTGAAACTGTAATGCTCCGACTAAATAAGCCTGTCAAAGCGTAATTTTTTGCTAAGAACTTTGATGAGAGATGTAAACATTAATTAGAAATGCACGACGCAGTAATACAGGGATATGCAGAATTTTTTGCAAACTGGTCAAATTTACTGCATGGAAGGATTCTTCGAGCCAAAGTTTTTAAAGTGACTGTTGTACGTGGGGTTTACAGACAAAAGGCCATTTTGGAAATTATCGTTTTAACGGTATTTGTGGCGCACAATAGAATTTTTTTGATTTTATCTCAACTTTAGTTTTTTTTCTCAAAATTGAGGCGACTTAAGGTATCGCTCGAATAATTAGGTCTGACTGCAACGTAACAGCTAGGTAAAAATTGGCTTCTACTAAAATGCTTTGAACCATGCACTTCTCGATGGAACAGAACAAATATGTTCACCGAACAATTTAAAACTTCAAATTCCTTCACTCGTCGATCACAGAAAGCAATGCGCTTTAATATAACAATCAGAAACCAACCAAGACTGAATCCACCAATTAATTGCTTCATACTTATCACGCTAATAATCTACAACAAATCACCACAGAACAATACACTTACTATTCTTTCTACTCTGCCACTCTCTCTCTCTCTAAATGCTTAAAAAACTCGTCGCCTTAAATATGAATGAAAAATAATCCTGAAAATGCTAGAACAACATTACATGACACAGAAAAAAAGCACTGCTAATAAATTACGTAATCGGCAATCAAAAATCTTCGAGAAGAAACAAGATTTACTCGATTAACTTGAACTTCACACGAAATCAACCATTGTAACGTAAAAAGAGGCGTGTGCCTTACAAATCTGAATGCGAAAGAAAAAGGTCTTTTGCGAAAAACAGCCGAGATATAAAAATCAAATTTTGACTGGAGACAAATCAGATTTACGATTAAAACAATCACGGCAAGAAAAGCAACAGATGACAAAAACTATACGTACAGTATATAAAAACTATTCCTACAACGCAAATTTACTTATTCATGACAGTATCTTTTTGCCAATTTCTGCACCTAAACAAACTTAAAAAACTTTTTGGTTTTGTTTGGAAAATGTACTTACGAGATCGGGCTCAAAAAGGCTGAATTTCAAAGGTGTCAATCTAACAATTCAATCTGTGGATTCTGGTCTCAAATCACATTTTTATGCGGATCTAAAATTTCACTTGGAGGGTCGGAGGTTGCAAACCCCTGCCGTAATACACTGGTAAAAACAAATAACCTCCCTCATCCATGATGATTTGTGGGGTGGTCACGTTATTGAAACAAGACAATGCAAAAATTAAACATACGGATTACATTTTCGTGACACACAAAAGAGGCGAAAGAAATTTTTAAAAGTTGAAATATTTTGAAGAACCAACAGTTAGGAACTCAAAAATAACTTAAAGTTGTTCAAATATTGCTATGCTAAAGAAATAATAAGCTAGCGGGTATTCCCAGCATCGTTTTCAACATGTTGGAAGATGTGAGACATAGCTGTTGGGATGGTGACGGGCCAGTTCAACTACTAACCAAGTTCTTACGAGGCTTAGCCCCTCTAACAAGGTGCTTACACGACGATAAATCCAGAAAATCTTTTTTGGCTTTTTTCAACAGCAGGCAACCAGGGGAGCTTGATACATTAAAGGTAAATTCAGCGATGTAGCGAAAACCGTAGATAATTGGCTAACCAACGATTGAACGTCAAGGGATCAAACGAGCGGTTTTTAAATTATTTAGATTATGATCCGTTTCCCGAATTTGCAGACTAGTTCATGAACCACATCTATTGATTTATAGCTTAATAAGTAATCAAATGAACATAACAACAAATAACTAAAACTTTGCAAAAGAGAAAACGTTTTAAGAGGACTCCAACTACTGTAATTACTCAAACTAAATCCGCATTGAACAAGTTACTGAAAGGAACCTTGGCGTAAAAACATTCCTAAACCTATAGTGCGAATTCTGAGCAGCAAATGTAGTGAAATATGAAGATGCACGTAAGCGGTCATCTACGAAGTGAAACTTGCTTTTGGTCATTTGTTTAATTAAATGTAATGTAATAAGGCGCGTTATAATTCGGTATTGAATTGACAGCAACTTGATCAACGTTGGAAGCCCAAGTTCGATTCCGAGAAAACATGATAAAAAACTGTATCCAAACAAAGTATATATTTCAGAAATTATAACATCTTGTGTTAAATTTAATTGCTATTTCTCTTAACAGTCTTCTGTGATATGTGTTAATCATATCAATAACTAAGCATATCGCTAGATAGGGTGATCCAGTAACTTATAGTTTTAACTTATCCTACACCAAGTCCTACATTTCAAACAAGGGGGATTTTTTACTCACTTTTAATTAGTGAAGCAGCCATAAAATTATTATCAAAATTAACTCATTTGAAAGTAATGATCCATGAGAAGCAGTTAAAAAAATTTAGAGTATTTGCTATTTGTTGTTTTTCTGAAAAAGTAAATGGGTTTAAAGCTTCGGTGTTTTCGTTATTTTTGCTTTTTATTCTGTTGCATAAATCGTTTTTGAGTAATTTTCAACTGTTTAACCTATTTAAAAAGTTTTCAGACGCCTAAAAAGGAGAAGATGTAAAAGATTTTTCAGCCACTTCGAAAGCAGTGTAGTATAACAGCAGCTAAGGCAGTGTTACGTATCTTATTGTAAAGTTTACATTAAATTGTAACTGCGCACCAAATCTACAAACATAACCTATACTTAACTTCCCATAAAATTAAAATCTGCTCGCACTTAAGCAAATAGTTCTTTATAACTGAAAACACAGAGTTGCATTAAGTTGGTGGGGCTACCAGTCAATCATGACTGGTTCGAAATGCGCTGCCACCTTTAACCAAGCCTAATTCAATTGGGTTGACGGCGTGAACCTGGACAGCGGTTTGTGCCCTACCTCCATCCCGAGGAAGAGGAGGGGTAATTACAACAACAAGAACAACAACCACTTGAATGAGTCACGCACTACTGAGATTACACGAAACTCGAGCAATTAGAAACGCGATAGCTTCATGCCGATAGTGCGAAAACAACAATTTGTACGACGTGAAAAGCAATACAAACGGTAATTTACTTCACAGTGGAGAATACTGGTACAATATTCCTGTCACAAAAGCGATAGATGTCAAGGCTATATGCCAAGCACAAGGTAGTGTTTCTTTCTTAAATTGTACGCGGTAAGCCTACTGTATACAACAGGATGAAGCAATGTAAACGGTGTAGCAGGGGTGACCCAAGTGGCAAAGATGGTGACTGCAATTTGGCAAGAAGTGGCAAGCGAGTTTGAATTTGACAACCAACTTTGTTGTAAAAAGGTGGGAGATTATAAGACCCAGGGGCAAAACCAATTATTGTTTTTCTTGATACAGTAATAAAGACAGCGTAGGCTTATAGTGAATTTTGTGTCAATTGTCTTATAATAATTATTGGGGAAACAAACAACGAAATTTTTCACAAATCATTTCGCCACAAAGTAGGCAGATTTGCGCAACTTCTGCGCAATCTTCACAACACACAAGATGGCCACATAGCATATATAAAACACAGGCATCTTGTTGGAAGCATTTTTTGCACTTTCTTGAGTTCTCCAACACTCGCAGATTATTGTTAGTATGAGCGCCAGATGTAGGAGTAGATGATTGTTCTCGATCTTCTTTGTACATGCCGCTTTCAATGTTTAATAAACTTTCGATCAACCGTTCAAGGGAGGTAAATATCATTCCACAGCCTTGATAATGCCTTTGATTAAAATATTTTCATTTTTAGACTTAAATGTAGGCAGCGTAACGCAGAGCATCGAGCGACAGACTTGCAATCAAATGGTTGCGAGTTGAGCACTCAGAGCGCTACGTTACGTAGCCAATTCCGCTCGGCGTTGACCATGCAACGTATTGCTGATTCCGCAAAAACGCCGATTCCGTTCGGCATTATCGGCATGGCCGAACGAGTTGGCATCCGCTTTCAAGCTTACGTTTTAGTTTTAAACTATTGCTTGCCTCAACCACAACGACATAACTGCTTATTCGAAGATCTTAGGATCATTTTGCAGTCATCCACGATCTCCGTTCATCTTGTGCTCGATAAATTAAATAAGTTTAAATCAATTATACATACAGTTTATGAACTACATTTATGAATATTTAAAGTTTATATTTATGAATTACATTTAGAGTTTATGAACTCACGATGAGACCGAGAGTCTGTTATTATCGACTAGTAAATGAGGTTTCCACTGCCATAACCGCATTTAGAAAACTTATGACTTTAAATGGTAACAGGTATTTTAAGGAAAATAACCGATATCACAAATTTAGTTAAGAGAAAAATAAAGTGTTTAGTTTTGTTTTGTAATCACTTCTGCACCGGAAGTTAAAAAAACTGAATAGTTAAAAATATATTTAAATTGTTACATTTTTTCCTCTTACACAATATAAAATAAACGCAATACTCTAAAAGAAAAACATGAAAGATCTACGTGATGTATTTTAAATGTGTATAATAAAGAGTGTATAATAAATTTCAAAACCTTTTATTATCTGAAATTTTAGTTGCAAAGAGAAAACATTACGGCGTTTATGACAACCTTTGCGAGCAACATAAAAGCCTTTGACGGGCCGTAGTTGCTTAAATTCTGCAATGGACCACAATACCAGAAATAAGTGTTTACTTCTGTAAGCGATCACGCTGCTTCATCCTACTACGTCAAATTTTATCAAAACTTTTTTCTATTTTTAAGAAAATGTTGTTTGATTAACATTCAATTGTTTTAATGGTCGTTCGTTAGATTTTTTGGCGAATATCGGGTCTTAAATCGCACGATACGACTATAATCGTAAGTACATTTCGTTTTATAATAATAAATCAAGGTACCGTTAACGAAATACATAGTGTTCAGGAAACTCGTCAACAAATAATACCTCAGTCCCTTGATTAATAGCACAGAGCGCTCGAAAGTTTTTTTTATTTTACTTAAAATTAGCTTGACATGAAAATTGGATCCAAGAAGATAGAATGGGGGGGAATGGTCTCTGTGTCCTCTACACATAATGGGACATGTATCACATAATACAAGCAAAATATCGAAACTAGTAAACTCCAAAGCGAACCTTGACAATTGACTTAGGGTTATAGCTACTGTCTCTGCATCACAATGTCGAAAAATAAGCAGTACAAAATCATCTTAAAATAAATAAAAACCTCTCTTTCTTAAAAAAATTGCTCGTTTTTTGCAAGATTAAAATTCTGACACAAAAACTTGTTAAATTTAACTTCACAAGCACAAGGGAAAGCAACTGAAAAGGGGCCTCACTGTTTTCCAATCAACCACTGAATAATTCGTTGTGGTCTGAGCAAGCCGTAGTTTGTGTCCGGAACGTGAGCTTATTGCAAACAGCGATTCCAGTCAGCTTAGACCAAATTCCTTCAAATATCTTTTTTACAAAACTATTATCGTTTTTGTTAACTTAATGCCAATCCTCTATAATTAACCCCGAAACTAACCTTGTAAAGTGGTTTCGTTCGAAGTACATTGTCGTAACATTTGAAAATTTGTCCACAGTCAAAAGGAAATTGCGGAGAAATTCTCAAATGTTTTATTTTAAATCTCGTTTTCAACAAAATCAAATTCAAAATGAATTGTGTAACTTACTTTTTCATTGCATCCTTGATATGTAAGCAAAGCTGGCATCTGGGAGTATTGCAGTGAAAAGTACCGGATGAGGTTGAAGGTTTTTGTTAGAGGTGAGTATACGTTTGAAGTCGGGTGGTTGTCGGTAAGCGATTGAGGGAGTAACAGGAAAAAGATGTTGTAAAAGAGGGTCGCTCTTAAGAATAGGTTGTAGTTTTTTTGCAATCTGAGTTACAAATCTAATCTGTGGGTGATAGGTTTAGACTAAAGAGGTTCGTTAATAAATATTTAAGTCGACTACAAGATGCCATTTGAGAATTTTTATATTCTTATCTATAAGTCGACGCGGCTGTACTTCCTTCGATTTTTAAACAGATTTTGTAACTTACTTTTTCATTGCATCCTTGATCATTTGGTCGTCAAACCCCATTTTCCTTGCTTCACGCACTACAGATGAAGTTTTCATTTCGATTTCAATGATCTCATTTCTTTTTCGAATTTCTTCTTGAGGATCGATAATTACGGGAACACTTGGGTGCGTTTGCTGACATGAAAATGGACTGCAAAAAAAGCAAATAATTATTCAAATTATTCTTCAAGAATCGTTATCTAGTCGCTGTATACGTTTATCTGATGTGATGCAGCATGTAATGAAAATTATTAATTTCATTAGAGGCGGTAATAAAGCGCTGAGACATCGTCTATTTGTTGATTTCTTAAAAGATTTGGATACAGAATTTTCTGACGTTTTACTCCATTCTACTGTTCGTTGGCTTAGTGCTGGGAAATGTTTGCAGCAGTTCTTCAGTCTGCGTAATGAGATTCTAAACTTTTTAGAAGAACTGAATGCAGACACTGATGGGTTTGAAGGTTTATTGCAAGACGTCAACTTTCTGAAAGGTCTAGCATTCCTCTCGGATATTACTCAGCATGTGAATAAGCTCAATTTAAGTTTACAGGGTAGGAATCAAACAATTGCTTCTCTGTATGGTTTCATAGATGGCTTCCGCAAAAAATTAAGTCTCTTCAAAAGTAATCTGCAAAGTAACATTCTGATTCACTTTCCAAGTTGTGATGTTATTTCTAAAGAAATAGAGGACAATAACTTCTGCTGCCTTGTTGAAACTCTTGATACCCTGATTGAAGACTTCAACAAGCGATTTCAAGATTTCCGGCACCTTGAGAAAAACTTCAATGTATTCAATGCTCCGCTGACTATAACTATATCAGAAGCCGATGAAGATTTGCAGCTTGAATTGTGTGACTTGCAAAGTGACCAGTTTTTATTAAGCAAAGCTACACTGCCAATCGCTCAATTTTGGCCTCTTCTTTCTGAAGAGCATTATCCTAATTTACGCCGTTTTGGATTGCACTTGCTGTCAATGTTTGGCAGTACCTACCCTTGTGAAGCAGCATTTTCCGCAATGAAGTCGATTAAATCCGAAGAGAGGAATCTACTTAAACAAACATCTCTCGAAGCCTGCCTTCGTTTAGCCTTAACCTCAGTTGACATTGACACAAAGGAGCTGACTTCCAAAATACAGGCACATCCATCTCACTGAATTTTAAGTAAACTGTACCGTTTTACGTACTTCGTTAAATATTTTTTACGAATAAATTTATGGTTTATTCTTATTCATACTTGTCAGTTATTTTTAAGGTTTCCTGGTCTACTGATGTTGCTCAAAATTTCCAAAACTCTCTTATTCGTAGTATTCACATCTTAGCTTCTTTAATCTATTCCCCGGGAATATGTTTTTATGATAAATATAAAGATTCATTTACACATGTACGTGTTTTACTTTACATCTGGTACGGTGAGACAGTGCATAAGAGGAAAAATGTCAACCGCGGCCCGCGATCTAATTTCCTTGCCGAATGCGTCCCGCGTCCCATAAAGTTTGGACAACCCCGGTATAACTCAGTGAATGTTAGCTTTTTTGCTTTTGTGGCAGATTTCAAAAACCTGAAACCATTTGCTGAGTCCTTCACTACTTTTAACTATTTATATTTTTATTTTTCTTCAGTGGTTTTCGGTCTTTGAACCCAGTATGAGAAACACTGGTTGATTTTTTTAGTTAGTAGCGTAACTAGCGTTACCAGAATGCATAACGCTTCGAACGTATTCAAAAATATCATCTTAAACTTTAAAAAGATAGGAAAACTTTAAGAGACAATTTAACGAAGTGACATCTCTTAAAATAGTGTCATCTATTGTTCCTGTCGCAAATTATATTTAGCACTTCAAAAGCGAGTTCAGTGCAATTATGTTCGTAAAAAGATCACCTCAAATGTTTTACCTTTTCAGAGCTTCTCTAATTTGGTTCTCTTCGAAACCCATCTCGATTGCAAAAGAAACCACTTCAGAATTCTTTATATAGTTATCAACTTTCTGTTTTATTTCTTTCATTTCTTTTCTTGGATCAAGAATCTTCTGGGATTGATTTTGCTGCGGTAAGTTGATATGATTAGCAGGGTTGTAAAGAAGAGGCCGTTGCAATCCGAGATTATTGTCGACGATTCTTTGGACGAAGTCCTGGCCTTTTTGCTGGAGGACAAACTCACATGATGGGAACCACTTGGCATGTTCCTCCCACGGATCATCTTCCTGATCCCAGTTTTGGAGTCCTCCATTACAATACCAGCACTTCACACGATCTCTCAGTCCGAGATAATACATTCCAGCGTCGACTATCTGTTGGGGAGTCGCCCGAATTCTATGTGCAGGCCATGTCGTGAAATTGTCCAAGAAGGTTTGGAGACGGGCGTTTTTGGAACGCATGTGAGGGTTGATTGGATGATCACATGGAAATCTAGAAGTGTCAATTGACCCATTGTTTGCTGTAAAATTGGATTTAAATCGGTCCGGTGACATTAGAGAACGTGTTCGAAAATTTAGTGGAGTTTTAATTGATCTTGAAGTTGATGGAATGTTATCTACTTGTATTGAATCAGTTGATAATGATTGGTTTTGGTTGAACGATGTTGGTGATCGTCGAAGAAAAGAAGCTATAAAAGATTGATGCAAATTGAAAACTAATACTTTTTATTTTTTAATTTTTTCAGGCAAATCCAACATGGATCAAGTTTTACACAGTTTTGTGTGATTTCATCTGTACTTCTTTCTGATCTCAAAGCAATACTTTAGTATATACAGTTGTACAACCCGTAGTGTCATTAGGCAAAGGATTTAAATCTAATCCTGTTAACCTTAAACGGAATGATTTTACTATCACACGATAAATCTTTATCGAATCACAAGGTACTCGTACTTACCCAATGGAACATTTCTGGTGCACGTTCCATTCACAAAACTGCAGTTTTCTTCGTGCCACACACAGCTTGTAGGATCATCTCCGATTTTCCAGTCATAGTTAACACGGCCACAGCTAAAAATAAAAAGTAAAGGAAATAAATTCTTGCATAAAATAATCGATTATTAGCCGTTCTTACAGGAGTCAAAATTTATCATCAAATAAGAGAAAGATTTGTACTGAAATGGAATTTACCACTTTTCAGCTGTAACATTTTGCACGGTGTCAAATTTCATTTTTAGCCTTACCCCTATTGCTAAAATTTGTCAATTATTTCTTAAGTCTTCAATATGTTTCAAAATGTAATTTGAATCTTGACCTATATAGACAGTAAAGCCGACGCTACACCCTCAACTTTGGCAGGTTTGATTAAATAGTTTCTTGGAACTTATAAAGATCATTTTTTAGAATGTTTTTCTTGCTGCTGCTTCATAAGTTTTTTTTGAGAATGCAGTCAACCAAATGGAATCCGTTTATAGAATCGCAACTATATAGTTGCAACACTAAATAAGATTATTGCCGATCAATCTATCACAGTTTTCTATTTGTACTTCCTTCTCGGCGCTTTGGGGCATAACATTTTTGCGCTAATTTTCAAAAATGCACCCAACATTGCTTACACTTTTTGTCAACTAAAACCAAAAGTGTCGGTGTGTTACTTTCAACGAAGTAAATAGGCTGAAGCGTCAAAGCTTATATACAGCGATAATCGAATACAGTTGAATACCAATTGCATTATTTTGGTGAATTATGGCTAGTTTTATGCGTACGATCTGTCATCGGCGTACCTCATGAACGAAACAAATTTTCCGTCGTTTTTACTGTAACATATTTTAGCACCAGGACTTTTTTTAAATGAAAAAATTTGGTATGGTATGACTCGACAAAGGAATTGAACCCAGTTCTATTCTTAAAGTACATCAAGTATCATTAATGAGGAAAGTATAACCTACCTGTAGCACTTTACTCTGTCTTGATATCCAATGTAAAAAAAACCGCATGAAGACAAAGCAGTTGGATTGATTGGAACAGTTTTTGGAAAGTGTTTGAAAGTTATCAGTCTGTATGTTTCATTTTCAGTGTTACCTAAATGCAATCAACTATAGTAATGCTGAAACAAAATATAGCGCTTATTAAATGCAGCACTTTTTTACGCCAAGACATATTCTAATCATAGCTGAGTAAATTTGTCATTTTCCACATCACTCATATCGCTGACTACCAAGCAGGAAATTTGTGAATAGCATTTCAAAGTCTTTTTGGTAGGACCTGACAAGGGTATTGAACTAGGTTTATTGAATGTAATGCGAACGCTCACACCACTTCACCGCCGCTCGACCAGCTCATCGACTGGTCGTACATCGCACAACTGTCAATTTGCATTAAGGTTTAAGTCGAAATCGTCAGCACATCAAGCACAGTGCCATTTTCTACTACGAGTTCTTCAACAAAAAACAAAAAAGTAGCTTTACCGGTTCAAGTTCAATAAAATGGGTGGGCTGAAAAGTAACCAACTGCATTGATTATGAAACAATGATTTTATGTCTTAACAAAGCATACAATTTTTAACATTAACAAAGCATCGCTCTGTAGCAGATTTGCTTTCCTGCCTTTTCGAGTGGGTGATGATTTCCTACATGTCACTGCACAGTCACACTCGCTTTCAAATCAAGCTTATTGTTGGTGCAACGCAGCACTTGACATATCGGTTGCCCTCACTAGGCAAGTAACAAATGGTGTTTCTATGGAATATCGAACTTTAGACTTTTAGATTCGAAGTCAGAAATGATTATCATTGTACCACAGCGATTGCAGACTATCATTCAACAGATGAGACTGAAAAGCAATGCCATTTAGCTTTCGCAGTGTAACCAGCATGGACTTTCAACTGTGACTAAAGGAGATTTTAGAAATGATAACAAAAGTTTGCCAAGCCAATGCCTAAGCTTCACACCCGTTATTAATTACCACAGTGGCGTGAGTCCGTAAGAATGTTGGGGGAATAACGCTAGTGGCGTAATCCTCAACTCAGAATCAAAGGAAAAAATGGCATTTACTAAAAAGTACTTCGTTGCAAGCTGATCCGTAGAGATCCCTCACCCTTCCTGAAATTTATGGCACTAATCATTATTTTCCAATCCAAGGCAAAGCAAGAAAAAAGTTTTGAGAAAGCTGTAATAACGTAAAAATTTTTCATGTTTTGAACGAAAAAGTTCCACCAAAATTATATCAAATAAGATTTTGTCATTTTTTGAAAAACAACTTTAACTTCAACTTTGCTTAAATTTATCTCAAAAAATAGGATGAATTCATTGAGACCCGTTGTTGAAAGGGAAACTTTGTGAAAATAACACTTCTCAGTCTACAGTCACACCGATGGCTCCACAAGCAATTTTGAAGTGTGATTATTTTGACTATGCTTTATTAAAAGCTTCTAGCTACTTGTCGGTCACCAACTGCACTGAAGAGACCTGATAGATCGAAACAGTGTCACTGTCTACAGTTTGCTCAATACCCATCGCTGACCTCTTGCATTACTTTACTAATTACTTAATAAAGCAATCTGATCAAATAAATTTGATGAAAGATCTTCTCTGTGACCCCATGTTTTCAGTCCCTATTGTATCAGGCTGATATTGCTCAATTACTCGTACTATATTCCACATCCGAGGATCTCGTTACCGACAGTAGCCCGTGCGCTGATGAAACCGGCCTTAAGCAAAAGCAAAAATTGATTGTTTCGTTTGAAGGAGTTCCTACATGAAACCAAACCATTGCGCAATATGCTTACCTGGTGGTATGTAGACGCTCTTCTGCTCTGGTGGGTCTCTGGGGTTTGCAACTTTCCTTCCATCGCTTTCAACGTCTTTAAAATGAAAAAAATTTGGCCCTTGTTTAATCCTTAGCATTTTTGATGAGTTTTCATTGATATAAATTACTTTAAAAAGCTCTAGTTGTGTAGATCAAAATGTTGCGTGGAATTTATATACCAGCATAGTAGACACGTCAATGCTTAAAGGTACTTTCCCTTACAGATTACTCTTTGTGGGAAATACCCTTAGGAGTTAATTGTTTTTTTTTTAGTCGGCTTTTTGCCAAAGTAAAATATCAAGCAGTTTGTTGTTTGATACAGCTAGTTTAATTACCATTACGCAATCCAGCTCAACTATTACTGCACAGCACCACCTTCTTATCAATCAAACTTGCCTAAGGTTGTTAGTTCAATTTTGTGAAGTGCAGGCACTATGATTTAGGTCAGTGCTCTTCAATCTTTTTGATATCGTGGAACCCCTGATTTACTTTCGCGTTTGTAATGGAACCCCCTTAACAAAAATTTAAAAAACACAAATTCCATCTAAAAATCAAACATTCGCTATTAAACAGACACTTCAACAAATAAATAGTTAATACAGAAGTAAATAAGCAATAAATTTTAATGACTCGGTTGTTGCTGAATTTCTTTTACAATCTTCTTAAATCGTGGCTGCTCGTTGCTCAATGCATTCCTCATACACATATCCACACTCTTCAAACAACTTCTGTGCTTGTTCTTAATAGTTGTTAAAACAGAAAATGCTGTTTCACACAAATAGGTATTGGGAAACTGACACAGAAGTTTCAATGCTTCCTTTGCAATTGCTGTTTCCTCTTTGTACAGGAAAATCCAAAAATATTCATTTCCATTTTTCTCAAAGATTTCCTCCAAATGAATATCATTACAAATATCCAGAAGTTCTTCTTGCTGTGGCGAAGTGAAAATAAAAGGATTAACTATCCACTTCAGCAAACGAAAAGCCTCAGATTCTTTTTCAGGAAAATACCGGCTGAAATTTTTCTGTAATAGCTTCAAATGTTCCAACACCAATTCTTTTATTTCAGATGTATCCTCTATCTTGGAGTCCTCGCTCAGAAATTCATTCAAAAACCGAAAAGAAGAAAAATCATTTTTTGAAACTTTATTAGTCCAGTAGTTCATTTTTCTTTTAAATGCATCAATTTTTCCAACTTGGGAAAATATATCCGAATTTTTTCCTTGAAGACTGGTGTTGAGAATGGATAATTGAAAAATATTTGTCTGTATGCTCTAGCACTTACAGAAAAATCTAAGACGGGTGTCACGAATAAGTAAATTTGCATTAAAAGAATAGCGTTTATGTATGTACAGTTAATGTAATAAGGTTGAGACAAATTGAAAAATATTTGTCTGTATGCTCTAGTGAGTACACGAATATCCAAGACGGATCAAGTTTTACACAATTTTGCACTGCCTCTACGCTATTCTTTTTGATCATCGCACAAAAGGTTGGCAATACAGTTTTAAAGCCTGTGGTATGAGTACACAAGATATTTAAATCTAAGCCAATTATCTTTGAGCGAAATACTCTTTACTAATACTAACACACCATAAATCATTGTTGAAATCACAAAACATTTGTATTTACCCAATGGAACATTTCTTGTGCATGTTCCGTTCATGAAACTGCAGTTTTCTTCGTGCCACACACAGCTTGTAGGATTGTCTCCTATTTGCCAATCGTGGTTCACCCGGCCACAGCTAGATAAAGAACGTCATTAAATAAACCTGGGATAAAGTAAGCTGTAAATAGGCCGTATGTAAATGCGCCAAATTCGATTCTAAATAGGTAAACAATATTTGCCGAAATGGAATTTACCACTTTTTAGCTGCATCATTTTGCTCGATGCTTTATTTCATCTTTCATCTTTTCCCAATTGCTAAAATCGGGCAATGCACTTTTGAAGTGTTGAATTTAACCAACACGCCTTTTCGCCGGTTGTTTCGAATTATCTCTCGGAGCTGATAAGGATTTCTTTTGTTATGTTTTTTGCGATTGCTTAATAAAGAATGTTTTTATCGAGAATCCAGCAAATCAGATAGAATTCCGTAGTAGAAACTATTTAGTTGTCACCCCAAATAAGATCATTTGGTGCTACTATAGCGTGAGGTCTACCGACATAAGTCACCTACCGAGATGCAGGGCGAGGTCTACCGCTTGACTCGCACCTACCGAGGTACAAACCGCGTGAGGTTTGGCCGTGTGAGGGTTAGGGTTAGGGTTAGGGTTAGAACCACTGCCCTAACCCTAACCCTAACCCTAATCCTAACCCTAACTAATGATTTATTTGTGTCATTCTTAGAAGATGTACAAAGTGTGTATCGTTAGAATAAATTTACCTTTGTGTGTGCATTCTATGTGTGGTGTTTGGAATTATTATAGCTATAGTAGTAAGTGTGTAGCTATAGAGGGGTGAGGGACAAATAATTCAGTGGTAGATCTCACGCTATAGTAGTAACCGGAGGTAGATCTCACGCTATAGTGTGGTAGACCTCACGCTACACTAGCACCGATCATTTCCGATGCAATGTATTACAGCTTTCTATTTGCACATTTTGTAAGGCATTTCGGAATATATGTGTGTTGTTCTTTTTGGAAATGCACCCACCACTGCTTACTCTTTTTTTCAAGCGGAAACCATAAGTTCAGGCGTACACAGATGTATTGGAGCACATGGAAAAAGGTCTTAAAGCTAAATGTTGCTGTCACCAACCAAGTACTAAATACATTATTATGAGAAAATTGTGGTCAGTTGCATGTGTACGCTTTGCCACTGAGTGTACCTCATAACTGAAATACCATGAAGTTCTTTGGCGCTTTTTTTCCTGCAACGTATTTCAGCATCAAACTTTTTTGACATAGGACACATGAATTTGGCATGGTATGACTCAACAAATAATTTGAAACCAGGTTTACTCTCTGTTCATGTTCTTAAATTGTGAAAAGTAATATTAAGCAATAAATCAGTAAAGCATACCTGTAGCACTTTACTCTGTCTTTATATCCAATGTAAAAAAATCCGCATGAAGACAAAGCAGCTGGATTGATTGGAACAGTTTTGGGAAAATGTTTGTAGGTCGTTAGTCTGTATGTTTCATTTTCGGTGTTACCTAAAAATACGCAATTACAGTAATGCTGAATTATTGAAATATGGCGCTTTTTTAATGCAACACTTTTTGCGCCAAGATATATTTTGGTCATCACTGTGACATCGCTATTTTCTACATCACTTTTATTGCTGAGTAGTAAACTGGAAATCTGTGAATACCATTTCAAAAATTCTTTAGACGCAACTCGGAAAGGAAGTTTAACCCAGGTGTATTGACTGCAAAATGGACTATCTAACCCCTGCACCGTCGCTTGATTTGTTTATCTACAGATTGTACATAGCTTTATCGTAAACTGGTAATAAGATTTAGTTAAAAATTGTCAGTATTTCCAGTGCAATGCGGTTTTCTACCACAAGTTCTTTAACAGCGGTAGAAAAAGTAGCTGCTCTGGTCTAACCAGTAAGCCTAGGCGTGGACTGAAAGATGGGCTACTGCGTTGACTTTAGAGCAGGAGTCGTCAAACTACGGCTCGCGGGCCAAATCCGGCCCACGAAGGCTTCTTATTCGACCCGAGGAGCCCTTTTCATAATTGCAAAACAATGTATAGCGCAGTGTTTCCTTGACAGGCCACTTCGATCCAATCAATTTGATCGCGAACAGCATAATCGGTGACAGCGAGAGAAATGGTGAAGTTTTTTGTTTTTTTAGTTCACCAATTTTGGGGCAACACAACACGATCCCCATCGTTATTTACCGTTACTCTCAACTTAATTTGAGTTAACTTTGGTCCACGGGTCTTTAAAATATCGACTATGTGGCCCTCCATGGAAAAAGTTTGGAGACCCTGCTTTAGAGCAATAATTTTTTGATGCAACAATCATAATTTTTATGAATTACAAGTTTTATGACATTAAATGCGTTGCTGCGTAACAGTCAAGATTGAACGAACAATATTATTTAACTTCTGTAACGCAGCACCGACTTCCAGTTGTAAATAAAGTCTTTTTCATTCGTAGACGTAGCAGGGAGCCATAAAAGCCATGGTTGATATCAGTGGTGAGCACTCGTTGCTTTTGAAGTAACGCCGTTACCTTTACAATTACTTGCAAAAATTTGTAAGAGCATTATCGTTACTTCAAACAAATATTTTTTTATTACTCGCTACTCGTTACTTTTAGACTTTTTGACGTCATGGCTTGCGTTTGCCAATTAAAAACAGCAGTGCGTGAGTACAATTTGACAATATTAGTGGCGCTGAGTGGCAGCGAAGAGTTGTATTTGATAAAAATATTTTTCAGATTTTTGTGCTGAAATAGTTTGCGGTGTGGAGGTGCCTTTCCCGGACGAGTGTTCAGAAATTTGATAATCATGTCTTTATTGCATTCTTTTTCTGAGGGACAAGTTGAATGCAGTGGTACTAAAAATTTATCTTCTTAAGAATCCAAGCTGAATTTGCTGCTGCTTGGGTTGGACGAGTCGGGACTGCTTTCGCTTTTGTCAACCAAAGAAACTACTCTCATTATAATATTTTTTTGGCTACCACCATGTCAAAGCCAAATTTATTTTCTTCTAACCACGTCGACCAAAAGAGTTTGAAATGGGGATGCAGTGCAGAACTTTTTTTTTGCTTAATGTTTTTGTCAGGTGCGGTGACCATGCCCCTTTCTACAATCTTTTTAATGTAAAAATTTGAGTATGTTTAACGTCAATTCGTTTTGTCTCCTGCATTCCTTTTTCGCTCGTTATTTTTATCTTATCGTTGAGTTTTTTTGTGTTGAGAAAACAGAAGCGAAATAAATTTCCAACTACTACTAAACTTAAAGAATGATCCAAATCATTTTAAAAACACTATTCAAATCTGGTTTTGACACCCCTGATCAGAGCAAGTACAAGGGAAAGGCATATTTGAACATGGCCAATGTTTATTGCGTTGAGTTCTTGCAATTTCTTCAAACACATTACCACAATTGGCAGTAAGACGTCCATATATGCTTTTGCTTCTTTTGTGGAAACTGTCAGTCATGCTTGCGCTGTTGGCTATTTATAAAAATGTAATTTGGTGCCTCAGGCTGTCAGCAGGCCTACCTGCAATTCGTCGCTCATCCCACTATGTACTGAGGTGTGCTGCCACTTTGTGTACTATGTCTGATCCTAGATTCCTACACCTTCAACTTTTATTGAAATAAAATCTGCTGCCCGCTATATAAAACAATTACAGCACTTTTCGTTAGTTGACATCTTTATCATTTTTTTTCTTTGCGTCGCAGTGCAAAAAAGCACGACCTCCTGCAGTGAGGTTCGCGCAAGGTAAAGAAGTAGATGAGCTTCGCAAATCTCTCTCGTCAACCAAGCTCAATGTTATTCAGTTTAGCGCGAAAATTCGTTCTCAGAACAGAAAGCGATTTGTTTAAGTTTGTTTCAGAGGAACTCTAACTACGTATGGTGATCTTTTCAGAGCACTCAGAAATTTCAGAAAGGATATGATACAAAAAAATATTAATAGCCTTTTGCAAAATAGTAACGAGTTAAGAGTAACTTTTAAAAATCCCCAATAAAGTAATTTCGTTACCGCTTTTGTTACTTCTCTGCAAATACAAGGGCGTTACCGTTGTCGTTACTCAAAAAGTAACGAGTTACAATTATAAGTAACGAATTACAAGAGTTACAATTGTAACTCGTTACTGCCCATTACTGGTTGATACCAATTTTTTTAATCTGTTTAGGTAATCAAAGCAGTTTGAGACGAAAATAGGAAAATAGTCACAGTCAAAAACTTGGTCTCCAAAAAAAGTTTTCTTTTTCGTTTTATGCCAAAAATAGTTATCTCCAAAGATTTCATGTTTTTGCTTTTCCCATCGCTCCCCACCAAAAACAAATTTGCGTTTAGCTTTGGGCATTACTTTTTTGCTGGTCACTAGCTGACGTTCTACTCTCGATATTTTGTCTTGAAATGGTGGAAGTCCATGAGAAATAAGCGCCCGAGATTTGACTAAAGCTAAATCTAAGACTCTTTTATAAACCATAGGAAAAATAAAAATTGGGATGAAATGAAATTAATGAAACCTGTAATTACAACGAATATTTGTAAAAATAAAATTTTTCAGCCAGCTAAATTATGGGTGGCACAAACAATGTTGCTGTTTTACTCATGGAAGCCAAATGTAGCAATCGACTAATCAAAGAAGTTAATGAAGTATGTTCTATGTGATTTTCATGTTTTTGGTCCCCATTTTACCGGATTTCAAATTTTCAATCCCTCATTTTTATTTCTCATTCCAGGGTTAAGATGGACAGTCAGCGCGTTGACGTCCACGCGCTGACGTAAACGGCATCAAACAAGAATGTAAATCGATTGTTCCATTAAAAAGAGCACGGTTTTTGATTTTAGGAATTTGTATGAAATTAAATCATATCAAACTTGCTCACCTGGTGGTATGTAAACGCTCTTTTGACCGGGAGGGTCTTTGGCGTTTACTACTATTCTACCGTCAATTTCAACGTCTTTCAAATGAGAAAATTTTGGCATTCTTTTAATCTTCAACATTTTTGAGTCAAGTTTACTGATATAAATATAAACTACCACAATCAGGTTTAATTGCTTTGATATTGTTGCGACTTGCTTGCTGGGAATACTGACTTACAAAATGTACGCATGGCATTTATATACTAAATAATCCGCTACTGTACGTTACTATTGGTAAAGATTTTTTCTGATTATTTTCCTAAGGCTTTCCACCGCGAGGTGTTTTTCTGGGGAATACCCATCGGTTTTTTTTCAACATAGTTTCTCTTAAATTTTCTTGTTTATTTCAATTTAAGGCCTTCATCATATATCAAACCGCCAGGTTACGGGCGATCATTTCAAGGTTTAGTTATATTGCTTTTTGTGAGTAGTGATAGAGTTGTCATCAACTACTAGGTGGCTCCACCAGTGTCACCCGGCAGCTCTACCAGCTAGTTATGTCGGGCGAGTAACATCGGTCTTCAACCGAATTATGTTTTTAAGACCATGAAAAATAAGTTGGTACTAATGGAGACATTGCCCTTTTGCCCCTAATTCCGATCGTAGTGCGATTGCTTCCATTTAACAGAAGCCTAAAAAACTCTTTATCATTTCACAAATTTTGTCTGTTCCTTCAAATAAGTGTAGAACGAAAACAAAGTTGGAAACAAGCACCGTAAAGGCTTTTGTTTTACAATAACAAAAATTAATTATTCGGTTGTATGCATATTTTAAGGCTTGGTGAAACCCCTCTCGTGAATATAATAAACAGCAAAAAAATCATTGGCATAAATGATGTCCCTAATTCTGATCTTCCTGTTGTTTCTTATGCGGCACGCTTCCGAGGAAATGTTAAGTATTAGGACTGCTACATGCTGCTTTTTCGGAATTGCATGCCTATTTGTACGTCCCAAGGCCTCTCGCTGGATGTATGTTGTTTAGTCCTGCCATAGTGTCAGATCAAATAAAGTTGAAATAAGCACTTACGGTTAAGTTATTACAATAGCAGGGCTGCAATCAGTAATGTCGAGCTTAAGAATATCGAATCAGTCGGCTCTACCGGCTTCACACCATATCAAATGAAATCGCTTCAACGTTTAAATGATAGATAGATGAACGATGAAAATTTGTTGCAAAAGAGGAAACAGTACCAATTTTATAATCATTCCTTTTCTAGAAGAGTTACCAATCTTTTCCTTGGAGTAGGCTAGTTTTTAAATTTTTAAAGACTTTATTTTCAAATGAATTTTTTTGATAATTTTGATAGAGAACGCCAGCTAGTAAGCTAGTTTTTAAATCACGAGCATTTTTTGACTAATAGATAATCGCAAACACAGTGTAACACGCATTCTGTGGAAACCGCGTGATGCGCGTGTAAACCATTGTATCATACTTTTTTTGGAAACGTTTTAACAATCTCGAGGTTTTATGCAAGCGCTATTTTTGACTGGCTGCAATAACTTCTTTCAAAGCCAAACGAGGATTTATTGCCTTACATATATAACTAGTGTAGCAAATTTTGACCTTTCGTGATTGGTCGATTTGTTTATTTTAGTAGCTGAGGTGTGATTTTATTTTACTACAAACAAAGTACAAAGTCATCATGATCATAAAAATTGGACTTTGTACCCTGGACTGGTTTTGAGTGAATAATATGGACCTACGTAGCGGTCGCTAGAACCTTGAACCAATTAGCTTTTCTACAAAAAATAACAAAACTTTTTGGAAATCGTTTTCGTATGATTTTCCTTCAAACTCTAAATTATTTCAATAATTTACTGATATAAAAACATCGGTATTTTGTGATTTCATGCGACTAAATCTGTCTATGCAAAGTTTTTCATGAAACTAAAAATCTAGACTACAATATGGCTTTTGCCAATCGTGTTTCCCTTTCAGGATGCAATCGCTTTCTGAAAGATTGCATCTTCAGTGTGTTTACTCGAGGACATTGTGCCTTGACTCCCCCCTCTTCTTGGCTCAACAACGAAGAAATAAACTTATCTCATTTATAAGTTACCTTCAAACGAATAATGATTTCCCCCCGAATTTTATCATTTAAATGCACATTTTTTGTAATATTTTGAGTTACTTCAAGGCTTTCCTCTGAATCATGGATCCAATCTGACCAACTTGAACAAAATTTTAAGTGGACGACCATTGGATCTGAGCCATCATGAAACGTCGCTCCACTCATTTGTCCATACTGACGACTGCATGCAACATGTAAGCATAAGCTAAACGCTTGTATAATCTAAATCGAAATTCTGCAGAAAATTTCCAACTTTTCCTTTGGATATGACTTTTTTCTTTGTTTCGAAAACGCTTTATTCTCTTTTTTGGAATTGTTTTCGGAAATCATTCAATTAAGGGGTTTTCCAAACCCGTTCATGTTGCTTAATATAATCTCCATCACTAAGTGGTTTTCCATGTTGAGCAATTACCTTTGAAACTTCAAAACTAGCAGCAACTAAGCTGGAACTGGACCTGCCCGAGATGAAGTTTATAAAATTATCAGCTTGTTTTTTGTTTTGCTGAGTTTACTACTAATTAATTCTCTTTTTTTCTCTTCGGTTATATAGTTTAGTTTATTGTGAATACTTTCAAGTGCCTTTTTGCAGAAGATGTTCTACAAACAATCATTTCGAAACAGAAAATACATAAAACTTTGTTATCTTTCTCAATCACACCAAATTTTTTAGTTTAGTATTTTTGGAATACTCTGACATCTTCAATTGAACGATGTTTTTAGCTGATGGTCCTGACATTATACACAATCTGAAAGGTCAAAAAAGAAACGTAATCAAGTTCTTTACTAAAAACAAGAGGCAATCCTAAAATAGTATAATAATTTAAATTTAATATAACTTTTCACTCATCTGCTGCATCTTATATTTCTTTCAAAATCAACCTATGGCAGTACACTAACAAGCAACTGCAACTGCCATGCGCTCTACAGCTTCATAAACCAAGAAAAAAATAGCGGCGCACAAGAACGATATTGCGGAAGAGTGTAGCCAAATGACTACTACGCTCGTTTCGAGAAAATTTGTTAAAGTTGCCAACTCACCAAGTTGTTACGTCCTAATATATTTCTTTGTAGCCATATGGCATCAAAAACACAAAAAGGGTTAAATTAAATAACGGATTGTTAACAAACGAAAATGAAGAAATGGACACCGAGTTTTATTCGACAATACAGTACTGCGACATGTAAGTTATTAACTTTTTCACTTGAAGGGGAAAGGATCTCGTTTCCGAGGCCTCGCTCACCTGCCGTATAGAAGTGCTCACGAGTCAAGTTCGGCACGCGTGCCAGGAGTTGCCCACCTTTGCCTAAGAGCAATAAAAACTTGATATCATATTCAAATCTTAGATAACATGCAGAACTACTGCGTATCAGATATGTAATAAATATATTTAGTATTCTGTCGTTTTTAAGATCTGAGAAAATATGCATTTAAAATGCGTCCCATCATTTGGTTTACCCTGTATTTTCCACTAAAACAATGCTGATTGATTTCTTGCAATTTTGTAAGACAGAAAATTGTGGTCAAACATTTTTTTAAAACATCAACAATTTCTAAAAAACTTGACTTTTTCAAATATTGTTCCTGGCTACACCTCTGGGGCATTTGCTCGACGTTTGAATTTTTTGCGAAGAAGCTCGCTTGGAAAAGAAACATTAAAGCAGTGAAAACAAAGCAATTAAATGTTGATACCGATGTGTACAGAAGTTCTGATAGAAGTTCTCACTTAATGAAAGCAAAAATTGTCCGCAGGGCCATTGGCTTAAGATTGGTTGAGGGGTTTTTGTCTTTATATTTGGCCACCCCTATCAAACTAAATTTGAAGTCTGCAAGTATTTGCCACCTTGTCATATTTAAAACAAAGTTAAACATTTTTTGAATATTAAGTTTTGCAGAGTGACTTTATGCTGTGTTCGGCACCAAACAAAAGTGAAGAATTTTTTTGGAAATCAAGTTTTTTAAAATCTCAAGCAACCCCCAAAAAATTGCAGACGACGTCACTTGGGGTCGCGACCTACATTTGGGAACCCCCGAGGTTAAAGCTGGCACATGTAGCCAGTGGCTCGCTCTATGACCCGCTCTGTCGTTCTGTGCGGCCGTCCGGATATGTAATGCAGCGTTTTCCAAACCGGGAGGCGCAGACTAGTCTAGGGGGAGGCGCGAATATTAACCACAGTCACTTAAAAATAGTTAAGTATGCAAAAGTGTCACCGGTTATGAAGGTTTTATGTTAATTTTGTATTACTTTATGAAATGGGGGGGGGAGGCGTCATATGACTGAATATTTTTAAGGGAGGCGTGGTAACATAAAATTTGGAAACCACTGATGTTATGTATAAAGCACAATTCTGAGTGAGTGTGTTTGTGCGTTTTTGTTAATAATTATGAGTAGAAACATAAACCTTGGCACGATTGATCACCATTTCGGAAAATGCATCATATAAGAGGGACTGTGGCGCCACATTGACATCACAGTTTTTAAAACCCTTAACTCTTGAAAGAGAAAAGCGAAAAAAGACTCAAAGTAAATTCAGTAACTTACAAAAAATTGGATTTCTATAGCGAGTAAAATGACGTCATACTTCACGCTTTTTTATGGAATGATTTGTTTTGTTACGGATTAAGGTTACCATATCAGAAGAGGCATCATTCCAGTCGCATCTGAAGCGGTCACGTTTGTACTTTTTTAAGCACTAGCTGATCATTTTGGTTTCACGCGAGCATGAAGACCTTTCTTAGAGATCAACTTTTTCAATGAGGCTTCGGGATCGAAACAACACCAAAATAGAAAATTTTAGTCTTGAAAAGCTCCCGTCGACAATAAACTTAAACATAATATTGTTTGATCTACAACACTTTTCAAATCTCAGAAGGGCAGCATCCTGCCCACGCTTTGTATGAGTGCATGCTTGACTAACATGTTATGCTATAAAGGACCAGCTTATGCGAGGAACTTTTTTAATAAAATTCTTTACCGCCAAATAGAGAATGAAAAGCTAATGCTGGATTGAGGGCCAAATATAAATTAATACAAAACAGAGCTCACCAAGTTGTGAAAAAAGCCTACTTAATACACTCTTGCTTATTTTGTTAATCGCATAAACGATTATGATTTTGGCGCCCACTCACAACCTTGTATTAGTGATTCCCCTGTTGATATTGAAAGGATCGAACAAAAGTTTATGAAATGATAAACTGTTTGTAAGGCCAGTGTTGAAGTTAATATAGGGTGATTGGTGTTAGGGGTAAAGTTAATGAAATACAAAGTATAAAAAATCAAAAGAAAATAATATTAGTAATGCTTTTATAAACGAACGTTTCGTCATACTCGTTTGCAAATACAAACTCGAACGTTTTCGATAGCTCTCTTTAAGAATTTTCGCTTCCAGTGCAGCTTAACAAAGCGGCAAAGAATTTATACTGCGCAAGGCAGTTTCTGACTGGATAGTAGACCGAATCAAAACGCTTAGAGAAGTTTCACCAGCAAGCTACTATGCAATCAGACAACATCTCTTAGGAAAAGAAAACTGCGCAATTCATTACAATGACGAGCAATTTTCAATATTGACTGATGGAAGAATGCACTTTCATCTCTCTACTTTAGAAGCAACTTATATCAAAACCTCAAGACCTAAACTTTGCCGTCCAAAGAAATTTGATTGTACTGTGCTTTGAAATTAGCTGATCTCTAATTCGTACTTCTGTAAGCGTTCTGATTCGGTCTATCAATCAGGACGCATTTGTGTCATCCAATCAGAAACCGCCTTGCGCAATATAAATTCGTCGCCGTTTTGTTAAGCTGCCCTGGAAGCGAGAACTCTTGAAGAGAGCTAGACGAAAAAGTTCGAGTTTGTATTTGCAAAAGAGCGTGATAAAATGGTTGTCCATAAGGCATTACTGAAGTTTTGTGCCACCCATAAACTGTTCGAAAACAATATCATAGGTAAAATCGCACCGCATAGTGAAAAAATGTCTTTACTTGAAAAAAGCTTGACAAGCCTACTGGCACCGACAATATAATTGGAAACGTTTGGGACAACCTATAACTTTTTTCGTCTTACGATGACTCCAGGGCAAATAATTATAGCCAGAAACTTGAGATCACAAGCACCTAGTCGTTTAGTTGCTTTTCGCCAAAAACAATCTTCCGTAGTCGCCAAAAATCAACTACTACTTTGGTGCCTACCTCCAATTTCTGACTGTAAGAGCGTATTTCCTGTAATTACCAAAACGAAAGAATAACGTTTGTAAATAATAAGCTGTCTATGATCAAGATCAATGATCAATTCGTGATTTAAAGTAGGGTAAAGGCATTATGGGTACAGGGGCTATGCCCTACACCTACAACTATCTTTGGTTACTGCGTTTGCCAATGTTTCTGGCGTGCACCCGGCATAACTGCAGAGCCGATATTTTTCACTACAATATAAAGACGGATATCTTACAACATGAGCAGCAAAGCTAGTTCATCAGAATCAAAAGACTGTTTGGAAGCAATTTCATGAGTGTTTTTATTCGTGTACAAGTCCCATTTTTTGTAATAAATGCCGAAGGTACGGGGCTTCCGCAAAAAGGGTGCCACTAGGCCACTAGCAAGTAAAACAGCTGACATAGCAACGATTCCGTGGGAACCTTCACGCTTGTGTGTTAATGCGCACTTTCTTATCGCATGCGTGTACTGCACGAACATGACGTTGTGAACGAAATAAAGAAGCTTCATTGACGGTTTTGAATTTACTCTAGGTCAGGGCTTCCCAAACTTTTTCGCTCGCGACCCCTTTTAATCTCCTAAAATTATCCGCGACCCTTCACGGTTAAAATGATAAACAGTGCAAAATATGCATTTGCGACCGAAATTTCGCACTTCACCATTCAGAAGGATTTGAATCAAAACTTGCTGGAGGGGACGAACAGAAGGTCCGTATTGGCGATTAGAGTTGACTCAAGGTGAGAGTTTGTTGAGGATAGAGACAAAATATCCGCAATATTTCGTTGTAATTTGTTGTCATTGCAACGATGTGGTTGCAAGTAGTGAATGAAGTTTGGTGCGTCCTGCCCAGAAAATATACAGTTGGTGAACTACGAAGATAAAGTAATTGTGGCTGTTTTGTAATAGAAATTTAACTGCTTCTTCGTTTGTATTCTGTTTCGACTTTGGCGCGTAAAATAACTCATCGAAACCCGTTAAAAGCAGAATTAGGTATTTTTATTGAAAAGCACAGGGCCATTAGTGTTGAGAGTCTTTAAAAAGGGGCCATGATTGATGAAAGTTTGAGAACCGCTGGTCTTGACGAGTGGTTTCCAAACTTTTTTGTCAGCCCGCACAGGAAATCAATTGAACAAATTTTGCGGCACACCAGCCAGTGAAATTTATTTCAATTGATGTCAAGAGGCATCATAGGCGACAGCAAGAATGGCAATGACCTTTTTGTTTTTTGGAGATTACCACTTTTCTGGGCAACGACCTCTGAAAAATCGCGTGATGCAGCCCCAAATGGTGCTGATTTCCAAAAAAAAGGCCATTGCTTTCTCTCCCCGTGACCTGTAATGGCAGCATTTTCTCAATTTTGGCAGAAAATTTGTAACAACAAAGAGCACTTTGAAAGGACTCGCGGAACACCTGCAAATCTTCCACGGCACACAGTTTGGGAGACACTGTGTTAGATTATCAAACTCGAGAACATCATATGGTAACATTTATCAGTGGCCTATCGCTGCTTTGTTACCAGTAATTGCATGTCAAATCATGTGCAAGACAAAAATAGCTAGCTATTTCCAAATTATCTTTGTCATTATTTTTTTGTCTAAACAAGATAAAGAAGTTTGGCTTTGTATTTATCTTCCAAAATGCAATTATTTTTTTGGTCCTTGAAGCTAAAAGATGTAATGTGATATTTCGCATTTTATAGATAGAGAATTTAGGCCTAGGCTTGTTGAGAGTTTAGGGCAAGGCATGTGATCTTGATTTACTACATTTTGCAATGCATCGCAGAAGACTGTGTGGAAAGAAAAATTTAATGGACTGCCTACAATAAAGTTATATATTTAAACTATAAAGCAGGTGATCTAATATTTGCTTCTTTTCGACTTCCTGTTGTATGAAAAAGGATATTGGTTAGACAACTCTTTATACAACAATTGCTATGATTAAGTGAGTCCGCTTACTTGCTTGTGCAATATCAAAGTACCCTAACAAAACTTGCATATTTTGGATTTAGATTGGTGAGTTTGGTTAGATTCTAACGTTAGAAATTCAGTAAAGCTATATACCAAAGAAAGTTTGAAAAGCTGAGTTAAAAAAAATGCCATGCTTAACACCATCATGTTTATTTGATCATTTTTGTCAAAAGTATCATTACATTTTTCATGAATTAACTGCCTTGCTGTTGGCATTTGTGGTTCAAAGGGGGTAATTTTTGTTTCATTACCGTAAATAATGTATTGATCATTTTTTTGGCCAAAATTCGAATACAGCGATTCTTTTTTCGAGCAAAAATGTGGTGAACCCCCACAGTGGTTTGAGCTCCTACGCCCATGTTTGTGGGTACCTCATAAACAACTGGTGGAATGAAATAAACCGTAAGTATTGCGTTTTGCAAAGGGTCGAACGTTTTTCTCTCACTGTTCCAAGCGTTATTTTATGCTCAATTGATTTACTTTGCACCTCAAATTCTTAAACCATACCGCATGAAATAGCTGTGGGAAGTTTACTTTTGCGCAGTGTCCATGCCCATAAAATGCAATTCTGAGAACAGTTTCTTCGGCCATACATTTGTGACGTCTACGTATATACTTCATCACATGAATTGAACTTACAGACTAAAGTGTGTGCTCTTCTACTTGATACCGCCATCTTTTGTTGCGGCAACTTCAGGCGTCTTATTTATATACCCTTGACTTTACGTCTCGCGTGTCATCACGCGACGAAATTAGGATTGCATTGTTGCTTCTGCATTAACCAGCAACCTGAACTCCAACGCAGCTAAAAGCGTTGTAGCCTCGGTAAGTTTTGCTAAGGATGTCAAGTTTCTATTGAAATAATATTTGCAACTAGAACAAAAAACTGCGGGTGCTATTCACGCAAGTGCTGCATACACTATCTGCCGCATAATCGACCAACAAGTAACGAATGAAAAGTAAAAGGTTCTACCAAGTTCATCACCGTGTTGCAGTGGTTACCGTTACCACGTCTGCTTCACAGTTGGATGACCTACGTTTGATTTTCTTATCGAGTGGTAAACTTAACACTGTGTAAAGATGGCCTGGTGTTGCTGGCTGATCAAGCGAGTAACCACTTAATAGGGTATTATGACTGGAGGGCGCTATCAATTACGGTTACACGAGAGTATATGGTTTAGATCTCGTTTTCTACCCAAATTCTAACAGCTTATTGGCATAATTTGGTGGTTAGATTGGTCATAGGCGGTGTTCTTACTTATAATATTCCGTTACCAGAAGCTTGGGTTCACACCCCAGTGTTGCTGTGCAAATCAGGCCATCTTAGTCTGTTCACATCCCAGTGGCTTCGAAACCCATCGTAGTCATGTTTGCCGAAAGTCCTTCGGTAAATACGAATTTCCTGGTCTTCATTGAATCTAGCATCATTATTATTCAAATACAGATCTTGGTTTTCATGCCCTTTTATCAATGTTTCTGATTATGGATTCTTCAATTGCTCGAGTAAGGTCTAAGATTTTCTTGAGCATTTTCAGTTATTGCAAGAATCCTAAATCTATTTCTCAAAAATTATAGAAAATAGAAAAATTTTGTTGTCATTGTTTCAAATGCGAAGCTTTTTAAATTTAACTGAATGAACATACCAGCAATTCGCACAAAAGTCATTCTTAAAGTTTTTATCTTTTGTTGTTGTTTATAAGTTTTATTCACATCTTCTAATTTTCCACTTTGAAACTGACGCCAAAGACATAGATCATGTAACTTACTCTCGGAAATGTTTTTGCCAAGCTTGTCATCGGGACAAAGCTTCATACTGTATTACCAACAAAATAAGTTGCCAATTGACTAGACCGTTTTTAATAATTCGACGGTGTTTTTGGTGTTATTTATTGTAATAACGCAGTTTTGCAACATAATAGCTTGAAAGCTGATCAAGACACAAAATTGCGCCACTTCTTCGTCTGGGTTCCACTTTGGTTTGCGCTGAGTTTGACAAACTAAGAAATTGGTTTAGTAGCTAGAACAGTGTTTACCATCGAATACCCGCACACTGGTAGTGTTATGGGAAAGGTGATTAGATGTTTGTTGTAAAATATCACTTTATCAAAGCTAAGTAAGTTTTTACGGCGAGTAAATCTTATTGAATATGATTTCGCAACTTGCTATTAGGTGGTGTTTCGAAAGGTTTTTTTATATGAAAAATCATTTTGCGCTACAAAAATTGAACTTTGAGCTAGGTTAAATACCGGAAATCCTCCGCAGCACTTTTTCCATTTTATATTTTCTTTTTCAGACTTCATAGTTTAACATTTACCTTTAATTAAATTTTATTTATTTGTTGAAATCACAATCATAAGCGCGAAATGAGTGACGTCGAATCAGATGGCAGGCGACTCGGTCGCAATATTAATATTCCGAAGTCAGAAAATGTGCACATTCCTGCAGGTAACTGGCTAATATTTACAGTAGCCATGTTAACTCATGTTCATGCATTGATGTTAGTTGTAGGGACTTCACACTTGTCGGGTTATGTTATCTGGCATTTTGCTGTAAAATGTAATGATGTTATTTTTCTCTTGAAGTATTTTTTCTGATGCGGGGCCTCGATGTGCTTGATGTTTAAATTGGTTTCAAAGCGATTGTCTCTAACCAGAATATTCGATTTTTTATTGATTCAGTCTTCGACGACTGCCTGCACGTTGGACAATGAGCTCTTCTGCCGTGATTAAGCCTATCAGTCCTCCTTGTGACAAGTCGGAATGTTAGGGACGAGCCATTGTTTTTGGTTATTTATGCTTCTTTTTAGGAAATCCAAAACGAGAAACGTATCGCCTATCGACATATCATCACTTTCCGCTAGATGTCCCCATTGATCCACGCCGATTCACTCGGCAAGGGTTTTATTTCACCGGCTACAGGAACAGGGTGGTTTGTTTCAGGTAAATCTGCAAACAACCTCATCATGATTTTTGTTGCGGAACCTCATTCTACATTAGTGCATTTAGAAATTGTAGGAGCGAAGATTACGTTTTGATTTTACGTAAAGCATCGTGTGATCAAATCTGTTTTGTAGCAAGCCTCATTTTTTCAGTACCGATGGATTCTGCCTCTGACCCTGCAATCAAGCAAGAATATTTGTTATAATGCCTTTCTAGAGGACACAGCGTTGAAATATACCAGGCACGAAATCGAACCTGGCGGTTGTCAGCCACACAATGACAATTCATCCAGTATTACAAAGTTACGACCAATTTTGGGTGACTTCATAATCACTTTTGCATGTAGTTGTCAACAAGCTGCTGAAAGTTGGACAGCGATTGATGACATCAGAGAACGAAGATGGCATCGAGATGATTGTGATTTCATGAATGGAAGAGACGCTGGCAATGAGCCGATCGGTAAGCTGGCCAAGTGTTCATAGTATCCGGCTAAACAAACGAGTTCATTGGCTTTGAAAACCGTCAAGTAGTATATTATAAAGAGGAAATAAAAACGATAGACTAAAAGTTGCTATTATGGTCGAGCAGGTGAAATTCCGATTTATGACGATAATCAAGTAGTCGTACGTTCTGAAATCGCAGTGTATGCGCCACAGTGTTTTTGGAAAATGCTATTTACAATGATTTCTTTGTTTAGCAGTATTTATCGCTAGCATTCAGCTATGTAGCTTTATCTAGTATTCATCGCCAGTTATTCCTAGCGGCTGAGCAAAATGGAGGGACGTGGATGTTTTGAAGCAGGTTTTGACAAATGCCTTATATTTAGCGTCGCCGTATTGCGGGTCTATAGCAAGTAGTCTTAAATTGTTGGGCCACAACTTAATTTTGGGCCCATTACTACTTTATGTTGTCGGTATGAATTGGCACTAGGTTCTCAATTGAGTCGCGGCCAACGGAGTGTGTAGAAGTAAAGACCATTTATTTTCAAACATATCAGATTTCTGACATTGCTGGATGGGCCTTCAGCAATGTTTGACGGATGAATCTATGCCATTTTGAGCAAAAGTTTACGGACTACTGGTCCGAATGATAAAAATGCTGAGCAACTATGAATATATTTTAATTTGCTACACTTGACTGGTTGCAAAGTCATTGTCCGAACGTCCTGTAAACAAGATAATAAATATTAGTTGGCTTAGCTAAACTGCTAGCAAAAGCTGACAACCATCAGTCAAATTTTAACGCTGTCATGTTCCGGAAATGTTTAGAATAAAAAGATAAGCATATGTTTCTGATAGTGAACGCAAAGATAAACGCCATGCATGGAATAACTTTTTGCAACTTCTCGCAGATTTTTTTTCCAAAACCTATGGCCCTGTTGGTAGCTCGAGCACTGTGATCGCGCAAACCCTGCCGAAGAACTGTGTGGGGGAATCTCGGCGTGTGATTGTTAAGTGGTATCTGGCGCTAGTTACGTTGCTTATCGGGTCGCGCTAGGTAATACACTATTCATTACCCGTGCGGTGTACTAGTTGTCGGAATCGGCAGCTATGCTCAGAGTGGAATAGGCGAAGTGGTTGACCTCTTGGCGGCCGTGCATTATATAAGCCGTGGCGCAGTCATTTGGGACCCACCGAAATTAGTTAGGCACTTTTCTAACCATACGCGTAAAAACTAATTTTTTGCCCGGAGGTGTGCTGCGTCCTGTCCGGTTCCTGTGGGATTCGCACCGGGGTCTTTGGAGCTGATCTCGCGCGCCGACGCTCGCTGACATGCAGTCGCGTACTGCTAATTATGCCTTAAAGCACCGCGTTTAGTTTTTAACGGTTTGAAGGTCTTGCTATGCCAACTCACTTCTTATGTGATCAGCTTTATCCAAGGATATCAGTTTTAGTCCATATTTGAACGGTTAGTAGTAACGACAGAACGAACCTAGTTCAAAAATAAACTGTACGTAAGTCTTGTGCTTTGTGTTAGATTTTTAAAAGTCAACGCTAATGCTATTAGGGGGATCTCTTGACCCTTGGCAAGCCCTGCTGATGAGTCCAAAAGGACGAAACGCGTCCAGGAATGGCTTTGTAAATAGTAAACATCTCTCAATAGCATTGCTTCCTTTGGAAGCCTGGTGCCTTCAGTACTCGGTTTGTTGTTTCGCTTCTCGCTTGTAAGACGCTCTCTGTCGATCGAAACCACTTGGAGCTAGCAATTAAAGATATTTTGATCTGTGTACCGGGATATTACAATGCGAAGTTTTACCAGCTATTGTCCAGCGATCCATAAGGAATGTGATTTTGTGTTTGAAGATAAGGAAAGTGCATCGCTGGCCTCTTGCATTACTATACATGTAAGACCTTGTGACCACTCGGCTGTGACAGCACTATTGTTCTAGCAGTTGTTAGACGTAGTGCACCTGCGACAACCGCCACTCATTCACGAGTGATACGGCTTCGCAGAGGTTGACAGACCATCCACTACAGTGGACCTAGTATTTGGTCCCACAAGTGTGACGGTCCCACAAGTCTAAGCTATGCTTTATTAAAAGCCTCTAGCTTCTTATTGGTCACCAACTGCACTGAAGAGACCTGATAGGTCGAAACAGTGTCACTGTCTGCAGGTTGCTAAGTGCATCGCTGGCCTCTTGCATTACTATACATGTTTGAAGATCTTTTTTTGAAAACTAACAAATGAAAACTATTGTTTTGCCCATTTTGACCTCAGTTACAAAAACACAACAAACACAAGTAAAAACTTTTTGTGGTTATACGCACGCACGCACGCAAGCACGCACGCACGCACGCACGCACGCACACACACGCTCTCAACACTTTTTCCTTAACTTTACTGCGCAAACGATCTTTTTACGGAGATCAATTACTGTGTTTTGTTCATTATACCCAACACTGTGCTTGAACACGTTTGTTTATTAATCCCACTTTTAACTATAACTTTAAAAATCTTGTTGGTGGTAACGAATTTTAATATAGCTTTGAAAAAACCTGTTTGAGCCATAAGCTATTCGTGACGCTCTTATCAGTGGCGGTATCGCGTCAAAAGAGAAGATCTAGAGTGAATTAAGTGTTTTATGTGAATAATTTGGACGTTAGGCAAAGTTATTATACTTTCGAAAAAATTAGGCAAAGTTATTTAGAAAGTTATTATACTTTCGCAATTGCGAAATCCTTCTTTGGCGCGCTTTGCAATACTAGCGCTGTTATTGGCTTGTCTTGATTGCCTAACGTCCAAATTATTCACATAAAACACTTATTCACTCTAGATCTTCCCTTTTGACGCGATACCGCCACTGATGAGAGCGTCACGAAAAGCTTATGGCTCAAAACAGGTTTTTTCAAAGCTATTCTAAAACTACAACTTTCGTTAACAATAGATGCAACTTTCTCATTTTTATTGCAACCAAAAGTTGTTCTAGTCTTAAGCTTTAAGTTCCTTGGTAACATCGTTTTCGGCAGCAATCTGGGTCAAATTTAAACTTGATTGGTGCTACTATAGCGTGAGGTCTACCGACATAAGTCACTTACCGAGATGCAAGGTGAGGTCTACCGCTTGACTCGCACCGACCGCGTGAGGTTTGGGTTAGGGCTAGGGTTAGAACCACTGCCCTAACCCTAACCCTTAACCCTTAAACCCTAACCCTAACCAATGATTTATTTGTGTCATTCTTAGAAGATGTACGAACTGTGTATCGTTAGAATAAATTTACCTTTGTGTGTGAAATGTATGTGTGGTGTTTGGAATTAATATAGCTGTAGTAGTAAGTGTGTAGCTATAGTGTAGCTACAGAGGGGTAAAAGATAAATAACTCAGTGGTAGATCTCACGCTATAGTAGTAACCGGAGGTAGATCTTACACGATAGTGTGGTAGACCTCACGCTACAGTAGCACCACTTGATTTGCGTAATGCTGAAAACGAAATAAGACCAACATTGGAATGCATTTTCAACTTCTATTAAAGATCTCGTGTAAGAATCCACAAGTAATCATTTTATAAACACAAAATGATTTTTAATCCACGTTATAACTGATTTATGGAACTTGTCAAGCTTCGGCCAATCTTTGACTATTACTCAAGCACAAAGCTTATGAAGATTAGTCTTTTCTATTGTGACAGATTTTAAACGTATATTCGATTTTAATATGAATCTGCATGTATGTATTTGTATTATAGTTTGTAGTGGAAATTGCTGTGTGTTTCTTCTACAATAAATTCGCCGCGTGATAGCTGCTCATTACAAGTTTGCATCACAAATAACAACAGTCATGCAATTGAAATGTTCTGAAGGATTTGCCGACGTTTTCTGTTTGTGTTATTTTTGCAGTCAATTTATTGTTTTTTTAACAGGCAATTTATTCTCAAATCAAGGAACTATCGACGATTTCTTACCAACATTTCTTCCGGTTGACGAAGCTAGTTCTGCGAGCAATACTCTTCAAAGTCAATCAGAAACCAGTTTTACGAACAATATTTTTCAAAGTCCATCAGAAAATACAGATGTCGAACGATCAAACATTGAAACACCTCATTTTTGCACGGAAAATTCTCAAGTGCCCTTCCCTAGAAGTGTTACTCAAAACGAACCGCTCCACCCCACCAGGCCTTCTAGTTCTACAACGTTGCTGTTAGAAACGTTTCCTTGTCATCATCCGATCAATCCACACATGCGTTCCAAAGAAGCTCGTCTCCAAACGTTTTTGGACAATTCCACTAGATGGCCTGCACATCGAATTCGGGCGACTCCCCAACAAATTGTGGACGCTGGAATGTATTATCTCGGACTGAGAGATCGTGTAAAGTGTTGGTATTGTAATGGAGGACTCCAAAACTGGGATGAGGAAGATGATCCTTGGGCAGAACACGCGAAGTGGTTTCCGTTATGTGAGTTTGTTTTGCAGCAAAAAGGTCCGGAATTCGTTCATAGAATAGTGTCCCTATATCCGGGATTGGAGCGACCACCACTTTACAATCCAACACGAGCTGAACCAGCTCGAGAAATTGCTCAACAAATGCACTTCAGGGCGAAGTAAGTATTTTTTTAGTAGTTGGTCGTGTTTTTATCTTTTCACGCGGAAAGAATTTTTGTTTTTATTTAGCACAAGTGTCTCATGCTTAACCTCTGATTGTATTCTTACAGCCTGTCTTGCTCCGTATCTCTATTACGTTAAAAATAACATTATTGCAGATTATCACTTAATGTAAGCTTAAGGAAGGTATTGTTTTTGTTTGTTTGTTTGAGAGAGCAGATGTTTAAAAGCTTTTTATCAGGTTTCACTATGCAAAAACTTACTTTCTGTTCGAATGATGACTGGACTTTATCGAAGCTTGCGTCTTGTACAGGACCTATACTTTGTGATTGAGGGCATAGCAGGAGAGCATAGAGCCCTAGGGGCCGAGTAGTATTTCTCGGCTTGTCCAGAAATAGTTGCCCTAAAAAGAGTGTATCGTAGAGAAGAAGTAGCATACTATTAAATGTAATAAAAGGTGACATAAATCGGGTGACCTGCACTCATTTTTTTTGATTGTGCCAATTTTCGAGACATAGTTATTTAAAAGAAGGCGGTGAAAATGTGAGAGGACACTGCATGCGTGATAAGAAGAGCAAGCTCTTCATAGAGACTGAGGGGACATATGGATCAATATTTTGGAGGTGGCGGTACGTCTGCAGTCCGTGAAAAAATATAGGGGAAAAGAGAATCCGCAATTCTACGTGGTTGGCCAGTTCATTTGTCTTGTTGTTATCCGGGAACCCATTGCTGCTGGAAAACTTTTAAAGAGGACAAAATGGAAAATTTGTGTCAGATATCTTAAACAGAGTGTGAAGGAGAAGAACATAGCGAAAAAAAGGTAAGCACAGAAAAGACAAAGCAAAGTGATCGAGAACAACAAGAGAAGGAAAGCAACGTCTTCGCAGGAGTAGATTTCATTCCTGTATATTCTCAAATTTTTGTCTAATCAAGTTCCAATTTAGAGATTGTTTTTAATCATTAAATTTGTAAAAATCTATTTTGTCTAAAAAATTGTTGATTTATCAGATTGTGCATGGAAAACCCTTTTTTTATTGCTTCGAAAACTTATTTAAAGTTTCTTCGCGCAACCTTTGCACCAACTTTTATCTCTTGTTTTAAACTAGATTTGCTGATTTTAAAAGGTGATTTTTTGCACAGTTCAGTTTCGTATCAACAAACGCACTCGAGTGTTCTAATAATCGATCCTCAAGAAGAGATTCGAAAACGAAATGAAAATATTGAAATGGAAATGAAAACTTCAACTGTGGTACCAGAAGCAAGAAAAATGGGATTTGATGACGAAATGATCAAAAATGCAATTAAAAAGTGAGTAGCATTCAGAAACGGATTGTTTGATCATCACGTGGTAGAAAGATGTAATCATCTAAAGATTTCACCATTTTTGAAGATTGACGGTGTAATTGTCAATTCTAGGAACTGGGTTGGAGTGTCTCCCTCGATGGCTGTGTTGTAATCATCTAAAGATTTCACCATTTTTAAAGATTGACGGTGTAATTATCAATTCTAGGAACTGGGTTGGAGTGTCACCCTCGATGGCTCTTAAAGCGTTTTGGGGTAATTTCCTTTGGTAGGTTGTAATGCTTGCTGTACAAATGCAATATACCAGCGGTGTTGTTGACTTTAAAGCGGCTCTGAACTTAACAATGTTCTAAATTTGATAGTTTCTCCGACCACGAAATATCGTTTGTTGTCACAGTATACATGACCATAGGAAAGACTTTTGTACTTTTTTAATGCATTCCTGTAGGCCACCTTATTTAACGCAACTAATGAGAACTTCAGCCATTTATACAATGTCATTTTCATTTACACTTTTTTTTTGGGAGAGATGGGTTGGCAGTCTGATATCTTTGCTTCAATTTTTGAACTCATTCAAGATTAGACTAGGAAAAAGTGGCATCCAAGTTAAACCAGCTGTAGTAATCACTCCGATTTACATATATCACGCACAAAGAGGCGTCTACCAATGTTATTGGTTGGTGTTCAAAAGCTGCTACCAAAAATATACTTTTTTATCATTTTAACCCGTTAAAACTTCGCCTTTTCTATTTTGAAATTATTAGTGGTTAAGAGGAAGCACTCAGTTGAAGATTCTGTAGGGCTATTTTTGAACGTCGAGGAATTAAACTGTACAGTAACATGATTTTGAGCCGTTTGTAAGAAGAATTGAGTCGTTTTCATTGAGGTAGTGTTTCTCGGCCTGTGTGCTGCTGGACATTTGGGTGTGTCGCGAAAGTGTTTGCCGCCAAACTTTTTGAAAATTTTTGTACTTCGTTACTAAAAATAGGCAAGTAAACAAGGCTGGAGTGCGCATTAGTACATGCTTCTGCATCCTCACGCAATTGCACTGGTGATAGTATGGTATCTAATATTGCGTTATCGATGCATAGTAAGGCAGTAGTGCTGACAAGGGATTCAAGAGGTTTATAAAGTTCCCATCCCGGATTTGTTTTGGGTGCCCAGAAATTGTTTAGGGGTGCGGGTGTCTGCTGCGTTCCCTTCCCGTCCTGAAAAATAAAATCGATTTCATAAAGTTTGTTTTAAAATTATTGGTACTACATGCCTATCAAATCTGGCGCTAAACCAGGGTTAGCCACTCAAAGGCCTTGTAGTATAAATAATTTTCCTATTATCACTCTATTGTTTCGTCATTATCTGAGCTGGACAATACTGACTTAGTGTTGCACCAGGCTGCTTTCCAAATTACTTTTTCAGTACTGATTCCTGTACCGAATTACATTTGCTGGTGCTTTAATTTTTTTTGTTTTGTCAGTATCACAAATTAACATAAATCCAATCCAGTGCAGAAGCATTACTGGAAAACGAAAGAAAATCACCATAGGATATGATGGTCATTAAAGTAGTCTTACTGAGCAGCCAATATTTAGCATCAGTATCTTTTGAGGGCTAAAATTTTTTAAGAAACATTTTGTGTTTGCATTAAGCGAGCCACAAAAACTTTCCAATTTATTTGTGTACTGTAAGCTTGAATATTTGAGAACTACTGCCTTCAAACCAAATTTAAGACCGTTTTCTTCTTTTTTGAACAAATGTTTTGTAAATTGAATAGGCTATGTCTGTTGCGTGGTGAGACTGGTTTTCACAAATGTGTGATAGTTAATATTTGAAGTTATTATTTATTCAAAGGCATTACCAAGGCAATAGTCAAACATTCACTTCTATTGAACCGTTGATTGAAGCATTGGTAAACCTTGAATGTGAATCACCTGAAGAAAACAGTGAAGACCACTCCATCTCTGCTGCTGCTACTCATTCTCACAATGAACTGCAAGCTTTAGAAGAATCAAGAATGTGCAAGAAATGCCGCAAACAAGAGGCTTGTGTAGTTTTTATTCCTTGTGGCCATCTAGTATGTTGTGCAGATTGTGCCCAACTTTCGTATAGTTGCAGAATTTGTGGTGAAGTAATTCGCGAAAAAGTCCGATCCTTTTTGTCTTAAAGATGCGCAACGAGGTGCTAGTTCAGCGTAGCGCATAAAATCGATAGTTTTTAGGGGTTCCTCTTTCTCAAGAAAACAGTTGGTATAATTTTCAAAGACGCGCAACAGCTTTGCACAAAATTGACCAAATTGTCCTTTAAAAGATCATAATGGTTTTGATTCGCACTTTACACAAATACTAATTGCAAGCGTGGACTCTACCAATGGCGTCACATGATGAAAACGCTATGTGACGTGATTTGTCTCACTCCGAGGTAATACCATCTGAAGACTTTTTGTATTACGCCTAGTACCGAATTTAAGAGGTGCAGAACGAAAAGGCGGTTCCTAGTCCATCGCGAAAAAGCCAAAACCATATTGTGATAATAGAAAATGCAACTATTAACCTTTTTGCAACTTTTTTTATGTGGGTGTTCTTGGACAGTTTTCTAAACTTGCTAAGCGTAATTTTGGCACTGGTTATACCTTGCATGATTATAGATAATTTCTGCTTGGTCTCTTGTGTTGCTAGTCTTGGTTTGCTGTTTATTGACTTTTTTGGAAAATCGTGCTCGTGAAAATATTTTGATGGAGAAAGCCTTCTAACAGATATATTGTCATTGATCGCGTTATTACGGGGTATTAATGTCAAATTGTGATGCGTAACCGGTACTTTTGTTGTTGCTGTCCTTGGGCAAGTTGTTTTCAAGTTTGTGAGAACCATGTTTCAACTTATTGATGGCCAGAGGCTGGTGGTTAGTTTGTTTTTCACCATGATGCATCTTTTAATAACACAAAACAAGCAATGAAAATATTCAAACTAACTTCAATAATGAGGAAGCTTTGGATAACTAGTCGATTTTACAGTTAACGAAAAACAAGTGAACTTAGTGAAACAGCTAAATATTATCAGCTCTTCAATTTTTTCCGAAATAATATCCAATACATGCTTTTATGACGATGCCTATCTGGTTTCAGTTTTGATACTAGCTAAACTCTATTGATGCTTAGTGGAAAGTATAGATTACATCTTATGATATGCAAGTATTAACTTTTTATATGATAATTGTTCATTTTTTGGTTGAAATGCTACTTTTATTTAATTGACAGAACCAGTGTTAATACAGTTAATCATACATTTCACTTTTACCTCTGCGGCTATCTATTATTGCGTGCAGCAAATTCAATCACTGTGCTTTTGTACCTTTGGTAAGTTAATTTATATAACTGCACTGCCATAATATTTGGTTTACTTCTACAAGTTGTAAGCAAGGCTGTATTTTGAATATAATATCTATGAAGGAGGATGAAAGAACACTATGTTTTGTATTAATACTCTTATATAGTCAATTTCACGTCTACGACTTCGCTAAAGCAGAGTAAAATACTTTTCTAATATAAAACTAATGGTTTTTGTATTTTTGTGATGTGGAGTAAATTGCTTCAAAAGGCTGTACGGTTTTGGTTGCTATTGTTTCACTTTTTTATAGATGTAAACAAATTTCGAGTTGTCTTTTTTATACTACTAAAAAGAATAGTAAAAACTTAATGCTTCAAATATTATGACGTAATCCAATGTACACATTTTGTTTCGCTTTTTATCGTTTCACATATGGTGCCATTATGGGAGTAAATCTGTGTCACTGTTGTGTCTATGTTAACTTAGTTTTGTATCTGCATTCTCCAGTTATACAAAATCTTAACGATTACGCATAAAACAATTTGTGTTCAATTTCTCGCCGAAACTGCCGTGCAGTTCTGCAGGCCCAGTGCGATTTTTGCAAGCAGACTGGCGTGCATGTCAGCACTCTGTCGTAGCGTGTGTTCCAAATCTAAGGCAAGCCTTAGATTAAGGTCAAATCCAAACGCGGATGCACCTTTTATCAAAAAGGAACTTAGGCCACAAGATGTTTTTTGAAAAATGCTCTCTTTCTCCAGGTAAACTGCAACAGTACGGGCTTTTATGTACGCGCCCCTTTAGCCTCTCTCAATCAAATGCTAATAGCAATCAAGATTGAAAACTCCCATTTGCCTAAATTGCACGATTTTTAACGGAAGACTGAAGCTACTATTAAATTATCTATTTCTAAATTACGAGGCCAGTATCTCGACTCAGTGCCATTAATTTCTTTGTTGTGCCCTCAATGTTCTAGCCGAAGCTTTATCTTGCAAATTGATATTTTCACATTGACTAGGCTAATTTTTTCATACAAACGCGTTTGATGTGTTCATTATCATTCATTTCAATTATTCATTATGATGTGTACTCTTAACTAAGTGTTTGTAGCTACTTCTCGTTCAGCGAATACTAACGTGTAAAAGTAATTTTGCAGAAAGGTGAGCTTGCAGCAATCTTTATTATTAAACAAACCAATTCTGCTGCGCTTCACGCTGTTTTAACGCGCGAGTGGAAAACGAATTCGCTTTTAGCTTTGGAGTAGTCAAACATTCATAAACGATACATAGTGCTTTATTCAACATAAATACTAGAATGCAAGAAATTAACCGGCGTTTTTTCGTTGCCTCCTCAGGTAATTTTATCAGGGTAATTTTTTTTAGAGTAGCAAAATCTTTCCTCGGAGATTCCCTAAAACTAAATTGTATTACACAAGACTGCGTCTGCTAGAAAGAGTTAATAGCTTTTATGAGCTTTGTTAACTTTTAGATGAAAAACGTTTGAGACGGATTTTGCTATCAAGCGAATTACCAATTTACACGTTTAGTAAGTGCTTTTATACCTTGGATAAGCAATGCGTGCATTGAACTCTCAGTGCTACGTGGTAATGGTACATATTTTGAAAGCTCGCGTTCTTGGCAATGCTTCTATGCAGGCTCTGCTTAGATCATCAGATTTAATAGCCGAGTAAGGGAAAATACGTCAAAACGCCTTCAGCTCTCTTTAGATACAGCACTGGGCTGTTCACGAAGAGCGACGTTGCTTCTGCACGTTTTACATTGAGTGGTTTAGTTTAAATGTCAAATTAATTATTTACTAGACGCGGTCTTGTTTACTACAGCTTGCTTAGTTTTGCAGAGTTCAAATTTATAGGATTATATATTTTTAGATACTAGATTTTGTTTATTTTAAAAAAATTGATTTGCTGAAGCAACTTAGAAGACAACATTCTTTAGTTTTATGTCTGCATTTTTGTATTTATGTTCAATAAAGTAATATATCACTGATAATTACAGTTAGTCCATTCAAAGTCTGAAAAAAACCCCATCTTTTTGAAATCAATAATTTGTTTTATATTTAAAAGTAGAATTGTTTTTATTTTTTTTGTGCTAAGCTTTTATGCATAAAATGCATGTTTAGGTGAAAGCTGTGCTACATTTACTTTTGTGATGGTTTTTATTTATTTACTATTAAAAAAAATGTGTCAGATGCAAGGAATCTATTGTGCTACGTTTCAATTCAATGTTTCGATCGATCAACAGGATTAGAAAAACTACCCTTAAGTCTGGAAAAAGATACTGAAACTGATTTGTGAAGAATTTTTACCCGTAGGGTCTTCGGTGGTGATGATAAACGTGAAAGTGTGGCCTACCTGCTTTGAAGTTACGATTTTTCTATTCCTGCTTCGATAATTAATCATTGATTTAAACTGCTTTTCATGGGAAAGTAAGTTTTCGTTAATTTTCAAATTTTGTGATTGATCATAAACTGTGACGGAAAAAAATCATAATTTTAGAAGGTCACCTAACATCCATTCTAAATCTTATTTCGTTGAGATTATTTTCTGATTGTGAAAGGGCTATGGTGTCATGGCAACAATGTGCCAGGTGTCCGGAGCTGTCAGAATGTTGGTTAAGTCAGCTAACCAAACCTTTAAGAAAGTGCACATTATTGTCTACGTAATATTTTCTGATTTACCGGGTGCTATTATGTTAAATAAATTAAAATGGCAAACACATTTGCATTGTAAGGTTGTTGTTTTTTTGTTGAATTATTGGAAGCAAATTAAATACACACTAGCAGTGGGAATGGTAAGTGGTGTAAAGTTGATACGTTATAGCTTACTCAACGTGATTTTTGTATTTTGCTCCAACGTTACCAATTTGTACGACGTTTCCACAAAAAAATTTCTCACTCTCAGGGCTGCATTTTTCCTAATTCCATCGGGTATTAACTCATTTTGGAATAGAATCGCTATCCCAAAGTATGAAAACGCGTTTCAAGCCAGAACGTTTCCACTCTGCACTTAATCAGCAAGAAGCAGTAATTGCTTTTTATCTGGTTTGGTTGTATTACCGCTAGTACGAGCGCGTAAAACGTCAGTTCGGCGATCTCAGGAATTGAACCAACAAACTAGGTTAAGATATTTTTGTCATAAAATTAATTGTCAAAGTACGAATAAATAAAGATAAAATACAATAAGATGACTCATAAAAACAAGAAAAATTTCAACCACAGTAAAACAAGCGTTTTATTTTACTACAAAGTTTGCTTTAAAAATACCAAAACAATATCCCGCACAATGCCAGTATTAATCGCTAAAGACATCTTCAATCATTTTCTAAATGTGGGCTACTTCTCAAGGGTGCAAAGATAGAAAAAGTAATAATTTTGACTTCGTACGAGCTGTGCGGTGTTGCCAATAATTTCTTATAGTCAAAAACAAATTATATAAACACACACGATATAACAAAGGGCGACACAAACCTAGGCTATTCGACTGCTCGTGGATAACGAATAAGTACTGAAGGTACTTGAAGTTAAATTATAACATTGTGGGTGACTTTTAAATGAGGAAAATGAATTTACCAAGCCAGATAAAGGCTAACCACTAGAATTAGATCTCTGCGCTAAGATGTTTCTATCTAGACAATAAACTCCAGTTGCGTTGTTACTGCCGTTGCAACTTGCATTTTTTGCGTTACAAAAATTTGTTTGCTGTAACATTACAGTAGTTTTATAAGCTGTTGACTAACAAAATATTTATCATACTTTCGAGTACGGTATTTTTAAATGTTTGTTTTTCGCAGATACTGAAAGTCCAGAAACAATTGCACTTTAATAGATTTGCAAAAAATAATATAAAGTAGCTCTGCCTAACTCGCTATTGAAACTGTAATGCTCCGACTAAATAAGCCTGTCAAAGCGTAATTTTTTGCTAAGAACTTTGATGAGAGATGTAAACATTAATTAGAAATGCACGACGCAGTAATACAGGGATATGCAGAATTTTTTGCAAACTGGTCAAATTTACTGCATGGAAGGATTCTTCGAGCCAAAGTTTTTAAAGTGACTGTTGTACGTGGGGTTTACAGACAAAAGGCCATTTTGGAAATTATCGTTTTAACGGTATTTGTGGCGCACAATAGAATTTTTTTGATTTTATCTCAACTTTAGTTTTTTTTCTCAAAATTGAGGCGACTTAAGGTATCGCTCGAATAATTAGGTCTGACTGCAACGTAACAGCTAGGTAAAAATTGGCTTCTACTAAAATGCTTTGAACCATGCACTTCTCGATGGAACAGAACAAATATGTTCACCGAACAATTTAAAACTTCAAATTCCTTCACTCGTCGATCACAGAAAGCAATGCGCTTTAATATAACAATCAGAAACCAACCAAGACTGAATCCACCAATTAATTGCTTCATACTTATCACGCTAATAATCTACAACAAATCACCACAGAACAATACACTTACTATTCTTTCTACTCTGCCACTCTCTCTCTCTCTAAATGCTTAAAAAACTCGTCGCCTTAAATATGAATGAAAAATAATCCTGAAAATGCTAGAACAACATTACATGACACAGAAAAAAAGCACTGCTAATAAATTACGTAATCGGCAATCAAAAATCTTCGAGAAGAAACAAGATTTACTCGATTAACTTGAACTTCACACGAAATCAACCATTGTAACGTAAAAAGAGGCGTGTGCCTTACAAATCTGAATGCGAAAGAAAAAGGTCTTTTGCGAAAAACAGCCGAGATATAAAAATCAAATTTTGACTGGAGACAAATCAGATTTACGATTAAAACAATCACGGCAAGAAAAGCAACAGATGACAAAAACTATACGTACAGTATATAAAAACTATTCCTACAACGCAAATTTACTTATTCATGACAGTATCTTTTTGCCAATTTCTGCACCTAAACAAACTTAAAAAACTTTTTGGTTTTGTTTGGAAAATGTACTTACGAGATCGGGCTCAAAAAGGCTGAATTTCAAAGGTGTCAATCTAACAATTCAATCTGTGGATTCTGGTCTCAAATCACATTTTTATGCGGATCTAAAATTTCACTTGGAGGGTCGGAGGTTGCAAACCCCTGCCGTAATACACTGGTAAAAACAAATAACCTCCCTCATCCATGATGATTTGTGGGGTGGTCACGTTATTGAAACAAGACAATGCAAAAATTAAACATACGGATTACATTTTCGTGACACACAAAAGAGGCGAAAGAAATTTTTAAAAGTTGAAATATTTTGAAGAACCAACAGTTAGGAACTCAAAAATAACTTAAAGTTGTTCAAATATTGCTATGCTAAAGAAATAATAAGCTAGCGGGTATTCCCAGCATCGTTTTCAACATGTTGGAAGATGTGAGACATAGCTGTTGGGATGGTGACGGGCCAGTTCAACTACTAACCAAGTTCTTACGAGGCTTAGCCCCTCTAACAAGGTGCTTACACGACGATAAATCCAGAAAATCTTTTTTGGCTTTTTTCAACAGCAGGCAACCAGGGGAGCTTGATACATTAAAGGTAAATTCAGCGATGTAGCGAAAACCGTAGATAATTGGCTAACCAACGATTGAACGTCAAGGGATCAAACGAGCGGTTTTTAAATTATTTAGATTATGATCCGTTTCCCGAATTTGCAGACTAGTTCATGAACCACATCTATTGATTTATAGCTTAATAAGTAATCAAATGAACATAACAACAAATAACTAAAACTTTGCAAAAGAGAAAACGTTTTAAGAGGACTCCAACTACTGTAATTACTCAAACTAAATCCGCATTGAACAAGTTACTGAAAGGAACCTTGGCGTAAAAACATTCCTAAACCTATAGTGCGAATTCTGAGCAGCAAATGTAGTGAAATATGAAGATGCACGTAAGCGGTCATCTACGAAGTGAAACTTGCTTTTGGTCATTTGTTTAATTAAATGTAATGTAATAAGGCGCGTTATAATTCGGTATTGAATTGACAGCAACTTGATCAACGTTGGAAGCCCAAGTTCGATTCCGAGAAAACATGATAAAAAACTGTATCCAAACAAAGTATATATTTCAGAAATTATAACATCTTGTGTTAAATTTAATTGCTATTTCTCTTAACAGTCTTCTGTGATATGTGTTAATCATATCAATAACTAAGCATATCGCTAGATAGGGTGATCCAGTAACTTATAGTTTTAACTTATCCTACACCAAGTCCTACATTTCAAACAAGGGGGATTTTTTACTCACTTTTAATTAGTGAAGCAGCCATAAAATTATTATCAAAATTAACTCATTTGAAAGTAATGATCCATGAGAAGCAGTTAAAAAAATTTAGAGTATTTGCTATTTGTTGTTTTTCTGAAAAAGTAAATGGGTTTAAAGCTTCGGTGTTTTCGTTATTTTTGCTTTTTATTCTGTTGCATAAATCGTTTTTGAGTAATTTTCAACTGTTTAACCTATTTAAAAAGTTTTCAGACGCCTAAAAAGGAGAAGATGTAAAAGATTTTTCAGCCACTTCGAAAGCAGTGTAGTATAACAGCAGCTAAGGCAGTGTTACGTATCTTATTGTAAAGTTTACATTAAATTGTAACTGCGCACCAAATCTACAAACATAACCTATACTTAACTTCCCATAAAATTAAAATCTGCTCGCACTTAAGCAAATAGTTCTTTATAACTGAAAACACAGAGTTGCATTAAGTTGGTGGGGCTACCAGTCAATCATGACTGGTTCGAAATGCGCTGCCACCTTTAACCAAGCCTAATTCAATTGGGTTGACGGCGTGAACCTGGACAGCGGTTTGTGCCCTACCTCCATCCCGAGGAAGAGGAGGGGTAATTACAACAACAAGAACAACAACCACTTGAATGAGTCACGCACTACTGAGATTACACGAAACTCGAGCAATTAGAAACGCGATAGCTTCATGCCGATAGTGCGAAAACAACAATTTGTACGACGTGAAAAGCAATACAAACGGTAATTTACTTCACAGTGGAGAATACTGGTACAATATTCCTGTCACAAAAGCGATAGATGTCAAGGCTATATGCCAAGCACAAGGTAGTGTTTCTTTCTTAAATTGTACGCGGTAAGCCTACTGTATACAACAGGATGAAGCAATGTAAACGGTGTAGCAGGGGTGACCCAAGTGGCAAAGATGGTGACTGCAATTTGGCAAGAAGTGGCAAGCGAGTTTGAATTTGACAACCAACTTTGTTGTAAAAAGGTGGGAGATTATAAGACCCAGGGGCAAAACCAATTATTGTTTTTCTTGATACAGTAATAAAGACAGCGTAGGCTTATAGTGAATTTTGTGTCAATTGTCTTATAATAATTATTGGGGAAACAAACAACGAAATTTTTCACAAATCATTTCGCCACAAAGTAGGCAGATTTGCGCAACTTCTGCGCAATCTTCACAACACACAAGATGGCCACATAGCATATATAAAACACAGGCATCTTGTTGGAAGCATTTTTTGCACTTTCTTGAGTTCTCCAACACTCGCAGATTATTGTTAGTATGAGCGCCAGATGTAGGAGTAGATGATTGTTCTCGATCTTCTTTGTACATGCCGCTTTCAATGTTTAATAAACTTTCGATCAACCGTTCAAGGGAGGTAAATATCATTCCACAGCCTTGATAATGCCTTTGATTAAAATATTTTCATTTTTAGACTTAAATGTAGGCAGCGTAACGCAGAGCATCGAGCGACAGACTTGCAATCAAATGGTTGCGAGTTGAGCACTCAGAGCGCTACGTTACGTAGCCAATTCCGCTCGGCGTTGACCATGCAACGTATTGCTGATTCCGCAAAAACGCCGATTCCGTTCGGCATTATCGGCATGGCCGAACGAGTTGGCATCCGCTTTCAAGCTTACGTTTTAGTTTTAAACTATTGCTTGCCTCAACCACAACGACATAACTGCTTATTCGAAGATCTTAGGATCATTTTGCAGTCATCCACGATCTCCGTTCATCTTGTGCTCGATAAATTAAATAAGTTTAAATCAATTATACATACAGTTTATGAACTACATTTATGAATATTTAAAGTTTATATTTATGAATTACATTTAGAGTTTATGAACTCACGATGAGACCGAGAGTCTGTTATTATCGACTAGTAAATGAGGTTTCCACTGCCATAACCGCATTTAGAAAACTTATGACTTTAAATGGTAACAGGTATTTTAAGGAAAATAACCGATATCACAAATTTAGTTAAGAGAAAAATAAAGTGTTTAGTTTTGTTTTGTAATCACTTCTGCACCGGAAGTTAAAAAAACTGAATAGTTAAAAATATATTTAAATTGTTACATTTTTTCCTCTTACACAATATAAAATAAACGCAATACTCTAAAAGAAAAACATGAAAGATCTACGTGATGTATTTTAAATGTGTATAATAAAGAGTGTATAATAAATTTCAAAACCTTTTATTATCTGAAATTTTAGTTGCAAAGAGAAAACATTACGGCGTTTATGACAACCTTTGCGAGCAACATAAAAGCCTTTGACGGGCCGTAGTTGCTTAAATTCTGCAATGGACCACAATACCAGAAATAAGTGTTTACTTCTGTAAGCGATCACGCTGCTTCATCCTACTACGTCAAATTTTATCAAAACTTTTTTCTATTTTTAAGAAAATGTTGTTTGATTAACATTCAATTGTTTTAATGGTCGTTCGTTAGATTTTTTGGCGAATATCGGGTCTTAAATCGCACGATACGACTATAATCGTAAGTACATTTCGTTTTATAATAATAAATCAAGGTACCGTTAACGAAATACATAGTGTTCAGGAAACTCGTCAACAAATAATACCTCAGTCCCTTGATTAATAGCACAGAGCGCTCGAAAGTTTTTTTTATTTTACTTAAAATTAGCTTGACATGAAAATTGGATCCAAGAAGATAGAATGGGGGGGAATGGTCTCTGTGTCCTCTACACATAATGGGACATGTATCACATAATACAAGCAAAATATCGAAACTAGTAAACTCCAAAGCGAACCTTGACAATTGACTTAGGGTTATAGCTACTGTCTCTGCATCACAATGTCGAAAAATAAGCAGTACAAAATCATCTTAAAATAAATAAAAACCTCTCTTTCTTAAAAAAATTGCTCGTTTTTTGCAAGATTAAAATTCTGACACAAAAACTTGTTAAATTTAACTTCACAAGCACAAGGGAAAGCAACTGAAAAGGGGCCTCACTGTTTTCCAATCAACCACTGAATAATTCGTTGTGGTCTGAGCAAGCCGTAGTTTGTGTCCGGAACGTGAGCTTATTGCAAACAGCGATTCCAGTCAGCTTAGACCAAATTCCTTCAAATATCTTTTTTACAAAACTATTATCGTTTTTGTTAACTTAATGCCAATCCTCTATAATTAACCCCGAAACTAACCTTGTAAAGTGGTTTCGTTCGAAGTACATTGTCGTAACATTTGAAAATTTGTCCACAGTCAAAAGGAAATTGCGGAGAAATTCTCAAATGTTTTATTTTAAATCTCGTTTTCAACAAAATCAAATTCAAAATGAATTGTGTAACTTACTTTTTCATTGCATCCTTGATATGTAAGCAAAGCTGGCATCTGGGAGTATTGCAGTGAAAAGTACCGGATGAGGTTGAAGGTTTTTGTTAGAGGTGAGTATACGTTTGAAGTCGGGTGGTTGTCGGTAAGCGATTGAGGGAGTAACAGGAAAAAGATGTTGTAAAAGAGGGTCGCTCTTAAGAATAGGTTGTAGTTTTTTTGCAATCTGAGTTACAAATCTAATCTGTGGGTGATAGGTTTAGACTAAAGAGGTTCGTTAATAAATATTTAAGTCGACTACAAGATGCCATTTGAGAATTTTTATATTCTTATCTATAAGTCGACGCGGCTGTACTTCCTTCGATTTTTAAACAGATTTTGTAACTTACTTTTTCATTGCATCCTTGATCATTTGGTCGTCAAACCCCATTTTCCTTGCTTCACGCACTACAGATGAAGTTTTCATTTCGATTTCAATGATCTCATTTCTTTTTCGAATTTCTTCTTGAGGATCGATAATTACGGGAACACTTGGGTGCGTTTGCTGACATGAAAATGGACTGCAAAAAAAGCAAATAATTATTCAAATTATTCTTCAAGAATCGTTATCTAGTCGCTGTATACGTTTATCTGATGTGATGCAGCATGTAATGAAAATTATTAATTTCATTAGAGGCGGTAATAAAGCGCTGAGACATCGTCTATTTGTTGATTTCTTAAAAGATTTGGATACAGAATTTTCTGACGTTTTACTCCATTCTACTGTTCGTTGGCTTAGTGCTGGGAAATGTTTGCAGCAGTTCTTCAGTCTGCGTAATGAGATTCTAAACTTTTTAGAAGAACTGAATGCAGACACTGATGGGTTTGAAGGTTTATTGCAAGACGTCAACTTTCTGAAAGGTCTAGCATTCCTCTCGGATATTACTCAGCATGTGAATAAGCTCAATTTAAGTTTACAGGGTAGGAATCAAACAATTGCTTCTCTGTATGGTTTCATAGATGGCTTCCGCAAAAAATTAAGTCTCTTCAAAAGTAATCTGCAAAGTAACATTCTGATTCACTTTCCAAGTTGTGATGTTATTTCTAAAGAAATAGAGGACAATAACTTCTGCTGCCTTGTTGAAACTCTTGATACCCTGATTGAAGACTTCAACAAGCGATTTCAAGATTTCCGGCACCTTGAGAAAAACTTCAATGTATTCAATGCTCCGCTGACTATAACTATATCAGAAGCCGATGAAGATTTGCAGCTTGAATTGTGTGACTTGCAAAGTGACCAGTTTTTATTAAGCAAAGCTACACTGCCAATCGCTCAATTTTGGCCTCTTCTTTCTGAAGAGCATTATCCTAATTTACGCCGTTTTGGATTGCACTTGCTGTCAATGTTTGGCAGTACCTACCCTTGTGAAGCAGCATTTTCCGCAATGAAGTCGATTAAATCCGAAGAGAGGAATCTACTTAAACAAACATCTCTCGAAGCCTGCCTTCGTTTAGCCTTAACCTCAGTTGACATTGACACAAAGGAGCTGACTTCCAAAATACAGGCACATCCATCTCACTGAATTTTAAGTAAACTGTACCGTTTTACGTACTTCGTTAAATATTTTTTACGAATAAATTTATGGTTTATTCTTATTCATACTTGTCAGTTATTTTTAAGGTTTCCTGGTCTACTGATGTTGCTCAAAATTTCCAAAACTCTCTTATTCGTAGTATTCACATCTTAGCTTCTTTAATCTATTCCCCGGGAATATGTTTTTATGATAAATATAAAGATTCATTTACACATGTACGTGTTTTACTTTACATCTGGTACGGTGAGACAGTGCATAAGAGGAAAAATGTCAACCGCGGCCCGCGATCTAATTTCCTTGCCGAATGCGTCCCGCGTCCCATAAAGTTTGGACAACCCCGGTATAACTCAGTGAATGTTAGCTTTTTTGCTTTTGTGGCAGATTTCAAAAACCTGAAACCATTTGCTGAGTCCTTCACTACTTTTAACTATTTATATTTTTATTTTTCTTCAGTGGTTTTCGGTCTTTGAACCCAGTATGAGAAACACTGGTTGATTTTTTTAGTTAGTAGCGTAACTAGCGTTACCAGAATGCATAACGCTTCGAACGTATTCAAAAATATCATCTTAAACTTTAAAAAGATAGGAAAACTTTAAGAGACAATTTAACGAAGTGACATCTCTTAAAATAGTGTCATCTATTGTTCCTGTCGCAAATTATATTTAGCACTTCAAAAGCGAGTTCAGTGCAATTATGTTCGTAAAAAGATCACCTCAAATGTTTTACCTTTTCAGAGCTTCTCTAATTTGGTTCTCTTCGAAACCCATCTCGATTGCAAAAGAAACCACTTCAGAATTCTTTATATAGTTATCAACTTTCTGTTTTATTTCTTTCATTTCTTTTCTTGGATCAAGAATCTTCTGGGATTGATTTTGCTGCGGTAAGTTGATATGATTAGCAGGGTTGTAAAGAAGAGGCCGTTGCAATCCGAGATTATTGTCGACGATTCTTTGGACGAAGTCCTGGCCTTTTTGCTGGAGGACAAACTCACATGATGGGAACCACTTGGCATGTTCCTCCCACGGATCATCTTCCTGATCCCAGTTTTGGAGTCCTCCATTACAATACCAGCACTTCACACGATCTCTCAGTCCGAGATAATACATTCCAGCGTCGACTATCTGTTGGGGAGTCGCCCGAATTCTATGTGCAGGCCATGTCGTGAAATTGTCCAAGAAGGTTTGGAGACGGGCGTTTTTGGAACGCATGTGAGGGTTGATTGGATGATCACATGGAAATCTAGAAGTGTCAATTGACCCATTGTTTGCTGTAAAATTGGATTTAAATCGGTCCGGTGACATTAGAGAACGTGTTCGAAAATTTAGTGGAGTTTTAATTGATCTTGAAGTTGATGGAATGTTATCTACTTGTATTGAATCAGTTGATAATGATTGGTTTTGGTTGAACGATGTTGGTGATCGTCGAAGAAAAGAAGCTATAAAAGATTGATGCAAATTGAAAACTAATACTTTTTATTTTTTAATTTTTTCAGGCAAATCCAACATGGATCAAGTTTTACACAGTTTTGTGTGATTTCATCTGTACTTCTTTCTGATCTCAAAGCAATACTTTAGTATATACAGTTGTACAACCCGTAGTGTCATTAGGCAAAGGATTTAAATCTAATCCTGTTAACCTTAAACGGAATGATTTTACTATCACACGATAAATCTTTATCGAATCACAAGGTACTCGTACTTACCCAATGGAACATTTCTGGTGCACGTTCCATTCACAAAACTGCAGTTTTCTTCGTGCCACACACAGCTTGTAGGATCATCTCCGATTTTCCAGTCATAGTTAACACGGCCACAGCTAAAAATAAAAAGTAAAGGAAATAAATTCTTGCATAAAATAATCGATTATTAGCCGTTCTTACAGGAGTCAAAATTTATCATCAAATAAGAGAAAGATTTGTACTGAAATGGAATTTACCACTTTTCAGCTGTAACATTTTGCACGGTGTCAAATTTCATTTTTAGCCTTACCCCTATTGCTAAAATTTGTCAATTATTTCTTAAGTCTTCAATATGTTTCAAAATGTAATTTGAATCTTGACCTATATAGACAGTAAAGCCGACGCTACACCCTCAACTTTGGCAGGTTTGATTAAATAGTTTCTTGGAACTTATAAAGATCATTTTTTAGAATGTTTTTCTTGCTGCTGCTTCATAAGTTTTTTTTGAGAATGCAGTCAACCAAATGGAATCCGTTTATAGAATCGCAACTATATAGTTGCAACACTAAATAAGATTATTGCCGATCAATCTATCACAGTTTTCTATTTGTACTTCCTTCTCGGCGCTTTGGGGCATAACATTTTTGCGCTAATTTTCAAAAATGCACCCAACATTGCTTACACTTTTTGTCAACTAAAACCAAAAGTGTCGGTGTGTTACTTTCAACGAAGTAAATAGGCTGAAGCGTCAAAGCTTATATACAGCGATAATCGAATACAGTTGAATACCAATTGCATTATTTTGGTGAATTATGGCTAGTTTTATGCGTACGATCTGTCATCGGCGTACCTCATGAACGAAACAAATTTTCCGTCGTTTTTACTGTAACATATTTTAGCACCAGGACTTTTTTTAAATGAAAAAATTTGGTATGGTATGACTCGACAAAGGAATTGAACCCAGTTCTATTCTTAAAGTACATCAAGTATCATTAATGAGGAAAGTATAACCTACCTGTAGCACTTTACTCTGTCTTGATATCCAATGTAAAAAAAACCGCATGAAGACAAAGCAGTTGGATTGATTGGAACAGTTTTTGGAAAGTGTTTGAAAGTTATCAGTCTGTATGTTTCATTTTCAGTGTTACCTAAATGCAATCAACTATAGTAATGCTGAAACAAAATATAGCGCTTATTAAATGCAGCACTTTTTTACGCCAAGACATATTCTAATCATAGCTGAGTAAATTTGTCATTTTCCACATCACTCATATCGCTGACTACCAAGCAGGAAATTTGTGAATAGCATTTCAAAGTCTTTTTGGTAGGACCTGACAAGGGTATTGAACTAGGTTTATTGAATGTAATGCGAACGCTCACACCACTTCACCGCCGCTCGACCAGCTCATCGACTGGTCGTACATCGCACAACTGTCAATTTGCATTAAGGTTTAAGTCGAAATCGTCAGCACATCAAGCACAGTGCCATTTTCTACTACGAGTTCTTCAACAAAAAACAAAAAAGTAGCTTTACCGGTTCAAGTTCAATAAAATGGGTGGGCTGAAAAGTAACCAACTGCATTGATTATGAAACAATGATTTTATGTCTTAACAAAGCATACAATTTTTAACATTAACAAAGCATCGCTCTGTAGCAGATTTGCTTTCCTGCCTTTTCGAGTGGGTGATGATTTCCTACATGTCACTGCACAGTCACACTCGCTTTCAAATCAAGCTTATTGTTGGTGCAACGCAGCACTTGACATATCGGTTGCCCTCACTAGGCAAGTAACAAATGGTGTTTCTATGGAATATCGAACTTTAGACTTTTAGATTCGAAGTCAGAAATGATTATCATTGTACCACAGCGATTGCAGACTATCATTCAACAGATGAGACTGAAAAGCAATGCCATTTAGCTTTCGCAGTGTAACCAGCATGGACTTTCAACTGTGACTAAAGGAGATTTTAGAAATGATAACAAAAGTTTGCCAAGCCAATGCCTAAGCTTCACACCCGTTATTAATTACCACAGTGGCGTGAGTCCGTAAGAATGTTGGGGGAATAACGCTAGTGGCGTAATCCTCAACTCAGAATCAAAGGAAAAAATGGCATTTACTAAAAAGTACTTCGTTGCAAGCTGATCCGTAGAGATCCCTCACCCTTCCTGAAATTTATGGCACTAATCATTATTTTCCAATCCAAGGCAAAGCAAGAAAAAAGTTTTGAGAAAGCTGTAATAACGTAAAAATTTTTCATGTTTTGAACGAAAAAGTTCCACCAAAATTATATCAAATAAGATTTTGTCATTTTTTGAAAAACAACTTTAACTTCAACTTTGCTTAAATTTATCTCAAAAAATAGGATGAATTCATTGAGACCCGTTGTTGAAAGGGAAACTTTGTGAAAATAACACTTCTCAGTCTACAGTCACACCGATGGCTCCACAAGCAATTTTGAAGTGTGATTATTTTGACTATGCTTTATTAAAAGCTTCTAGCTACTTGTCGGTCACCAACTGCACTGAAGAGACCTGATAGATCGAAACAGTGTCACTGTCTACAGTTTGCTCAATACCCATCGCTGACCTCTTGCATTACTTTACTAATTACTTAATAAAGCAATCTGATCAAATAAATTTGATGAAAGATCTTCTCTGTGACCCCATGTTTTCAGTCCCTATTGTATCAGGCTGATATTGCTCAATTACTCGTACTATATTCCACATCCGAGGATCTCGTTACCGACAGTAGCCCGTGCGCTGATGAAACCGGCCTTAAGCAAAAGCAAAAATTGATTGTTTCGTTTGAAGGAGTTCCTACATGAAACCAAACCATTGCGCAATATGCTTACCTGGTGGTATGTAGACGCTCTTCTGCTCTGGTGGGTCTCTGGGGTTTGCAACTTTCCTTCCATCGCTTTCAACGTCTTTAAAATGAAAAAAATTTGGCCCTTGTTTAATCCTTAGCATTTTTGATGAGTTTTCATTGATATAAATTACTTTAAAAAGCTCTAGTTGTGTAGATCAAAATGTTGCGTGGAATTTATATACCAGCATAGTAGACACGTCAATGCTTAAAGGTACTTTCCCTTACAGATTACTCTTTGTGGGAAATACCCTTAGGAGTTAATTGTTTTTTTTTTAGTCGGCTTTTTGCCAAAGTAAAATATCAAGCAGTTTGTTGTTTGATACAGCTAGTTTAATTACCATTACGCAATCCAGCTCAACTATTACTGCACAGCACCACCTTCTTATCAATCAAACTTGCCTAAGGTTGTTAGTTCAATTTTGTGAAGTGCAGGCACTATGATTTAGGTCAGTGCTCTTCAATCTTTTTGATATCGTGGAACCCCTGATTTACTTTCGCGTTTGTAATGGAACCCCCTTAACAAAAATTTAAAAAACACAAATTCCATCTAAAAATCAAACATTCGCTATTAAACAGACACTTCAACAAATAAATAGTTAATACAGAAGTAAATAAGCAATAAATTTTAATGACTCGGTTGTTGCTGAATTTCTTTTACAATCTTCTTAAATCGTGGCTGCTCGTTGCTCAATGCATTCCTCATACACATATCCACACTCTTCAAACAACTTCTGTGCTTGTTCTTAATAGTTGTTAAAACAGAAAATGCTGTTTCACACAAATAGGTATTGGGAAACTGACACAGAAGTTTCAATGCTTCCTTTGCAATTGCTGTTTCCTCTTTGTACAGGAAAATCCAAAAATATTCATTTCCATTTTTCTCAAAGATTTCCTCCAAATGAATATCATTACAAATATCCAGAAGTTCTTCTTGCTGTGGCGAAGTGAAAATAAAAGGATTAACTATCCACTTCAGCAAACGAAAAGCCTCAGATTCTTTTTCAGGAAAATACCGGCTGAAATTTTTCTGTAATAGCTTCAAATGTTCCAACACCAATTCTTTTATTTCAGATGTATCCTCTATCTTGGAGTCCTCGCTCAGAAATTCATTCAAAAACCGAAAAGAAGAAAAATCATTTTTTGAAACTTTATTAGTCCAGTAGTTCATTTTTCTTTTAAATGCATCAATTTTTCCAACTTGGGAAAATATATCCGAATTTTTTCCTTGAAGACTGGTGTTGAGAATGGATAATTGAAAAATATTTGTCTGTATGCTCTAGCACTTACAGAAAAATCTAAGACGGGTGTCACGAATAAGTAAATTTGCATTAAAAGAATAGCGTTTATGTATGTACAGTTAATGTAATAAGGTTGAGACAAATTGAAAAATATTTGTCTGTATGCTCTAGTGAGTACACGAATATCCAAGACGGATCAAGTTTTACACAATTTTGCACTGCCTCTACGCTATTCTTTTTGATCATCGCACAAAAGGTTGGCAATACAGTTTTAAAGCCTGTGGTATGAGTACACAAGATATTTAAATCTAAGCCAATTATCTTTGAGCGAAATACTCTTTACTAATACTAACACACCATAAATCATTGTTGAAATCACAAAACATTTGTATTTACCCAATGGAACATTTCTTGTGCATGTTCCGTTCATGAAACTGCAGTTTTCTTCGTGCCACACACAGCTTGTAGGATTGTCTCCTATTTGCCAATCGTGGTTCACCCGGCCACAGCTAGATAAAGAACGTCATTAAATAAACCTGGGATAAAGTAAGCTGTAAATAGGCCGTATGTAAATGCGCCAAATTCGATTCTAAATAGGTAAACAATATTTGCCGAAATGGAATTTACCACTTTTTAGCTGCATCATTTTGCTCGATGCTTTATTTCATCTTTCATCTTTTCCCAATTGCTAAAATCGGGCAATGCACTTTTGAAGTGTTGAATTTAACCAACACGCCTTTTCGCCGGTTGTTTCGAATTATCTCTCGGAGCTGATAAGGATTTCTTTTGTTATGTTTTTTGCGATTGCTTAATAAAGAATGTTTTTATCGAGAATCCAGCAAATCAGATAGAATTCCGTAGTAGAAACTATTTAGTTGTCACCCCAAATAAGATCATTTGGTGCTACTATAGCGTGAGGTCTACCGACATAAGTCACCTACCGAGATGCAGGGCGAGGTCTACCGCTTGACTCGCACCTACCGAGGTACAAACCGCGTGAGGTTTGGCCGTGTGAGGGTTAGGGTTAGGGTTAGGGTTAGAACCACTGCCCTAACCCTAACCCTAACCCTAATCCTAACCCTAACTAATGATTTATTTGTGTCATTCTTAGAAGATGTACAAAGTGTGTATCGTTAGAATAAATTTACCTTTGTGTGTGCATTCTATGTGTGGTGTTTGGAATTATTATAGCTATAGTAGTAAGTGTGTAGCTATAGAGGGGTGAGGGACAAATAATTCAGTGGTAGATCTCACGCTATAGTAGTAACCGGAGGTAGATCTCACGCTATAGTGTGGTAGACCTCACGCTACACTAGCACCGATCATTTCCGATGCAATGTATTACAGCTTTCTATTTGCACATTTTGTAAGGCATTTCGGAATATATGTGTGTTGTTCTTTTTGGAAATGCACCCACCACTGCTTACTCTTTTTTTCAAGCGGAAACCATAAGTTCAGGCGTACACAGATGTATTGGAGCACATGGAAAAAGGTCTTAAAGCTAAATGTTGCTGTCACCAACCAAGTACTAAATACATTATTATGAGAAAATTGTGGTCAGTTGCATGTGTACGCTTTGCCACTGAGTGTACCTCATAACTGAAATACCATGAAGTTCTTTGGCGCTTTTTTTCCTGCAACGTATTTCAGCATCAAACTTTTTTGACATAGGACACATGAATTTGGCATGGTATGACTCAACAAATAATTTGAAACCAGGTTTACTCTCTGTTCATGTTCTTAAATTGTGAAAAGTAATATTAAGCAATAAATCAGTAAAGCATACCTGTAGCACTTTACTCTGTCTTTATATCCAATGTAAAAAAATCCGCATGAAGACAAAGCAGCTGGATTGATTGGAACAGTTTTGGGAAAATGTTTGTAGGTCGTTAGTCTGTATGTTTCATTTTCGGTGTTACCTAAAAATACGCAATTACAGTAATGCTGAATTATTGAAATATGGCGCTTTTTTAATGCAACACTTTTTGCGCCAAGATATATTTTGGTCATCACTGTGACATCGCTATTTTCTACATCACTTTTATTGCTGAGTAGTAAACTGGAAATCTGTGAATACCATTTCAAAAATTCTTTAGACGCAACTCGGAAAGGAAGTTTAACCCAGGTGTATTGACTGCAAAATGGACTATCTAACCCCTGCACCGTCGCTTGATTTGTTTATCTACAGATTGTACATAGCTTTATCGTAAACTGGTAATAAGATTTAGTTAAAAATTGTCAGTATTTCCAGTGCAATGCGGTTTTCTACCACAAGTTCTTTAACAGCGGTAGAAAAAGTAGCTGCTCTGGTCTAACCAGTAAGCCTAGGCGTGGACTGAAAGATGGGCTACTGCGTTGACTTTAGAGCAGGAGTCGTCAAACTACGGCTCGCGGGCCAAATCCGGCCCACGAAGGCTTCTTATTCGACCCGAGGAGCCCTTTTCATAATTGCAAAACAATGTATAGCGCAGTGTTTCCTTGACAGGCCACTTCGATCCAATCAATTTGATCGCGAACAGCATAATCGGTGACAGCGAGAGAAATGGTGAAGTTTTTTGTTTTTTTAGTTCACCAATTTTGGGGCAACACAACACGATCCCCATCGTTATTTACCGTTACTCTCAACTTAATTTGAGTTAACTTTGGTCCACGGGTCTTTAAAATATCGACTATGTGGCCCTCCATGGAAAAAGTTTGGAGACCCTGCTTTAGAGCAATAATTTTTTGATGCAACAATCATAATTTTTATGAATTACAAGTTTTATGACATTAAATGCGTTGCTGCGTAACAGTCAAGATTGAACGAACAATATTATTTAACTTCTGTAACGCAGCACCGACTTCCAGTTGTAAATAAAGTCTTTTTCATTCGTAGACGTAGCAGGGAGCCATAAAAGCCATGGTTGATATCAGTGGTGAGCACTCGTTGCTTTTGAAGTAACGCCGTTACCTTTACAATTACTTGCAAAAATTTGTAAGAGCATTATCGTTACTTCAAACAAATATTTTTTTATTACTCGCTACTCGTTACTTTTAGACTTTTTGACGTCATGGCTTGCGTTTGCCAATTAAAAACAGCAGTGCGTGAGTACAATTTGACAATATTAGTGGCGCTGAGTGGCAGCGAAGAGTTGTATTTGATAAAAATATTTTTCAGATTTTTGTGCTGAAATAGTTTGCGGTGTGGAGGTGCCTTTCCCGGACGAGTGTTCAGAAATTTGATAATCATGTCTTTATTGCATTCTTTTTCTGAGGGACAAGTTGAATGCAGTGGTACTAAAAATTTATCTTCTTAAGAATCCAAGCTGAATTTGCTGCTGCTTGGGTTGGACGAGTCGGGACTGCTTTCGCTTTTGTCAACCAAAGAAACTACTCTCATTATAATATTTTTTTGGCTACCACCATGTCAAAGCCAAATTTATTTTCTTCTAACCACGTCGACCAAAAGAGTTTGAAATGGGGATGCAGTGCAGAACTTTTTTTTTGCTTAATGTTTTTGTCAGGTGCGGTGACCATGCCCCTTTCTACAATCTTTTTAATGTAAAAATTTGAGTATGTTTAACGTCAATTCGTTTTGTCTCCTGCATTCCTTTTTCGCTCGTTATTTTTATCTTATCGTTGAGTTTTTTTGTGTTGAGAAAACAGAAGCGAAATAAATTTCCAACTACTACTAAACTTAAAGAATGATCCAAATCATTTTAAAAACACTATTCAAATCTGGTTTTGACACCCCTGATCAGAGCAAGTACAAGGGAAAGGCATATTTGAACATGGCCAATGTTTATTGCGTTGAGTTCTTGCAATTTCTTCAAACACATTACCACAATTGGCAGTAAGACGTCCATATATGCTTTTGCTTCTTTTGTGGAAACTGTCAGTCATGCTTGCGCTGTTGGCTATTTATAAAAATGTAATTTGGTGCCTCAGGCTGTCAGCAGGCCTACCTGCAATTCGTCGCTCATCCCACTATGTACTGAGGTGTGCTGCCACTTTGTGTACTATGTCTGATCCTAGATTCCTACACCTTCAACTTTTATTGAAATAAAATCTGCTGCCCGCTATATAAAACAATTACAGCACTTTTCGTTAGTTGACATCTTTATCATTTTTTTTCTTTGCGTCGCAGTGCAAAAAAGCACGACCTCCTGCAGTGAGGTTCGCGCAAGGTAAAGAAGTAGATGAGCTTCGCAAATCTCTCTCGTCAACCAAGCTCAATGTTATTCAGTTTAGCGCGAAAATTCGTTCTCAGAACAGAAAGCGATTTGTTTAAGTTTGTTTCAGAGGAACTCTAACTACGTATGGTGATCTTTTCAGAGCACTCAGAAATTTCAGAAAGGATATGATACAAAAAAATATTAATAGCCTTTTGCAAAATAGTAACGAGTTAAGAGTAACTTTTAAAAATCCCCAATAAAGTAATTTCGTTACCGCTTTTGTTACTTCTCTGCAAATACAAGGGCGTTACCGTTGTCGTTACTCAAAAAGTAACGAGTTACAATTATAAGTAACGAATTACAAGAGTTACAATTGTAACTCGTTACTGCCCATTACTGGTTGATACCAATTTTTTTAATCTGTTTAGGTAATCAAAGCAGTTTGAGACGAAAATAGGAAAATAGTCACAGTCAAAAACTTGGTCTCCAAAAAAAGTTTTCTTTTTCGTTTTATGCCAAAAATAGTTATCTCCAAAGATTTCATGTTTTTGCTTTTCCCATCGCTCCCCACCAAAAACAAATTTGCGTTTAGCTTTGGGCATTACTTTTTTGCTGGTCACTAGCTGACGTTCTACTCTCGATATTTTGTCTTGAAATGGTGGAAGTCCATGAGAAATAAGCGCCCGAGATTTGACTAAAGCTAAATCTAAGACTCTTTTATAAACCATAGGAAAAATAAAAATTGGGATGAAATGAAATTAATGAAACCTGTAATTACAACGAATATTTGTAAAAATAAAATTTTTCAGCCAGCTAAATTATGGGTGGCACAAACAATGTTGCTGTTTTACTCATGGAAGCCAAATGTAGCAATCGACTAATCAAAGAAGTTAATGAAGTATGTTCTATGTGATTTTCATGTTTTTGGTCCCCATTTTACCGGATTTCAAATTTTCAATCCCTCATTTTTATTTCTCATTCCAGGGTTAAGATGGACAGTCAGCGCGTTGACGTCCACGCGCTGACGTAAACGGCATCAAACAAGAATGTAAATCGATTGTTCCATTAAAAAGAGCACGGTTTTTGATTTTAGGAATTTGTATGAAATTAAATCATATCAAACTTGCTCACCTGGTGGTATGTAAACGCTCTTTTGACCGGGAGGGTCTTTGGCGTTTACTACTATTCTACCGTCAATTTCAACGTCTTTCAAATGAGAAAATTTTGGCATTCTTTTAATCTTCAACATTTTTGAGTCAAGTTTACTGATATAAATATAAACTACCACAATCAGGTTTAATTGCTTTGATATTGTTGCGACTTGCTTGCTGGGAATACTGACTTACAAAATGTACGCATGGCATTTATATACTAAATAATCCGCTACTGTACGTTACTATTGGTAAAGATTTTTTCTGATTATTTTCCTAAGGCTTTCCACCGCGAGGTGTTTTTCTGGGGAATACCCATCGGTTTTTTTTCAACATAGTTTCTCTTAAATTTTCTTGTTTATTTCAATTTAAGGCCTTCATCATATATCAAACCGCCAGGTTACGGGCGATCATTTCAAGGTTTAGTTATATTGCTTTTTGTGAGTAGTGATAGAGTTGTCATCAACTACTAGGTGGCTCCACCAGTGTCACCCGGCAGCTCTACCAGCTAGTTATGTCGGGCGAGTAACATCGGTCTTCAACCGAATTATGTTTTTAAGACCATGAAAAATAAGTTGGTACTAATGGAGACATTGCCCTTTTGCCCCTAATTCCGATCGTAGTGCGATTGCTTCCATTTAACAGAAGCCTAAAAAACTCTTTATCATTTCACAAATTTTGTCTGTTCCTTCAAATAAGTGTAGAACGAAAACAAAGTTGGAAACAAGCACCGTAAAGGCTTTTGTTTTACAATAACAAAAATTAATTATTCGGTTGTATGCATATTTTAAGGCTTGGTGAAACCCCTCTCGTGAATATAATAAACAGCAAAAAAATCATTGGCATAAATGATGTCCCTAATTCTGATCTTCCTGTTGTTTCTTATGCGGCACGCTTCCGAGGAAATGTTAAGTATTAGGACTGCTACATGCTGCTTTTTCGGAATTGCATGCCTATTTGTACGTCCCAAGGCCTCTCGCTGGATGTATGTTGTTTAGTCCTGCCATAGTGTCAGATCAAATAAAGTTGAAATAAGCACTTACGGTTAAGTTATTACAATAGCAGGGCTGCAATCAGTAATGTCGAGCTTAAGAATATCGAATCAGTCGGCTCTACCGGCTTCACACCATATCAAATGAAATCGCTTCAACGTTTAAATGATAGATAGATGAACGATGAAAATTTGTTGCAAAAGAGGAAACAGTACCAATTTTATAATCATTCCTTTTCTAGAAGAGTTACCAATCTTTTCCTTGGAGTAGGCTAGTTTTTAAATTTTTAAAGACTTTATTTTCAAATGAATTTTTTTGATAATTTTGATAGAGAACGCCAGCTAGTAAGCTAGTTTTTAAATCACGAGCATTTTTTGACTAATAGATAATCGCAAACACAGTGTAACACGCATTCTATGGAAACCGCGTGATGCGCGTGTAAACCATTGTATCATACTTTTTTTGGAAACGTTTTAACAATCTCGAGGTTTTATGCAAGCGCTATTTTTGACTGGCTGCAATAACTTCTTTCAAAGCCAAACGAGGATTTATTGCCTTACATATATAACTAGTGTAGCAAATTTTGACCTTTCGTGATTGGTCGATTTGTTTATTTTAGTAGCTGAGGTGTGATTTTATTTTACTACAAACAAAGTACAAAGTCATCATGATCATAAAAATTGGACTTTGTACCCTGGACTGGTTTTGAGTGAATAATATGGACCTACGTAGCGGTCGCTAGAACCTTGAACCAATTAGCTTTTCTACAAAAAATAACAAAACTTTTTGGAAATCGTTTTCGTATGATTTTCCTTCAAACTCTAAATTATTTCAATAATTTACTGATATAAAAACATCGGTATTTTGTGATTTCATGCGACTAAATCTGTCTATGCAAAGTTTTTCATGAAACTAAAAATCTAGACTACAATATGGCTTTTGCCAATCGTGTTTCCCTTTCAGGATGCAATCGCTTTCTGAAAGATTGCATCTTCAGTGTGTTTACTCGAGGACATTGTGCCTTGACTCCCCCCTCTTCTTGGCTCAACAACGAAGAAATAAACTTATCTCATTTATAAGTTACCTTCAAACGAATAATGATTTCCCCCCGAATTTTATCATTTAAATGCACATTTTTTGTAATATTTTGAGTTACTTCAAGGCTTTCCTCTGAATCATGGATCCAATCTGACCAACTTGAACAAAATTTTAAGTGGACGACCATTGGATCTGAGCCATCATGAAACGTCGCTCCACTCATTTGTCCATACTGACGACTGCATGCAACATGTAAGCATAAGCTAAACGCTTGTATAATCTAAATCGAAATTCTGCAGAAAATTTCCAACTTTTCCTTTGGATATGACTTTTTTCTTTGTTTCGAAAACGCTTTATTCTCTTTTTTGGAATTGTTTTCGGAAATCATTCAATTAAGGGGTTTTCCAAACCCGTTCATGTTGCTTAATATAATCTCCATCACTAAGTGGTTTTCCATGTTGAGCAATTACCTTTGAAACTTCAAAACTAGCAGCAACTAAGCTGGAACTGGACCTGCCCGAGATGAAGTTTATAAAATTATCAGCTTGTTTTTTGTTTTGCTGAGTTTACTACTAATTAATTCTCTTTTTTTCTCTTCGGTTATATAGTTTAGTTTATTGTGAATACTTTCAAGTGCCTTTTTGCAGAAGATGTTCTACAAACAATCATTTCGAAACAGAAAATACATAAAACTTTGTTATCTTTCTCAATCACACCAAATTTTTTAGTTTAGTATTTTTGGAATACTCTGACATCTTCAATTGAACGATGTTTTTAGCTGATGGTCCTGACATTATACACAATCTGAAAGGTCAAAAAAGAAACGTAATCAAGTTCTTTACTAAAAACAAGAGGCAATCCTAAAATAGTATAATAATTTAAATTTAATATAACTTTTCACTCATCTGCTGCATCTTATATTTCTTTCAAAATCAACCTATGGCAGTACACTAACAAGCAACTGCAACTGCCATGCGCTCTACAGCTTCATAAACCAAGAAAAAAATAGCGGCGCACAAGAACGATATTGCGGAAGAGTGTAGCCAAATGACTACTACGCTCGTTTCGAGAAAATTTGTTAAAGTTGCCAACTCACCAAGTTGTTACGTCCTAATATATTTCTTTGTAGCCATATGGCATCAAAAACACAAAAAGGGTTAAATTAAATAACGGATTGTTAACAAACGAAAATGAAGAAATGGACACCGAGTTTTATTCGACAATACAGTACTGCGACATGTAAGTTATTAACTTTTTCACTTGAAGGGGAAAGGATCTCGTTTCCGAGGCCTCGCTCACCTGCCGTATAGAAGTGCTCACGAGTCAAGTTCGGCACGCGTGCCAGGAGTTGCCCACCTTTGCCTAAGAGCAATAAAAACTTGATATCATATTCAAATCTTAGATAACATGCAGAACTACTGCGTATCAGATATGTAATAAATATATTTAGTATTCTGTCGTTTTTAAGATCTGAGAAAATATGCATTTAAAATGCGTCCCATCATTTGGTTTACCCTGTATTTTCCACTAAAACAATGCTGATTGATTTCTTGCAATTTTGTAAGACAGAAAATTGTGGTCAAACATTTTTTTAAAACATCAACAATTTCTAAAAAACTTGACTTTTTCAAATATTGTTCCTGGCTACACCTCTGGGGCATTTGCTCGACGTTTGAATTTTTTGCGAAGAAGCTCGCTTGGAAAAGAAACATTAAAGCAGTGAAAACAAAGCAATTAAATGTTGATACCGATGTGTACAGAAGTTCTGATAGAAGTTCTCACTTAATGAAAGCAAAAATTGTCCGCAGGGCCATTGGCTTAAGATTGGTTGAGGGGTTTTTGTCTTTATATTTGGCCACCCCTATCAAACTAAATTTGAAGTCTGCAAGTATTTGCCACCTTGTCATATTTAAAACAAAGTTAAACATTTTTTGAATATTAAGTTTTGCAGAGTGACTTTATGCTGTGTTCGGCACCAAACAAAAGTGAAGAATTTTTTTGGAAATCAAGTTTTTTAAAATCTCAAGCAACCCCCAAAAAATTGCAGACGACGTCACTTGGGGTCGCGACCTACATTTGGGAACCCCCGAGGTTAAAGCTGGCACATGTAGCCAGTGGCTCGCTCTATGACCCGCTCTGTCGTTCTGTGCGGCCGTCCGGATATGTAATGCAGCGTTTTCCAAACCGGGAGGCGCAGACTAGTCTAGGGGGAGGCGCGAATATTAACCACAGTCACTTAAAAATAGTTAAGTATGCAAAAGTGTCACCGGTTATGAAGGTTTTATGTTAATTTTGTATTACTTTATGAAATGGGGGGGGGAGGCGTCATATGACTGAATATTTTTAAGGGAGGCGTGGTAACATAAAATTTGGAAACCACTGATGTTATGTATAAAGCACAATTCTGAGTGAGTGTGTTTGTGCGTTTTTGTTAATAATTATGAGTAGAAACATAAACCTTGACACGATTGATCACCATTTCGGAAAATGCATCATATAAGAGGGACTGTGGCGCCACATTGACATCACAGTTTTTAAAACCCTTAACTCTTGAAAGAGAAAAGCGAAAAAAGACTCAAAGTAAATTCAGTAACTTACAAAAAATTGGATTTCTATAGCGAGTAAAATGACGTCATACTTCACGCTTTTTTATGGAATGATTTGTTTTGTTACGGATTAAGGTTACCATATCAGAAGAGGCATCATTCCAGTCGCATCTGAAGCGGTCACGTTTGTACTTTTTTAAGCACTAGCTGATCATTTTGGTTTCACGCGAGCATGAAGACCTTTCTTAGAGATCAACTTTTTCAATGAGGCTTCGGGATCGAAACAACACCAAAATAGAAAATTTTAGTCTTGAAAAGCTCCCGTCGACAATAAACTTAAACATAATATTGTTTGATCTACAACACTTTTCAAATCTCAGAAGGGCAGCATCCTGCCCACGCTTTGTATGAGTGCATGCTTGACTAACATGTTATGCTATAAAGGACCAGCTTATGCGAGGAACTTTTTTAATAAAATTCTTTACCGCCAAATAGAGAATGAAAAGCTAATGCTGGATTGAGGGCCAAATATAAATTAATACAAAACAGAGCTCACCAAGTTGTGAAAAAAGCCTACTTAATACACTCTTGCTTATTTTGTTAATCGCATAAACGATTATGATTTTGGCGCCCACTCACAACCTTGTATTAGTGATTCCCCTGTTGATATTGAAAGGATCGAACAAAAGTTTATGAAATGATAAACTGTTTGTAAGGCCAGTGTTGAAGTTAATATAGGGTGATTGGTGTTAGGGGTAAAGTTAATGAAATACAAAGTATAAAAAATCAAAAGAAAATAATATTAGTAATGCTTTTATAAACGAACGTTTCGTCATACTCGTTTGCAAATACAAACTCGAACGTTTTCGATAGCTCTCTTTAAGAATTTTCGCTTCCAGTGCAGCTTAACAAAGCGGCAAAGAATTTATACTGCGCAAGGCAGTTTCTGACTGGATAGTAGACCGAATCAAAACGCTTAGAGAAGTTTCACCAGCAAGCTACTATGCAATCAGACAACATCTCTTAGGAAAAGAAAACTGCGCAATTCATTACAATGACGAGCAATTTTCAATATTGACTGATGGAAGAATGCACTTTCATCTCTCTACTTTAGAAGCAACTTATATCAAAACCTCAAGACCTAAACTTTGCCGTCCAAAGAAATTTGATTGTACTGTGCTTTGAAATTAGCTGATCTCTAATTCGTACTTCTGTAAGCGTTCTGATTCGGTCTATCAATCAGGACGCATTTGTGTCATCCAATCAGAAACCGCCTTGCGCAATATAAATTCGTCGCCGTTTTGTTAAGCTGCCCTGGAAGCGAGAACTCTTGAAGAGAGCTAGACGAAAAAGTTCGAGTTTGTATTTGCAAAAGAGCGTGATAAAATGGTTGTCCATAAGGCATTACTGAAGTTTTGTGCCACCCATAAACTGTTCGAAAACAATATCATAGGTAAAATCGCACCGCATAGTGAAAAAATGTCTTTACTTGAAAAAAGCTTGACAAGCCTACTGGCACCGACAATATAATTGGAAACGTTTGGGACAACCTATAACTTTTTTCGTCTTACGATGACTCCAGGGCAAATAATTATAGCCAGAAACTTGAGATCACAAGCACCTAGTCGTTTAGTTGCTTTTCGCCAAAAACAATCTTCCGTAGTCGCCAAAAATCAACTACTACTTTGGTGCCTACCTCCAATTTCTGACTGTAAGAGCGTATTTCCTGTAATTACCAAAACGAAAGAATAACGTTTGTAAATAATAAGCTGTCTATGATCAAGATCAATGATCAATTCGTGATTTAAAGTAGGGTAAAGGCATTATGGGTACAGGGGCTATGCCCTACACCTACAACTATCTTTGGTTACTGCGTTTGCCAATGTTTCTGGCGTGCACCCGGCATAACTGCAGAGCCGATATTTTTCACTACAATATAAAGACGGATATCTTACAACATGAGCAGCAAAGCTAGTTCATCAGAATCAAAAGACTGTTTGGAAGCAATTTCATGAGTGTTTTTATTCGTGTACAAGTCCCATTTTTTGTAATAAATGCCGAAGGTACGGGGCTTCCGCAAAAAGGGTGCCACTAGGCCACTAGCAAGTAAAACAGCTGACATAGCAACGATTCCGTGGGAACCTTCACGCTTGTGTGTTAATGCGCACTTTCTTATCGCATGCGTGTACTGCACGAACATGACGTTGTGAACGAAATAAAGAAGCTTCATTGACGGTTTTGAATTTACTCTAGGTCAGGGCTTCCCAAACTTTTTCGCTCGCGACCCCTTTTAATCTCCTAAAATTATCCGCGACCCTTCACGGTTAAAATGATAAACAGTGCAAAATATGCATTTGCGACCGAAATTTCGCACTTCACCATTCAGAAGGATTTGAATCAAAACTTGCTGGAGGGGACGAACAGAAGGTCCGTATTGGCGATTAGAGTTGACTCAAGGTGAGAGTTTGTTGAGGATAGAGACAAAATATCCGCAATATTTCGTTGTAATTTGTTGTCATTGCAACGATGTGGTTGCAAGTAGTGAATGAAGTTTGGTGCGTCCTGCCCAGAAAATATACAGTTGGTGAACTACGAAGATAAAGTAATTGTGGCTGTTTTGTAATAGAAATTTAACTGCTTCTTCGTTTGTATTCTGTTTCGACTTTGGCGCGTAAAATAACTCATCGAAACCCGTTAAAAGCAGAATTAGGTATTTTTATTGAAAAGCACAGGGCCATTAGTGTTGAGAGTCTTTAAAAAGGGGCCATGATTGATGAAAGTTTGAGAACCGCTGGTCTTGACGAGTGGTTTCCAAACTTTTTTGTCAGCCCGCACAGGAAATCAATTGAACAAATTTTGCGGCACACCAGCCAGTGAAATTTATTTCAATTGATGTCAAGAGGCATCATAGGCGACAGCAAGAATGGCAATGACCTTTTTGTTTTTTGGAGATTACCACTTTTCTGGGCAACGACCTCTGAAAAATCGCGTGATGCAGCCCCAAATGGTGCTGATTTCCAAAAAAAAGGCCATTGCTTTCTCTCCCCGTGACCTGTAATGGCAGCATTTTCTCAATTTTGGCAGAAAATTTGTAACAACAAAGAGCACTTTGAAAGGACTCGCGGAACACCTGCAAATCTTCCACGGCACACAGTTTGGGAGACACTGTGTTAGATTATCAAACTCGAGAACATCATATGGTAACATTTATCAGTGGCCTATCGCTGCTTTGTTACCAGTAATTGCATGTCAAATCATGTGCAAGACAAAAATAGCTAGCTATTTCCAAATTATCTTTGTCATTATTTTTTTGTCTAAACAAGATAAAGAAGTTTGGCTTTGTATTTATCTTCCAAAATGCAATTATTTTTTTGGTCCTTGAAGCTAAAAGATGTAATGTGATATTTCGCATTTTATAGATAGAGAATTTAGGCCTAGGCTTGTTGAGAGTTTAGGGCAAGGCATGTGATCTTGATTTACTACATTTTGCAATGCATCGCAGAAGACTGTGTGGAAAGAAAAATTTAATGGACTGCCTACAATAAAGTTATATATTTAAACTATAAAGCAGGTGATCTAATATTTGCTTCTTTTCGACTTCCTGTTGTATGAAAAAGGATATTGGTTAGACAACTCTTTATACAACAATTGCTATGATTAAGTGAGTCCGCTTACTTGCTTGTGCAATATCAAAGTACCCTAACAAAACTTGCATATTTTGGATTTAGATTGGTGAGTTTGGTTAGATTCTAACGTTAGAAATTCAGTAAAGCTATATACCAAAGAAAGTTTGAAAAGCTGAGTTTAAAAAAATGCCATGCTTAACACCATCATGTTTATTTGATCATTTTTGTCAAAAGTATCATTACATTTTTCATGAATTAACTGCATTGCTGTTGGCATTTGTGGTTCAAAGGGGGTAATTTTTGTTTCATTACCGTAAATAATGTATTGATCATTTTTTTGGCCAAAATTCGAATACAGCGATTCTTTTTTCGAGCAAAAATGTGGTGAACCCCCACAGTGGTTTGAGCTCCTACGCCCATGTTTGTGGGTACCTCATAAACAACTGGTGGAATGAAATAAACCGTAAGTATTGCGTTTTGCAAAGGGTCGAACGTTTTTCTCTCACTGTTCCAAGCGTTATTTTATGCTCAATTGATTTACTTTGCACCTCAAATTCTTAAACCATACCGCATGAAATAGCTGTGGGAAGTTTACTTTTGCGCAGTGTCCATGCCCATAAAATGCAATTCTGAGAACAGTTTCTTCGGCCATACATTTGTGACGTCTACGTATATACTTCATCACATGAATTGAACTTACAGACTAAAGTGTGTGCTCTTCTACTTGATACCGCCATCTTTTGTTGCGGCAACTTCAGGCGTCTTATTTATATACCCTTGACTTTACGTCTCGCGTGTCATCACGCGACGAAATTAGGATTGCATTGTTGCTTCTGCATTAACCAGCAACCTGAACTCCAACGCAGCTAAAAGCGTTGTAGCCTCGGTAAGTTTTGCTAAGGATGTCAAGTTTCTATTGAAATAATATTTGCAACTAGAACAAAAAACTGCGGGTGCTATTCACGCAAGTGCTGCATACACTATCTGCCGCATAATCGACCAACAAGTAACGAATGAAAAGTAAAAGGTTCTACCAAGTTCATCACCGTGTTGCAGTGGTTACCGTTACCACGTCTGCTTCACAGTTGGATGACCTACGTTTGATTTTCTTATCGAGTGGTAAACTTAACACTGTGTAAAGATGGCCTGGTGTTGCTGGCTGATCAAGCGAGTAACCACTTAATAGGGTATTATGACTGGAGGGCGCTATCAATTACGGTTACACGAGAGTATATGGTTTAGATCTCGTTTTCTACCCAAATTCTAACAGCTTATTGGCATAATTTGGTGGTTAGATTGGTCATAGGCGGTGTTCTTACTTATAATATTCCGTTACCAGAAGCTTGGGTTCACACCCCAGTGTTGCTGTGCAAATCAGGCCATCTTAGTCTGTTCACATCCCAGTGGCTTCGAAACCCATCGTAGTCATGTTTGCCGAAAGTCCTTCGGTAAATACGAATTTCCTGGTCTTCATTGAATCTAGCATCATTATTATTCAAATACAGATCTTGGTTTTCATGCCCTTTTATCAATGTTTCTGATTATGGATTCTTCAATTGCTCGAGTAAGGTCTAAGATTTTCTTGAGCATTTTCAGTTATTGCAAGAATCCTAAATCTATTTCTCAAAAATTATAGAAAATAGAAAAATTTTGTTGTCATTGTTTCAAATGCGAAGCTTTTTAAATTTAACTGAATGAACATACCAGCAATTCGCACAAAAGTCATTCTTAAAGTTTTTATCTTTTGTTGTTGTTTATAAGTTTTATTCACATCTTCTAATTTTCCACTTTGAAACTGACGCCAAAGACATAGATCATGTAACTTACTCTCGGAAATGTTTTTGCCAAGCTTGTCATCGGGACAAAGCTTCATACTGTATTACCAACAAAATAAGTTGCCAATTGACTAGACCGTTTTTAATAATTCGACGGTGTTTTTGGTGTTATTTATTGTAATAACGCAGTTTTGCAACATAATAGCTTGAAAGCTGATCAAGACACAAAATTGCGCCACTTCTTCGTCTGGGTTCCACTTTGGTTTGCGCTGAGTTTGACAAACTAAGAAATTGGTTTAGTAGCTAGAACAGTGTTTACCATCGAATACCCGCACACTGGTAGTGTTATGGGAAAGGTGATTAGATGTTTGTTGTAAAATATCACTTTATCAAAGCTAAGTAAGTTTTTACGGCGAGTAAATCTTATTGAATATGATTTCGCAACTTGCTATTAGGTGGTGTTTCGAAAGGTTTTTTTATATGAAAAATCATTTTGCGCTACAAAAATTGAACTTTGAGCTAGGTTAAATACCGGAAATCCTCCGCAGCACTTTTTCCATTTTATATTTTCTTTTTCAGACTTCATAGTTTAACATTTACCTTTAATTAAATTTTATTTATTTGTTGAAATCACAATCATAAGCGCGAAATGAGTGACGTCGAATCAGATGGCAGGCGACTCGGTCGCAATATTAATATTCCGAAGTCAGAAAATGTGCACATTCCTGCAGGTAACTGGCTAATATTTACAGTAGCCATGTTAACTCATGTTCATGCATTGATGTTAGTTGTAGGGACTTCACACTTGTCGGGTTATGTTATCTGGCATTTTGCTGTAAAATGTAATGATGTTATTTTTCTCTTGAAGTATTTTTTCTGATGCGGGGCCTCGATGTGCTTGATGTTTAAATTGGTTTCAAAGCGATTGTCTCTAACCAGAATATTCGATTTTTTATTGATTCAGTCTTCGACGACTGCCTGCACGTTGGACAATGAGCTCTTCTGCCGTGATTAAGCCTATCAGTCCTCCTTGTGACAAGTCGGAATGTTAGGGACGAGCCATTGTTTTTGGTTATTTATGCTTCTTTTTAGGAAATCCAAAACGAGAAACGTATCGCCTATCGACATATCATCACTTTCCGCTAGATGTCCCCATTGATCCACGCCGATTCACTCGGCAAGGGTTTTATTTCACCGGCTACAGGAACAGGGTGGTTTGTTTCAGGTAAATCTGCAAACAACCTCATCATGATTTTTGTTGCGGAACCTCATTCTACATTAGTGCATTTAGAAATTGTAGGAGCGAAGATTACGTTTTGATTTTACGTAAAGCATCGTGTGATCAAATCTGTTTTGTAGCAAGCCTCATTTTTTCAGTACCGATGGATTCTGCCTCTGACCCTGCAATCAAGCAAGAATATTTGTTATAATGCCTTTCTAGAGGACACAGCGTTGAAATATACCAGGCACGAAATCGAACCTGGCGGTTGTCAGCCACACAATGACAATTCATCCAGTATTACAAAGTTACGACCAATTTTGGGTGACTTCATAATCACTTTTGCATGTAGTTGTCAACAAGCTGCTGAAAGTTGGACAGCGATTGATGACATCAGAGAACGAAGATGGCATCGAGATGATTGTGATTTCATGAATGGAAGAGACGCTGGCAATGAGCCGATCGGTAAGCTGGCCAAGTGTTCATAGTATCCGGCTAAACAAACGAGTTCATTGGCTTTGAAAACCGTCAAGTAGTATATTATAAAGAGGAAATAAAAACGATAGACTAAAAGTTGCTATTATGGTCGAGCAGGTGAAATTCCGATTTATGACGATAATCAAGTAGTCGTACGTTCTGAAATCGCAGTGTATGCGCCACAGTGTTTTTGGAAAATGCTATTTACAATGATTTCTTTGTTTAGCAGTATTTATCGCTAGCATTCAGCTATGTAGCTTTATCTAGTATTCATCGCCAGTTATTCCTAGCGGCTGAGCAAAATGGAGGGACGTGGATGTTTTGAAGCAGGTTTTGACAAATGCCTTATATTTAGCGTCGCCGTATTGCGGGTCTATAGCAAGTAGTCTTAAATTGTTGGGCCACAACTTAATTTTGGGCCCATTACTACTTTATGTTGTCGGTATGAATTGGCACTAGGTTCTCAATTGAGTCGCGGCCAACGGAGTGTGTAGAAGTAAAGACCATTTATTTTCAAACATATCAGATTTCTGACATTGCTGGATGGGCCTTCAGCAATGTTTGACGGATGAATCTATGCCATTTTGAGCAAAAGTTTACGGACTACTGGTCCGAATGATAAAAATGCTGAGCAACTATGAATATATTTTAATTTGCTACACTTGACTGGTTGCAAAGTCATTGTCCGAACGTCCTGTAAACAAGATAATAAATATTAGTTGGCTTAGCTAAACTGCTAGCAAAAGCTGACAACCATCAGTCAAATTTTAACGCTGTCATGTTCCGGAAATGTTTAGAATAAAAAGATAAGCATATGTTTCTGATAGTGAACGCAAAGATAAACGCCATGCATGGAATAACTTTTTGCAACTTCTCGCAGATTTTTTTTCCAAAACCTATGGCCCTGTTGGTAGCTCGAGCACTGTGATCGCGCAAACCCTGCCGAAGAACTGTGTGGGGGAATCTCGGCGTGTGATTGTTAAGTGGTATCTGGCGCTAGTTACGTTGCTTATCGGGTCGCGCTAGGTAATACACTATTCATTACCCGTGCGGTGTACTAGTTGTCGGAATCGGCAGCTATGCTCAGAGTGGAATAGGCGAAGTGGTTGACCTCTTGGCGGCCGTGCATTATATAAGCCGTGGCGCAGTCATTTGGGACCCACCGAAATTAGTTAGGCACTTTTCTAACCATACGCGTAAAAACTAATTTTTTGCCCGGAGGTGTGCTGCGTCCTGTCCGGTTCCTGTGGGATTCGCACCGGGGTCTTTGGAGCTGATCTCGCGCGCCGACGCTCGCTGACATGCAGTCGCGTACTGCTAATTATGCCTTAAAGCACCGCGTTTAGTTTTTAACGGTTTGAAGGTCTTTCTATGCCAACTCACTTCTTATGTGATCAGCTTTATCCAAGGATATCAGTTTTAGTCCATATTTGAACGGTTAGTAGTAACGACAGAACGAACCTAGTTCAAAAATAAACTGTACGTAAGTCTTGTGCTTTGTGTTAGATTTTTAAAAGTCAACGCTAATGCTATTAGGGGGATCTCTTGACCCTTGGCAAGCCCTGCTGATGAGTCCAAAAGGACGAAACGCGTCCAGGAATGGCTTTGTAAATAGTAAACATCTCTCAATAGCATTGCTTCCTTTGGAAGCCTGGTGCCTTCAGTACTCGGTTTGTTGTTTCGCTTCTCGCTTGTAAGACGCTCTCTGTCGATCGAAACCACTTGGAGCTAGCAATTAAAGATATTTTGATCTGTGTACCGGGATATTACAATGCGAAGTTTTACCAGCTATTGTCCAGCGATCCATAAGGAATGTGATTTTGTGTTTGAAGATAAGGAAAGTGCATCGCTGGCCTCTTGCATTACTATACATGTAAGACCTTGTGACCACTCGGCTGTGACAGCACTATTGTTCTAGCAGTTGTTAGACGTAGTGCACCTGCGACAACCGCCACTCATTCACGAGTGATACGGCTTCGCAGAGGTTGACAGACCATCCACTACAGTGGACCTAGTATTTGGTCCCACAAGTGTGACGGTCCCACAAGTCTAAGCTATGCTTTATTAAAAGCCTCTAGCTTCTTATTGGTCACCAACTGCACTGAAGAGACCTGATAGGTCGAAACAGTGTCACTGTCTGCAGGTTGCTAAGTGCATCGCTGGCCTCTTGCATTACTATACATGTTTGAAGATCTTTTTTTGAAAACTAACAAATGAAAACTATTGTTTTGCCCATTTTGACCTCAGTTACAAAAACACAACAAACACAAGTAAAAACTTTTTGTGGTTATACGCACGCACGCACGCAAGCACGCACGCACGCACGCACGCACGCACACACACGCTCTCAACACTTTTTCCTTAACTTTACTGCGCAAACGATCTTTTTACGGAGATCAATTACTGTGTTTTGTTCATTATACCCAACACTGTGCTTGAACACGTTTGTTTATTAATCCCACTTTTAACTATAACTTTAAAAATCTTGTTGGTGGTAACGAATTTTAATATAGCTTTGAAAAAACCTGTTTGAGCCATAAGCTATTCGTGACGCTCTTATCAGTGGCGGTATCGCGTCAAAAGAGAAGATCTAGAGTGAATTAAGTGTTTTATGTGAATAATTTGGACGTTAGGCAAAGTTATTATACTTTCGAAAAAATTAGGCAAAGTTATTTAGAAAGTTATTATACTTTCGCAATTGCGAAATCCTTCTTTGGCGCGCTTTGCAATACTAGCGCTGTTATTGGCTTGTCTTGATTGCGTAACGTCCAAATTATTCACATAAAACACTTATTCACTCTAGATCTTCCCTTTTGACGCGATACCGCCACTGATGAGAGCGTCACGAAAAGCTTATGGCTCAAAACAGGTTTTTTCAAAGCTATTCTAAAACTACAACTTTCGTTAACAATAGATGCAACTTTCTCATTTTTATTGCAACCAAAAGTTGTTCTAGTCTTAAGCTTTAAGTTCCTTGGTAACATCGTTTTCGGCAGCAATCTGGGTCAAATTTAAACTTGATTGGTGCTACTATAGCGTGAGGTCTACCGACATAAGTCACTTACCGAGATGCAAGGTGAGGTCTACCGCTTGACTCGCACCGACCGCGTGAGGTTTGGGTTAGGGCTAGGGTTAGAACCACTGCCCTAACCCTAACCCTTAACCCTTAAACCCTAACCCTAACCAATGATTTATTTGTGTCATTCTTAGAAGATGTACGAACTGTGTATCGTTAGAATAAATTTACCTTTGTGTGTGAAATGTATGTGTGGTGTTTGGAATTAATATAGCTGTAGTAGTAAGTGTGTAGCTATAGTGTAGCTACAGAGGGGTAAAAGATAAATAACTCAGTGGTAGATCTCACGCTATAGTAGTAACCGGAGGTAGATCTTACACGATAGTGTGGTAGACCTCACGCTACAGTAGCACCACTTGATTTGCGTAATGCTGAAAACGAAATAAGACCAACATTGGAATGCATTTTCAACTTCTATTAAAGATCTCGTGTAAGAATCCACAAGTAATCATTTTATAAACACAAAATGATTTTTAATCCACGTTATAACTGATTTATGGAACTTGTCAAGCTTCGGCCAATCTTTGACTATTACTCAAGCACAAAGCTTATGAAGATTAGTCTTTTCTATTGTGACAGATTTTAAACGTATATTCGATTTTAATATGAATCTGCATGTATGTATTTGTATTATAGTTTTTAGTGGAAATTGCTGTGTGTTTCTTCTACAATAAATTCGCCGCGTGATAGCTGCTCATTACAAGTTTGCATCACAAATAACAACAGTCATGCAATTGAAATGTTCTGAAGGATTTGCCGACGTTTTCTGTTTGTGTTATTTTTGCAGTCAATTTATTGTTTTTTTAACAGGCAATTTATTCTCAAATCAAGGAACTATCGACGATTTCTTACCAACATTTCTTCCGGTTGACGAAGCTAGTTCTGCGAGCAATACTCTTCAAAGTCAATCAGAAACCAGTTTTACGAACAATATTTTTCAAAGTCCATCAGAAAATACAGATGTCGAACGATCAAACATTGAAACACCTCATTTTTGCACGGAAAATTCTCAAGTGCCCTTCCCTAGAAGTGTTACTCAAAACGAACCGCTCCACCCCACCAGGCCTTCTAGTTCTACAACGTTGCTGTTAGAAACGTTTCCTTGTCATCATCCGATCAATCCACACATGCGTTCCAAAGAAGCTCGTCTCCAAACGTTTTTGGACAATTCCACTAGATGGCCTGCACATCGAATTCGGGCGACTCCCCAACAAATTGTGGACGCTGGAATGTATTATCTCGGACTGAGAGATCGTGTAAAGTGTTGGTATTGTAATGGAGGACTCCAAAACTGGGATGAGGAAGATGATCCTTGGGCAGAACACGCGAAGTGGTTTCCGTTATGTGAGTTTGTTTTGCAGCAAAAAGGTCCGGAATTCGTTCATAGAATAGTGTCCCTATATCCGGGATTGGAGCGACCACCACTTTACAATCCAACACGAGCTGAACCAGCTCGAGAAATTGCTCAACAAATGCACTTCAGGGCGAAGTAAGTATTTTTTTAGTAGTTGGTCGTGTTTTTATCTTTTCACGCGGAAAGAATTTTTGTTTTTATTTAGCACAAGTGTCTCATGCTTAACCTCTGATTGTATTCTTACAGCCTGTCTTGCTCCGTATCTCTATTACGTTAAAAATAACATTATTGCAGATTATCACTTAATGTAAGCTTAAGGAAGGTATTGTTTTTGTTTGTTTGTTTGAGAGAGCAGATGTTTAAAAGCTTTTTATCAGGTTTCACTATGCAAAAACTTACTTTCTGTTCGAATGATGACTGGACTTTATCGAAGCTTGCGTCTTGTACAGGACCTATACTTTGTGATTGAGGGCATAGCAGGAGAGCATAGAGCCCTAGGGGCCGAGTAGTATTTCTCGGCTTGTCCAGAAATAGTTGCCCTAAAAAGAGTGTATCGTAGAGAAGAAGTAGCATACTATTAAATGTAATAAAAGGTGACATAAATCGGGTGACCTGCACTCATTTTTTTTGATTGTGCCAATTTTCGAGACATAGTTATTTAAAAGAAGGCGGTGAAAATGTGAGAGGACACTGCATGCGTGATAAGAAGAGCAAGCTCTTCATAGAGACTGAGGGGACATATGGATCAATATTTTGGAGGTGGCGGTACGTCTGCAGTCCGTGAAAAAATATAGGGGAAAAGAGAATCCGCAATTCTACGTGGTTGGCCAGTTCATTTGTCTTGTTGTTATCCGGGAACCCATTGCTGCTGGAAAACTTTTAAAGAGGACAAAATGGAAAATTTGTGTCAGATATCTTAAACAGAGTGTGAAGGAGAAGAACATAGCGAAAAAAAGGTAAGCACAGAAAAGACAAAGCAAAGTGATCGAGAACAACAAGAGAAGGAAAGCAACGTCTTCGCAGGAGTAGATTTCATTCCTGTATATTCTCAAATTTTTGTCTAATCAAGTTCCAATTTAGAGATTGTTTTTAATCATTAAATTTGTAAAAATCTATTTTGTCTAAAAAATTGTTGATTTATCAGATTGTGCATGGAAAACCCTTTTTTTATTGCTTCGAAAACTTATTTAAAGTTTCTTCGCGCAACCTTTGCACCAACTTTTATCTCTTGTTTTAAACTAGATTTGCTGATTTTAAAAGGTGATTTTTTGCACAGTTCAGTTTCGTATCAACAAACGCACTCGAGTGTTCTAATAATCGATCCTCAAGAAGAGATTCGAAAACGAAATGAAAATATTGAAATGGAAATGAAAACTTCAACTGTGGTACCAGAAGCAAGAAAAATGGGATTTGATGACGAAATGATCAAAAATGCAATTAAAAAGTGAGTAGCATTCAGAAACGGATTGTTTGATCATCACGTGGTAGAAAGATGTAATCATCTAAAGATTTCACCATTTTTGAAGATTGACGGTGTAATTGTCAATTCTAGGAACTGGGTTGGAGTGTCTCCCTCGATGGCTGTGTTGTAATCATCTAAAGATTTCACCATTTTTAAAGATTGACGGTGTAATTATCAATTCTAGGAACTGGGTTGGAGTGTCACCCTCGATGGCTCTTAAAGCGTTTTGGGGTAATTTCCTTTGGTAGGTTGTAATGCTTGCTGTACAAATGCAATATACCAGCGGTGTTGTTGACTTTAAAGCGGCTCTGAACTTAACAATGTTCTAAATTTGATAGTTTCTCCGACCACGAAATATCGTTTGTTGTCACAGTATACATGACCATAGGAAAGACTTTTGTACTTTTTTAATGCATTCCTGTAGGCCACCTTATTTAACGCAACTAATGAGAACTTCAGCCATTTATACAATGTCATTTTCATTTACACTTTTTTTTTGGGAGAGATGGGTTGGCAGTCTGATATCTTTGCTTCAATTTTTGAACTCATTCAAGATTAGACTAGGAAAAAGTGGCATCCAAGTTAAACCAGCTGTAGTAATCACTCCGATTTACATATATCACGCACAAAGAGGCGTCTACCAATGTTATTGGTTGGTGTTCAAAAGCTGCTACCAAAAATATACTTTTTTATCATTTTAACCCGTTAAAACTTCGCCTTTTCTATTTTGAAATTATTAGTGGTTAAGAGGAAGCACTCAGTTGAAGATTCTGTAGGGCTATTTTTGAACGTCGAGGAATTAAACTGTACAGTAACATGATTTTGAGCCGTTTGTAAGAAGAATTGAGTCGTTTTCATTGAGGTAGTGTTTCTCGGCCTGTGTGCTGCTGGACATTTGGGTGTGTCGCGAAAGTGTTTGCCGCCAAACTTTTTGAAAATGTTTGTACTTCGTTACTAAAAATAGGCAAGTAAACAAGGCTGGAGTGTGCATTGGTACATGCTTCTGCATCCTCACGCAATTGCACTGGTGATAGTATGGTATCTAATATTGCGTTATCGATGCATAGTAAGGCAGTAGTGCCGACAAGGGATTCAAGAGGTTTATAAAGTTCCCAGCCCGGATTTGTTTTGGGTGCCCAGAAATTGTTTAGGGGTGCGGGTGTCTGCTGCGTTCCCTTCCCGTTCTGAAAAATAAAATCGATTTCATAAAGTTTGTTTTAAAATTATTGGTACTACATGCCTATCAAATCTGGCGCTAAACCAGGGTTAGCCACTCAAAGGCCTTGTAGTATAAATAATTTTCCTATTATCACTCTATTGTTTCGTCATTATCTGAGCTGGACAATATTGACTTAGTGTTGCACCAGGCTGCTTTTCAAATTACTTTTTCAGTTCTGATTCCTGTACCGAATTACATTTGCTGGTGCTTTAATTTTTTTTGTTTTGTCAGTATCACAAATTAGCATAAATCCAATCCAGTGCAGAAGCATTACTGGAAAACGAAAGAAAAACACCATAGGATATGATGGTCATTAAAGTAGTCTTACTGAGCAGCCAATATTTAGCATCAGTATCTTTTGAGGGCTAAAATTTTTTAAGAAACATTTTGTGTTTGCATTAAGTGAGCCACAAAAACTTTCCAATTTATTTGTGTACTGTAAGCTTGAATATTTGAGAACTACTGCCTTCAAACCAAATTCAAGACCATTTTCTTCTTCTTTGAACAAATGTTTTGTAAATTGAATAGGCTATGTCTATTGCGTGGTGAGACTGGTTTTCACAAATGTGTGATAGTTAATATTTGAAGTTATTATTTATTCAAAGACATTACCAAGGCAATAGTCAAACATTCACTTCTATTGAACCGTTGATTGAAGCATTGGTAAACCTTGAATGTGAATCACCTGAAGAAAACAGTGAAGAGCACTCCATCTCTGCTGCTGCTACTCATTCTAACAATGAACTGCAAGCTTTAGAAGAATCAAGAATGTGCAAGAAATGCCGCAAACAAGAGGCTTGTGTAGTTTTTATTCCTTGTGGCCATCTAGTATGTTGTGCAGATTGTGCCCAACTTTCGTATAGTTGCAGAATTTGTGGTGAAGTAATTCGCGAAAAAGTCCGATCCTTTTTGTCTTAAAGATGCGCAACGAGGTGCTAATTCAGCGTAGCGCATAAAATCGATAGTTTTAGGGGTTCCTCTTTCTCAAGAAAACAGTTGGTATAATTTTCAAAGACGCGCAACAGCTTTGCACAAAATTGACCAAATTGTCCTTTAAAAGATCATAATGGTTTTGATTCGCACTTTACACAAATACTAATTGCAAGCGTGGACTCTACCAATGGCGTCACATGATGAAAACGCTATGTGACGTGATTTGTCTTACTCCGAGCTAATACCATCTGAAGACGACTTTTTGTATTACGCGTAGTACCGAATTTAAGAGGTGCAGAACGAAAAGGAGGTTTCTAGTCCGTCGCGAAAAAGCCAAAACTATATTGTGATAATAGAAAATGCAACTATTAACCTTTTTGCAACTTTTTTATGTGGGTGTTCCTGGACAGTTTTCTAAACTTGCTAAGCGTAATTTTGGCACTAGTTATACCTTGCTTGATTATAGATAATTTCTGCTTGGTCTCTTGTGTTGCTAGTCTTGGTTTGATGTTGATTGATTTTTTTGGAAAACCGTGTTCGTGAAAATATTTTGATGGAAAAAACCTTCTAACAGAAATATTGTCATTGATCGCGCTATTACGGGGTATTAATGTCAAATTGTGATGCGTAACCGGTACTTTTATTGTTGCTGTCCTTGGGCAAGTTGTTTTCAAGTTTGTGAGAACTATGTTTCAACTTATTGATGGCCAGAGGCTGGTGGATAGTTTGTTTTTCACCATGATGCATCTTTTAATAACACAAAGCAAGCAATGAAAATATTCAAAATAACTTCAATAATGAGGAAGCTTTGGATAACTAGTCGATTTTACAGTTAACGAAAAACAAGTGAACTTAGTGAAACAGCTAAATATTATCAGCTCTTCAATTTTTTTCCGAAATAATATCCAATACATGCTTTTATGGCGATGCCTATCTGGTTTCAGTTTTGATACTAGCTAAACTCTATTGATGCTTAGTGGAAAGTATAGATTACATCTTATGATATGCAAGTATTAACTTTTTATATGATAATTGTTCTTTTTTTGGTTGAAATGCTACTTTTATTTAATTGACAGAACCAGTGTTAATACAGTTAATCATACATTTCACTTTTACCTCTGCGGCTATCTATTATTGCGTGCAGCAAATTCAATCACTGTGCTTTTGTACCTTTGGTAAGTTAATTTATATAACTGCACTGCCATAATATTTGGTTTACTTAAGTTGTAAGCAAGGCTGTATTTTGAATATAATATCTATGAAGGAGGATGAAAGAACACTATGTTTTGTATTAATACTCTTATATAGTCAATTTCACGTCTACGACTTCGCTAAAGCAGAGTAAAATACTTTTCTAATATAAAACTAATGGTTTTTGTATTTTTGTGATGTGGAGTAAATTGCTTCAAAAGGCTGTACGGTTTTGGTTGCTATTGTTTCACTTTTTATAGATGTAAACAAATCTCGAGTTGTCTTTTTTATACTACGAAAAAGAATAGTAAAAACTTAATGCTTCATATATTATGACGTAATCCAATGTACACATTTTGTTTCGCTTTTTATCGTTTCACATATGGTGCCATTATGGGAGTAAATCTGTGTCACTGTTGTGTCTATGTTAACTTAGTTTTGTATCTGCATTCTCCAGTTATACAAAATGTTAACGATTACGCATAAAACAATTTGTGTTCAATTTCTCGCCGAAACTGCCGTGCAGTTCTGCAGGCCCAGTGCGATTTTTGCAAGCAGACTGGCGTGCATGTCAGCACTCTGTCGTAGCGTGTGTTCCAAATCTAAGGCAAGCCTTAGATGGTCAAATCCAAACGCGGATGCACCTTTTATTAAAAAGGAACTTAGGCCACAAGATGTTTTTTGAAAAATGCTCTCTTTCTCCAGATAAACTGCAATAGTACGGACTTTTATGTACGCGCCCCCTTAGCCTCTCTCAATCAAATGCTAATAGCAATCAAGGTTGAAAACTCCCATTTGCCTAAATTGCACGATTTTTAACGGAGGACTGAAGCTACTATTAAATTAGCTATTTTTAAATTACGAGGCCAGTATCTCGACCCAGTGCCATTAATTTCTTTGTTGTGCTCTCAATGTTCTAGCCGAAGCTTTATCTTGCAAATCGATATTTTCACATTGACTAGGCTAATTTTTTCATACAAACGCGTTTGATGTGTTCATTATCATTCATTTCAATTATTTATTATGATGTGTACTCTTAACTAAGTGTTTGTAGCTACTTCTCGTTCAGCGAATACTAACGTGTAAAAGTAATTTTGCAGAAAGGTGAGCTTGCAGCAATCTTTATTATTAAACAAACCAATTCTGCTGCGCTTCACGCTGTTTTAACGCGCGAGTGGAAAACGAATTCGCTTTTAGCTTTGGAGTAGTCAAACATTCATAAACGATACATAGTGCTTTATTCAACATAAATACTAGGATGCAAGAAATTAACCGGCGTTTTTTCGTTGCCTCCTCAGGTAGTTTTGTCAGGGTAATTTTTTTTAGAGTAGCAAAATCTTTCCTCGAAGATTGCCTAAAACTAAATTGTATTACACAAGACTGCGTCTGCTAGAAAGAGTTAATAGCTTTTATGGGCTTTGTTAACTTTTAGATGAAAAACGTTTAAGACGGATTTTGCTATCAAGCGAATTACCAATTTACACGTTTAGTGAGTGCTTTTATACCTTGGATAAGCAATGCGTGCATTGAACTCTCAGTGCTACGTGGTAATGGTACATATTTTGAAAGCTCGCGTTCTTGGCAATGCTTCTATGCAGGCTCTGCTTAGATCATCAGATTTAATAGCCGAGTAAGGGAAAATACGTCAAACGCCTTCAGCTCTCTTTAGATACAGCACTGGGCTATTCGCGAAGAGCGACGTTGCTTCTGCACGTTTTACATTGAGTGGTTTAGTTGTTTAAACATCAAATTAATTATTTACTAGACGCGGTTTTCTTTACTACAGCTTGCTTAGTTTTGCAGAGTTCAAATTTATAGGATTATATATTTTCAGATACTAGATTTTGTTTATTTTAAAAAAATTGATCTGCTGAAGCAACTTAGAAGACAACATTCTTTAGTTTTATGTCTGCATTTTTGTATTTATGTTCAATAAAGTAATATATCACTGATAATTACAGTTAGTCCATTCAAAGTCTGAAAAAAGCCCCATCTTTTTGAAATCAATAATTTGTTTTATATTTAAAAGTAGAATTGTTTTTATTTTTTTTGTGCTAAGCTTTTATGCATAAAATGCATGTTTAGGTGAAAGCTGTGCTACATTTACTTTTGTGATGGTTTTTATTTATTTACTATTAAAAAAAATGTGTCAGATGCAAGGAATCTATTGTGCTACGTTTCAATTCAATTTTTCGATCGATCAACAGGATTAGAAAAACTACCCTTAAGTCTGGAAAAAGATGCTGAAACTGATTTGTGAAGAATTTTTAACCCGTAGGGTCTTCGGTGGTGATGATAAACGTGAAAGTGTATCCAAACAAAGCATATATTTCAGAAATTATAACATTTTGTGTTTAATTTAATTGCTATTTCTCTTAACAGTCTTCTGTGATATGTGTTAAACATATCAATAACTAAGCACATCGCTAGATAGGGTGATCCAGTAGCTTATACTTTTAACTTATCCTACACCAAGTCCTACATTTCAAACAAGGGGGATTTTTTACTCACTTTTAATTAGTGAAGCAGCCATAAAATTATTATCAAAATTAACTCATTTGAAAGTAATGATACATAACAAGCAGTTAAAAAAATTTAGAGTATTTGCTATTTGTTGTTTTTTCTGAAAAAGTAAATGGGTTTAAAGCTTCGGTGTTTTCGTTATTTTTGCTTTTTATTCTGTTGCATAAATCGTTTTTGAGTAATTTTCAACTGTTTAACCTATTTAAAAAGTTTTCAGACGCCTAAAAAGGAGAAGATGTAAAAGATTTTTCAGGCACTTCGAAAGCAGTGTAGCATAACAGCAGCTAAGGCAGTGTCACGTATCTTATTGTAAAGTTTACATTAAATTGTAACTGCGCATCAAATCTACAAACATAACCTATACTTAACTTCCCATAAAATTAAAATCTGCTCGCACTTAAAACACAGAGTTGCATTAAGTTGGTGGGGCTACCAGTCAATCATGACTGGTTCGAAATGCGCTGCCACCTTTAACCAAGCCTAATTCAATTAGGTTGACGGCGTGAACCTGGACAGCGGTTTGTGCCCTACCTCCATCCCGAGGAAGAGGAGGGGTAATTACAACAACAAGAACAACAACCACTTGAATGAGTCACGCACTACTGAGATTACACGAAACTCGAGCAATTAGAAACGCGATAGCTTCATGCCGATAGTGCAAAAACAACAATTTGTACGACGTGAAAAGTAATACAAACGATAATTTACTTCACAGTGGAGAATACTGGTACAATATTCCTGTCACAAAAGCGATAGATGTCAAGGCTATATGCCAAGCACAAGGTAGTGTTTCTTTCTTAAATTGTACACGGTAAGCCTACTGTATACAACAGGATGAAGCAATGTAAACGGTGTAGCAGGGGTGACCCAAGTGGCAAAGATGGTGACTGCAATTTGGCAAGAAGTGGCAAGCGAGTTTGAATTTGACACCAACTTTGTTGTAAAAAGGTGGGAGATTATAAGACCCAGGGGCAAAACCAATTATTGTTTTTCTTGATACAGTAATAAAGACAGCGTAGGCTTATAGTGAAGGTTGTGTCAATCGTCTTATAATCATTATTGGGGAAACAAACAACGAAATTTTTCACAAATCATTTCGCCACAAAGTAGGCAGATTCGCGCAATTTCTGCGCAATCTTCACAACACACAAGATGGCCACATAGCATATATAAAACACAGGCATCTTGTTGGAAGCATTTTTTGCACTTTCTTGAGTTCTCCAACACTCGCAGATTATTGTTAGTATGAGCGCCAGATGTAGGAGTAGATGATTGTTCTCGATCTTCTTTGTACATACCGCTTTCAATGTTTAATAAACTTTCGATCAACCGTTCAAGGGAGGTAAATATCATTCCACAGCCTTGGTAATGCCTTTGATTAAAATATTTTCATTTTTAGACTTAAATGTAGGCAGCGTAACGCAGAGCATCGAGCGACAGACTTGCAATGAAATGGTTGCGAGTTGAGCACTCAGAGCGCTACGTTACGTAGCCAATTCCGCTCGGCGTTGACCATGCAACGTATTGCTGATTCTGCAAAAACGCCGATTCCGTTCGGCATTATCGGCATGGCCGAACGAGTTGGCATCCGTTTTCAAGCTTACGTTTTAGTTTTAAACTATGGCTTGCCTCAACCACAACGACATAACTGCTTATTCGAAGATCTTAGGATCATTTTGCAGTCATCCACGATCTCCGTTCATCTTGTGCTCGATAAATTAAATAAGTTTAAATCAATTATACATACAGTTTATGAACTACATTTATGAATATTTAAAGTTTATATTTATGAATTACATTTAGAGTTTATGAACTCACGATGAGACCGAGAGTCTGTTATTATCGACTAGTAAATGAGGTTTCCACTGCCATAACCGCATTTAGAAAACTTATGACTTTAAATGGTAACAGGTATTTTAAGGAAAATAACCGATATCACAAATTTAGTTAAGAGAAAAATAAAGTGTTTAGTTTTGTTTTGTAATCACTTCTGCACCGGAAGTTAAAAAAACTGAATAGTTAAAAATATATTTAAATTGTTATATTTTTTCCTCTTACACAATATAAAATAAACGCAATACTCTAAAAGAAAAACATGAAAGATCTACTTGATGTATAATAAATTTCAAAACCTTTTATTATCTGAAATTTTAGTTGCAAAGAGAAAACATTACGGCGTTTATGACAACCTTTGCGAGCAACATAAAAGCCTTTGACGGGCCGTAGTTGCTTAAATTCTGCAATGGACCACAATACCAGAAATAAGTGTTTACTTCTGTAAGCGATCACGTTGCTTCATCCTACTACGTCAAATTTTATCAAAACTTTTTTCTATTTTTAAGAAAATGTTGTTTGATTAACATTCAATTATTTTAATGGTCGTTCGTTAGATTTTTTGGCAAATATCGGGTCTTAAATCGAACGATACGACTATAATCGTAACTACATTTCGTTTTATAATAAATAATAAATCAAGGTACCGTTAACGAAATACATAGTGTTCAGGAAACTCGTCAACAAATAATACCTCAGTCCCTTGATTAATAGCACAGAGCGCTCGAAAGTTTTTTTTATTTTACTTAAAATTAGCTTGACATAAAAATTGGGTCCAAGAAGATAGAATGGGGGGGGAGAATGGTCTCTGTGTCCTCTACACATAATGGGACGTGTATCACATAATACAAGCAAAATATCGAAACTAGTAAACTCCAAAGCGAACCTTAACAATTGACTTAGGGTTATAGCTACTGTCTCTGCATCACAATGTCGAAAAATAAGCAATACAAAATCATCTTAAAATAAATAAAAACCTCTCTTTCTTAAAAAAATTGCTCGTTTTTCTGCAAGATTAAAATTATGACACAAAAACTTGTTAAATTTAACTTCACAAGCACAAGGGAAAGCAACTGAAAAGGGGCCTCACTGTTTTCAAATCAACCACTGAATAATTCGTTGTGGTCTGAGCAAGCCGTAGTTTGTGTCCGGAGCGTGAGCTTATTGCAAACAGCGATTCCAGTCAGCTTAGCCCAAATTCCTTCAAATATCTTTTTTACAAAACTATTATCGTTTTTGTTAACTTAATGCCAATCCTCTATAATTAACCCCGAAACTAACCTTGTAAAGTGGTTTCGTTCGAAGTACATTGTCGTAACATTTGAAAATTTGTCCACAGTCAAAAGGAAATTGCGGAAAAATTCTCAAATGTTTTATTTTAAATCTCGTTTTCAACAAAATCAATTTCAAAATGAATTGTGTAACTTACTTTTTCATTGCATCCTTGATATGTGAGCAAAGCTGGCATCTGGGAGTATTGCAGGGAAAAATACCGGATGAGGTTGAAGGTTTTTGTTAGAGGTGAGTATACGTTTGAAGTCGGGTGGTTGTCGGTAAGCCATTGAGGGAGTAACAGGAAAAAGATGTTGTAAAAGAGGGTCGCTCTTAAGAATAGGTTGTAGTTTTTTTGCAATCTGAGTTACAAATCTAATCTGTGGGTGATAGGTTTAGACTAAAGAGGTTCGTTAATAAATATTTAAGTCGACTACAAGATGCCATTTGAGAATTTTTATATTCTTATCTACAAGTCGACGCGGCTGTACTTCCTTCAATTTTTAAATAGATTTTGTAACTTACTTTTTCATTGCATCCTTGATCATTTGGTCGTCAAACCCCATTTTCCTTGCTTCACGCACTACAGATGAAGTTTTCATTTCGATTTCAATGATCTCATTTCTTTTTCGAATTTCTTCTTGAGGATCGATAATTACGGGAACATTCGAGTGCGTTTGCTGACATGAAAATGGACTGCAAAAAAAGCAAATAATTATTCAAAAGCAATTAGGTAATCTTAAAATTTCGGAAATGGGAACTTTTCTTTCAACGTTTAAAAATCCAAAAACTATCAGAATAAATTCATTGACGAAAATGAAGTAAAATACTAAAGCAAAACGCCTAAGCTTTTGACTTTTTCAAGGCGACTTTATCAAAGAAAAATCAAACATAATCGAAATATTGTACATATACTTAGCACATTCTGCAGCTTTGTTTTCTGGAATTATTTTTTCATGGCAGATGTAATATTGCCTGGATTTTTTAAATATAATTGCTGGCGTGTGATGGAATATACCAGGGGTGGCCACACTTGCCGTATTAAAGAGCTCAAGACGATAGAGGCCATGATTGAAAGAGCAATAATTTGTTTGAATTAACGCATTTTCTGTCCAGATAGAGGATGATGACCTTTCTTCTTTTTTTTGGAACTGTCATTTTCAAAGCACGAAATTTGGCACTTGCACCCTTCCACCGGCCCCAAAACTTAACGTGGCGCACAGTAGGTTACACACCCTTACACTATATCATTGTACACAAATACAAGAAGAGTGAAAAGATCTTATATACGAATATACGAATTAGGTCACAACAATTGATGAAGACCATATGAGTTAAGACTTTGCCCAATTAAAGGTGTTCACAGTATATGCTATACCACTTTTTTGTCGGGTTTTTGTACTTTCCTCTCATGCATTTTTGTACCAAATTTTCTTATTGTTAGATATTTAAACGACGCTTTACAGTATCTTTTTTGTCTAAACATTTGATTTTATCCAGAAAGTGCGTACTAATATAGGATACGGTTTTGGGTACAAAAACGTATAATAATCTTTTGGTACGCACTTTGCTAACAAAACCTGACGTTTAAACAACAAGGTATGTTGCGTACGACCATATATATATCAAAGCGATAAAGACAAAAAAGTATACTGCAGGTACAGCCACCCTAAGCAAGGAACTGAATTTTAGAGAAAAAAAAAACGTTTGATAACCAGGTATGAAGTACAGAACAGTCGACGTTGCCAACCACGAACACCATTAATTTAATTCAACTATTCTGGTGCTAAAAAGTAATGGCAGTTATTAAGCACCACAAACCCGCTCATTGGTAATTTGATCATGGCCAAACTGGGCATGGGACTTCTGATACCTTAACCTTTAAATGCATGGTCTGCCATATAGGTCACATACTGAAAAAAAAACAAGTTAATTTGTTAATAAACGCAATTACAGACTTTTTCACGCGTTGTGCCTCTTCTGGCACGTACCATACATATTCTGAACACCTACCAGACGCTGGCTTGTTTACACTTGCTCCCCACGCCACTTCAGTGTTGTGGTGGTTGCTTCGTGAGAAATGGACATAAAAGGAAATGGTTCGTATGTTTTGTTTGTTCCTTATTTGGCACATGCTCATGTTTCAATAAAAAATTAAAATAAATTTTCTGAAAGTTATTTTATTAATGAATTTTGACTATATTGAAGTCTTTTTCATGAACAAAAAAATTTTTTATTATTGTATTAAATTTATGCATTTAAGGGCTAAAGCAACACTTCGACATTTTTTTCACATGATAAACAAAAACATTTTTCCAAACCAAACTAAATGCACAAACTATTGCATTTAAATAATTAAAAAAATATACACTTACTTTATGCTTAAGTGCATTTGTTGAGCAATTCTTTGAGCTAATTCAGCTTGCGTTGGATTGTTAAGTGGTGGTCGCTCCAATCCCGGATATAGGGACACTATTCTATGAACGAATTCAGGACCTTTTTGCTGCAAAACAAACTCGCATAACGGAAACCACTTCGCGTGCTCTGCCCAAGGATCATCTTCCTCATCCCAGTTTTGGAGTCCTCCATTACAATACCAGCACTTTACACGATCTCTCAGTCCGAGATAATACATTCCAGCGTCGACAATTTGTTGGGGAGTCGCCCGAATTCGATGTGCAGGCCATCTAGTGGAATTGTCCAAAAACGTTTGGAGACGAGCTTCTTTGGAACGCATGTGTGGATTGATCGGATAATTACAAGGAAACGTTTCTAACAGCAACGTTGTAGAACTAGAAGGCCTGGTGGGGTGGAGCGGTTCGTTTTGAGTAGCACTTCTAGGGAAGGGCACTTGAGAATTTTCCGTGCAAAAATGAGGTGTTTCAATGTTTGATCGTTCGACATCCGTATTTTCTGATGGACTTTGAAAAATATTGTTTGTAAAACTGGTTTCTGATTGACTTTGAAGAGTATTGCTCGCAGAACTAGCTTCGTCAACCGGAAGAAAGGTTGGTAAGCAATCATCGGTAGTTCCTTGATTTGAGAATAAATTGCCTGTTAAAAAAACAATAAATTGACTGCAAAAATAATACAAACAGAAAACGTCGGCAAATCCTTCAGAATATTTCAATTGCATAACTGTTGTTATTTGTGATGCAAACTTGTAATGAGCAGCTATCACGCGGCGAATTTATTGTAGAAGAAACACGCAGCAATTCCACTACAAACTATAGTGCGAATATTTAGACTACATGTAGATTCATATTAAAATTGAATATACGTTTAAAATCTGTCACAATAGAGAAGACTAATAGTCATAAGGTTTGTGCTTGAGTAATAGTCAAAAGATTGGCCGAAGCTCTACAAGTTCCATAAATCGGTTATATCGTGGATTGAGGATCATTTTTCGTTTTATAAATAAATTACTTGTGGATTCTTACACGAAATCTTTAATAGAAGTTGAAAATGCATTCCAATGTTGGTCTAGTTTCGTTTTCAGCATTATGCAAAACAAGTTTAAATCTGACCCAGATTGCTGCCAAAAACGATGTTACCAGTGACAGCTTAAAGACTAGGACAACTTTTAGTTGCAATAAAAATAAGAAAGTTGCATCTATTTTTGATGAAAGTTGTAAAAAAGTTGGATCAATGAACAAACATGTTGAAGCACAGTGTTGGGTAAAATTAACAAAACATAATAATTGATCTCCGCAAAAAGATCGTTTACCTAGGGAAATTAGGAAAAAGGTGTTGTAAACGTGTGTGTGATAAGAACAAAAATTTGTGCGAGTGTGTGTTGTGTATGTAACTGAGATCAAAATGGGCAAAACAATCGCTTTCATTTGTAATCTCCAAAAAAGATCTTCAAATACTATTACATTCTATGAATTCCTGTACAATAGCTGGTAAAATTTCGCATTGTAAAACGCCGGCGTACAGCTCAAATATGTTTATATAGGTTTTGAAAAATGAATCTGCGTAAAGCTGTAAAAACCAGTTGAAAAAGTTGTTCTATGCATTACGTTTATTTTTGCGTTCACTAACAGAAACATACGCTCATCTTTTTATTCTGAACATCCGCGGAACACGACAGCGTTAAAATTTGACTGATGGTTGTCAGCTTTTGCTAGTAGTTAAGCTAGGCCAACTAATATTTATTATCTTGTTTACAGCATGTTTTCCCGTCTTAAATAATCAACCGAAACCTAGAAAGCAGGCCTCTGTCAGTTTCAAATGTTACGCATAATGAGGCCTACGATATGATATGAAGTTGTGAATGTGGTAGTCTGGTCAGAGCTGAACATGAAGATTGGGCATTAACTTTGCAACCAATCAAGTTTATCAAACTAAACATATATTCATAGTTGCTCAGCATTTTTATCATTCGGACCAGTAGTTCGCAAACTTTTGCTCAAAATGGCAAAAATTCATCCTTCAAACATTGCTGAAGGCCCATCCAGCAATGTCAGAAATCTGAATGAAAAAGATTTGAGACTTGAGTTAACATATCAATGCATGGAAGTGAGCTAACATAGCTACCGTCAAGAGCCAGTTACCTGAAGGGATGTGCAGATTTTCTGACTCGGGAATATTAATATTGCGATCGAGTCGCCTGCCATCTGATTTCACGTCACTCATTTCGCGCTTATGATGGTGATTTCAACAAATAAATAAAATGTAATCAAAGGTAAATATTGTTAAACTATGAAGTCTGAAAAAGAAAACATAAAGTTGATGATAATTTCTTAAATATAACCTAGTTAAAAGTTCAATTTTTTGTGGCGCAAAATGATTTTTCATATGAAAAAAAACACCACCAAATAGTAAGTTGCGAAATCATATCCAATCAGTTTATAAGATCTACTTGCAATAAAAACGTACTCAGCTTTGATAAAGTGATATTTTACAACAAACATCTAATCACCTTTCCCATAACACTACCAGTGTGCGGGTGTTCGAAGATTAACACTGTCTCAGCTACTACACTAATTTCTTAGTTAGTCTAACTCAGCGCAAACCAAAGTGAAACCCAGACGAAGAAGTTGAGCAATTTTGTGTCTTGATCAACTTTCAAGCTATTATGTTGCAAAACTGTGCTATTATGATATATAACACCAGAGACACCGCCAAATTATTTACACAAGCATTACCGAGATTCGCAACTACAGTTTCACCTCGTTAACTCGGACAGCTCGGGGGGAAGTGTGTCCGTGTCAGCCGATTGTCCGACTTAACCGACGGCCTATAGGCAATAGCTTATAAACATGCCTAGAGTAACGAAGTTTAGTTAAAAATGCCGTTATTATATAGGCTATTTTGTTTTACTACATTTACCTTCATAACATGTAAAAAAGCAGATTTATTTTTGTTTATTCAAGTAGATCACCTGACGAAGGCTGCATTGGGCTAGCCTAGCCTAGCAAGCAAACCTGTACCGATATCGACTGTTATTATCGGCTATTACCAAGGTTATTTTTTTTACCTTACCTTCATAACATGTAAATAATTAATGTACAGTACGGCCGATTTTACACCAAATATTTTTTAAATTTTGAAACATTTTTTTGCTCAACCTTGGAATGTTTTTGTATTTTTTTTCTCGGTCTTGGTCCGAGTTAACCGATATCCGGCTTAACAGGGTCCGTGTTAACGAGGTGAAACTGTGCCTAGAACTACCAAGGGCATTAATTGACGCACGCGTTGTTTTGTGAGTAAAACACTAAGCTCAGCTTTTAATCGAGATGAAGAATCATAAACTGAGTTATATTGTTGAAGAATCAAGCAAAACAACAAAGACAAGAGTTAAAGGCGAGCAAACAAGCGAGAAATACACGTTTTGCTGAGGTGCAAGTTGTACATTGTTTAGTCTGACATTTACCACATACAGTTTCTTTGCAAATCACGCAAATATCTGTTGTTCTGTTTCTTCAGTTTTTGCCAGAACAAGTTTTGCGTTTTTTAGGTGTTGGGGCACAATCTGCAACAGCTGCATTGCTTTCAGTTTGTAACCTTTTGTTTGGAGTGGCCCCGTCAGTTCTTCGCTAGCTCTCTGTACGAATCTTCTGCCGCTTATGCTGGAATTGCAAACGTACTGGTAAATAATCCAGCTATTTATGAGTGCCATGTCTATTACATTATAAAATGCATGGATTGGCCAGCGTTTGCTTTCAGCTTTCACAGAGTACCATCTTGATATTTGGTCAAGAACAGCGCCTCTTACCTTAGTTTTGCTGCACAAAATTACTGTTTCGGGTTCTTTTTTGGGTTTTTCTCCGACGGAATGGCGACATTTGGGTGCAATGAACTTAGTATGTTTACGGATTTTGACTTATTGCTCTGAGACTTAGTTATAGTAACTGTAGCAACAGCAGCATCCGCTAACTTGACAATGGTGGTGTCATGTAACCTTCAAGTTTCTTTCAGATTGTTTGGTATTTCCCTTCGGTTCGACTACAAACAAGCTGAGCAACGAAATCAACAATAAAAAATCATCTCACCGTAAGAAACCTACTTTCAAAATTCTTTGCCTACATAAGCATTGAATTTTTTATGCCAACTTTTGTTAAGATCTCTTCATATAATTGATAGACTTAATTAAAATGTACCATAAACTTGTTTATTTAATAAATGCATATCGTACCACACTTTTTTAAAGTTAATGAAAAATCGAACGCCTGCTAGAATTTTGACTTAATTTGTGTGTTCTAACTTTAACACAAATTACAAACCTGGAAATATGTAAATGCATTTCTGTCCTGGTGGGTCTCGAATTATCTGCAAATTTTCCCCTCTTTTCCAATGTCTTTCAAATCCATAAAACGACCCCACGAAGTTTCATGGAGCATTAAACTACAATTGTACAATTTCCGGCACAAATCTTGCGGTTTAGGTTAAGCGTTAGACCTGAAAAATATATATACGCAGGGTTTATATTTATCAACGTTTATAACCTTCGATCTTTTTTTTCTTTTTTTCTCTCACGTGACTGACTCTTTTTTATTGGACTAGCGTTGTGTAGACTAACTAAGCACACTAATGTTGCGCAACCATTTCAATTTTGCTTAATTCACTTTTACAACTAACTAGAAGCAGTGACGTGAGCGGAAATCTGCCATAAAAGGTTTTGTGCCTTTCTCATTAAAAATGCCGACGGCACGATTATTCTACGGGGGGAACTGGAGGCGTTTTTGTGTTGGAAAACGAGCGTGTTTACTATGATACAGCAAAGAAAGCTGTTTTCCGACAAACTACACGTAGCTGCTCTGCCGTGATATGGCGAAACCTAATGATCATAAAAATCATGTTTTTGAGAATATTGACTTTATTGTCATTCATTATTGGTCAACAAGGCAATAACTGAACTACATTTTTTCAGTTTTGCCTTGAAGTTTTTAGCTGTGCAACATCAATTATTTCCAAGCGTCTACTGATCAGTAGCTTCATACAAGCAAAAAAGAAATCAAAGTTGGTTATGAAATTTGAAATGCAGTTGTAAAGCTTTGCAATGCCAATGCAGTGCTAGGTTTAGTTCTGTACATATTTGCTGACAGTCTCGTAGCCAAGGTTGCAATGGATCCTCTAAAGCAGTTTTGACTGCAAGAAAAAAAGTATTGCTGAAAGTAGGGCATTCATTCTCGAAGCTTTTCGTCCAAATCCGTCAGAAATAGAGTGACGGATTCTCTTGAAAAGTGTCAGACGAAAAGCTTCGAGAATGAATACCCTACTTTCTGCAATTTTTAAATTCTGTACCACGAATCAACTCTTCAAAAAAATTCCTTTATTTTCAGCGAACATTATAAATTTTTAATAGTAATGACCTCTTTCAAGAGAGACTACTTGGAAATTGGATTAAATCTACGACATGCCTGTCTACAATTTTTTGGTTCATATTGTAACTGACGCATGAAACCTTTGTAAATAATTTTTGTTAGTCACGTGACCGCGTGTAGCGTCCTGGAAAAAGAAAAGGTTGACAGGAAAAAGAAAAGTTTATGGAGACGAACTGTTTTTGCTAAGTTTGCTGTTTTCGCTCAGTTTTTGGAACATGTCAGTGGGAAGAAACACTTTAATTTGGAAACCGCTCCCCTTAAGTTTTGCTGGGCCAACAAATTTAAGTTTGGCAATTGATGTGTAGTACAGCAGTTGATTCACGGTGAGCGTGTTGCAGATTTTGGTTTCCTCTAGTAAACGTTGCCAGCGCCTATCGAGCTTGAAGCAGCGTTTACACAGATCTATGCAAACTTTGTCGCTCTCCACTTTAAGTTACACAGCGTTTACACAGATCTATGCAAACTTTGTCGCTCTGCACTTTAAGTTACACAGCGTTTACACAGATCTATGCAAACTTTGTCGCTCTCCACTTTAAGTTTGTTGCCTCCTGGCTCAATGGTTTGGCTACAACTCGTACATACAACTTAATACTTGAAGTTTGAACAAACCAGTAACCACTAACAATAATTGCGTTTATATCTCGGAGACAAACTTCGATTTACATTCATTTCACTTATCCTTTCCATTTATTAATCGACATCACTTAGATGTATAAAACGGCCTTTCAGAACCTCCACGCAATTAATGGAAAGCAGGAACAACAGCATTTTTTTTATCATAAGCTGTCATCTACCGCACCACATGAGCTCTGCAGATGCTACTTAACGCTAAAAAATCATGCCAACATCTTTTGATTTTCGCTAGCAACGATCGAAATTTTAAAGGCAATGGGTGGCAACACAGTCGGATGTTCAACCTCACTACATTTCAAATGAAGTTAACAATTAGCCACGTAATTTGAGAAAAAGTCAACTTGGTTTAAGTTGTAGCGCCACGGCAGGCATCTGGCTGTAGGTAGGTGTCAAAAGAATAATCTCCATGCGGCAACCAGTCATTTCTATCATGATAGGCACTTTCTTTGATTGTGTTTGGTTTATATCTTAACATTGCTGTTGATGACTTTCGGTTTGTGGTTTGTAACATCTTCGTGCTCATACGACACTTAGTACGTAGATCACATTGCCGTGATAGCTGCGCATGTATGCATCGAAGTTGCAGAAGCTGCGAAATGCCTTCTCCGCCATCCATGGGAGAGAGATAAGCTTGCAGGCCGAAGTGAATGAAATTTCCGTCAAGACATTGATTGGAAGGCGTTCTTGAGGTATTTGCGCTCCGCGACTCAACGATGGCTTCTGGTGCTTGACTGAAGACGCGGCCATCCAACCAACTCGGGGGAGCGCAACGGCCAGGCGGTAGGTAGGTGTCAAAAAGAGTGCACTCCATACGGCGACTAGTCACTTCTATTATGATAAGTACGTTTGTAGATTGTGTTTGGTTTATATGTTAACATTGCTTTTGATGACTTTGGGTTTGTGGTTTGTAACATATTCGTGCTCATACGACACTTAGTGGCTAGATCACATTGCCGTGATAGCTGCGCATGTATGCATCAAAGTTGAGAGTAAAAATATAATTTTACTTTAAATTTGCAGAAAATTAAAAGGCTTTTTGCAAAAAAACTTGACGTAAGGAGTAAAAACTAATGTGATTTTTGAACTCAGCGCCCCAAAATTAGGTGGAATACATGTTATTTGTTCAGTCAGCAGAAATTTTTTTTAAATGCAGACTAGTGTAATCTGTGGATGATTAATCCGCTTTAGTCATAACGTGATAAGTGGTTAAGTAATCACCTATTTTTGTTGAATTATACAGTAGGTTTTTTATGAAATGAAAAGAAAATAAAAACATCAAAAATTCAGTCATTCAATTAATATCAACAGACTTTTTAACAAGACAAAATGCGACAGTCCAAAAGTTGCGGTTTTTATCATTTAGACGTATTTTAATCATTTTTGGTTTTTATCGATCAGGACTCTCCGACATACTGGTGTGCCGTAGAACAGCAAACTGCGGGTACGTTCTATCTACAACACACCCTAAGGAGAACACGGCTTTGAAATATTGAATGAAGATTCTAAAGTGTGACTATAAACCACCTGCCCTAAAATTTAGTTCTAACAAATTCGGTCTCGAGCAAAGATACAAAAGAGGATGCAAAATGTTAAGTTTCATTTGATAGCTTTGCGGTAACTGTTTTTTGTAACGAATGATGATGCAATGATGCTTAAATAGAATAAAACCCTTTTTCTCATAACAGTTTCACAACAGAAAAAATAGTCTTGCGTTATGCACAAATGTCCCGGAAAATTTTTAGCAGATGAAACATTGTCGCTTGAATAGTAATGCAAGAGGCTTGCGATGCACTTAGCAAACTGCAGACAGTGACACTGTTTCAACCTATCAGGTCTCTTCAGTGCTGTTGGTGACCGACAAGAAGCTAGAGGCTTTAAATAAAGCATAGCTAAACCGCCACACTTGTGGGATCTATACTAGATCCGCTTGGTGGAAGGTCTGTCAGTACTCTGCGAAGCCGCATCACTCGTGAATGAGTGGCGGTTGTCGCAGGTGCACTAAGTCTAGCAACTGCTAGAACAATAGTGTTGTCACTATTGTTCTAGCAGTTGCTAGACTTAGTGCACCTGCGACAACCGCCACTCATTCACGAGTGATGCGGCTTCGCAGAGTACTGACAGACCTTCCACCAAGCGGATCTAGTATAGATCCCACAAGTGTGGCGGTTTAGCTATGCTTTATTTAAAGCCTCTAGCTTCTTGTCGGTCACCAACAGCACTGAAGAGACCTGATAGGTTGAAACAGTGTCACTGTCTGCAGTTTGCTAATTGTCGCTTGACTTTCGTAATATTGTAACTCTAGGGCCCTAGTTCCACATTTTTTGTTAATCTAAGGCAAAATTTTAAAACCGCTTCTGCAAAAAACCCAGGCCTGTAAAAAAGCTTAATTTTTCGGAACACTAGTCGCTAAAACAGAGGAGGCCGATCAGCAAGTTCTGTTGTTTGCAGCACCCTAAAATTTTATAAAATTTTATTACAATTTACAACACAATAACTATTTGGATCTTTTGTGGAAAGCCCCCGCCAAAAAAACAAAGGTGTTTTTCTCAAACCATACATTTTTGCATTAGTGGCAGCGGCTTTCTACAAAACATCCAACTATTTGTATGCTTCCAGGAACTCTTTAACTCTAGATTTCTTATGCAGTTATGCTTGCTATGATCTATCTCTGTCAGCATTATCATGCAGTAAATCGGCGTTTTTTTTTTATTTGAGGGAGTAAATGGGCATATGGAAGAGCGAAATCTCACTGACAAAAGTGCTTTTATTACTTATCAGTCCTCAGTTTTATTTTATTTCAGCCTATAAAATTCAGAATAGTCTGATTAGAGCCATGTTTTGTGTTTGCAGAGAGAAGTCCCGCGTTGTAATCAGGAACCTAACAGCCAGCCAAGTATGTCAACAGCCTACTCAGTAGCCCTCTATGATTATATTTTATAGAGTTAAGTCTTTTGTTAATCTTAACTGAGTTGATCGTTTTAATAGTGTAATAATAATGGCTAGTAGACAGTGCAAAACTTCACCAGATTGCTTTTGTTATGTATGTAGATACTACATCAGCGACCAACATTCTTCGTATAAAGTTGTAAAAGGAACAAAGTATTGGACAGCGTATAGACTATATTTTGTGATGGACATTCGCGATCAGGACAAGTCTTGGGCACCACATGTAATCTGTGGCAGCTGTCGACCTAATCTTGAAGAATGGTAGACGGGTTCTGGAAAAGTTATGTCATTTGCAGTTCCCAGAGTTTGAAGAGAGCCCCAAAATCATCATGATGATTGCTATTTTTGCATGATAAACATTTCGAAGTATCGCAAGGTTAGAGGAAGAAGAGCTATGACGTATCCAAGTATACCCTCATCCATTGCGCCTGTTCCTCACAGTGACGCCTTACCGGTTCAAAACCTACCATCAAATGTGCGTAATTTTCTGTGGGTAGGAGTAACTAACAGTAATCTGGATTCAATTTCTTGCTATGTAGTTGTTCTTTATCATTTCAGGTAGAAACGTACCGGTACTTAAGTGAAGACTCAGCAACAGCAAGTGAAAATTCAGACATTGATGCAGAATATGCACTAACAACAGGTGCAGAACCTTATTTTCCGACTAAACAAGAATTGGATGATTTAATACGTTATCTGGGTCTTACGAAATCTGGAGCAAAGTTATTAACATCTAGACTGAATGAGTGGAATCCGCTTGGCGATGACACCAAGAGTAATGCCTACAGGAAGAGGCACTTGGAGTTTTCTGCCTATGACCTTTGCTATTGCAAAGATGTAGAAGGCCTGTTTCATGCTGTTGCAATAGATCATGATCCTACTCAATGGCGGCTTTTCATTGACAGTTCTACCAAAAGTCTTAAAGCAGTGTTACTTCACAATGGCAATACATATCCACCAATTCCACTTGCTTACTCACTGCAGACTATAAAAAACGTCAAGCAACTGCTCATTAAACAAGAAAATGTAACGGAAAATTGTTTTGAAAAAAATAATAATAAAAAAAAAAAAAAAAAAAAAAAAAAAAAAAAAACCGATGGGTATTCCCCAGAAAAACATCTCGCGGTGGAAAACCTTAGGAAAATAATCAGAAAAAGACTTATTGATAGATATTGTATCAATGCCATGCGTACATTTCGTAAGTCAGTATTCCTAGCAGCAAGTCGCAACAATATCAAAGCAATTAAACCTGGTTGTGGTAGTTTATATTCATTTCAGTAAACTTGACTCAAAAATTTTGAAGATTAAAAGAATACCAAACTTTTCTCATTTGAAAGACGTTGAAATTGACGGTAGAATACTCAGTAGAGCGTTTACATACCACCAAATGAACAAGTTTGATTTGATTTAATTTCATACAAATTCCTAGAATCAAAAACTGTACTCTTTTAAATGGAACAATCGATTTATATTCTTGTTTGATGCCGTTTACGTCAGCGCGTGGACGTCAACGCGTTGACTGTCCATCTTAACCCTGGAATGAGAAATAAAAATGAGGGATCGAAAAATTGAAATCCGGTAAAATGGGGACCAAAAACATGAAAATCACATAGAACATACTTCATTAAACGTCTTTGATTAGTCGATTGCTACATTTAGCTTCCATGAGTAAAACAGCAAAATTGTTTGCGCCACCCATAATTTTGCTGGCTGAAAAATTTTATTTTTACTAATATTCGTTGTAATTACGGGTTTCATTAATTTCAGCTCATCCCAATTTTTATTTTCCCTATTGTTTATAAAAGAGTCTTAGATTTAGCTTTAGTCAAATCTCGGGCGCATATTTCCCTAATATTTCTCATGGACTTCCGCCATTTCAAGATAAAATATCGAGAGTAGAACGTCAGCTAGTGGCCAGCAAAAAAGTAATGCCCAAAGCTAAACGCAAATTTGTTTTTGGTGGGGAGCGTACATTTCGTAAGTCAGTATTCCTAGCAGCAAGTCGCAACAATATCAAAGCAATTACACCTGGTTGTGGTAGTTTATATTTATGGGAAAAGCAAAAAACACGAAATCTTTGGAGATAACTATTTTTGGCATAAAACGAAAAAGAAAACTTTTTTTGGAGACCAAGTTTTTGACTGTGACTATTTTCCTATTTTCGTCTCAAACTGCTTTCATTACCTAAACAGATTAAAAAAATTGGTATCAACCAGTGGTGGGCAGTAACGAGTTACAATTGTAACTCTTGTAATTCGTTACTTATAATTGTAACTCGTTTTTGAGTAACGACAGCGGTAACGCCCTTGTATTTGCAGAGAAGTAACGAAAGCGGCAACGAAATTACTTTATTGGGGATTTTTAAAAGTTACTCGTAAATCGTTACTATTTTGCAGAGTGCTATTAATATTTTTTTGTATCATATCCTTTCTGATATTTCTGAATGCTCTGAAAAGATCACCATGCGTAGTTAGTGTTCCTCTGAAACAAACTTAAACCAATCGCTTTCTAATCTGAGAACGAATTTTCGCGCTAAACTGAATAACATTGAGCTTGGTTGACGAGAGAGATTTGTGGAGCTCATCTACTTCTTCACGTTGCGCGGACCTCACTACAGGAGGTCGTACTTTTTTTGCACTGCGACGCAAAGAAAGAAAAGGTAATAAAAATATCTAACGAAAAGTGTTGTAATTGTTCTGTATAGCGAGCAGCAGATTTTATTTCAATAAAAGTTGAAGATGTGGGAATCTAGAATCAGCCATAGTACACAAAGTGGCAGCACACCTCAGTACATAGTTGGATGGGCGACAAATGCAGGTAGGTCAGCTGACAGCCTTCGGAACCAAATTACATTTTTATAAATAGCCAACAGCGTAAGCATGACTGACAGTTTCTACAAAAGAAGCGAAACCATATATGGGTATCTTACTGCCAATCGTAGTAATGTGTTTGAAGAAATTACAAGAACTCAACGCAATAAACATTGGCCATGTTCAAATATGCCTTTCCCTTGTACTTGCTCTGATTAGGGGTGTCAAAACCAGATTGGAGCAGTGTTTTTGATGATTTGGATTATTCTTTAAGTTTTGCGCTGCCTCCCCATTTCAAGCTCTTTTGGTCGACGTGGTTAGAAGAAAATAAATTTGGTTTTGACATGGTGGTAGCCAAAAAAAATTATAACGAGAGTAGTTTCTTTTGTTGACAAAAGTGAAAGCAGACCCGACTCATCCAACCCAAGCAGCAGCAAATTCAGCTTGGATTCCCCCACTAAGAAGGTGAATTTTTAGTACCACTGTATTCCACTTGTCCCTCAGAAAAAGAATGCAATAAAGACATCGTCATCAAATTTCTGAACACTCGTCCGGGAAAGGCATCTCCACACCACAAACTATTTCAGCACAAAAATCTGAAAAATATTTTTAATCAAATACAACTGTTCGCTGCCATCCAGCGCTACTATCATTGTCAAATTGTACTCACGCACTGCTGTTTTTTGATTGACAAACGCAAGCAAGCCATGACGTCAAAAAGTTTAAAAGTAACGAGTAGCGAGTAATAAAAAAAATAATTGTTAGAAGTAAGGATAATGCTCTTAGAAATTTTTGCAAGTAATTGTAAAGGTAACGGCGTTACTTCAAAAGCAACGAGTGCTCACCACTGATATCAACCATGGCTTTTATGGCTCCCTGCTACGTCTACGAATGAAAAAGACTTTATTTACAACTGGAAGTCGGTGCTGCGTTACAGAAGTTAAATAACGTTGTTTGTTCAATCTTGTCTGTTTTGCAGCAACGCATTTAATGTCAAAAAACTTGTAATTCTTAAAAATTATGATCGTTGCATCAAAAAATTATTGCTCCAATGTCAACGCAGTAGCCCATCTTTCAGTCCACGTCTATGCTTACTGGTTAGACCAGAGCAGCTACTTTTTCTACTACTGTTGAAGAACTTGTGATAGAAAACTGCATTGCACTGACTACTGACGATTTTAAGCTGAATCATAATACCAGTTTACGATAAAGCTATGTACAATCTGTAGATAAACGAATCACGCGACGGTGCAGAGATTACCGTATACATTCGAACAAAGGCCCCTGCTTGATTAAGGGCCTGTTTGAATAAAGGCCTGGTCTGAAAAGCTTTCTAAAAAAATAATAGCCCGTGTTTGAATAGTTGCCCGGTAAATATTTCAGCTCAGCCCACCCTGACGCCAACCGTTTGTTCGGCAATGTTGAATATGAACTTGCTGTTGAATATGATGATGATTTTGACGATGAAGATGATGTCCCTTTGTGTGAATGCTTGGTGTAGCTTGTTAAGTTTGATGTGGTATAATTGTAAATAAATTTGTTGAATAGAGAAGTTTGTTTTCGGACGCCGTTTTGAAACAAGAAATTTCTTTAAAAAAACGTTATCGCGATGCCCGTGTGGCACCGCATATTATTAAACGCCCTGTCCCATTTAGGCGCCTGTTTGTTTAAGCGCCTGGTTGAGACCCATTACTAAAAAAATAAGGGCCCGGGCCCCTTTTTGAGCATATACGGTAGATAGTCCATTTTGCAGTCAATACACCTGGATTAAACTTCCTTCCCGAGCTGCGCCTAAAGAACTTTTGAAATGATATTCACAGATTTCCAGTTTACTAATCAGCCATAAAAGTGATGTAGAAAATAACGATGTCACAGTCATGACCAAAATACATCTTGGCGCAAAAAGTGTTGCATTAAAAAAGCGCCATATTTCAATAATTCAGCATTACTGTAATTGCGTATTTTTAGGTAACACCGAAAATGAAACATACAGACTAACGACCTACAAACATTTTCCCAAAACTGTTCCAATCAATCCAGCTGCTTTGTGTTCATGCGGATTTTTTTACATTGGATATAAAGACAGAGTAAAGTGCTACAGGTATGCTTTACTGATTTATTGCTTATTATTACTTTTCACAATTTAAGAACATGAACAGAGAGTAAACCTGGGTTCAAATTCTTTGTTGAGTCATACCATGCCAAATGCATGCGTTTTATGACAAAAAAGTCTGATGCTGAAACACATTGTAGGAAAAAAAGCGCCAAAGAACTTCAAGGTATTTCAGTTATGAGGTACACTCAGTGGCAAAGCGTACACATGCAACTGACCACAATTTTCTCATAATAAAGCATTTCGTACTTGGTTGTGACAGCAACATATAGCTTTAAGACCTTTTTCCATGTGCTCCAATGCATCTGTGTACGCATAAACTTATGATTTTGGCTTGAAAAAAAGAGTAAGCATTGGTGGGTGCATTTCCAAAATGAACAACACACATATATTCCGAAATGCCTTACAAAATGTGCAAATAGAAAGCTGTAATACATTGCATTGGAAATGATCTTATTTATGGTGACAACTAAATAGTTTCTACTACGGAATTCTACCTGATTTGCTGGATTCTCCATAAAAACATTTGTTATTTAGCAATAGCAAAAAACATAACAAAAGAAATCCTTAGCAGCTCCGAGAGAAAAGGCGTGTTGGTTAAATTCAACACTTCAAAAATGCATTGCCCGATTTTAGTAATTGGAAAAAGATGAAAAATGAAATAAAGTACCGCGCAAAATGATGCAGCTAAAAAGTGGTAAATTCCATTTCGGCAAATATTGTTTACATATTTATAATTGAACTTGGAGCGTTTACATATAGCCTATTTGCAGCTTATTTCCTTCCTGGTTTATTTAATGATGTTCTTTATCTAGCTGAGGCCGGGTGAACCACGATTGGCAAATAGGAGACGATCCTACAAGCTGTATGTGGCACGAAGAAAACTGCAGTTTTATGAACGGAACATGCAAAAGAAATGTTCCATTGGGTAAATACAAATGCTTTGTGATTTCAACAATGATTTATGGTGTGTTAGTATTAGTAAAGAGTATTTCGCTCAAAAATAATTGGCTTAGATTTAAATCTCTTGTGTACTCATACCACAGGCTTTAAAACTGTATTGCCAACCTTTTGTGTGATGATCAATGTTTTATAGCTTCTTTTCTTCGACGATCACCGACATCGTTCAATCAAAACCAATCATTATCAACTGATTCAATACAAATAGATAACATCCCATCAACTTCAAGATCGATTGAAATGTCACAGAATTCTCGAATAAGTTTCCAACTATCACCAGATCGATTTAGATCGAATTTAACAGCAAACAATGGGTCAATTGACACTTCTAGATTTTCATGTAGTCATCCAATCAACCCTCACATGCGTTCCAAAAACGCTCGTCTCCAAACCTTCTTGGATGATTCCATGACATGGCCTGCGCATAGGATTCGGGCGACTCCCCAACAGATAGTCGACGCTGGAATGTATTATCTCGGACTAAGAGATCGAGTAAAGTGCTGGTATTGTAACGGAGGACTCCAAAACTGGGATCAGGAAGATGATCCGTGGGAGGAACATGCCAAGTGGTTCCCATCATGTGAGTTTGTCCTCCAACAGAAAGGTGAAGACTTTGTACAGAGAATCGTAAACAATGATCTCGGATTGCAACGGCCTCTTCTGTATAATCCTGCTAATCATGTCAACACACCACAGCAAAATCAATCTCCGAAGATTGTCGATCCAAGAAAAGAAATGAAAGAAATAAAGAAGAAAGTTGATGACGATATAAAGAATTCTGAAGTGTTTTTTTTGCAACTGAAATGGGTTTTGAAGAGAACCAAATAAGAGAAGCTCTAAAAAGGTAAAACATTTGAGGTGATGTTTCTACCAACATAATTGCATTGAACTCGCTCTTGAAGCGCTACATACAATTTAGATCAGTAGTATACTGTGACAAGAACAATAGGTGACAATATTTTAGATGTCACTCTGTCAATTAGTCTTTTAAGGATTTCATCCGTTAGCAGTGGTCCATAAAACTCTTTTAAAAGATTTTTAGACCGTAATTTAATCATAAACAATTTATATGTTGTATTGGTGTTGTGATCAGCCTGATCAAGCTCTTTGAAGGTCCTAAACACCAAGACTTTAGTGCCCCATTAATGTGCAGATAAAAATAAAATATAATGAACCGCCCAAAAGTTTATCGATTGACTGAGATATCATTCAAAATTTTTTGAGGTGCCCCCTTCTTTTGGTGCTTTAAACACGTACCTCAAAAAACAATAAACGGTAGTCTTATATATAGATTTATAATGTATTGGTGAAATTGATAATATTGTAAACTTTGCCGCTTTTATGAGAAGATAAATCTGTAAATATAAATTACTTATTTAATAATGCAGGTGATAGTGTAAAAACATCACTAACTGTCAATTTTTTATTTATCCAGGCAATATCTGTTCAAAAAAGAACCCTTTTCTTCGGTGGTAGATTTGATAGAGGCTCTGACAGAAATTGAAATGTCCGAAAAGGAACAAGAAATGGATACCAGCAATCCATCATCTTTTGGATCCAGCCAATCTCCTTCAACTTTTGAGTTGTCATCCAACTTAAAGGGTTCAAAAAAATGCAAGCATTGTTTCAAGGAAGATGTAAACGTGGTGTTTGTTCCTTGTGGTCACTTAGTCACTTGTGTTGGGTGTTCGAAAAATGCAAAAAAATGTGTTGTCTGCAAGGAGATTGTGCATGAAAAAGTGAGATCTTACATGTCATGAATTATCATAATGGATTATATGTAATAACTAATCAAAATAATTTCTATGTAGGCCAACTGTAATACGGCTTCTTTTATACAAAAACCGCTGAAATGAAATCAGGAGCTGGTGGTAGTTTGCAAGTGAACTGTTAGCTTTGTTGCCTTTTTACAACTTTCTCTTATCCGAGTAAATGGTGCTTCTATTACTAAAATCGTTAAATTGAAGCTTTTGCTCACCAGACAACTTGCAACTTCATAAACTACATTAAGTAACGTGTCACAGAAATTTTGATTATTCTCATGAATGCTGCAGAAACTAAATAGTTGCTATTTTGAAGTTATAAATGTTGACATGAATATTTATTGGGTATTTATTTTAAAATATTACAGTCAAGTATCATTCATTCGCACCAAACAGTTATATGCTACTGTATTGCCAATAAATTAACGTCACCAGAGCTAAAATGCAATGCTGGTAGTTGTGAAAGGTCTACTTAATAATTATGTTGATAAAAAAACATTTGATTAAATTTATTGTTGTTTTAACAAAAATCAAAGCTTTAAAGCGTTTCAAATTTTTATTTGTATATTTTATATTTTTCTTTTATTATGCTTTTTAAAAAGCAGGTTTTAGTCTACCAGCCGGAAAATATCAAATTTTGTGTCCAAACAAGTTTATAAATTATTAATTCCCAAACTGTGAGTCTCGACATCCCAGTTCGTCTTTTTTTTTGAAGGGCGCCGCGTGATGATTTTATCGTGATGAAATAAAAGATTTTAGCGAATGATCAACACCCTGCTTTATCTTTTTTCAAACCGCACCGGTGGGTAATTGGTCGGAAAAATTAGATGTCAATCAGATTTGTTGAACCTGCTTCGGTGTAATACTTCGTGATAAATATACATGTACTTAGTTTTACTATTAAGTCAACACTTGTAGAGTTTATAAAAAATTTCCCAAAAAAATAGAAGCGAGCAATTTTTTGGAACATTGCTTTAGATTAGATTTTGCGTATGTACATCAACGATGTTTTTATCTTAGCTCCAAATTCTGGGCCTTTTGTTCTCACATTTTCTAAGCCCCTTTTGTTGTTGGATGGCTGCTGAAGCAACAGCTCTCAACTACCTCATGACCTCAAGCTAGGTCTTCCTGCTCCACACCTGTCAATGCCAGCCACCTATAGCTCAATTACGAAGGCGAAACGTGAACATAATCAAAGGCACGCTTTGTTTCATCATTTCAAAACATGCGGTTTGCGCTTCTCGCGAAATGTTTTGACGAAACAAAGCAAAAGCATGCCTTCAAATACGCCCATTTATACGAGGGTCAATCAATAAGTAATGAGACTTTCTCAATAACTCAAGTTTGCAATGACTGGTAATCAAAAAATGCTTTTTTATTTTTCAACATAGTCTCCCTCCTTTGCAACACACTTGTTCCATCTTGATATTAGATTGTCTATTCCTTTGGCATAGAATTCCGTGGACTGGGTCCTTAGCCAGTTGCTCACAGCAGCCTTCACTTCTTCGTCAGTCTGGAAGTGAATTCCTTTCATACTCTCTTTGAGTGGGCCGAAGAGGTGAAAATCAGATGGTGCAAGGTCTGGGCTGTAGGGTGGGTGTGTTAGAAGTTTCCAGCCTAAAGTTTCCAGCGACAGAAATGCATCTCCCTTCTTTCTGTATCTGCGTAGTGATGCTCTGGAAGCCATCAGGCGTTGCATTTTGTGATCATTCGTTAACATCTTGGGAACCCAGCGACAGCTGACTTTTGAAAAATGCAGCTTCTCACGCACAATTGCGTACACTGTGCCATGGGAGATGTCCAATTTTGTAGCAATTTCATCTAAAGTGACCCTTCTATCAGATTTGATCAGGTCTTCAACTGCCTGTACTGCTTCTGGGGTAGAGACATCCACAGGTCTTCCACTTCTCAGATCATCAGTAATGCTTTCGCGTCCATCTTTGAATGCTTGCACCCATTTGTAGAAGTTTGCTCTAGACATACAGGAAGGACCATATTGTCTTTGCATTCTAGACAGAATCTCACATGATTTTACACTCTCTGCCAACAGAAATCTGATGACTCCTCTTTGTTCCAACGATGAGCTGTTTGCTAGCCTAGTAGTCATTTCAATTTATCATCACACCTACAGTAATCTGAAAATAAACAAGTTTTGTTGTAAATGAGATGACAACTCCATTCATAATCATCACATAAAATTTGAGTTCCTTAGCTACAAAAACACAAAAGCAATTGAGAAAGTCTCATTACTTATTGACTGACCCTCGTACAATAGGAAACCAGTCCTAACGCATGGTCGCGTACAAACATTGGATCTTTTATTTGTTTGTGATGCTTAGGTTTTAATGCTGGGATTTTATGCCACAACACCTGCCTTTACTTTAAGGCCACAAATCAATTTCAACATTAAGATTTTGCCTCTTGCTTGATGCATATTTTATAAATTCTTTCCGCATTTCACTCAGGTCATTCAACACCGTTTACACATGATTAAATGTATTACACTCTCAAAATGCGCTGCTCATTGCACTAACTGTACAATCTGTGATAATTCTAAAACTCAATACACATCCTACTCTTCTGTTGCTGTTACAACTTAGCCTATTTCATATGTCTTGTTACAGCATTAACGCGTATTACACATCAAATAACTCGCATTTGCCTTTGCTTTACTGCACTACTATTTGCACTATATTAAAGCTGAGCATATTGGTTTTTTAAATAAATAAGCATCACTAGATATGCAAGAAATTCAAATATAGCATCGTAGGCAATAGGCAGGCTTGTCCATGGGACATATTTTTCTGTCCCATCCCATCCCATTCCATAGCAGTTCATGCCTGTCCCATCCTTCCCATCCCATGGGATTCCCATCAAAATACAATTCAATAAAAGTTATTAAGTTTATGAAAATTTAAGTATAATGTGTACTAGATAGGACTACACGTACAAGGAGAGATACAAAACGACAAAATTTATTGACTTTGCTAACTTTAAACTTCAGAAGAGTTCACAATTCATTATCATTCTGCCACTCATATTCCGAGTCACTGTGCTCATTCAGCAAATTTTCAATTTCCTGCTCATCAACGAGCATGATGCGCAAAGCAGTGTTGCCAGATTGAAACGAAGCTCTTATATCACAGAGAGGACAAAATTACACCATCTAAGATTTTTTTCAAAAACCATCTAAAATCAAAGAAACACCGATAAACCAATCACTGAATATGACTAATGTTTCAAGTTATCTTTAAAAACTATTTGCCTATCTATTTAGCAATTGAAAGACAAGGGGTAAGGCAAAAATCTAGCTCTCTCAATAAGATGCAATTTAACTCACTCATCAAGCCCACCAAACTTCAAATCGAACGGTAAAACTAAACCAGGACCAAGGCTAACCTCATTTAAAAGCGAATTTATCCAAAACTGAAATTTTCTGCCTTGCCTCTTCTTTTTCGATTGTTGGATTGCACCGTTGGGAGTGGCCTTGAGCTCGATCGCCCAAAGTGGCCAGATCATCAAAAATTTTAGAATTTAGTATCCCTTACCAATGCTTGCCTATCTATTTAGGTATGACGTTATCAAAAGGCTATTACATGGCTACTGTCCCATAGGTCCCATGGGAAATACAATGCGTGCAGTCCCATCCCATCCCATCCCATGGGACATTTCCCATGGGATTCTCATGGGAATCCCATTCCCATGGACAAGCCTGGCGATAGGGTGATTTACAGGGCAAATTTTGTTTCAATAAAAAAGTTGCACATATTGTTAAAGTACTTTGCCTTAATAGGTTGCATTTACGCAGAAGCACGTTGAAACACAGTATTGGGCAAAACAACTACTTTTGTGTTATTAATCACAGTAATGATATCTTCAAGTTCAATTATTCAGATACCATTGTGTACCCCTGCACAAAATTTGAAAAAGTAAGATGTTGAATTGTTAAGTTTCTTAATTCATTCCTGGCACAATCTTCAACCAGACTAAAACAGATAAAAACTATGTTATTTTAAAAGTTAGTGACACGACGCCGTGTCTACTCGTCTCCATGTCTCAACTTAACTGTCCTCTGCCGTCTTTCTCGTCCGCATGCAACATGCCTTCTCGGCATAATTAGCACACAGCACCGAGAACCCGCCCGAAGGCGGACGGGATGATTCTTTTAACTTCTCATCCTCAACTGTAGATTTTTCATTAATTCTACAACCACTTTTCTTCAAACGATTAAAATAAACACGTTTAGTTGTAGACCCGTCAAGACTTTCTATCACATAATTCACAGGTGGTAACACTTCAACAAAACAATAAGGGCCACAATAAGGCAAGTGAAATTTACGTGATTTATCATTTTGTAACACAGAATTCCTTAACATCACAAGATCTCAAACACTGTACGCCCTGTTTGCCGTTGCCTTTTCATCATAGCGTTTTTTCATCAGATTCCTTCTTTTTTCTAATCTTGTTTTGACCACTTCATGCACCAGGCGCATTCTGTCCTTCAAATCAGCAATAGTATTGGTGGAAGGAAGAAAACTCCGTTTACCCGTCATCAAATCTGCCGGCAATCGCAAATCTCTTCCAGTCAGCGGAAAATGAGGCGAAACTTCTGTTTCCTCATGGCAGCTTGCACTATACGCAGAGAAGATTGCAGGAAGAGATCTGTCCCAAGACTGAGGATCCTTCTGTACATAGTTCTTCAGCATCGCAATTATAGAGCGGTTATTTCTCTCAGTACCATCATTACCAGCTGGGTGGTAAGCAGTCGTTCTCGTCTTTTTACACCTCATTAGTGTGGCCAGCTCTCGAAACAGCATGTTTTCGTAGTTGCCACCCTGATCGGAGAGAACACGTTCAGGCACTATATAGAACGGAAACCAATTACGATACAGTGTCATTCCTGTTTCCTGAGCCATTTGAGAACGCATTGGCCACGCTTGCATATATTTGGCATATGTGTCGCAAGCGACTAAAATGTAACGTTTTCCTGTGTGAGTCAAAGGCAAGCCACCAAGTACATCAATCTCAATTCGCTGCATTGGGCTCAGTTCCGAAGAGGGAACAAGCTCAGCCTTTGGAGTTGTTGATGGTTGTTTCCGCTGGTCACACAGTTGACACTCTTTACAATACGCGGTAACAGACGCTCTCCAACATGGCCAATAAAATCGTTCGAATATCTTTTCAGCAGTTTTCTTTACACACAAGTGGACTCCACCGTGAGCGGAATTGTGAAGAGCTTTCAATACCTCCTTTCTATTTGCACTCGGAACCAATAATTGGGCGCTTTCAATCATCATTGAGTCTGCATGCTTTCGATACAAACAAGAATCTTTGAGAATGATTTCTCCAAAGATAAACCAATAATATCGATCTTTTCGCTGGACTTTCTAATCTTTTTAATGGTGGTCTAGAACCGCGTCGGACCCAATCAAGTAAAACAGACAAATGTTCATCTTTTTGTTGGAATTGTGCAATTGAATCATCATTCCAACCTTGGCATTCTCGAAAATCAATGGCAAACATATCTACCTTTCTCGAGTTCTCAACATGTTTCACCTCATTTACCAAGCCATTGTCATAGCGGAACGGATTATCATCAGAAAAATTTTCCTCCCTGCCAGGACATTTGCTAAAAGCATCAGCATTTCTATAAGCAGATCCTGAGCAATGTAGAAGTTTAAAATTAAACTCGGCTATCAATTCGAACCATCGCGAGCACTGACCAAGGACATCCTTGGACTCCCACAACCGGTTCTAGGAAAATTCGCCGTAAACAAGTTTGCTGTAAGAAAACTCGCCTCAAGAAATTTCGCCGCAGTTAAATTTTGCACCCCTAGTATCTACCCCCCACCCTGTATACTCCCCCGTACATTTGCATACCAGGCCTGCCCCTTCGGTGTACACTGCCTTTCACCTATTTGGCGAAATTTCCTGAGGCGAGTTTTCCTACGGCAAACTTGTTTACGGCGAATTTTTCGGACACGCCCACAACCACCGTAGAGCAGCACGATCAATTCGCAGCAAAAACGTTTGATCCGGATAACAACGAAACTTTTGGAGAGCATGAACAACAGCCATGCAATTCAAGACGTGATAAAACTAAATCGAGATTACGTAAGTGTTCATCAAAAGTGCGTGCGTAAACAATGATATCATCCAAGTACGCCAAAACGCCATCCCATTCAGTACCATTTAATACAACTCTCATTAAATGCCGAAAGGTTGTCGGCGCGTTTACCAAGCCGAAGGGCATCATGTTAAATTTAAACAATCCTTGATGGCATGTAAACGCTGTGTTCTCATTATCTTTTTCGTGCACAGGAATCTGCCAGTAGCCCGATTTCAAATTCAAAGTGGAAAAGTATCCACACCCGGACAGCTGATCAAGACTGTCGTCTATTCTTGGCAAGGGATAACTGCACTTTTTAGTTCAATTATTGAGAGCACGGTAATCGACACAAAACCTGACACTGCCGTCTTTTTTTTAATCAAAACGATAGAACTGGACCACGGCGACTTAGACGTGCTAATAACACCGCCATCCAGCATATCATCAACAAGTTTACCTACTTCTTGTTTTTGTTTTGTCGACATTCTTTGAGGCTGCTGACGTACAGACATGGCATTGCCAGTATCAATGCTGTGTTTTAATCACTTCAGTTCGACCCAAATCGGTTTTAGACAATGAAAAAGCCTTTTTGTGCTTTTCAATAATTTCATGCACTGCTTTTTTTCTCCCTCGTTAAGGTTTAACTCATTTGATTTTAATTCCTCCGGCAAAAGCAAAAGGTCAGCATCTTCACCAAATGAAGCCTCGAAAGAATTATCCTGATTCATAGGCGCGGTTTCTAAAATATAAGCACAATCGTCAACACATGAATCCTTTGCAAAAACACTGATTTTCACAAGAACACTTATTTTAGCAACAATTACTCCCAAAGGTAAACACCTAGTGGTCGGGGTAAAGTCAGCCATTCTGACTTGCACAGAGTTGCCAAAAGTTTTTGTCACTCTATTTCCATACATAATTTCGTATTTACCGAAAAAGCTTCGTTTCTTTCGACATAAACGTGTGAGCCGTCACTAAACTCATGACCAATAATTTTGTAGGGCACCATTATTTCAGTAAACGGTGATAAATTTAAAGTGTTAACCAGACTCGCATCGAAGGAAGATAATGGGCTGAGCCGCTTTGTTAGGTGTAGGGTAAAATCCCCACCTTTAAAGACTTTTTGTTTGTAATCAACTACGCACTGTTGTTTCTGCAAAAAATCCAAACTCAAAGTAGATGGTTCGGTCAAATTGTTGTACACGTACACATCAAATGGCACTCGGCAGTCTCCAATGGCGATGGAAACCTCAGTCTTTCCCAACATAATTAGTGGTTCACCGCCAGCGCCGACAAACTTAATATCATTTGATACTTTTAACAAAGTTGGAGAATTACACATTAGGTCAAATTCTTCAGACAATATCGTCAATGATGCACCTGTATCTACTAACGCACACACATACAGGGTGGCCCAAAAGTAGGTATACAGTTATTAAAAGTAGGGTTTGGATCCAAAAGTAGATTTGTAGTTCTTATGTAGGCACTTTTAAATCTCTAGAATGATAGTTATATCTTAAATGGAAACTGTTTAATCTTTTTAGTGCTCAAAATGTCCTTCTTTACATCTGTTCAAAACACTCTGACATACCGTGCAGCACAAATTTCAATTTGCATCAATTTCTCTGAATGCGTCATAAATGCAATCTTTTAATTCATTTACTGTTTTGGGATTTTTCTCCTTGTTCTTTACATACTCTTTGTTCTTTACAACACCCCAAAAAAAGAAATCCATTGGTGTCAGGTCAGGTGAGCATGGTGGCCATTCATTGCTACCTGTTCTTCCGAACCAACTCTGTGTAAAGACTTTGTTAAGGTAATCTCTTACTCTTAACGCATAATGTGGAGAAGTTCCATCTTGCTGAAAGAAGAGTTCATCAAAGTTAGGTTTAGTTTGAAGTTGTGGCACTACCACTTCACAAAGAATTTCCAAATAGTTCTCTCCATTAACTGTATGCCTACTTTTGGGCCACATAAAGTGCACTGCTGGTAACTTCAAAGCACATAAAAAATAGTTTAATAACTGTATACCTACTTTTGGGCCACCCTGTATTTATCGTTTAAAATAATCTTAGCATATTTACAAAGCTCTTCACTGGTTGACGGCACATAATAAACATTTTTCTTCGATTGGTTTTGTGCATTGGCTTGGTCATCGTCGCGGTCCACTTCTCGATTGCTGCCGTTTTTCTGGGTAATTTCTTTGAAGATGCCCACTTTTTCGGCAAAAACAACGGGTTATAACTGGTGTAGATCACTGTTTGATACACGTATCTCTGATATCCTGCACTTCTTTTTGCATACCTGCAATTAGACCTTTTGATTCCTCGATCTCATTCTTTTGGTTGACCGATTTCTGAAGTCCGATGGTGGACAAAGCAGCAGAATCATCCGGTAGAGTATTAGTATTCAAAGCTAATAGCCGTTTTGCGGTATCCAAAAATCAAGGACGATCAAATATCTTCAAGTTCAATTATTCAGATACCATTGTGTACCCCTGCACAAAATTTGAAAAAGTAAGATGTTGAATTGTTATGTTTCTTAATTCATTCCTGGCACAATCTTCAACCAGACTAAAACAGATAAAAACTATGTTATTTTAAAAGTTAGTGACACGACGCCGTGTCTACTCGTCTCCATGTCTCAACTTAACTGTCCTCTGCCGTCTTTCTCGTCCGCATGCAACATGCCTTCTCGGCATAATTAGCACATAGCACCGAGAACCCGCCCGAAGGCGGACCGCGCTATCAAGAGAAACCGTGTTCAACACTAACGTGTAACAGAATTGTAAAATTCTTGCATACGACTCAAGACATTTTAATATATAAGTTTTGAATACTTAGGAAGTTGTCCGAAGCTTTTTGTAGGGCACTTCTCAGCTACATGGCCGACAAAAAGCGCCACACCGATAATTACGTTTGCTTTTACTAACATGTTTTGGCTGAACTCAAAATCAAAACTAAGAAGATGAAGAGCATACCTAGAATCTTTCGTTGTAAATGCTCTACTGCGTATAGCACAGGCATGCTATTGCTGGCAGGAAACAGAGAATAACAACATAGCAGGCATTTCTTCAATCTTCTGTAAAATACAGTATTCGCTGCTGCATCGCAATTACGGTAATTTTGTTAGATTACAGTTGACATTGTGACATGCAAGTGTTGGTTTTCGGTAGTCTACTCTGCTTCAAAGTGACTTTACGAGAACGCAGCATATTCGCCGTATCAATTCCTGACGCGTCATTTCTCAAAACAAAATCCAAAAAAAGCAAAAATGTTAATCATAAAACGTATTTTAAGGTCGAGGGTGGTCCGCTTAAGCGGGGCAGTCGTCCATTTGAGCGGAGAAAATTGTACAGAAAAATTGATTTGGATTCGACACCAATGAAAACGGTCTGAATAAACGAGTGGTCCGATCAAACGGGGCGATTAAACACGGCTGATCGCATGTTAACGTTACAAGTTCTTGTGCGCCTGGACCAGCAGTCGGGCCAAGAGCAAGCTTTTATGTGCTCGCTCTTCTGCCAAATGTCAAAGCCTCCATAGCAATAATTGCAAAATTGAATTAAGAAAAACATTTAAATGTTATATAACGCATGGAATGGTTATTCCATAGTATTTGAACGCAGTCTGCAGGCAATTTAGACATTTTCTGAGGAAAGACACTTATGTACTCAGAACTTTTGAAAAGGGGGAGGGGTCCATAAATTAGTAATTCAGAAGAGACCTTTATGTAGGTCGGCGAAATTTGACCACAATGAGCGTTTTTCGGGGAAACTTTTAGTGATGATTAATATCTTTTTAATAATTTTGAACTATATTTCCTTTATTACACAATTTTTGATCTTTCTCTTTCGAAAGAGTTAAATTACTTTGAATGATATTTAAAAATTTTATTACAAAACTCATTTGCTGGTTTTCAAAACAAAATTATAGCTAACAGTTTGGCTTTGTACAATCACTGTTAAGCAATGCAATGTTAAAACTTTTCTTTACTTTTTTTTTCTTTGCAAAATTCATTTCACTAAATACGTGGCAATTTCTTGAAATTAAAACAATTTTCAAGTCTACAAAAAAAAAACAGAACCAAACGACTTCAAGGAACCATTTAAAACAACAAAGATTTCAAAATGTTTATCATTGAGTCCAGCTCTCATAGATTTTCGAAATCACACTAATTCGGAATTTTAAAAAATACACAAGTTTCTCGTTCAAAAGTACTGATATCAGCCAAAAAATGTCAAGTTTTATCGGTACAGTTTTAAAAAGGTTTTTTGAATCGGTACAAAAAAGTAATTGTATATACTGCCTACCACTGGATATTTGTCGCTTGTTTTTAGATGTGTTTAGGCTCATGATTGTGTAAATTGGTAAGCAAATTTGTGTTGTTTAATTTCGAGGTTTTTAAAAAACATTTACTTAACTACCGCGTGATCCAATTCACTCTAAATATAAGTAAATTGACTTCCGATTGGCAAGCCCTTTTCTATGTCAAAGCTCCACAGCTATTGTTCAAATGGCTGGTTTGAATTGGGTCCGAACTTCATTACCATTCTTACTATTAACAGGTTAGGAGTTACAAGATCTAGAGTTTGTTTTAATTATAAATTTTCAGTTGCCCAACTGATTATGACCTCAATAATACTGCAAAGTTCAAACAAAAACTAAAATCGCTTATGCTAAAACAATCATGGATCACAAAAAAAACGCAAAACAAGTAATGTTTGTGTCAATTATTACGCAAGTTAATTTAAAAAAACTTGCCTCTTTTTCTGCTCTATGGTTTCTATGGGGATCGCGGACACCAGTTTGAGAGCCACTGTTTTAATTAAATAGATCTTTTTACCGAGTAAGTAGTCGAAACTGTTTTAAATTATAAGTCACAAAGTTGTAAAACCCGTTTTAAAATTGTATGCTACAATTTACCTGTCAAAAATCATTTTAAATAAACTGTATTGTGTTGTTGTTGTTGTTACCCGACCCCTTCCAAGGGACAGGGGCATGCTGGAAAACCATGAAGCCCCAGAAGCAGAGCAACTCCTCAGGGCCTGCACCAGAGGTCTTACAGAGACAGAAAATCGCCAAAGAGCAAGCGGCGCAAAGAGTCCGTAGCTGGACAGTGCAAAATGGGATGAGAGGTGTCCTGGGACGAGCGTCTGCAGGCGCTGCATCAAGGAATCTAGGTTCTGCCAATGATAGAGAAATAGAAGCGTAAAAAAAGGCTGTGTTCGTTGCAGCGTAGACGAGAGAGGACACAGCCAGTATGACGTAAGAGCACAAGTTCCTCGGTGAAAATCGAGGGAGCCTGTGTGTCAAAGAACTTCGATGAGACAGTACGCATCCAATCCGAGAAAAAACAAGAGTGGTTACGACAGATAAGAGGAGAGAGACTAAAAGGGATTGCATAGGACACGAGTAGCCTTCCCCGTCTGGCCAGCTCATCAGCCGCGTCGTTTCCCGGGTGAAACGAGTGTCCGCGACCCATTGTAGCCTCATAGAACAGGAGAGAAAACAGTTCCTGCCAGATCTGGCAGAGAAATTGGGGTAACAGGAAAGATGGAGGAGAGGACAGAACGAGAGTCAGATAGAAGAAGAGGAAAGAAGTGGCAGACTTGTTGGTGCTGCAAAGACCAGCAAAGAGCTTGCAGGATGGCGCAGGCTTCAGCGGAAAAACTTGAGCATACTGGGCCAGCTGGAAAGAAAAGGACGGCCTCAGTGCCACAGAGAGAGCAGTTGGCAAGTACGCCACAGCCGCTTTTGCCAAAAGGGAAAGGAACAGAGCCGTCTGTCTAGAGCACTAGATCGTAAGGAAGGCATTCAATGTCAGAGAAGTAAAGAGAGCAGCAGCAGAGGAAAGAAAAAAAGACGAGTATTCCTCTGCAGAAGGACAATGCGAGTCGAAGTAAAAAGCGAAGTAATCTCAACGAGCTTTCTGAAAATTCAAGGGACAGAGACAATCGTTTAGGCGAAAGACCAGAGAAAGAGGAAAGGTTAGTAGAATTGGTAGGTGATCAGAGCCCAGGTCCTGAAGCATCTCCCAGGAGCAAGACAGCGCGAGAGAAGAAGTAGAAAAGGAGATGTCAGGCAATGAGCGATGGAGAAGAGTAGGTATGTCAGGTCATTGAGGGGAAGGAGATCAGAGGAGATCACCTAATCGAATACTTCCTCGAAATGGGGTCGGAAGTGCCTTTTGCGTCCCAGAGGGGGTGACGGCAACTGAAGTCTACCAAAATAAAGAGATTTCTGGAGGAGGGAAGAATGGAAGATAAAAACGAGTCGATTCTGCTCTCTGTCGGAGAAGAGCGAATAGGGGGAGCACAAACATTAAGAAATGAGAGCAAGAAGGAGTTGTTTAGAGAGATGTTGACTCCAACACAATCAGAGTAAGGGTGAAGCGAAGAAAGAGAGTTCAGAGAAGGATAAGCCCTGCCGGATGAAAATGATGACGCCGCTGCTAGCGTGTGTGACATCAGTAAAAAAATACCAGACCCGGAGTGTGTGCGATCTGATCGCAGAGCAGAGAATTTAGGGATCCGGAAACAGGAAGGTGAATTAAGGTTAGATTTCTGGATACAAATAAGGTCAACCGAATGAAACGAAAGAAAGTGTAGCCATTCAGTGCTAATGGCTCGGAGACCCCCAGCATTCCATTGAAGAACCCTGAGGGAGTCAGGAAGAAGAAGAGGAAACAAAGGGTAAAGAGAAACGGCATGGAACATGAGGCGATGGCGAGGACGCAGAGGGAGAAGATACAAAGTGGGCTGAAAAAGCATAAGGGTTTGAAGGCCAGGGTGGGGCCAGATTGAACAGTGGAGGTATACAAACTGGAGGAGTCCGAGGAGGAAGTCACAGTGTTGGTAGATGCGTGATCTCCAGAAAAAGCAGGGAGGGCAGCTCTAGAAGTGAGAGCTTCCAAGAGCTCTGAATTCACCATAGGATAGTAGTAGTGAGCACTTTAAATGAACCCATTTGGAGTAGGTGCACCATTGCACTGACCTACCCCGCCAGGTCACATTTCCAGCGCACACTCAACAGGGAAAGACGGAGTAAGAGTTAGGATGAACGTTGCCGCTCATCAGGAAAAGGAGAAAAATGAGAAGACGGGCAAGAAAAGGCAGAAGAGAGAAGACAGGTGACCGATTTCAAAGAAGCTGCGTGCTGCCTTTCTGCGGTCGTTCAGGGGGCAGCACGGCAAAAAAATGGTTTGTGTGAGAGAAGTACCCAAGGTAACGGTCCCTCGGCAAAAGCCAACAGCCATTTCGACCCAATCCAAACGGGATCGGGGACCGCACCACGACGTTGAGGCGGCTGTTTATTGGTGCAGATCAATTTTGCTCGCTTTTGTATTCTGTATACGACAGAAATTTTGCACTTCACTATTCAGAAAGATTTGAGTCAATAGGTGTTTTGGGGACGAAAAGAAGGTCCGTATTGGCGATTAATGGGTGCCAGTTCTTTTCTTATGTACCATAGATAGCTTTCTTTAATTGAACATGATTCTGGAACTTGTTGACGTTGTAGTAATTCTGCTTTAAAGCTGCAACATAATGAGAAATTTGTCAAATATGTAGTAATATTTACGAAGGGAAGTAACTTTTAGACTTCTTAAAATGATACTACATACCAACACTAAACCACTCTTCATTACCATCAGTGGCTCTAGCGTTAGTAACCTTTTTGTTTGAAATTAAGCACATTAAATATAGGCTGCGTTCACACTCCGGTTTCGAAGTCCGGTTCGAGAACTCGACTTGACAACTTTTGCGTTTAAACTTAACAAAGAGTTAAAAAATGGTATTGGCAGGTTGCATGATGGCGCTTAGCAGAAAAGGATGATGTGAAAAAACAGCCGGCAAGTTCGCCTGTTGTGTTCTTGAGAAAAGAACGAAACAAGCTTCCTCCATCTACAAATGACAGACTGGTTGGGGCCGAGCGGTTCTATCCGTCGTAGTGGCCTAGCTGGACAAAAAACTTGCAAACTGGGCAGGTAATTACCATTTTGAGCACTGGGGCTATGCTGCCCGTTTATAACCGCTTTTCATAACTGCTCTAACGAATGCTAATAGGACGAACAGAACCGACTAAATCAATATATATAACCTCACCTAACTGATGGATAGCCTAGCAGGACTATGCCGGCTAGTAGTATTTATAGAAGAGATCGAAGTTGACAAGGTATAGTTTTACATGGAATAGATACTTGACATGGTGAAATTATGAAGGTTTTCGCTAAAATCTTCATTACAGAGCACTTTTTCCAACCGAGTTTTTGCGATATTATGTGACGTGAATCTACATTTAGAGCCAAACTATTTGTTACACTTTGACTGTAAGATTGCGATTATGACTTAACATTGGCCTGTGGGGAAACTTGCAAACATGAACTTATGGCATCACGTTAATTTCGGAAACTTCTATAACATTTTGAATATTTCACTATTAGTATACAGTATATGTATGATCGAAGATATATAGAGAGAAGTAGAATTAGATTGCGTGTGTTGATTTGTATCTCAGATAGATTATTCAACAAAAAAATTGCAGTTTGTTAAAAGCTGTGAAGGCCAAAAGCATCAAAAGGTTGTAGCTTGTAGTGCAGTCGAGAAAAAGTTGTATTGTAAAAATACAGTATTTCTTGTTGTTTCGAATATGAAGTGGTGTGGATCTACAGCTGGTAGATTAAATATTTGGTCGTGAATTATCTAGGTTTCAGTAAAGCTGCAGTCAGACAACTTGTTTGAGCGATACATTTTGTCGCCTCAATTTTAAATACTACTATTGAGATAGAACCAAACTACTGAGATGGAACCAAAATTCCATTGCTTGACATATTTTATGTTTAATAATTTTCATCAAAAATGTAGTAACAAGAGAATAGTTCTGCTTCTAGACCTGACAGCTTTTCAGTTTGTGAAAAACTACACTTGAAGTGGAAATCAAACCTACAACTAGATCTCCTCCACTGACTGGTCGAACATTGGTCATTGACTTTAAAAGACAATGCTCAACCTGACCGTTAAGTGTTGCTCTCTTTTCACTTTGTAGCAAAAATACCTTTTGTATTACGAAATCAATTGTATACTGTATGGTGAAACAGCTTGCGTAAAACCCTCGAAAGTCAAGGCTTACGCAAACTTTTTACAACTTTCTAAAACAAGGAAAAATATTGCGAGCCAAATGCTGATGCAAATTTTCATCATGCTGGTGCAATTTGCTCAGAGGAGGCTAAATGGTCTACAAAATAAGAATCTTTCACAAAAAACGAATCGCAGATTAAGGTGTAGCTGTATGTAAAGCGCAAGAAAGTAAATAGAATCGGGCGTTATTGAAATATTTATGTGTGTTTTCGGGAGTTCTGTAATTCAGAAGAAAGGCGTATTTATTTTTAATAAGAAAAACTAGGTAGCACTAGATCAGTGTTTCTTAACCTTTTTCTTCCTCAGCACCCCTTCTGGTCAAGCCTAAGCAGTCCAGCACCCCCTACCATTGGCTAACACCTGGTTACTTATAAGGATAAAGTAAAGAAAAGTGCAGTACATCTTGATGATTTGTTTGGTTTATTCTTCAAAACAACTTTGCAATGTCTATCATATTTCTACTCAGATCGGTAAAAATACCCAAAGGTATCCTTTTTACCTTTGACCGCCTCATATGTCACCTTTTCCAGTACCCCCTGAAATTAATTTCAGCCCCCCAAGTTAAGAAACATTGCACTAGATAATTAAAGTGCCAACTTTTCCAGACAGTAGATGTACTGTTCACCACAAAATTGTGGAAGCACAAATTGAATTTGAGACAAAAGGGATTTTTCTCCCAACTTTTAAAGAACCATTCGGAAATGAGGAGCAAAATTTATTAAACGCAATAAAAATAAATCGAAACGCGCAAGTTGTATTTCCCTCATGAGGAACTTATCAGGGAAAAATTATATTTGACACAAATCAGCAAAATCAATCTGAAGAATAATTATATACTCCATTCGTTTGAAAAATAGTTTTAGACCGCAGTGAACAAGGCCAGTGAGAAAAAATGTAACGCTTTGACACTTGATCCTTCAACTCTGTGGAAAACGTGCAAAAGCGACTTTGCTTCATGTAAACAACCAAATTTTACAATTAAAGAAGGCTGAAGACAATGGGCGTCCGCTGGGGGGTAAGGGGGAACTTTATTCCCCTGTCAATTCGGTTGCAACGTTATACAACTAAATATTAGTAAAATTTTGAAAAATAAGGTAAAAATTGCATTTTTGTTTCCTGGAAAAGTTTCAAAGGACGCCCCAGCTCAAGTCGTTTGATAAGCAACGCTTTCATACCTCGATTTTGGCGTTAAACCTGCACTCTTTTATAATTCAAAATTTTTCGTTAGCAGAATTGTTTCCTTGCAAGCAGTGCTTTAACTGCGACGAGACGCGGTGGCCCAAAATTCCCACAGTTATCAGCGCAAAGATTGCTTTAATGCCATTCAGTGAGTCGCTTTTGCACGTTTTCCACTAAGTGGTTCGGCCAAGTATCAAAAAGTTAACATTTTCTTCAAATTGGCCTTGTAGTGCACTGCAGTCTACCAATGAATTGATTACTTGATCGCACAGTTTGAAATATTTTCCCGATCGATTTTGTTAGTTAATGTCGAAGGTAATTTTACCTTGATAAAATCTCCGAAAGACCGAAAAAATTCTACGACTTAATTTTATTATGTTTTATAAATTGTTGTTCCTCATCTCTACTTGGTTCTTCCAAAGTTGTAGAAGTATGGTGATTGGTGACGGAAAAAATCAATGGAAATTTTATTTCAGGTGTTGATAGTTTCATTAGGTGACTGGAGATCATACGGCGTTTAGGTTAGACTGGAGAAGTCCAAAAGCTTCTAAGGGTCTAAGTGCTACCAACGCCACCTTCCTGTCAAGAAAAAGGGAATCAGACGTTGTGTATGAAAAAGTATATCATATAATTCGTTGGAGAATACCTATAAAAACAAGTTAACAATTTTCGAAAAAGAATAGTGATGATTGCTTCCCGTCTTGTTACTTGGGATGAAGATAAAAGGAACTATCCGGCGTCACATCGCAAACCAAATCAAGGTAAAGATAGGAATACTTATAAGCAGACGACAGTAATGAGAAGTAGAAAAAGTAGGTCGCGCTGTAAATATCACAAGTTATGCTGTAGATGTAGCAGATTGTTGCTATGTAACATTGTTGTGTTTTTGTTTGAGTCTGCAGTGCCCAATCTACGACTAAAAACTGGTGACGTTTCTCAGAATATGATAGATGTTATGTATACCGGAAAGCTTTTTCAGAATACGGCAGATTTATGCATGTAATTCTGAGGAAATTTTCTCTATACAGTAAATGATAACATCAACCATATTCTGTGGAAGCTTCCGATAACTAAAGGGAGTGAAACATTCAGTTTACGAACGAAATTCTTGAAAGAACGATTCTATTTGTTTAACTTTAAGATACCCCTGTACCCGACAAACAAAAAAATTAACTGCTACTCGTGTATTCATTTTTTAGCACTCAAAATTTTCTGGGGATATTATGACAACATAGTCATTTTTTATCTCGCTGAAATTTTAATTAACCCTCATATGGTGATTACTTTTTATTACGCTAAAGTTAATTGGGGTCAAATTTGACCCCACTTTGTTATTCATGATAATCACAACGTTGTCACTAATATCTGTAAAATTAGCAAAACAAGATGATAAAACAGATTATACAGAAGTAGAGCAACCATTAAAATTAACTAAAATTGGTTTCAAACCTTCTGTTGTATTACTAATTGTTTTCATCTAAATTGCGGACAAAAAATAACTCGTTCTTAGACCCGCATCTAAAAAGAATATCAATAAGGCGTTGAAACATCTGTCAGTTACATAGGAGCATTATTAGCTTGGGCCGTAATTTGAGGGATTTTCTCCTGACTATTTGGTATGTGTCAGTTTATGTAACAAATGTATTTTACAGTGGGGTCAAATCTGATTCCAATTGATTTTGAGAGTATATGTTTGTAAAACTCTGCAAAAATCATACATCAATGAATATCCAGGCTCATTTATTTTAAAACACAATAATTAGGAAATTCCTGAGGTAAGAGCTTGATATTTCAAGAACATCAAAAGGAACCGTCAAATTACATCTCTTGGGGTCAGAATTAACCCCAATGACCACAGGAGAGTTAAGCAGTGTGATATTTTGCATTATCGCGTGGTAATTTCAATATCAAGTTGTGATGTTTACTAGCTCTCATTTTGCTTGGTGTAAATCAGGGATGTGGAAGCGGTTATTTTGTCAACCGCTCCCACTTCCACACCAATCGCTTCCGCTTCCACTAACAAAAACGAGAAAACGGCCGCAGACAATTTTTTTACTTTTGTGGATCTGTAGCCTGCCTTCTCCTACACTTTATCATTTTGAGGGGAAAAAACTCCATATATTGCTATTACTTCACCTACTTCGCTTAAGTTTATTGTTCCAAACTACTCTGTGTTTCTTTTTTTAGATATTAGAACTGGTGTTGAATGTAGAAAAGTGCTTTTTAACTTTTTTGTTATCGCGGAACCCTTAATGTACTTTCGCGTTTGTCACGATACCCCTGCTAACAAAAATTTAGAAATTACAAATTGCTTGTAAGAAAATCAAATATTTCTTCACTACACTTCAAAAAATAATTAAACACTTCAACAAATAAACAGCTATTACCAAGTTCCTTCACTACTTAGAACCGCTTTTACAACAGTTAACATCATGCTTCTCAGATCTAATCCGTATGACCACATTTTGCAGCTCTCGACAATAACCTGTTGTCACAACAACAAATTACACGATATAACGCGGATTTTCTCTCTCTATAGTCTATCCTCAACTAACTCTGACTTTGAGTTAACTTAAACTCTAATCATCAATACGGACCTTCTTTTCGTCCCCAAAACACGTATTGACTCAAATCTTTCTGAATAGTGAAGTGCAAAATTTCTGTCGTATATACAGTATACAAAAGCGAGCAAAATTGATCTGTACCAATTAACAGCCGCCTCAACGTCGTGGTACGATCACCAACCCCGTTTGGATTGGGTCGAAATGGCTGTTGGCTTTTCCCGAGGGTCCCGTTACCTTGGGTACTCCCCTCACACAAACTATTTTTTCGCTATGCTGCCCCCTGAACGACCGCAGAAGGGCAGCACGCAGCTTCTTTGAAATTGATCACCTGCCTTCTCTCTTCTGCCTTTTCTTGCCCGTCTTCTCATTTTTTTTATTCTCCTGATGAGCGGCAACGTTCATCCTAACTCTTACCCCATCTTTCCCTGTTTAGTGTGTGCTGGAAATGTGACCTGGCGGGGTAGGTCAGTGCAAGGTGCACCTACTCCAAATGAGTTCATTAAAAGTGTTCACTACCACTCTCTTTTGGTGAATTCAGAGCTCTTGGAAGCTCTCACTTTGTCGCGTTTTTAATATATATAGGATATTATCAATAGAACTTTCGGTTCTATCTCAATTTCAAATTCCTTTAAAATTGAGGCGACGTATGATAATCGCTCGGATAATTAGGTCTGGCTACAACTTAATAAAAGCTTGGAAAAGATTGGCTTCCGCTAAAACACTTTCAACCACTTTAATAACAGAATAATATATTCACAGAAATGGTACTTCACAACTTCGAAACTTCTTCGCTCAACGATTCCAAAAATTAGTCACTTTACCACACAATCAAGAAAGACCGCAAAATAAGTCCACCAATAACTATTCAATATTCTCCACGTCCACAAAATCCACAATAATTTATCGCAAAAAAAAACAACACCGTAATGGGTCTTCCTTAACCCGTCAAACCACTCTTTTTTTCTATTTTTCGCTCTCTCTTTGGCCCTCTCTCTCGGGCTCTGTCTGGCTCTCGCTCTGCCGGCGCTCTCTGCAAAGAAAATCCTGTCGCGTTATATATAAACGGCGAAACAATCTGGAGAACGCTCGAACGAAATCACGTGAACAACAAAAAAAAAGCATTACGAGTTACGCTAATCGTTTATCGAAATTCTTTGAAGAAGCTAGAATCGCTAGATCGCTCTGGAATTTTACTATGTCGTCACAACGATCTTGACGTAATAAATGGCGTACACAGCAATCGGCTTGCGAGGAAAAACGGGTCTTTCCCTCAGTCAGCAGTCGAGCGAACAAATAACGCAGCGCTTTACACAATATGAAAACAACTCTATAAAGCAAATTTCCTTATTCGTGACACACTTCTGGAGCTGCCCTCCCTGCTTTTTCTGGAGATCCCACATCTACCAACACTGTGACTTCCTCCTCGGACTCCTCCAGTTTTTATACCTCCACTGTTCAATTTGGCCCCACCCTGGCCTTCAAACCCTTATGCTTTTTCAGCACACTTTGTATCTTCTCCCTCTGCATCCTCGCCACCGCCACATGTTCCATGCCGTTTCTCTTTACCCTTTGCTTCCTCTTCTTCTTCCTGACTCCCTCAGGGTTCTTCAATGGAATGCTAGGGATCTCCGAGCCAGTAGCACTGAACGGCTACACTTTCTTTCGTTTCATTCGGTTGACCTTATTTGTATCCAGAAATCTAACTTTAATTCACCTTCCTGTTTCCGGATCCCTAAATTCTCTGCTCTGCGATCAGATCGCACACACTCCGGGTCTGGTATTTTTTTACTGATATCACACACGCTAGCAGCGGCGTCATCATTTTCATCCGGCAGGGCTTATCCTTCTCTGAGCTTTCTACCTCCTCTCTTTCTTCGCTTCACCCTTACTCTGATTATGTAGGAGTCAACATCTCTCTAAACAACTCCTCCTTGCTCTCATTTCTTAATGTTTGTGCTCCCCCTATTCGCTCTTCTCCGACAGAGAGCAGAATCGATCCGTTTTTATCTTCTATTCTTCCCTCCAGAAATCTTTTTATTTTGGTGGACTTCATTTGCCATCACCCCCTCTGGGACGCAAAAGGCACTTCCGACCCCATTTCGAGGAAGTATTCGATTAGGTGATCTCCTCTGATCTCCTTCCCCTCAATGACCTGACATACCTACTCTTCTCCATCGCTCATTCCCTGACATCTCCTTTTCTACTTCTTCTCTCGCGCTGTCTTGCTCCTGGGAGATGCTTCAGGACCTGGGCTCTGATCACCTACCAATTCTACTAACCTTTCCTCTTTCTCTGGTCTTTCGCCTAAACGATTGTCTCTGTCCCTTGAATTTTCAGAAAGCTCGTTGAGATTACTTCGCTTTTTACTTCGACTCGCATTGTCCTTCTGCAGAGGAATACTCGTCTTTTTTTCTTTCCTCTGCTGCTGCTCTCTTTACTTCTCTGACATTGAATGCCTTCCTTACGATCTAGTGCTCTAGACAGACGGCTCTGTTCCTTTCCCTTTTGGCAAAAGCGGCTGTGGCGTACTTGCCAGCTGCTCTCTCTGTGGCACTGAGGCCGTCCTTTTCTTTCCAGCTGGCCCAGTATGCTCAAGTTTTTCCGCTGAAGCCTGCGCCATCCTGCAAGCTCTTTGCTGGTCTTTGCAGCACCAACAAGTCTGCCACTTCTTTCCTCTTCTTCTATCTGACTCTCGTTCTGTCCTCTCCTCCATCTTTCCTGTTACCTCAATCTCTCTGCCAGATCTGGCAGGAACTGTTTTCTCTCCTGTTCTATGAGGCTACAATGGGTCGCGGACACTCGGCTGATGAGCTGGCCAGACGGGGAAGGCTACTCGTGTCCTATGCAATCCCTTTTAGTCTCTCTCCTCTTATCTGTCGTAACCACTCTTGTTTTTTCTCGGATTGGATGCGTACTGTCTCATCGAAGTTCTTTGACACACAGGCTCCCTTGATTTTTACCGAGAAACTTGTGCTCTTACGTCACACTGGCTGTGTCCTCTCTCGTCTACGCTGCAACGAACACAGCCTTTTTTTACGCTTCTATTTCTCTATCATTGGCAGAACCTAGATTCCTTGATGCAGCGCCTGCAGACGCTCGTCCCAGGACACCTCTCATCCCATTTTGCACTGTCCAGCTACGGACTCTTTGCGCCGCTTGCTCTTTGGCGATTTTCTGTCTCTGTAAGACCTCTGGTGCAGGCCCTGAGGAGTTGCTCTGCTTCTGGGGCTTCATGGTTTTCCAGCATGCCCCTGTCCCTTGGAAGGGGTCGGGTAACAACAACAACACAATACAGTTTATTTAAAATGATTTTTGACAGGTAAATTGTAGCACACAATTTTAAAACGGGTTTTACAACTTTGTGACTTATAATTTAAAACAGTTTCTACTGCTTACTCGGTAAAAAGATCTATTTAATTAAAACAGTGGCTCTCAAACTGGTGTCCGCGATCCCCATAGAAACCATAGAGCAGAAAAAGAGGCAAGTTTTTCTAAATTAACTTGCGTAATACTTGACACAAACATTACTTGTTTTGCGTTTTTTTTGTGATCCGTGATTGTTTTAGCATAAGCGATTTTAGTTTTTGTTTGAACTTTGCAGTATTATTGAGGTCATAATCAGTTGGGCAACTGAAAATTTATAATTAAAACAAACTCTAGATCTTGTAACTCCTAACCTGTTAATAGTAAGAATGGTAATGAAGTTCGGACCCAATTCATACCATCCAGTGGAACGATAGCTGTGGAGCTTTGACATAGAAAAGGGCTTGCCAATCGGAAGTTAATTTACTTGCATTTAGAGTGAATTGGATCACGCGGTAATTTAGTAAATGTTTTTTAAAAACATCAAAATTAAACAACACAAATTTGCTTACCAATTTACACAATCATGAGCCTAAACACATCTAAAAACAAGCGACAAATATCCAGTGGTAGGCAGTACATACAATTACTTTTTTGTACCGATTCAAAAAACCTTTTTAAAACTGTACCGATAAAACTTGACATTTTTTTGGCTGATATCAGTACTTTTGAACGAGAAACTTGTGTATTTTTTTAAAATTCCGAATTAGTGTGATTTCGAAAATCTATGAGAGCTGGACTCAATGATAAACATTTTGAAATATTTGTTGCTTTAAATGGTACCTTGAAGTCGTTTGGTTCTGTTTTTTTTTGTAGACTTGAAAATTGTTTTAATTTCAAGAAATTGCCACGTATTTAGTGAAATGAATTTTGCAAAGAAAAAAAAGCAAAGAAAAGTTTTTACATTATATTGCTTAACAGTGATCGCACAAAGCCAAACTGTTTGCTATAATTTTGTTTTGAAAACCAGCAAATGAGTTTTGTAATAAAATTTTTAAATATCATTCAAAGTAATTTAACTCTTTCGAAAGAGTAAGATCAAAAATTGTGCAATAAAAGAAATATAGTTTAAAATTATTAAAAAGATATTGATCATCACTAAAAGTTTCCCCGAAAAACGCTCATTTTGGTTAAATTTCGCCGACCTACATAAAGGTCTCTTCTGAATTACTAGTTTATGGACCCCTCCCCCTTTTCAAAAGTTCTGAGTACATAAGTGTCTTTCCTCAGAAAATGTCTAAACTGCCTGCAGACTGCATTCAAATACTATGGAATAACCATCCCATGCGTTACACAATATTTAAATGTTTTTCTTAATTCAGTTTTGCAATTACTTTATTGAACATTGTCGCGTTTTAATAGAAATTTGATTCTATTTCAACTTTAATTTACTTCTTAAAATTGAGGCGACTTGTAGTATCGCTCGAATAATTAAGTCTGGTTGCAACTTAATAGCTAGGAAAAGATTGGCCTTCACTGAGATACTTTAACCCACGCACTTCTCAATCACCAACAGAACAAATATATTCACAATACCACTTTAAAACTTCGAATTCTTTTGCTTGTCAAACACAGAAACCAAACCACCTCAATAAATAAATATCAGAGACTAACCGTAACTAAATCCACTAATTAATCGTTTGTCACACTAATAGAAATATACAATAAAATCACCGTAGATCAACGTGCCTTTTGTTACGCTATACTCTCTCTACTAAACTACTACTCTCTCTGTCTCTCTCGTAAAATCCGCCTCATATACAAAAGACGATCTTCTGGGAAATGCTAGAACATCACGTGACACAGAAAAAGCACCGGTAATAAATTGCGTAATCGGCAAATAAAACATCAAAAGAAATCTTCGAGAAGAAACAAGATTCACTGGAATACACTGGAACTTAGCCACATAGTCAACAATTATGACATCAGAAAAGGCTTGTGAGATACAAATCTATTAATAAGTGCGAAAGAAATGTTTTTCGAAAGCAATTTAGCAAGTTTAGGGCTTCAGACAATTTAGATTCACTAATGAAATAATCACTGCAAAATAAAACAAAAGATTACAGCACTATACTTAAATAAAAACTAGTCTTTCAACGCAAATTTACTTATTCGTGACAAACATATTGAATTTAACTTAACGAGACTAACATAAACAAAAAAGGCCAAAGCTTTTCGCCCCCTCTCGGAAACTTCATCAGGGCAAAATAAATCCGTAAATTCAAAGCTTTCAGTAAATTTAATCCGCCAGCGATAAAGCTTGCTTACATCTGGGCTACCACAATCCACAGTCTGAGTCGAAAGCTTTCGAGAAATCAATATAATCAATAGTATGAAAATGTTTTAGAGAGGCATATACCTGCAAGTTTATGATCTTTGATTTAGATGAACACTTAAAGTATTCGCTAGTGGAACATTATTTTAGGACTTCATTCAAACAAAATGGTGGTAATTTAGCCTTGGAGTTCAAAATATATATCTAATCATAAATTAGATCTAGCAATCAAAAAGGCTGAAAAGAGCTACTCAGCTACCTATTATAATATAATTCTTGACCCTTTGATAAACGGTATCTTTGCAACGGGGCCATTACGGGTCGAGTCCTCCGCTTTGTTGGTTGCATCGTCCACTTTTCATTCAGGCAATCTGCTGTTCCTGTTTTGTTTATGATAACGCCTGACAACCTTGATTAAAAAACAAGTGAAGGCTTTCTTTCTCAAAGGCTCAGACGTAAGTGGTAAGAGAAGTGTAAAGAAAAGGAGAACAAGAAAGGAAATATCCTCTTAAACTCTTTTTCCTTCACTCTAAATCGAAATTCCGGCCACTCCATTGTTTATTCTTTGCTATCGCAGCGGCAGTGGATTAGTATGGAGCTAAGTCTGCTTAATATTGCAAATTAACTGTAATTTTATACTTAGCTATGAAAAGTTGATTGGTGGTACAGAATTTGAAAACAGCAGATAACTATCAGTTTAGCCCGAAGCTTTCAAAAAAAATTAAGAAAAAATTTTGTTTGAATTCTATTGTGCTGGTCATCAGGTGAATGATGTAAAAATTATGGTCTTTGGGAGTTTTCTATCATGTATGGTATATTGCTACCTGGTGTTTAAAGTAATTTAGTCTTGCGGTGAAGTATTCTATTTCTAGTGATGACATAACCAAATTGTTGAAATTAACTGGATATATATAACTTATTCGACTGACTATAGGTATGTAAATTCAATAATCACCGGATAGGATTGTAATGTAATTGGCAGTAGGCAGTAGACAGCAGCTATAGGCAGTAGAGAAGATGAGTATAAACCAATATAGAGATGCAGCAACAGACTATAGCTACTTTTCCAAATAGTTACGATTTTTTGAACATCTGCAGCTTTTCCCTTGTGGTGAAATTAATTATTCAATGCACGCAGCACGCATTTTGGGCGGTTTTGTCCGGTTTTGCACGCTTTTTTTCCCAAATGCCGTTTGATATTTAAGTTTTCATTTGCTTTGCTGTTGAAGAAGATGCTTGTTACGAATAAGTAAATTTCCTTCGTTATAGTTATTGTTTGAATAATCCCAATAATTTATTGCTTTCGTTCCGCTGTAATTACTTTATTTGTGAATCTAGAATTGTTTCGAATCTAAACTTGCTGTTATATCTCGTTTGTTTTGGTAAAAACCTTTTTTTTCGAATTAAGATTTGTATCGTACACGCATCCTTTATGACGTCACAGTGGCAGGTCACATGTTTAAGGCGACGAGATTTTTACACAAGAAGAGACAGACAGAGAGAGAGAGACAGAGAAACAGAGTGCAAGAGAGTCAAGATAGTGCGAAAGAGTGTAGAGCAGAGGTGCTCATTACGTCGATCGCGATCGACCGGTCGATCGCGAAGGAACTGTGGGTAGATCGCACGGCATTTAAAAAAATTAAATTTAAAAGAATATTTTAAAAAGTATCCGGACTATGCATCACTGGCTGATTCCATAAAGTGCAAGGCATGAGAGTAAGGAAGCAGTTCTCAAACTTTATACAGTCTGGGCGCACTTTCAATACTACAAATAACAGCAGGCTTACCATATAGCCCAGCGCCTCTGGAATGATGCACATTACAAAACTTCGTCACAACTGTTAGATATCACAACCCGGCTTCACTTGGCAAATACCAATCAAATTGGTGGCGTTCTCCAAAAAAAAAAGGTCATCACGTACTGAACAGTTACTATTTATTAATAATATGTTTTGCATTTTTAGTAGGTGGTAGATCTCTTTGACTTGGTCATGTCATAAGTAGCTCTCAGGCTGGAAAAGTGTGGGCACCCCTGGTGTAGAGAGACGGATATCGTGTTATTCTTTGGTGGTTTGTTGTGGATATTGCTGTGGAACATTAGCGTGGCAAGAATCAAGTGGTTAATTGATTGATATAGTTTTTCTGCCTTGATATTATAGTACATTGGTTTGTGTGAACGACAAGTGAAGGGATTTTAAAGTCTCGAAGTATTCTGTGAATATATCTGTTCTGTTCTTTATCGAGAAGTGCTTGGATTAAAATATTGTGGTTAAGTATTTAGTAGAAATCAAACTTCACCTAGCTGTTAAGTTGCAGTCAGAATTGATTATCCGAGCGATGCTATAAGTCGCCTCAATTAAAAAAAAAGAAGTTGAAAGTTGAGATAGAACCAAAACCCTATTTGCGCGACAATGTTCACAGCATACACTTTTTTTTGCTCATCCGATTTTGTGCTTTTGCAGGAACTAAACGCTTATACGAGAGAATTTGCACTTGCACGTTATTTATACTATTTTGTATAGTGTTGTACTCTTTTTCCGTATGCGTTCTTGAACGGAAATTTTTAACTGTTTGCTTTTAATCGGAAGAAAATTTTTGCACAGAAATGCATTATAAAAAAGCATAAAAAAACCAGGCGAAATTGTTTGATAACGTATGCTGTCATGAGTAGTTGGCTTTACTAGTGAATATACACAGCATACATTATCAAACAATTTCGCCTGGTTTTTTTATGCTTTTTTATAATGCATTTCTGTGCAAAAACAGTGTCACTTCATGGGAAAAACGTTCGTTATTGCTGGTTGAGACTTGGTGAGCTAAAACTGTTTCTTGAGAAGCCTTGAAAGTTATGGGGAGAAAAAATCAATGGCTGTTAAGTTCTGCTTTCAGAGATCAAAAAGTAGAAAACTATTAAACCCAAAATTAGTGACCAAACATTCATACATCAAGTGGTAATTAATACAATGCATTGCAAATGATTTGCATGAATAACCCAGTTACAAAAAGATTGGTCACAGGTGTCCTATTTAAAAATTTGTTGGTATTGGAAATTGAAAACTTCTTAAATGAAATTGATGAAAATTGAAACTCTCAAAATGAACAATTGGTGGGTGGTGCAAGAGTTGAATAATGCTTTTTTTACTAACTACCGTTTTATCATGCTCTTACAAATACAAACTCAAACATTTTCATCTATACCTGGGTTCTCAAACGGGCCCTCGACCCGCTTGGTGGCCACGGAGCGGTTCTCTGGGGCCACGTGCAAAGGCCTTCACTAGGTAACTTTGCAGAGACCTTCACTAGTATGGCAAAACCCAAGTGTCACGATATTTAGTATTCGCCAGTTAAATTTGTAGTTTTCATTATTACGTCATTTCCTTGAGACGTTCGGTGACGCATTTTTCTGGAACGTTCTTGAATTATCCGGTACATTGTAGCTTGTTTTTAATATGTTGCATTACAAAACTTAAATGATAAAGCCTTTATAAATAGTAATGTAATCTTGTGATACCAAGTTGCAGATTGTGGCGTAATCTTGTTTACACTTTAAGAACGTCTGAATTTGCTAACTCCCTTTGTTACGTGATAGTGCGTCTAGTAATTTCATTTTGCTCGCTTTTGTAAGTATACGACCGAAATTTCGCACTTCACTATTCAGAAGGATTTGAATCAAAACTTGCTGGAGGGGACGAACAGAAGGTCCGTATTGGTGATTAGAGTTGACTCAAGGTGAGAGTTTGTTGAGGATAGAGACAAAATATCCGCAATATTTCGTTGTAATTTGTTGTCATTACAACGATGTGGTTGCAAGTAGTGAATGAAGTTTGGTGCGTCCTGCCCAGAAAATATACAGTTGGTGAACTATGAAGATAAAGTAATTGTGGCTGTTTTATAATAGAAATTTAACTGCTTCTTCGTTTGTATTCTGTTTCGACTTTGGCGCGTAAAATAACTCATCGAAACCCGTTAAAAGCAGAATTAGGTATTTTTATTGAAAAGCACAGGGCCATTAGTGTTGAGAGTCTTCGGAAAGGGGCCATGATTCATGAAAGTTTGAGAACCGCTGGTCTTGACGAGTGGTTTCCAAACTTTTTTGTCTGCCCGCACAGGAAATCAATTGAACAAATTTTACGGCACACCAGCCAGTGAAATTTATTTCAATTGATGTCAAGAGGCATCACAGGCGACAGCAAGAATGGCAATGACCTTTTTGTTTTTTGGAGATTACCACTTTTCTGGGCAACGACCTCTGAAAAATCGCGTGATGCAGCCCCAAATGGTGCTGATTTCCAAAAAAAAGGCCATTACTTTCTCTCCCCGTGACCTGTAATGGCAGCACTTTCTCAATTTTGGCAGAAAATTTGTAACAACAAAGAGCACTTTGAAAGGACTCGTGGAACACCTGCAAATCTTTTACGGCACACAGTTTGGGAGACACTGTGTTAGATTATCAAACTCGAGAACATCATATGGTAACATTTATCAGTGGCCTATTGCTGCTTGGTTACCAGTAATTGCAAGTCAAATCATGTGCAAGACAAAAATAGCTAGCTATTTCCAAATTATCTTTGTCATTATTTTTTTGTCTAAACAAGATAAAGAAGTTTGGCTTTGTATTTATCTTCCAAAATGCAATTATTTTTTTGGTCCTTGAAGCTAAAAGATGTAATGTGATATTTAGCATTTTATAGATAGAGAATTTAGGCCTAGGCTTGTTGAGAGTTTAGGCCAAGGCATGTGATCTTGATTTACTACATTTTGCAATGCATCGCAGAAGACTGTGTGGAAAGAAAAATTTAATAGATTGCCTACAATAAAGTTATATATTCAAACTATAAAGCAGGTTGATCTAATATTTGCTTCTTTTCGACTTCCTGTTGTATGAAAAAGGATATTGGTTAGACAACTCTTTATACAACAATTGCTATGATTAAGTGAGTCCGCTTACTTGCTTGTGCAATATCAAAGTACCCTAACAAAACTTGCATATTTTGGATTTAGATTGGTGAGTTTGGTTAGATTCTAACGTTAGAAATTCAGTAAAGCTATATACCAAAGATAGTTTGAAAAGCTGAGTTTAAAAAAATGCCATGCTCAACACCATCATGTTTATTTGATCATTTTTGTCAAAAGTATCATTACATTTTTCATGAATTAACTGCCTTGCTGTTGGCATTTGAGGTTCAAAGTGGGTAATTTTTGTTCCATTACCGTAAATAATGTGTTGATCATTTTTTTGGCCAAAATTCGAATACAGCGATTCTTTTTTCGAGCAAAAATGTGGTGAACCCCAACAGTGGTTTGAGCTCCTAGGCCCTTGTTTGTGGGTTCCTCATAAACAACTGGTGGAATGAAATAAACCGTAAGTATTGCGTTTTGCAAAGGGTCGAACGTTTTTCTCTCACTGTTCCAAGCGTTATTTTATGCTCAATTGATTTACTTTGCCCCTCAATTTCTTAAACCACACCGTATGAAATAGCTGTGGGAAGTTTACTTTTGCACAGTGTCCATGCCCATAAAATGCAATTCTGAGAACAGTTTCTTCGACCATACATTTGTGACGTCTACGTGTATACTTCATCACATGAATTGAACTTACAGACTAAAGTGTGTGCTCTTCTACTTGATACCGCCATCTTTTGTTGCGGCAACTTCAGGCGTCTTATTTAAATACCCTTGACTTTACGTCTCGCGTGTCATCACGCGACGAAATTAGGATTGCATTGTTGCTTCTGCATTAACCAGCAACCTGAACTCCAACGCAGCTAAAAGCGTTGTAGCCTCGGTAAGTTTTGCTAAGGATGTCAAATTTCTATTGAAATAATATTTGCAACTAGAACAAAAACCTGCGGGTGCTATTCACGCAAGTGCTGCATACACTATCAGCCGCATAATCGACCAACAAATGACGAATGAAAAGTAAAAGGTTCTACCAAGTTCATTACCGTGTTGCAGTGGTTACCGTTACGACGTCTGCTTCACAGTTGGATGACCTACGTTTGATTTCCTTATCGAGTGGTAAACTTAACACTGTGTAAAGATGGTCTGGTGTTGCTGGCTGATCAAGCGAGTAACCACTTAATAGGGTATTATGACTGGAGGGCGCTATTAATCACGGTTACATGAGAGTATTTGGTTTAGATCTCGTTTTCTACCCAAATTCTAACAGCTTATTGGCATAATTTGGTGGTTAGATTGGTCATAGGCGGTGTTCTTACTTATAATATTCCGTTACCAGAAGCTTGGGTTCACACCCCAGTGTTGCTGTGCAAATAGTGGCTTCGAAACCCATCGTAGTCATGTTTGCCGAGAGTCCTTCGGTAAATACGAATTTCCTGGTCTTCATCGAATCTAGAATCATTATTATTCAAATACAGATCTTGGTTTTCATGCCCTTTTATCAATATTTCTGATTATGGATTCTTCAATTGCTCGAGTAAGGTCTAAGATTTTCTTAAGCATTTTCAGTTATTGCAAGAATCCCAAATCTATTTCTCAAAAATTATAGAAAATAGAAAAATTTTGTCGTCGTGGTTTCAAATGCGAAGCTTTTTAAATTTAACTAAATAAACAAACCAGCAATTCGCACAAAAGCCGTTCTTAAAGTTTTTATCTTTTCTTGTTGTTTATAAGTTTTATTCACATCTTCTAATTTTCCACTTTGAAACTGACGCCAAAGACATTGATCATGTAACTTACTCTCGGAAATGTTTTTGCCAAGCTTGTCATCGGGACAAAGCTTCATACTGTATTACCAAAAAAATAAGTTACCAATTGACTAGACCGTTTTTGATAATTCGGCGGTGTTTCTGGTGTTATATATTGTAATAACGCAGTTTTGCAACATAATAGCTTGAAAGCTGATCAAGACACAAAATCGCGCAACTTCTTCGTCTGGATTCCACTTCGGTTTGCGCTGAGTTTGACAAACTAAGAAATTGATGTAGTAGCTAGAACAGTGTTTACCATCGAATACCCACATACTGGTAGTGTTACGGGAGAGATGGTCAGATGTTTGCTGTAAAATATCACTTTATCAAAGCTGAGTAAGTTTTTACGGCGAGTAAATCTTATTGGATATGGTTTCGCAACTTGCTATTAGGTGGTGTTTCGAAAGGTTTTTCATATGAAAAATCATTTTGCGCTACAAAGATTAAACTTTGAGCTAGGTTAAATACCGGAAATTATCCGCAGCACTTACTCCATTTTATATTTTCTTTTTCAGACTTCATAGTTTAACATTTACCTTTAATTAAATTTTATTTATTTGTTGAAATCACAATCATATGCGCGAAATGAGTGACGTCGAATCAGATGGCAGGCGACTCGATCGCAATATTAATATTCCGGAGTCAGAAAATGTGCACATTCCTGCAGGTAACTGGCTAATATTGACAGTAGCTATGTTAACTCATGTTCATGCATTGATATTAGTTGTAGGGACTTCACACTTGTCGCGTTATGTTATCTGGCATTTTGCTGTAAAATGTAGTGATGTTATTTTTCTCTTTCTTGAAGTGTTTTTTCTGATGCGGGGCCTCGATGTGCTTGATGTTTAAATTGGTTTCAAAGCGATTGTCTCTAACCAGAATATTCGATTTTTTATTGATTCAGTCTTCGACGACTGCCTGCACGTTGGGCAATGAGCTCTTCTGCCATGATTAAGTCTATCAGTTCTCCTTGTGACCAGTCAGAATGTTAGGGACGAGCCATTGTTTTTAGTTATTTATGATTCTTTTTAGGAAATTCAAAACGAGAAACGTATCGCCTATCGACATATCATCACTTTCCGCTAGATGTCCCCATTGATCCACGCCGATTCGCTAGGCAGGGATTTTATTTCACCGGCTACAGGAACAGGGTGGTTTGTTTCAGGTAAATCTGCAAACAACCTCATCATGGTTTTTGTTGCAAAACCTCATTCTACATTAGTGCATTTAAAAATTGTAGGAGCGAAGATTACGTTTTGATTTTACGTAAAGCATCGTGTGATCAAATCTGTTTTGTAGCAAGTCTCATTTTGTCAGCACCGATGGATTCTGCCTCTGACCCTGCAATCAAGCAAGAATATTTGTTATAATGCCTTTCTAGAGGACACAGCGTTGAAATACACCAGGCACCAAATCGAACCTGACGGTTGTCAGCCACACAATGACAATTTATCCAGTATTACAAAGTTACGACCAATTTTGGTGACTTCATAATCACTTTTGCATGTAGTTGCAAACAAGCTGCTGAAAGTTGGACAGCGATTGATGACATCAGAGAACGAAGATGGCATCGAGATGATTGTGATTTCATGAATGGAAGAGACGCTGGCAATGAACCGATCGGTAAGCTGGTGAAGTGTTTATAGTATCCGGCTAAACAAACGAGTTCATTGGCTTTGAAAACCGTCAAGTATATTTTAAATAGGAAATAAAAACGATAGACTAAAAGTGGCTATTATGGTCGAGTGGGTGAAACTCCAATTTATGACGATAATCGAGTAGTCGTACGTTCTGAAATCGCAGTGTGTGCGCCACAGTGTTTTTGGAATATGCTATTTACAATGATTTCTTTGTTAGCAGTATTTATCGCTAGTATTCAGCTATGTAGCTTTATCTGGTATTCATCGCAAGTTATTCCCAGCGGCTTAGCAAAATGAAAGGCCCTGGAAGTTTTGAAGCAGGTTTTGACAAATGCCTTATATTTAGCGTCGCCGTATTGCGAGTCTATTGCCAGTAGTCTTAAATTGCAGGACCACAACTTAATTTTGGGCCCATTGCTACTTTATATTGTCGGTATGAATTGACAGTAGGTTCTCAATTGAGTCGTGGCCAACGAAGTGTGTAAAAGCAAGGACCATTGTCGCGTTTTCATAATAATAATAATAGAACTTTCGGTTTTATCTCAATCTTAAATTTCCTTTAAATTTGAGGCGACGTATGATAATCGCTCGGATAATTAGGTCTGACTGCAACTTAATTAAACTTGGAAAAGATTGGCTTCCACTAAAAACACCTTAAACCACATTAAGAACAGAATAATGTATTCACAGAAATAATACTTCACCACAAACTTCTTCGCTCAACAATCTCAGAACTAATCACTTTACCACACAATCAGGAAACCGCCAAAACTAATTTCACCAATAACTGCTTAATACTCGCCACGTCCACAGAATCCACAATAAATTATCCAAAAAAAAAACAATGGCCCTTCTTTACTTCGTCAATCAATCTCTCTCTCTCCCCTTAGAACGCTTCTCTATACCACTCTACACTAACAAAAAAAATCTCGTCGCGTTATATATAAATCAAAAAAAAAATCCAGAAAACGCTAGAACGAAATCACGTGAAAAAGAAAAAAAGCATTACTTGTTATGTAATCGGTCACGAAATTCTTCAAAGAAGCTGGAATCACTAGAAGACTAGATCAATCTGGAATTTTACTATGTCGTAATAACAATTGTGACGTAATAAAGGCGTACTTATGGCAAATTCAATTGCGAGGAAAAAAGGTCTTTTTTTCAATCAGTAGCCGAGCGAACAAATGATACAGCACTTCACACATAAATGAAAACTATTCTTCAAGGCAAATTTCCTTATTCGTGACAACTATTAATTTTCAAACGAATCAGATTTCTGACATTGCTGGATGAATCTATGCCATTTTGAGCAATAGTTTAGTCCATACTACTGGTCCAAATGATAAAAATGCTGAGCAACTATAGATATATGTTTAGTTTGATTGATAAACTTGACTGATTGCAAAGTCATTGCCCGATCTTGACGTTGAGCTCTGACCAGACTACCACCTTCACAATTTCATATCGTAATTACGCGTAACATTTGAAACTGACAGAGGCCTGCTTTCTAGGTTTTGGTTGATTGCTTAAGACAGAAAAACATGCTGAAAACAAGATAATAAATATTAGTTGGCCTAGCTAAACTGCTAGCAAAAGCTGACAACCATCAGTCAAATTTTAACGCTGTCGTGTTCCGCAGATGTTTAGAATAAAAAGATATGTTTCTGTTAGTGAACGCAAAGATAAACGCCATGCATGGGATAACTTTTTGCAACTTCTCGCAGATTTTTTTCAAAACCTATGGTCCGGCTAGTAGCTCGAGCACTGTGATCGCGCAAACCCTGCCGAAGAACTGTGTGGGGGAATCTCCGAGTGCGATTGTTAGGTGGTATCTGGCGCTAGTTACGTTGCTTATCTGGTCGCGCTAGGTAATACACTAGTCATTACCAGCGCGGTGTGCTAGTTGTCACGTCGGTAGCTATGCTCGGAGTGGAATAGGCGAAGTGGTTGACCTTTTGGCGGCCGTGCATTATATAAGCCGCGGCGCAGTCATTTGGGACCCACCGAAATTAGTTTAGGCGCTTTTTTAAACACATACCCGTAAAGCTAATTTTTTTCCCGGAGGTTTGCTGCGTCCTTTCCGGTCCATGCGGGATTCGAATCCGCGTTTTTGGAGCTGATCTCGCGTGCGCCCTCTGACCTGCAGTCGCGTACTGCTAATTATGCCTTAAAGCACCGCGTTTAGTTTTTAACCTTTTGAAGGTCTTGCTATGCCAAATCACTGCTTATGTGATCAGCTTTATGTAATGATATCAATTTTAGTTCATACTTGAACGGTTAGCAGTAATGTCAGAACGAACCTGGTTCAAAAGTAAACTGTGCGTAAGTCTTATGCTTTGTGTTAGATTTTTAAAAGTCAACGTTAATGCCATTAGGGATATCTCTTGACCCTTGGCAAGCCCTGCTGATGAGTCCAAAGGACGAAACGCGTCCAGGGATGGGTTTGTAAATTAGTAAACATCTCTCAATAACAATGCTTCCTTGGGAAGCCCCGCGCCTTCAGCACTCGCTTTGTTGTTTCGCTTCTCGCTTATAAGACGCTCTCTATCGATCGTAACCACTTGGAGCTAGCAATAAAGATATTTTGATCTGTGTTCCGGGATATTACAATGCGAAGTTTTACCAGCTATTGTGCAGCGATCCATAAAGAATGTGATTGTATGTTTGAAGATCTTTTTTTTGGAGATTAACAATTGAAAACTATTATTTTGCCCATTTTGACCTCAGTTACGTAAACACAACAAACAAAAGTACAAACTTTTTTGTCTTTATACGCACGCACGCACGCACACGCTCACAACACTTTTTCCTCAACTTCCCTGCGCAAACGATCTTTTTACGGAGAGCAATTATTGTGTTTTTTTCATTTTACCCAACTCTGTGCTTCAACATGTTTGTTTATTAATCTCACTTTTAACTACAACTTTCGTTAACAATAGATGCAACTTTGTCATTTGTATTGCAACTAAAAGTTGATCTAGTCTTAAGCTGTCCTTGGTAACATCGTTTTCGACAGCAATCTAGGTCAGATTTAAACTTGTTTTGCATAATGCTGAAAACGAAATTAGACCGACATTGAAATGCATTTTCAACTTCTATTAAAGATCTCGTGTAAGAATCCACAAGTAATCATTTTATAAACACAAAATGATCTTCAATCCACGATGTAACTGATTTATGGAACTTGCAAAGCTTCGGCCAATCTTTGACTATTACTCAAGCACAAACCTTATGAAGATTAGTCTTTTCTATCGTGACAGATTTTAAACGTTTAAAAATTGGATTTTAAGATGAATCTACATGTAGTCTAAATATTCGCACTATAGTTTGTAGTGGAATTGCTGCGTGTTTCTTCTACAATAAATTCACCGCGTGATAGCTGCTCATTACAAGTTTGCATCACAAATAACAACAGCTATGCAATTGAAATGTTCTGAAGGATTTGCCGACGTTTTCTATTTGTGTTATTGTTGCAGTCAATTTATTGTTTTTTTAACAGGCAATTTATTTTCAAATCAAGGAACTACCGACGATTTCTTACCAACCTTTCTTCCGATTGATGAAGCTAGTTCTGCGAGCAATACTCTTCAAAGTCAATCAGAAACCAGTTTTACGAACAATATTTTTCAAAGTCAGTCAGAAAATACGGATGTCGAACGATCACACATTGAAACACCTCATTTTTGCACGGAAAATTCTCAAGTGCCCTTCCCTAGCAGTGCTACTCAAAACGAACCGCTCCACCCCACCAGGCCTTCTAGTTCTACAACGCTGCTGTTGGAAACTTTTCCTTGTAGTCATCCAATCAATCCTCACATGCGTTCCAAAGAAGCTCGTCTCCAAACATTTTTGGACAATTCCACTAGATGGCCTGCACATCGAATTCGGGCGACTCCCCAACAAATTGTCGACGCTGGAATGTATTATCTCGGACTGAGAGATCGTGTAAAGTGTTGGTATTGTAATGGAGGACTCCAAAACTGGGATGAGGAAGATGATCCGTGGGCAGAGCATGCGAAGTGGTTTCCATTATGCGAGTTTGTTCTGCAGCAAAAAGGTCCGGAATTCGTCCACCGGATAGTGTCCCTATATCCAGGATTGGAGCGACCACCACTTTACAACCCAACACGAGCTGAACCAGCTCGAGAAATTGCTCAACAAATGCACTTCAGTGCGAAGTAAGTATTTTTTTAGTAGTTGGTCATGTTTTTATCTTTTCACGCGGAAAGAATTTTTGTTTTTATTTAGCACAAGTGTCTCATGCTTAACCTCTGATTTTATTCTTACAGCCTGTCTTGCTCCGTATCTCTATTACGTTAAAAATAACATTATCGCAGATTATCACTTAATGTAAGCTTAAGGAAGATATTGTTTTTGTTTGTTTTTTTGAGGGGGCAGATGTTTAAAAGCTTTTTATCAGGTTTCACTATGCAAAAACTTATTTTCTGTTCGAATTATGACTGGACTTTACCAAAGCTTGCGTCTTGAACTGGACCTGTACTTTGCGATTGAGGGCATGGAAGGAGAGCATAGAGCCTAGAGAGCATAGAGCATAGGAGCCGAGTAATGTTTCTCATCTTGTCCAGAAATAGTTGCCCCAAAAAGAGTGTATCGTAGAGAAGAAGTAGCACACGATTAAATGTGATAAAAGGTGACACAAATCGGGTGACCTGCACACATTTTTTTTTGATTGTGCCAATTCTCAAGACATAGTTGTTTGAAAGAAGGCAGTGAAAATGTGAGAGGACACTGCATGCGTGATAAGAAGAGCAAGTTCTTCATTAGAGACTGAGGGGACATATGGATCAATATTTTGGAGGTGGCGGTACGTCTTCATTCCGTGAAGAGATATAGGGGAAAAGAGAAACTGCAATTTTATGTGGTTGGCCAGTTCATCTGCCTTGCTGTTACCCGGGAACCCATTGCTGCTGGAAAACTTTTAAAGGGGACAAAATGGAGAATTTGTGTCAGATATCTTGCAGAGTGTGAAGGAGAAGAACATAGCAAAAAAGAGGTAAGCACAGAAAAGACGAAGCAAAGTGATCGAGAACAACAAGAGAAGGAAAGCAACTTCTTCGCAGGAGTAGATTTCATTCCTGTATATTCGCAAATTTTTGTCAAATCAAGTTCCAATTTAGAGATTGTTTTTAATCATTAAATTTGTAAAAAATCTATTTTGTCCAAAAAATTGTTGATTTATCAGATTGTGCATGGGAAACCCTTTTTTTATTGCTTCGAAAACTTATTAAAAGTTTCTTCGCGTAACCTTTGCACCAACTTTTATCTCTTGTTTTAAACTAGATTTGCTGATCTTAAAAGGTGATTTTTTGCACAGTTCAGTTTCGTATCAACAAACGCACTCGAGTGTTCTAATAATCGATCCTCAAGAAGAGATTCGACAACGAAATGAAAATATTGAAATGGAAATGAAAACTTCAATTGTAGTACCAGAAGCAAGAAAAATGGGATTTGATGACAAAATGATCAAAAATGCAATTAAAAAGTGAGTAGCATTCAAAAACGGATCGTTTGATCATCACGTGGTAGAAAGATGTAATCATCTAAAGATTTCACCATTTTTGAAGATTGACGGCGTAATCGTCAATTCTATGAACTGGATTGGAGCGCTGTTTAATGCGTTTGAATCCTCGATGGCTGTGTTGTGCTCTTAAAGCGTTTTTGGGTAATTTCCTTTGGTAGGTTGTAATGCTTGCTGTGGAAATGCAATATACCAGCGGTGTTGTTAACTTTAAAGCGCCTCTGAACTTAGCAATGCTCTAAATCTGTTAGTTCTTCCGGTCACGAAATATCGTTTGTTGTCACAGTATACGTGGCCGTAGGAAAGACTCTCGTGCTTTTTTTAATGCATTCCTGTAGGTCACCTTATCTAACGCAACAAATGAGAACGTCAGCCACTTGTGCAATGTCATTTTCATTTACACGCTTTCTTTGGGAGAGATAGGTTGGCAGTCTGATATTCAATTTTTGAACTCATTCACGATTAGACTAGGAAAAAGTGGCATCCAACTTTAGCCAGCAATATTTATCACTCCGATATACATATATCACGCACAGAGAGGCGTCTGCCAATGTTATTGGTTGGTGTCCAAAAACTGCTATCAAAAATACACTTTTTTACCATTTTAACCCGTTGAAGCTTCGGCTTTTCTATTCTGCAATTATTTGTGGTTAAGAGGAAGTACTCAGTTGAAGATTCTGTAGGGCTGTTTTTGAACGTCGAGGAATTAAACTGCAAGGTAACCTGATTTTGAGCCGTTTGTAAGAAGAATTGAGTCGTTTTCCTTACGGTAGTGTTTCTCGGCCTGTGTGCTGCTGGACACTGGGTGTTTCGCGGAGGTGTGTGCCGCCAAACGTTTTGGAAATGTTTGTACTTCGTTACTAAAAACAGGCAAGTAAACAAGGCTGGAATGTGCATTTGTACATGCTTCTGCATTCTTACGCAATTGCACTGGTGATAGCATGGTATCTAATATTGCGTTATCGATGCATAGTGAGGCAGTAGCGCTTACAAGGGATTCAGGAGGTATATAACGTTCCCAGCCCGGATTTGTTTTGGGTGCCCAGAAGTTGTTTAGGGGTGCGGGTGTCTTCTGCGTTCCTTTCCCCTCCTGAAAAATGAAATCGATTTCATACAGTTTTTTTTAATTATTGGCATTACATGCCTATCAAATTTGGCGCTAAACCAGGGTTAGCCACTCAAAGGCCTTGTAGTATAAGTAATTTTCCTATTATCACTCTATTGTTTCGTCATTATCTGAGCTGGACAATACTGACTTAGTGTTGCACCAGGTTGCTTTTCAAATTACTTTTTCAATACTGATACCTGTACCGAATTACATTTGCTGGTGCTTTAATTTTTTTTGTTTTGTTAATATCACAAATTAACATAAATCCAGTCCAATGCAGAAGCATTACCGGAAAACGAAAGAAAAACACCATAGGATATGATGGTCATTACAGAAGTCTTACTGAGCAGCCAATATTTGTCATCAATATCTCTTCAGAGCCAAAATTTTTGAGAAACATTTTGTGTTTGCATTAAGTGAGCCACAAAAAGTTTCCAGTTTTTTTGTGTGCTGTGAGCTTGAATATTTGAGAACTACTGCCTTCAGGCTTCAAACCAAATTTAAGACCGTTTTCCTCTTCTTTGAACAAATGCTTTGTAAATTGAATAGGCTATGTCTATTGCGTGGTGAGACTGGTTTTCACAAATGTGTAATAGTTAATATTTGAAGTTATTATTTATTCAAAGGCATTACCAAGGCAATAGTCAAACATTCACTTCTATTGAACCGTTGATTGAAGCATTGGTAAACCTTGAATGTGAATCACCTGAAGAAAACAGTGAAGAGCACTCCATCTCTGCTGCTGCTACTTATTCTAACAATGAACTGCAAGCTTTAGAAGAATCAAGAATGTGCAAGAAATGCCGCAAACAAGAGGCTTGTGTAGTTTTTATTCCTTGTGGCCATCTAGTATGTTGTGCAGATTGTGCCCAACTTTCGTATAGTTGCAGGATTTGTGGTGAAGTAATTCGCGAAAAAGTCCGATCCTTTTTGTCTTAAAGATGCGCAACGAGGTGCTAGTTCAGCGTAGCGCATAAAATCGATAGTTTTTAGGGGTTCCTCTTTCTCAAGAAAACAGTTGGTATAATTTTCAAAGACGCGCAACAGCTTTGCACAAAATTGACCAAATTGTCCTTTAAAAGATCACAATGGTTTTGATTCGCACTTTACACAAATACTAATTGCAAGCGTGGACTCTACCAATGGCGTCACATGATGAAAACGCTATGTGACGTGATTTGTCTTACTCCGAGCTAATACCATCTGAAGACGACTTTTTGTATTACGCGTAGTACCGAATTTAAGAGGTGCAGAACGAAAAGGAGGTTTCTAGTCCGTCGCGAAAAAGCCAAAACCATCTTGTGATAATAGAAAATGCAACTATTAACCTTTTTGCAACTTTTTTTATGTGGGTGTTCTTGGACAGTTTTCTAAACTTGCTAACCGTAATTTTGGCACTGGTTATACCTTGCATGATTATAGATAATTTCTGCTTGGTCTCTTGTGTTGCTAGTCTTGGTTTGCTGTTTATTGACTTTTTTGGAAAACCGTGTTCGTGAAAATATTTTGATGGAGAAAACCTTCTAACAGATATATTGTCATTGATCGCGTTATTACGGGGTATTAATGTCAAATTGTGATGCGTAACCGGTACTTTTGTTGTTGCTGTCCTTGGGCAAGTTGTTTTCAAGATTGTGAGAACTGTTTCAACTTATTGATGGCCAGAGGCTGGTGGATAGTTTTTTTTCACCATGATGCGTCTTTTAATAACACAAAACAAGCAATGAAAATACTCAAAATAACTTCAATAATGAGGAAGCTTTGGATAGCTAGTCGATTTTACAGTTAACGAAAAACAAGTGAACTTAGTGAAACAGCTAAATATTATCAGCTCTTCAATTTTTTCCGAAATAATATCCAATACCTGCTTTATGGCGATGCCTATCTGGTTTCAGTTTTGATACTAGCTAAACTCTATTGATGCTTAGTGGAAAGTATAGATTACATCTTATGATATGCAAGCATTAACTTTTTATATGATAATTGTTCTTTTTTTAGTTGAAATGCTACTTTTATTTAATTGACAGAACCAGTGTTAATACAGTTAATCATACATTTCACTTTTACCTCTGCGGCTATATATTATTGCGTGCAGCAAATTCAATCACTGTGCTTTTGTACCTTTGGTAAGTTAATTTATATAACTGCAGTGCCGTACTATTTGGTTTACTTCTACAAGTTGTAAGTAAAGCTGTATTTTGAGTATAATATCTATGAAGGAGGATGAAAGAACACTATGTTTTGTATTAATACTCTTATATAGTCAATTTCACGTCTACGACTTCGCTAAAGCAGAGTAAAATACTTTTCTAATATAAAACTAATGGTTTTTGTATTTTTGTGATGTGGAGTAAATTGCTTCAAAAGGCTGTACGGTTTTGGTTGCTATTGTTTCACTTTTTTATAGATGTAAACAAATCTCGAGTTGTCTTTTTTATACTACTAAAAATAATAGTAAAAACTTAATGCTTCAAATATTATGACGTAATCCAATGTACACATTTTGTTTCGCTTTTTATCGTTTCACATGTGGTGCCATTATGGGAGTAAATCTGTGTCACTGTTGTGTCTATGTTAACTTAGTTTTGTATCTGCATTCTCCAGTTATACAAAATCTTAACGATTACGCATAAAACAATTTGTGTTCAATTTCTCGCCGAAACTGCCGTGCAGTTCTGCAGGCCCAGTGCGATTTTTGCAAGCAGACCGGCGTGCATGTCAGCACTCTGTCGTAGCGTGTGTTCCAAATTTAAGGCAAACCTTAGATTAAGGTCAAATCCAAACGCGGATCCACCTTTTATCAAAAAGGAACTTAGGCCACAAGATGTTTTTTGAAAAATGCTCTCTTTCTCGAGGTAAACTGCAGTAGTACGGGCTTTTATGTACGCGCACCCTTAGCCTCTCTCAATCAAATGCTAATAGTAATTATGGTTGAAAACTTCCATTTGCCTAAATTGCACGATTTTTAACGGAGGACTGAAGCTACTATTAAATTAGCTATTTTTAAATTACGAGGCCAGTATCTCGACGCAGTGCCAATAATTTCTTTGTTGTGCTCTCAATGTTCTAGCCCAGGGGTGTACAACCTTTTTCACTGGGGGGCCACTTTCGAAAATTTTAACAACGTCGAGGGCCAGTCACCGCCAAATATGTATAAAATTATAAAATGCAAAACACAACCCGTGTATTATGTTATAAATTATTATATAGCATCACATACAGTTAATGTTGTTTTTGAGGCTAGAAAGTTACAACACAACGTCCTTGACCTCTTGTGTGGTCGATTCGGCAATGAAAAGAATCGGATTTTTGCGTAAAGTCATAGACGGTACAAATAGCTAAATAAATCGATTTAAAAAAAAAAAAAATTTTTTTTGTCCTGCCATCATCGAGGGCCACATTGACTGGCCTGGAGGGCCGGTTTGTGGCCCGCGGGCCGTGGGTTGCACACCCCTGTTCTAGCCGAAGTTTTATCTTGCAAATCGATACTCTTCACATTGACTAGGCTAATTTTTTCATACAAACGCGTTTGATGTGTTCATTATCATTCATTTCAATTATTCATTATGATGTGTACTTTTGACTAAGTGTTTGTAGCTACTTCTCGTTCAGCGAATACTAACGTGTAAAAGTAATTTTGCAGAAAGGTGAGCTTGCAGCAATCTTTATTATTAAACAAACCAATTCTGCTGCGCTTCACGCTGTTTTACCGCGCGAGTGGAAAACGAATTTGTTTTCAGCTTTGGAGTAGTCAAACATTCATAAACGATACATAGTGCTTTATTCAACATAAATACTAGAATGCAAGAATTTAACCCAAGTTTTTCGTTGTCTCCTCAGGTAGTTTTATCAGGATAATTTTTTTTAGAGTAGCAAAATCTTTCCTCTGAGATTCCCTAAAACTAAATTGTATTACACAAGACTGCGTCTGCTAGAAAGTTTATAGTTTTTATAGGCTTGGTTAACTTTTAAATGACAAACGTTTAAGACGGATTTTGCTATCAAGCGAATAACCAATTTACAAGTTTAGTGAGTGCTTTATACGATGTGTAAGCAATGCGTGCATTGAACTCTCAGTGTTACATGGTAATGGTAGTACATATTTTGAAAGCTCGCGTTCTTGGCAATGCTTTTATGCAGGCTTTGTTTAGACTTTAAATCATCAGATTTAACAGCCGAGTAAGGGAAACTACGTCAAACGCCTTCAGCTCTCTTTAGATACAGCACTGGGCTATTCGCGAAGAGCGACGTTGCTTCTGCACGTTTTCCATTGAGTGGTTTAGTTGTTTAAACGTCAAATTATTTACCAAACGTGGTCTTGTTTACTACAGCTTGCTTAGTTTTGCAGAGTTCAAATTTATAGGATTATATATTTTCAGATACTAGATTTTGTTTATTTCAAAGAAATTGCCCTGCTCAAGCAACTTAGAAGACCACATTCTTTGGTCTTATGCCTGCATTTTTGTATTTGTGTTCAATAAAGTAATATATCACTGATAATTACTGTTAGTCTATTTAAAGTCTGAAAAAACCCCCATCTTTCTGAAATCAATAATTTGTTTAATATTTAAAAATACAATTGTTTTTATTTTTTGTGTTAAGCTTTTTTGCATAAAATGCATGTTTAGGTGAAAGCTGTGCTACATTTACTTTTGTGATGATTTTTATTTATTTACTATTTAAAAAAATGTGCCAGATGCAAGGAATCTTTTGTGTTACGTTGCAATTCAATTTTTCGATCGATCAACAGGATTAGAAAAACTGCGCCTAAGTCTGGAAAAAGATGCTGAAACTGATTTGTGAAGTTGAATTTTTAACCCGTAGGGTCGTCGGTGGGGATGACAAACGTGAAAGTGTGGCCTACCTGCTTTGAAGTTACGATTTTTCTATTCCTGCTTCGATAATTAATCATTAATTTATACTGCTTTTCATGGGAAAGTAAGTTTTCGTTAATTTTCAAATTTTGTGATCGATCATAAACCGTGACAGAAAAGAATCATAATTTTAAGAGGTCACGTAACATCCATTTTAAATCTTATTTCGTTGAGATTATTTTCTGATTGTGAAAGGGCAATGGTGTCTTGGCAACAATGTGCCAGGTGTCCGGAGCTGTCAGAATGTTGGTTAGTCAGCTAACCAAACCTTTTGAGAAAGTGCACATTATTGCATGTGTAATATTTTCTGATTTACCGGGTGCTATTATGTTAAATAAATTAAAATGGCAAACACATTTGCATTGTAAGGTTGTTGTTTTTTTTGTTGAATTATTGGAAGCAAATTAAATACACACGAGCAGTGGGAATGGTAAGTGGTGTAAAGTTGATACGTTATAGCTTACTCAACGTGATTTTTGTGTTTTGCTCCAACGTTACCAATTTGTAAGACGTTTCCAAAAAAAAATTTCTCACGCTCCGGGCTGCATTTTTCCTAATTCCATCCGGTATTAACTCATTTTGGAATAGAACCGCTATCTCAAAACATGAAAACGCGTTTCAAGCCAGAACGTTTCCACTCTGCACTTAATCAGGAAGAAGCAGTAATTGCTTTTTATCTGGTTCGGTTGTATTACCGCTTGTACGAGCGTGTAAAACCTCAGTTCGGCGATCTCAGAAATTGAACCAACAAACGAGGTTAAGATATTTTTTGGCATAAAATTTAATTGTCCAAGTACGAATAAATAAAGATAAAATACAATAAAACGACTCATAAAAACAGGAAAAATTACAACCACAGTAAAACAAGCGTTTCATCTTACTACAAAGTTTGCTTTTAGTTTGCTTTAAAAATACTAAATGAACAATATCCCGCACAATACCAATATTAATCTATCAAGACACCTTCAATTATTTTCTAAATGTGAATGCAGAAATGTGGGCTACTTCTCAAGGGTGCAAAAATAGAAAAAGTAATAATTTTGACTTCGAACGAGCTGTGCGGTGTTGCCAACAGTTTCTTATTGTTAAAAACAAATTACATAAACACACACGATACAACAAAGGGCGACACAAACTTAGGCTATTTAACTGCTCGTGGATAACGAATAAGTACTGAAGGTACTTGAAGATAAATTATAATATTGTGGGTGACTTTTAAATGAGGAAAATGAATTTACTAAGCCAGATAAAGGCTAACCACTAGAATTAGATCTCTGCGTTAAGATGTTTCTATCTAGACAATAAACTCCAGTTGTGATGTTACTGCAGTTGCAACTTGCATTTTTTGCGTTACAAAACTTTGTTTGCTATAACATTACAGTAGTTTTATGAGCTGTTGACTCTAACAAAATATTTATCATACTTTCCAGTACGATATTTTTAAATGTTTGTTCTTCGCAAATACAGGAAGTCCAAAAACCATTGCACTTCAATAGATTTTCAAAACATAACAAAAAGTGCACGAGTAGCTCTGCCTAACTCGCTATTGAAACTGTAATACTTTGATCAGACAAACCTGTCAAAGCGTAATTTTTGGCTAAGAACTTTGATGAGATGTAAAAATTGATTAGAAATGCACGACGCAGTAATACACAGATATGCAGAATTTTTTTGCAGACTGGCCAAATTTACTATGTGGAAGGATTCTCTGAGCCAAAGTTTTTAAAGTGACTGTGTTGTATGTGGTGTTTATATAAGGCTTTTTTGGAAATTATCGTTTTAACGGTATCTGTCGCATACAATAGAAATTTTTTGATTCTATCCCAACTTTAGTTTTTTTCTTAAAATTGAGGCAACTTATAGTATAGCTTGAATAATTAAGTCTGGCTGCAACTAAACAGCTAGGTGAAGATTGGGTTCCACTAAGATACTTTGAACACGCACTTCTCGACAGAACAGAACAAATATGTTCACCGAACACTTTAAAACTTCGAATTTCTTCGCTCGTCGATCACAGAAAGTAATACACGTTAATATAACAATTAGAAACCAACCAAAACTGAATCCACCAATTAATTGCTTCATACTTGTCACGCTAATAATCCACAACAAATCACCACAGAACAATACACTCACTATTTCCCCTACTCTGCCACTCTCACTCTCTCTGTCTCTCTTTGAATGCGTAACAATCTCGTCGCCTTAAATATGAATGAAAAATAATCCAGAAAATGCTGGAACAACATTACATGACACAGAAAAAAAGCACCGCTAATAAATTATGTAATCGGCATTCAAAGGTCTTCGAGAAGAAACAAGATTCACTTGATTATTCTGGAACTTAACACGAAATCAACCATTGTAACCTAAGAAGAGGCGTGTACCTTACAAATCTGAATGCGAAAGAAAAAGGTCATTTGCGAAAAACAGTCGAGATATAAAAATCAAATTTTGACTAGAGACAGATCAGATTTACGATTAAAACAATCACGGCAAAAAAAAGCAACAGATTACAAAAAGTATACATATATAAAAACTATTCCTACAACGCAAATTTACTTATTCATGACAGTATCTTTTTGCCAATTTCTGCACCCAAACAAACTTGAAAAACTTTTTAAATTTTTTTGGAAAATGTACTTACGAGATTGGCCTCAAAAAGGCTGAATTTCAAGGGTGTCAATCTAACAATTCAATCTGTGGATTCTGGTCTCAAATCACATTTTTCTGCGGATCTAAAATTTCACGTCGAGGGTCGGAGGTTGCAAATCCCTGCCGTAATACACTGGTAAAAACAAATAACCTCCCTCAACCATGATGATTTGCGGGGAGGTCACTTTATTGAAACAAAACAATGCAAAAATTAAACATACGGATTACATTTTCGTGACACACAAAAGAGGCGAAAGAAATTTTTATAAGTTGAAGTATTTTGAAGAAACAACAGTTAGGAGCTCAAAAATAGCTTAAAGTTGTTCACAATCTCAAAATATTGCTATGTTAAAAAAATAATAAGCTAATGGGCATTCCCAGCATTGTTTTCAACATGTTGGAAGTTGTGAGACATATTGGCTGGGATGGTGACGGGTCAGTTCAACTACTAACCTAGCTCTTACGAGACTTAGCCCCTTTACCAACGTGTTTTCACGACGACCAATCCAGAAAATCTTCTTTGACTCTTTTTAACAGCAGGCACTGATGAGCAGGGCAACCAGGGTAGCTCGATGCATTGAAGGTAAATTCAACGATGCAAAGAAAACCGTTAATAATTGGCTAACCAACGATTGAACGTCAAGCGATCAAACGAGCGGTTTTTAAATTATTTAGACTATGATCCGTTTCCCGAATTTGCAGACCAGTTCATGAACCACATCTATTGATTTATAGCTTAATAAGTGATCAAATGAACATAACAACAAATAACTAAAACTCTGTAAAAGAGAAAAACGTTTCAAGATGACTCCAACTGGTAATCAAACTAAGTCCGAATTGAACAAGTTATTGAAAGTAACCTTGGCATAAAAACATTCCTAAGCCTATAGTGCAAATTCTGAGTAGCAAATGTAGTGCGATCTGAAGATGCACGTAAACGATCATCAACAAAGTGAAACTGGCTTTTGATCATTTTCGTAATTAAATATAATGTAATAAGGCGCGTTATCATTCGGTATTGAATTGACAACAACTTGATCAGCGTTGGAAACCCGGGTTCGATTCTGAGAAAACATGAAAAAAACTGTATCCAAACAAAGCAGAAATTTTAGAAATTACATCTAGTGTTAAATTTAATTGCTATTTCTCTTAACAGTCTTCAGTGATATGTATTAACCATATCAATAACTAAGCATATCGCTAGATAGGGTGATCCAGTAACTTCTACTTTTAACTTATCCTACACCAAGTCCTACATTTCAAACAAGAGGGATTTTTTACTCACTTTTCAACTAGCGAAGAAGCTATAAAATTATTATCAAAATTAACTCATTTAAAAGTAATGATACAAAACAAGCACTTAAAAAAATTTAGAGTATTTGCTATTTGTTGTTTTTCTGAAAAAGTAAAGGGGTTTAAAGCTTCGGTGCTTTCCTTATTTTTATTTTTTATTCTGTTGCATAAATCGTTTTTGAGTAATTTTTAACTGTTTAACTTATTTAAAAAGCTTTTAGACGCTTAAAAAGAAGAAGATGTGAAAGATCTTTTAGGCATTTCGAAAGCAGAATGGAAAATCAACAACTAAGGCAGTGTTACGTATTTTATTATAAAGTTTAAATAAGATTATAACTGCGCATCAAATCTACAAATACAACATATACTTAACTTCCCATAAAATTAAAATCTGCTCGCACTTAACCAAATGGTTCTTTATAACTGAAAACATAGAGTTGCATTAAGTTGGTGGGGCTACCAGTCACTCATGACTGGTTCGAAATGCGCTGCCACCTTTCACCTAGACAATTTCAATTGGGTTGGCGGCGTGAACCTGGACAGCGGTTCGTGCCATACCTACATCCCGAGGAAGAGAAGGGGTAATTGCAACAACAAGAACAACCACTTGAATGAGCGACGCACTACTGAGATTACACGGGACTCAAGCAATTAGAAACGCGATAGCTTCATGCCGATCAGTGCGAAAACAGCAATTTGTACGATCTGAAAAGCAATACAAACAATAATTTACTTCAGAGTGGAGATTATTGGTACAATATTCCTGTCACAAAAGTTTTTCACAAAGAAATTTATTATACACTGATTCAGCGGGAGGGGGCCGCGGTCCCAGCGGCCTCTGTTTGCGCTGATGGCGCTGGTCCATGATGGGGAGTAAAAGAGTGTTCATGAGTTTCAAAGAAAGGCAAAACAACGACATTTCAGTGGTTCATTGTCTTCTCCACAGAGAAAATCTGGCAGCGAAAGAAATGCAAGAAGACCTTGCCACAGTTTTCAAAGAAGTTGTAACTGTGATCAATTACATTAAATCTCGTCGCCTGCAACCTCGTTTATTTCTTGTCTTGTGTGATGAAATGGGTGCAGAACACAATGAGCTCCTGTTTCATTTAAACATTCGTTGATTATCACGAGGAAAGGTACTGGAGAGAGTGGTTAACCTACGAAATGAAATCAGTATCTTTTTAAAAGAACAGAAGCATTAACTTGTTGATCGCTTTAGCGAAGACATATGGATAGCCAAATTGCTTTTCTTGGCTGATTTTTTCAGCTATGTAAACCAACTGAACGGTTCTATGCAAGGAAAACTGAAAATCTTTTTAGATGTAGCAGAAAGCATTGATGCATTCAAAGCTAAAATAAAATTGTGGATGCATCAAATGGAAGCTGGAAAGTTGGCTGCTTTTCAGGTATTAACCTTATTTATGGAAGAGAAAAATATTGATTTGCGTGGCATTTGTCCAATCTTTCTTGATCACCTCACTACATTTGTTTCCGAGCCGAATCGGTATATTCCTTCTAAAAATTATAGCAAAATATTTACTTGGTTACGAAGTCCTTTTGAAGTGTCAGCACTAGAGGTACATTCACAAATGAAATGCATTACTGAGCAGTTGATTAAACTGTAAAGTTGACAAATGTGGAGAGACAACTTTAAAACTAATTATAGGAGCTGGTGTTAGCCTGTTTAAGATATTACTTTTAATTAATGGATGTTAAGGCATATAGGCTAACTGCAATCAGTTGAATAAAATACCACTTCCACGACCGGTTTCGTTCCTATTAGAACTCGTCAGGTGGACTCAGGTATTGAACCGACGGTCACATGAATTGCTTCATACGGTTTATGCCACTCCGCCATCGGTCCTTTCAACTGATGCTGTTAATTTTAAGCTTATATATGATGCATGCTCACTACAATGAGCTTTTTGTATAAGCTACAAGCTCATTGTAGCTACAAGCTACAAGCTCATTGTAGTACAAGGTTTTTGTATAAGCTACAAGCTCATTCAAACTACAAGCTCATTGTAGTGAGCATGCATCATATATAACCTTAAAATTAACAGCATCAGTTGAAAGGACCGATGGTGGAGTGGCATAAACCGTATGAAGCAATTCATGTGACCGTCGGTTCAATACCTGAGTCCACCTGACGAGTTCTAATAGGAACGAAACCGGTCGTGGAAGTGGTATTTTATTCAACTGATTGCAGTTAGCCTATATGCCTTAACATCCATTAATTAAAAGTAATAACTTTAAAACTGTTGCTCTTACAATTTTGGGCTAATGCTTCGTCGATGGAACCAAATCTTTCTGATCTCTGCCAGCAAGCAACAGTTGCCCTTTTGCCTTTTCCAACAACATACTTGTGTGAAGCCGGCTATTCAACATTGACTTTAGTTAAAACCAAGTACCACACCAAACTTCAACCGGAAGATATCAGATGTGCATTGATGATCATAATTCTTAATTTCGACAAACTTGTGAAACAAGTTTGGGGACAAAGTTCTCATTGAAATATAAATCATGCGTGTGTGCCCAATAAATAAAACTCTTTTGGTATTAAACTTTCTGTTATAGCTATTACAGTGAGTATAAAAGTAACTCATTTTTATGTCTATTACTTGAGTTCGCGAATACTTGTGCTAACGTGGAAATAGTCCGTGGGCAAAAAAGGTTGAGAACCACTACTTTGGATAGTCAGAAGAGCGACGTTACATTTTGCTGACTTTTTTCCCAGCGCTTTGTTTGAACGTTATTGCGTCACATCCTTGCAAACAATTGTACCGGAATTATAAAACCATTGAGCAATATTATGTAATCTCATATTGGATAAGTCTTGTGCTACCATGAAGAGATAAAGATTGCACTATACCCAGCAAACAACGTATAAAAATTACGTATTGTAGTGCAATAACTTTATATAGAGCAACTCAAATACTATCATAAGTTGGCAAAAAATTGCACTCAACAAACCATTTGAAATATTCTACAAGCTAACAAACCTGATGATATCTACACCGTGTTGGAGATAGAGTAAGACCTAGAACTAGTTTCCTCGTATAAAATTAGCTTCCTCAGACCTAGGGTTAGCTCTCTTGGACCTATCATTAGCTCCCTGACGTAAAATGAGCTTCTTGTATAAAATTAGAACTAGAATTAGCTCTCTCATATCAGTGTTAACTTCCATAAATCTATAGTTTGCTCCCCTTAGGCCTAGGTAAGCTCCTTCACATAAGATTAGCTTTCTTGTATAGGATTAGAACTAGGGTTGGTTCCCTCAGATTAGTAGTAACTCTTTTAAATCTACGGTTTACTCCCCTCAGACCTAGGGTGAACTTCCTTAGTACTATGATTAGCTCTCTCAAATAAATTTAATATCCTTAGACCTAGAGTTATCTCTCTTGCGTAGGGCTAGGATTAGGACTAGAGTTAAAGCTAATATTAGGGTTAGGATTAGAGACAAGCGCCGCTGCCAGCACCTTTAACAACACCCCATTAGAATCCTCACCAAATGACCTATCATACCTCGTATACTACTTACAATCACCAAAGCTGATGTAATTGATGAATTTATTGTTCTTAAATTGCAGCTATGCAATTAAATTATATGCACCAAGTAAGCGACAGCATGCCTGATTTTTCCAACTCGACTTTGAAACTTGTTACTTAGCCTAGTGTCAAAAAGATTTTGACCAAGGACGAATCTAATCAAGGATCTCTGGCTAAGGCAAAGCTCATATTTTATTGGGGAGGTGATTATGATTTTTTTTAAAGAATTTCATGTAAATCAAGGAAATTGAGCAGGTTCTTTACTCATTCAATAGGAAGGTTGCACGCACGTGATCAAACGTCATCAAAATGCGCTTTCGAAAAATCTGGCTGACCAATTTGAGTGATTTTGCATTAAATTGAATAGGAGTGATATCGTTTTATGCATAGTAAATCGATAAACGCGACAGTTATTGAATGAACGTTAAATATGTTATTTTACTGATGTTAAGGAATGAATCTAGAGTTGAAGTAAGATAAGAGGTGCTAAGGTTTGCTTGTTATTGCTAATAGTTGGGCTAATTTTATGGGCTAAACATGCAGGCTTATTTGTAGCCAGCTTCTGTGAGGGTTTCATATTCAATTAATCAGCGTGTTTGGGAATGCAGAGTTTAAGTTAATTGTAATGTGTAACTTATACAGTATATTTAGTGGCATAAGCATTCTGAAAAGTTGAAAACTTAAGTTATACTGTAGCCTAAACGACAGGGCAAACTTCTGTACCGTTTGTCATATGCTGGATTAGTTATTGTTGGATAAAATCAGTAAGTTTTTGAAATTTTTTGTCAATGGTAATTGCAGGCCAGTCATATTGATATGTCAGATGAAATTGTGTGACCTTAACTACTCCTTAAACAATTGTTTGGGCTATTACCTAGGCTGCTGGACCAAGGGTAATGTAAAAATTACGGTACCGATTTATTCATTCATGCGTATGAGCTCATGCTCTGTTTGCATGTCTTTCGTCACATTAGGTTACCACGACGGGTAGACTGCTAGGCCCCATCACCTGTTCGCCACATAAAGATGGAGGCATACCGTCAAATGCCTTGTTCATGGACACAACAAGTAAACTTGCCAGCAAGCTTACCGTACCGGTAGTAATGATCAAATAATGGTTGTTTTTGCTAATGTACCGACTGGTATCTAATTGGTATAGTTTGTTTTTAAGTGAGGAGCAAATGGTAGTTAGATGGCACTTCTCTTAGGGGCATTTTTTAAAAATTAGCACACTGTGCTAGGCTTATACTAGCTAACTGAAAGATTAAATCTCAACCAAATTGCTTTTGGTCAAATTTATTTGTTTCCGAGAATCAGGATGAAACAGGCCCAACTACCGTATAAAATCCTGGTAAAATTATCACAGCAAGAGGGGTATGAAATGTCGGATCTGCAACGTCTGCTGAAAGAAGAGAAGTAGTCACAGATGTGTATACTATTTGTGCCTCAGGTAGTATTTTGCCCACACTGCTTATTTTTGCCCACACTGCTTATTATTTATCGGGATCATTTTGTCAGAGGAGGACCTCAAGATTGTATTGGACGATGCAGCAAATCTGGTTGGATAAATGAGGAATTGTTCCTCGTTTATTTAGAACATCTTATCAGTCGCACCAGATGTTCATTAGACCACAATATTTTGCTTTTTCTTGAAAATCGCGAAAGCCATATATCGTTGAGAGTCATTTATAAGGCCAAATTGTCAAGCATTGCAATGCTTACTATTCCTCCAAAAACTTCACGTCGATTACAACCTCTTGGCGTATCAGTGTTTGGTCCATTCCAAAGAAGTTACAATAAAGCGATGGACAAATGGATGAGAACTTACCCTGGTAAGGCTGTTACGATCTACGAAGTCCCTGATTTGGTAAAAAAAAGCCCAACTTTGTGCATTGGTGCCAAGAAATATTTTATCTGGATTTAAAAACACTGGAACTTGGCTCTACAATCCAGACATTTTTGCCGTAAAAGATTTTGCAGCTGCCACAATCACCGATCCTCCAGCACGTAATATCCAGATCCTATCAATTAATGATTTACCAGTTGATTATGCGAGGTCTTCAGCTTGCACGTCGCAGTCTACGCTTACCGGTGGTACCCCAAATAGTCACACCACGCAAGCTGGCTCTTCAGTAGATAATGCAACTTCAAGTACAGTAGAAAAAACAACTTCACCAGAGCATTTTGCCGCTCCATCGTCAACTGTATATGTTTCTCCAAGTGATGCATATAGCGTTCCCAAAGCAAAACCACGTAGCCTAAATCCAAGAGTTCTCCTAGAAAAGGAAAGACACAAATTCTAACCTGCACTCCGGCAAGAGAAAAATATGCTTTGTTAAAAAAGCAAAAAGAAACAAAAAATTTGGCTAAAGCAAAAAAGTCACCAAACCCCTTTTTCGTAGAAAGAAAAAGATCGTGGCATTGTCAGAGAGTTTTTCTGAAGAAGAAAATGTTCAAATTGAGTATGATGATAACACTGATTGCTCGATTGATGACGACATTGGTGAAGGAGATTATGTTGTGGTGAATGTTACTGGAAAAACAAGAGTAGAAAGATACATTGATAGAATTGATGAAGTTAATGAAGGCGTACTCCTCCATAAAGTTGCCAGCTGCTTAGAAGATGATTGCATTTCTTTCACTATTGACGAAGAAGATGACTCATCATTTTGCAAGTCACATTGTATTCAAATTGCCGCCTCCAGTCTTAATTGGTGGTACCGTCAGACGAGCTAAACATTTACGATTTAACTGTGACTTGAAAAAATAGAATGCTTTCTAACTGCATTTTTACCATCAATTAATTTCAGCAGTCTGATTTTTATTGTTGCTTACACAAGGCTGTTGTGAATTGCGTAGTAAAAGTAACCGAATTTGTTTTTTTTGTTAAATGAAATGGACAATTGGGACTAATTCTGTGTTAATTTGATTATTCAGTGCCAATGACCCATAAAGAGCAAAACATAGTTGTTAACTTATCGGTATTTGAAATACTTGTTAGCGAACTAAAAATTATCTAATCGGCATTTTGTAATGAACACTATCGCTAGATAAAACCGATTTGGTAATTTTAATAGTTCATACCAAATTTCCGCTTGAGTTTTGTTTTCGAGAGAATGCGCCCCGATCGTTATTTACAGGATGTGTAACATCTGCTTGATAAGTTATTGCTGAGCTGATTTGAAGTAAACGAGATGATTGAATTTACTAATATAAATTGCTTTGAATTCTTTGCCCAAAGACACAATCGTTAGTCGGTGATGCTGGTGCTGAAAATACTGTGGTAGTTTAATGACTGCATCAATCTTATTCCATAGCAGAATATAAACTTTTCTTTAGGTCATGGTTTATCAAGTAGTCATTTAATGTAGTTTAAACATGGTTTCCTAGCAAGTTAGAAGCAAAGTTTTCGTTGTATCAACTGACCTGTCACTGTCTCAACTGTCCTGATAAGGCATATGAGTTGATACCTTTGAAGAGCCGCATAAAAACTCATATAAGTGTAAAATCGCTTCTTAGAAAAACTCCATCAACAACACATAAATATGCAAGGCTATAATGCAGTATCAGAGCAAATATCAGGTTTGTAGCTTCAAAAATCGATAAGAAAAGAAAAAAAACATTAAAAAGCGTATCAACTGTTCTGTCTTTTCCCTACGCTTCCATTCCGAGAAAAGACAAGAGTGGATACGAGAAATAAGAGAATAGAGTCCACAATAAATTGCAGAGGGAACGAGTAGTGCTCTCCGTCTGGCCAGCTCATCTGCCGCGTCGTTCCTTGGGAGAAACGAGTGTCGGGGATCCATTGTTGTCTGATAAAACAGGAGGAGAGAGAAGACAGTTTCTGCCAGATTTTCCAGAGAGATTGAGGTAAACGCAAAGACGGAGGAGATGAAAGAGCGGCGAGGAGAGAACGAGAGGAGGAGAGAGAAAAGAGAAATGGCAGACTTGTTGGTGCTGCCGAGACCACCAAAGAGCTCGCAGAATGGCGCAGGTTTCACAGGAAAAACTTGAACATTTCGGACCTGCCGAAAAGGAACAAGTGGCCTCAGTGCCAAAAAGAGTTTGGTAACAATTTGGTAATATTGGTAACACTTGAAAAAAGAAACCATCCGGGTGAAGTATAACTGAAAAGGGCCGAAGAAAAGCTTTGTACGGAAGAGAGAGGGAATCCTTAAATGGGGCCCCATGAGAAAGCAGAGATACGATGTAAGGCCTTAAGGCGAAAGAAAAACGTGGCCGTCAGCGAAGATACATGTTCCGAAAAGGAAAGAGTGCGGTCGAAGGTGACCCCAAGAAAAGTTGGAGTATGACTGAAGCGGTGGCAGAGTTGAATAAGAAGAGGTTGGGCTGGAAGTTAGCTTGGTGGGGACCCACTGACAAGAAAGAGGCTTCACATTTGCTCGGATTAAAGGGAAGACACCAGTACTCAGACCAGCGCTCCAATCGAATCAGAGCTTCTTGCGTGGCCTCCACCGCAGTAGGGTCTGAGGGGGAGGAGGACCAAATGGCCAGATCGTCAGCATAAAGAGAGCAGCAGATCGAAGAAGGCAGAGAGATTATTGATGAAAAGAGAGAAAATTACATGGCCAAGAACGGATCCTTGCAGAACACCTCGAAAGGAACGACTTTTGTGATTTTGTTAAACCACGCAATCACGCCTATCAGAAAGGAAAGATTGAGTGCAACGAGTAGAACAAGGAGGGCGGCCAACCAAAATGAGTTTGTGGAAGAGGGCGGGACGCCAGACAAAGACGAAAACTTTTGAGAAGTCTATTGTAGCGAGAATCGTCCGAGAGCCCGGCCTGGGTTTGTTAAACCCATCCGAAATGGACTGAGAAAAGAACAGAATTTGATCTAGAATAAACAGTCCAGGGCGAAAACCGGCCTGGCGGGGAGAGAGAATGAAATTAGACTCCAGAAAGAAGAGTAGACGAGATAGAATGATGCTCAAAAAGCTTTGAAACACAAGAGGTGAGAGAGATATGCCGGAAGGAAGCACGAAAGTCAATAGGTTTCCCGTCTTATGGATAAGAATGGTAGAAGATGTCTTCCAGATGGAAAGAAAAGAATGCGAAGAGCAGGAAAAATTGAAAAGGTGAAGAAGAAAATCACGCCAGGGCGAGGAAGGTGCTTTAGCATTAGATAGGCAACTTTTTCTGAGCCAGTGGCAGACGACGAGAAGAGGTTGGAGGCAGCCGCAAGAAATTCAACGGGCGAGAAGGGGGGAGCAAAAGGACAAAAGAGACTCCTCAGGGCAGCTGGCTCGGCGGAGCTTGGACAGGTAACCTCTGGCTCTACAACGCAAGGTCTTTGGCTGGGACACAGAAAAGTGGAATCTCAATTAATCAACAAAGACCGAAGCCGACTCCTTGGGAGAGGAACAGTTGGGAAAATCAGGAGAGGAGAAAGATGATGAAAAAGAGCCAGCAACAGAACGAAGGAAAGAGTGCACAGATTTAGGGTTAGATTTTGGTGAAAGGGAAGAGCAAGTTGCCTGTCATGCCTTAGCCTTGGCCTTGGCGATGACAGACGAGGCGTAACGGAAGCAGAGATGTTAGCCTGATAATTTTCATCGCTTCTGTGAGCGGTGGCAAAAGCCTTACGTCTTTCACTTACCGCTTCTTCACTTATCGCTTCTTCCACTTCAGCGGATCACCAAGCTTTAGGTTGGTGTTTGATGCGGCCGAAAGGTATGGAAAATTTGGCCACATTCAGTGTCAGAGAAGTAAAGAGAGCAGCAGCAGGGAAAAGAGAAAGAAACGAGTATTCCTCTGCAGAAGGATGGTAAGTGTCAAAGTAAAAAGCAAAGTCATCCCAACGAGCTTTCTGAAAATTCAAGGAATGGAGACAATCGTTGGGGTGAAAGACCGGAGAAAGAGATACGGTTCGTAGAATTGGTAGGTGATCTGAACCCAGGTCCTGAAGCACCTTCCAGGAGCAAGACAGAGCGAGAGAGGAGGGAGAGAAGGAGCGACTGCCAGGAAGGAGCGACTGCCAGAGGAGCGATAGAGAAGAGTAGGTGAATAGCGATAGAGAAGAGTGTTGCTTTCATTGAGAGAAAGGAGTTCAGAGGAGATGACCCAATTGAATACTTCCTCCTCACGTATGTCGGAAGTAACTTTTGATTCCCAGAGAAGGTGATGGATGTTGAAGTCCCCCTGAATGAGGAGGTTTCTGGAGGAGGGAAGAATGGAGGGAGAAAATGAGTCGGTTTTGGTATCCGTCGGAGAAGAGCGAATAGAGGGAGCAAAAGCATTAAGGAATGAGAGAGAGGAGGGGTTGTTTAGTGAGATGTTGACACCTACATAATCAGAGTAAGGGTCAAGTGAAGAAAGGGAGGAGGTAGAAAGTTCAGAGAAGGACAAGCCCTGCCGGACGAAAATGATGACGCCGCCGCTAGCGTGTGTGGCATCAGTAAAAAAATACCAGACCAGGAATGGATGCAATCAGATCGCAAAGCAGAGAAACCAGGGATCCGGAAAGAGAAAAAAAAATTAAGGTTAGATTCATGTATATAAATAAAGTCAACAGGATGAGATAAAATGAAGTGCAGTAGTTTAGTGCTACTGGCTCGGAGACCCCCAGCATTCCATTGAAAAACTTTGAGGGATTCGGGGGAGAAGAAAAAGCAGGGGGTAAAGAAAAACAGCCAGGAGCATGGAGCTGTGGAGTGGGTACAGACGGAAAAGATATGAAGTGGGCATCGGGGGATAGGCGGTTTAAAGGCGAGGTTGGGGCGGGAGTGCTGCATTAGCAGAGGGGAGCCAGATGCGATAAGTAGCACAGTGGAGGGATACAAGCTGGAGGACTCCAAGGAGGAAGTCACTGTGTTGGTAGGTGTGGGATCTCCAGAAGAAGCAGAGACGCATCAGAGAGGGCAGATCCAGGAGTGAGAGGTGCTTAGAGTATTGAATCTGGGAAAAAAGAGAAGTGGGCATTTTAAATGGATCCATTTCGATCAGGTGCAGCATTGCACCGACCTACCCCGCAAGGTCACATTTCCAACGCACACTAAGCAATGAAAAACGAGGACAGGGTTAGGATAAACATTGCCTCTCATCAAGAGCAGAAGAAGAATGAGGAGGCGGGAAAGAGAAAGGCAGGAGAAGAGAGAAGACAGTCGACCGATTTTAAAGAGGCTGCGTGCTGCCCTTCTGCAATTGCTCAGGGGGCAGCACAACAAAAAATGATCTGTGTGAGGAGAGTGCACAAAGTAACTGGGACCCTCGGAAAGGCCAACAGCCATTTCGACCCAACCCAAAGGGGTTCGGGGGCCCCACCACCACGTTGAGGCGGCTGTTGATTGGTGCAGTACGTTCGTTGTTGTCATTTGAGCTATCGTGGTAAGCATTATGCAGGAAAATGTACATCCACTGCGTAAAAGCTAATCCTCTGTTAGCGAGCCTTCAGTTAGACTGGGCCACCACGATGAGTATGATTGGCTCCGCCGCCTGTCTGCCACATAAAGATGAAGGCATCCTGTAAAGTTCCTTGCCCGAGGACATAACAAGTAAGCTTGCCATCTTGTTCTCCACACTATCCCTATTGTGATGAGCCTTAAGCAGAGAAGCTATAAATATCATTCTTTGAAGTCTTTTGGTATGACTCAACTTGGGAATAAACCCCAGCTCTACCGAATGCGAAGCGGAAGCTCTGATCACTAAGCCGTTGCGCCGGCTAGATATAAGTTGAAGAGAACAAGAACCCATTTCTAGTGGTGTTTGAAACAAAAATATTTCAAAATTTCATTTCGTTTCGATGCAAAATTGCTTTGTTTTGGTTTCGTTTTTGTCTCAAAATCCAAGCAATTTTGTTTTCTTATGCGCTTAAAACCAAATCGTAAAAGGTTGGACACATCCGTGTGACAAACATGGTTTACTTGCAAGCCGCATTGAACAAACCGAGCTGCTATTTACCATCGTCACATGAACTTTCAAAGGGAGACAATGACACAGATGTGCAACGATGAAAAAATTTCGAAATATTTCGAAACGAAATTTCGTTTCGCTTCGCCCAAGTAAAATTCGTTTCGAACACCCCTATCCATTTATATTCAAATAGTTGCGGCCATAGAATTTCGCTGCTTGGAAACATTCCTCGGGAGAATAGCTTAATCTTTTTAGTGAAGAAGATGGAGTGGTTGCCTCCATCCAATTTTTAATCTGCAGCAGCAATATGATTAGGCTACCGCACTCCGTTGATTAATAACCTTATGCCGTTATGGGGATGCACAAAATTAATATTTAATGTTGCGCTTCAGTAAACTGTCACTTGTTTCAGGTGAGGGGATGAAGCTATAAATTCAACAAATTGAAGCATGCGGACGACGCCACACTGACGAGAGAAGAAGCAAATTTTATAAGCAGATACTGTACAAACGTTTTTTGTACAAGTTTATATAAAAATTTTGCGTTTCGTCCCCGTTAATAGCCGTGAAGCATCATCATAATTCGGTAGATGTTACAACGAAAGTAACATCAAATGTTAAGAATAAAAATGTCGGGACCATCGATATCAACAAAAACCAAGATTATCATAAACCATGGCGTTCTATTTTACAAGCCTGGACAAGGCAAAATTAGTGCTTTTTGTGGAGACCCTTTTCTGCTTATGTGCAGCATGGCTGCCAATCTTGGAAATTTATCTCAAAATTGGCAACGAGAAACCTAATTAAACAAACCATGATAAGCTGTTGTTGTTGTTGTTGTTGTTTACCCGACCCCTTCCGAGGGATGGGGGCATGGCGGAAGACCATGGAGCCCCAGCCCATAGAGGTCGAATCAAATAAATCCTGATCAGCTTACAACAGCTTACAATTTATCAATAAAGCTCATAATAGAAAGTAATTGTTTCACGGTTTCTTTTAAAGAATGAGGATGTAGCGCTCTTTATCAATTCAATATCTAGAGCTTATGATTAACTGAACAAACTGGAAAATTAAATTTGTTTGATGGTGCAGTTATTGGAACATCCGAATGGGAAGACCTAAAAAGCTTTACAATTTTCAATGGTACAGAATGATTCATTAGCCCCATTCAGAAGGCAGTGATACGCCAACAGGAAGGTATTGTACTAAACAACGTAAAGTATGGACAAATCAAATGTGCTAGGTCCTGCCAGCCACAAAAAGTGTTATACGTATATCAAACACATTACATTGCTTTACTACATTTTAAAAGAAAAGTTACTTACAGGTGCCGGATCTTTCCAACAAATTGTTGTCTTGCTAAATGATACTTTTGTAATGTTTTACAGGGTTGGTTGGAATTGCAATGGGACTGTCTTACAGTAAAATGACAGTTTACATCAGTGGTTCTCAAACTTTTTAAAACTGATAGACTTCGTTTGGTTGCGTAAATTAATGGAGAACTCCATCAGTGAGCAGAACTTTTTTTGTAAAGCATCCACAGTTGAACGGTATTTTTGAACTAAAGAGTAAGGATGTCTTCAAGAGATCAGTATAATACAGGCAGTATTTTCACAATGATGATCATTTTTGTGGTTTGGAGAGAACTTTGTTGAGAGAGACTTTGTTTTGATGTTGTTTTGGCGCCTATTATGATTATTTGCTCAAGCCATTTTAATCTATTGTATTTAGTCCTAGGTGTATGACTTAAAACTACAACCGGCGACAGGGTTTATGTGCCTTGAGACGTAAAGGAGCTGTCTCTTAGCTGTCGTTGCTCCCAGGTCACCCTTGGGCAAGGTGTAGCACCTGATAGCCTCCCCCTGTTGGGGTTACAACTTGACTGTTTTTTATTTTTACTGTCTCTAGCGACACTTTGTACATACTGTATATGCTTTTCTTCGTGTGTGTTTTTTATTTTACCTAGTATCTTACAGGTGCGATGGCCATGCCATTATCTTCACATTTAATCTAAATTCTATTCATGTGCATGTATTAACGTATATCGTTTTGCCATCGTCTCCTTTTTTTGTCCACTGCTGTGTAATTTATTTCTATGTATGCTGATTTGGACAAAAATAAAATAAAATTGATTGATTGATTGATTGTGTTTTAATCATGGATGAGTAAACTCAATTTTCGTCACCAATGAGTAAAATTTTCTTTACGTCCGAGCAGTAGCCATTCCTTACAAATTAGTGTACTCCATATCAAGTTCATTCTTTAATATAATAAAGGTTTATCTTTTGCTATACAATAGAAACTTTCAAGTCTTTGTTACCTTATACATCAGCAAATGGCATCGAAAATCTCCTAAAACAAAAAGATGTCATTGATGACGTCGCACCACAATGAATAATATCTGCATACATGATCCGAACTGAATAAGTCGCCCAAAAGTGAATCGGCCAAACTGAATTTCAGGGCAAAAAGGCAATTCTTAACAGTAAGAGATCCCTGTAAGTACTGTAAATTTGAGTGCGCAAATTCAGCGTTTTTGAGTAGGGTTAAAACAGCCTCCGACTTGAAAACATTTTCCGACAAACCTATTTTTTATGCCTAAAAGTACGGAATTAGGGTGTTCACACGAAACTTTTCAATCATGACCAAAATATGGACAACTTCAACCTGCAATTACCTCATTGCAAACCCGGTGAGAAATTTGATTCATCTAACCGCGTTATTGTTCAAAGTTAATATGGTCTTTCGGTAAGGGAAACAATGGGGATAAAGTTGAAGGTTGCATACCCGTGTCCACTTGGTAAAATCATAAAATTAGATCATACTCGTAGTCAACTTGAATGTTTAATATTGCAAGCTTTCGTGAGCGAAAGCCCACTTTTTCAGGCAAAATAAACAGAGAGAATAAAAGTCTCTTATTTATTTGGCCTGAAGAATTTTGCTTGTCTCTTATTCAAATTTGTCTGTCCTTTAGTTATTGCTTTAATCTCTTATTTGTTTTGCCTGAAGAAATGTGCGATCGCTCACGAAAGCTCGCAATCTACAGTATATTACAAAGAGCAATTTTGCCAGTGCGTCTCGCTATGTGTTTTAACTTCTCTGAAACTACTGGACCTACAAGCATCAAACTTCGCACGATTGATCACCATTCCGGGCTGAATATCAAAATAGGGTTCGTGACGTCATCATGACGTCATGGTGAAAGTTTACTATTTTAAATCGCATTTTTTGACGCAGGAACCTCGGTTTATGGATCGTTATGGATTCCCAATGCCAGTGAAAGCAAGGAAGTCAAAGTCGAAATAAAATGTAATGCTTATTGTGTTTTTTGTTACTCAAGTCATTGTTCATTTCGAATTCCTTCCCCAAAGCCAAAGAGCAAACCAAACTGTCCATGAAGACATTCTTTGGCTCCTCGGGGAATCTGTGCGTGACAAGAGTTGGAGCTTTTTGGGAAGCCCACGCATAGACGCTCCATCACGAAAACGCTCCTGTTCACACAGCCCTGAGTATTCGTCAGTTTCTCGCAAAAAGGAAAATTTCAACTTTGGAACACTTTCCATATTTTCCCGATCTGGTCCGCTGTGACTTTTTCTTCTTCCTCAAGATCAAATCTGTCCTGAAGGGAACCCATTTTTCTGACATCGATTCCATCAAAATGGCCGCGACGACGGAGCTGAAGAAGATCTCAGAAAATGCCTTTCAAGAGCGCATTGAATCCGGGAAAAGGCGAATGCACAAGTGTTTTTAAGTTGAAGGGGATTACTTTGAAGGAATTTGACTTAGTTATATTTCAATATTTTTCAATAATGTTTATGTAACACCAGTCTCGTTATTTTTCGGACACACCTCATATTTGTTTGTTGATGTACCAGAGAAGATAGCTATTTCGCTTCAATATAGAAGATATGCCTTGAAAATTCTCAAGGATTAAACCATACGTTTTACATATGCTATATGCTCTGTGTAGCAGGGTTTTAACTAAATTTAATTTGAAACGGAAGGTAACAGAACTTTGCCTATTAATGTAAAGACCACTGTTTTCAGGTTTTCGGTGAGTGTTTGGCTTTAATATTCCTTCGGTATTGTGTATCCAAACATCTAAAAAAGGTATTTGATGGTTCTCAGCAGCTTTGTAGGTAAATTGTATAGTGGGATGAGTCATATTGAGCCGTTGGTAGAACTTTTAAATATCTTTATGATTTGAAAACACTGCAAAGAAATCGTCTACGTATCCTTAAAGTAAAGTAGGCTGTGATCGAATGTGTTTTGTTCGGTCAATGATCCAATACATCCACAAATCAGCCAGAAGTGAAGCTAAAGAAGATCCCACTGTTTGTCTGTTTGTAGTATTGCTTGTTGAACTGGAAGGTAGTATTTTTGGTAGTCTTAGGTAACTATTTATTTGACTGATGATGCTTTTGCTGTAAAAGCGAAACGTTTCAATGGAATGTTTTTGGCTTTATTCTTAGACCAGAATTTTGGCTTTATTCTTTTACTACGCGTCATTTAATTTACTGTGTCGTATTTTCCATGAAAACTCATTCAGACTTTTTCAATAAAATTGTAATATTCATGTGCCTGTGGATTGCATTACATCTGTTTCCTGACAAAATAAATTTCTTTTATCAAATGTTGTTACTGAATTTTTTCAAAATAATTGATCTGGCCCGCGTTTTTATATACAACCCTGGGTTTGCCCTGCCAGTGAAAAAGATTGGACACGCCCGGATTAGAGCGTCCAATTCACAGTGCGCGGTGCAGTGTGGAAAATGAAACGTAAATCCGATTTTGCTTTGTCATGATTGAAGTGTGCCTTTGCGATAAAAAACTTCAACAAACCCAATGACCTTTATCTTTTCTTTGACTTTTTATTCAAATTGAGAAACTGTTTTACAATAAAAGTTCGAACAAAAATATATGGTTCTTTGCATTGCGTTTCCATATGGCATGATCGGGTTCGGAAAACCCCTTAATTGAATGATTTCCGAAAACAATTCCAAAAAAGAGAATAAAGCGTTTTCGAAACAAAGAAAAAAAGTCATTTCCGAAGGAAAAGTTGGAAATTTTCCACATAATTCAGGCGTTTAGCTAATGCTCACATGTCGCATGCAATCGTCTGTGTGGTCGAGTGAGTGAAGCGATGTTTCATGATGGCTCAGATTCAATGGTCGTCCACCTGAAATTTTGTTAAAATTGGTCAGATTGGGTCCATGATTCAGGCAAAAGCCTTGAGGTAACTCAAAATATTACAAAAAATGTGTATTTAGATAATAAATCTGGGGAAAATCATTATTCGTTTGAAGGTAGCATATAAATGAGATAAGTTTATTGCTTCGTTGTTGCGCCAAGAACAGGAGGAAGTCATGGCACAATGTCCTCGAGTAAATACACTAGGGGTGCGATCTTTCAGTAAGCGTTTGCGTCCTGAAAGGGAAACACGATTGGCAAAAGCTATATTGTAGTCTAGATTTTTAGTTTTATAAAAAACTTTGCATTGACAGATTCAGTCGCAAGAAATCACAAAATACTAATGCTTTTTTATTAGTAAATTATTAAGATATTTTAAAGTTTCAAAAGAAAATCGTACGAAAGGGATTCCCAAAAAAGTTTTGTTAGTTTCGTAGAAAAGCTGATTGGTTCAAGATTCTAGCGACCGCTACGTACATTGATATTGTTCAATCAACACCTGTGAGCACACAAAGTCCAATTCTTATAATCACTGTGATTTCGTACATTGTTTTCGGTAAAATAAAATCACATCTCAGCAACTAAAATAAACAAATCGACCAATCACGAAAGGTCAAAATTTGCTGTACTAGTCATGTGTAAGGCAATAAATCTTCGTTTAGCTTTGAAAAAAGTTCTTGTACCAAAATGGTTTTGTGACGCTCTTATTAGCGGCGATATCACTTTTTATGGAACAGCGACAATGATCACGCTTTTATATTTGAAAAGTGGTACGTCGGAACAGTAAGCCAAAAATAGCGCTTGCATAAAACCTCGAGATTATTAAAACGCTTCCAAAAAAAGTATGATACAATGGTTTACGCGCGCATCACGCGGTTTCCGAAGAAAGCTTGTTACACTGTACTTGCGAATATCAAAATCAAAATTAAAAAATACTCGTGATTTGAGAACTAAGCCTAACTTTTCCAGCCCCAAATTTAAGTGGTGAAATGGATTGCTGGGTCACAAGTTTATTGGTGGTCTCTAGAGTAAAGCTATAATTCAAGCGTATATTAGAGGTAAGTTTAATTTTATACCTTCTGTTCAAACTTTGTTTGCCCAGCCAGCTGATGATACAGCAACGATGAAATTTGGGTATGAACTTAAACAGCTTCTGTCTAAAAACTACAAAATAACTAGTTTTTAATTAACCAAACTTAATTACAATACAGTTTGTTTCGTTGAAAATCCCTCGCTCCCTTTCCGATGGGAAATAACCACTAGATGGTACGTCAGCAAGTAAAATGGTGCAGTTATCAAGAAATAGTACCTAAGGAGAAGGAGGAGGAGGAGGAGAAAGCAAGAAATGACAAACAGGTTATTGCACTGTGCTGGAAAATGCATTTTTCTCCTTTTTTTGATGCCACCGGTTTTTTGAACAAAATTCCTGCGTTTTTCTATTTGAGATAATTCCAAATCGGAGTAATTTCGAAAACCTAAAAGTTGATATACACGGTGTGCGTTTTTAACCAGTTTAATTCCGTTTGCGCATTTTTGCACAGAAATTTTCCTCCACTTGAAAATTTGTATTGTGTTTCAAAGTACACGTTTTCCGAACATCCGGCTTCGTCCGCAAAGTATCGAACGTACCAAAAATAAATACGCTTTTGCGGATAATCACGTACAAAACGCTTTTGTTATGTACTTTGCCGACGAAAATGTGTGCATGAATGAAAATGAAGATCGTAATAAAGTGAAGTTGCAAGGTGTGAAACTGACTAAAGTAACAGAGTTTGAGTATATTTTAATCAACTGTGCAAAGCCATTCAGAACATGGTCGAGAGAAAGAGAAAAAGAGTCTGAGCTAAGTGCAGCAAATGGAGATGAGTTGCAGGTGTTAAAAGCGATAGAAAGCTATTTACCAAAGTTAGAAGAAAATAGTATAAGACTGTGGTTACACCAACAATGCTGTATGGGTTACAAACAGGCAAAGATGAAAGTTGCAGAATTAAAAATGGTGCGCTTTTCAGTGCGATTTACCAGGATGAATAAAATAAAAAATGAATATGTACGAGGAATCGCTCGTGTGAGCGAAATAAAAGACTCGGTGAAGAAGGCAAAATTGATTTGGTTTGGGCAGATTCTTAGAAGTGAAAGTAAGCACGTAGGGAAAGGATGGTAGAAATAAATACAAATAAAAGAAAAAGATGAAGGTTGAAAGGAGGTTTGTTAGTGAGGTAAAAATGATGTGAAAGTAGTTGGAATAAGGTAGGAGAGTGCAATAGACCGTGAAAGATGGAGAAGAATGATTTGCTGTGCAACTCATGAAAAGAAAAAGCCGACAGCGGAAGAAGAATCATATGACATAAAGAAATAAGCCTTCATCTAATAATTGATTGACAGTATTTTCCACTCGCGAATATAGATAGAGAGTAGAGCACAGCAGTTTTTTTTAACTTAAAGGCTGTTTCTAAAAATGAATTAAATGTATTTCAAAGGAATTATTTTTCATTTTGGTAAACGAACAAAACGTTTTGCTGTAATCCGATCTCTTTGATCCACAAAGCTCCTTCTTTACCTCGCCCTCGAAAAGATTATGACTTGTTAGTTCTTCTTCGGCCTTAAAATTACAAAAACTTTAATCATTTGAAGTTTTCAAATAAAACGCTAAAAATTTTTTGTAGCTTCTCATGGAATACACACCGCTAAAATTGTGCGTCTGTTTTACTTTGTTTATTTAATTTATCTTTTATAAAATTTATTTAAGTTAAAAATACCTCAATAGTCTGCTTCGCCTAAGGCGGCTTGTCAGGAGGTAGTTCGAAAACACAACAGTGGTATAAAATGAAATCCAAAATTAAAAAGTAGATAAATAAATAAAAATGAAAATTAAAAACCAGGCTCGAAAATCAAAGGAAGGTAAGCTCTACAGCAGGGATGTGGAAGCGGTTATTTTTCAAACGCTTCCGCTTCCGCACCTAGTGCTTCCGCTTCCGCTTCCACCAACAAAAAACGACCGTTGACAATTTTTTTATAACTTTTGTGGGTCTGTAGCCTGCCTTCTCCTACACTTTATCATTTTGAGAAAACAAAAACCTTCATTTATTGCTATTACTTTATCTACTTCGCTTGAGCTTATTGTTTCGAACTACTCTGTGTTTGTTTTTCTTAGATATCAGAACTTGTGTTAAATGTAGAACAGTGCTTTTCAATCTCTTTGTCATCGCGGAGCCCCTAATGTACTTTCGCGTTTGTCACGGAACCCCCACTAACAAAAATTTACAAATCGCGAATTGCTTGCAAGAAAATCAAATATTTCGTTACTACAATTCAAAAAATAATTAAACACTTCAACAAATAGACAGTTATTACAAGTTCCTTCACTACTTACAACTACTTTTACAACAGTTAACTTAATGCTTCTCTGATGTAAACCATAAGACCACATATCACAGCTTTCGACAATAACCTGTCGTCACAACAACAAATTACACCGTATGGCGTTGATTTTCCCTCTTTATTCTCAACTAACTCTGACTTTGAGTTAACTTTAACTCTAATCATCATTACGGACCTTCTGTCCGTCCTCAAAACACGTATTGACTCCGATCTTTTTGGATAGTGAAGTGCGAAATTTCTGTCGTATATATAATATGTACATGTAAAGCGAGCAAAATTGAACTGCACTAATCAACAGCCGCCTCAACGTGGTGGTGCGGTCCCCGACCCGTTTGGATTTGGTCAAAATGGCTGTTGGTCTTCCCGAGGGTCCCAGTTACCCCGGGCACTCCCCTCACACAAACCATTTTTTCGCCGTGCAGCCCCCTGAACGACCGCAGAAGGGTAGCACGCAGCCTCTTTAAAATTGGCCTGTCTTCTCTTTACTCCTACTCTTCTCTTGACTGTTATCTCATTCTTCTCCTTCTCCTGATGAGTGGCAACGTTCATCCTAACTCTTGTCCCGTCTTTCCCTGTTTAGTGTGCACTGGAAATGTGACCTGGCGGGGTAGGTCAGTGCAATGCTGCACATGCTCTGATTAAGTTCATTTAAAGTGCTCACTACTCTCTTTTTCTAGATTCAGAACTCTTGGCAGCTCTCACTTCTGTAGCTGCCCTCCCTGTTTTTTTTGGAGATTTTACACCTACCAGCACTGTGACTTCCTCCTCGGACTCCTTCAGCTAGTATACTTTCACTGCTCAATCTGGCCCTCTTCTGCTAATGCAGCACTCGCACCCCACCCTCACTTTCAAACCTCTTATCGTTTTTCTGCCCACTTTGAATCTTCTCCCTCTGCACCCTCACCACCGCTTCATGCTCCTGACTGTTTGTCTCTACCTCCTGCTTTCTCTTCCCCTCCCTAACTCTCTTAGGGTTCTTGAATGGAATGCTGGGGGTCTCCGAGCCAGGAGCACTAAATTACTACACTTTATTTCGTCTCATCCCATTGACCTTATTTATATCCAGGAATCTAACCTTAATTTATCTTCCTCTTTTCGGATCCCTGGATTCTCTGCTCTACAATCCCATGGCACCCACTCCCGATCTGGTATTTTTTCTACTGATGTCGCAGATGCTAGTGGCGGCCTCATCATTATCGTCAAGCAGGGCTTATTCTTCTCTGAGCTTTCTGCCTCCTCTCTTTCTTTGCTTGTCCCCTACTCTGATTATATAAAGGTCAACATCTCTCTAAACGACTCCTCCTCGCTCTCATTTCTTAATGGTTATGTTCCCCCTATTCGTTCTTCTACGAAGGATAGCAGAACCAATTTCTTTTCTTTCTCCATTCTTCCCTCCTATGTGGAAGCGGAAGCGGTGGATTTTTCGGGCTTCCGCTTCTACAGAAAAAGTACCGCTTCCACCGCTTCCGCTTCCAGCTTCCGCTTCCGCTTCCACATCCCTGCTCTACAGATCTGCCTTACTCAAGCGCTGCTCACTACAACTGGCGGGTAGATGATGGTGTTGCCGCGCGCGCTGGGGTTTGTAAGGTGGGAAGTCATTGAAGCGTGGAAAAAGTTAAAGGTAAGGAGTGTAGGCAAAACGATAAAAAGAGTTAAAATACAGAATAAAACCAAATGAAAACAGTGCACAAATGAAAAGTTAGCATTAATTAATGTTTTTCAACTTGAATTTGGTCTGGTGTCTGCATTTGGAGATGAGTCCAGATTGTTTGTTTAGGAGCGTACGTTGATTAGCTTGTAAGATGGCCAGTTTTTCGGCTAGGCAGAGGTTACAGCGCTTGGCGCCACTTTTAGATGCAGTTGCTTTGCATATAATGGACCAGGATATGCGCGGTTCGATTCCTCTGTTCTTGTAGTCCCACACAGCTGTGGAGAGTTTCGTAGCGTTTATCTTCGTTGGTCCTTGAATGATGAGCGGTGGTTGTAAAACCGGGTTTTGAACTCGGTCTCACAAAGTCCAAAATAGTGCTCTGTTGGAATATTGGGAGCTGCAATGGAGGCATTATAAACGATTGGTTTGGCATTTGCTGTTAAGCGGGCATTCAGATTTTCTTCCGCAGTTGCATGGCGTCTAGTCGGCGTGGGTGGTTGGGTTGTTAACGTGATTTACCTCGATCGACAAAAGCTTTTTCGCGATTTTTGTAGACCACGTTAACCAAAAACTATGGATTGGAAATGGTTAATAAAATTTTATAGTTATCAGCCGCTGGTAATTATCGCAGTGAGGGGAAGTTTGAGTTTAGTAAGGCACAGCTTCAATATGGTGTGGTTTTCCGATGTATTATTGACAAACCGAGTAAATAACGACGCTAGTTTTTAAGTTTTGAAGAAAAGTTTTAACATTATATTGCTTAAAAGTAATTTTGCTATAGCTATATCGTTAGCTATAATTTTGGTTTGAAGACCTGCAAATGAGTTTTCTAATAAAAAATTTAAATATCATTCAAAGTAATTTAATTTTTTTGAAAGACGAAAATCAAAAATTTTGTAATAAAAGAAATATAGCTCAAAGTTATAGAAAAACATTGATCATTGCTAATAGTTTCCCCGAAAAACGCTCATTTTGGCAAAATTTCGGTGACCAACAAGAAGGTCTTTACTGAATTAATAGTTTGTGCTCCCTTCCCCCCTTTCAAAAGTTCTGAGTACATTGGTGTTTTTCTTCAGACATTGTTAAAATTGTCAGCAGACTGCATTTTAATGCTATGCAATAACCTTTCCATGCGTTATATGGCGTTTTGACGTTTCCCTTTAATTCAATTTTGCAAGTACTTTGTTAAACATATCGAATTTAACATAACGAGACCAACATAAACAAAAAAAGTCGAAGCTTTTCGTCCCCTCTCGGGGACTTCATCAGGGCAAAATAAATCTGTAAATTCAAAAATAAATATAATATTTCAATGCTGGACAATATTGACGAGAGTAGCGTCGTTTTAACACTGCACCTCTCAATGAAAAATGTGCAGAAACGTTTTCGCTCCTTGTGAATGACCAAAGTTTATGTTTAAAAGTGAGTTAAAGCGTTTAATTAGCTGCGTTTCCATTAGCTCCGTTTCAGTGTTAAAACGGCACTTTCTTAATTACGTAAATTTTTGTTCAGCTGGTATTGTTTCTTTGCAGGCTTTGCACTGATCACAATGGGATTTGATAGCAGAGTTAGATGAACTTTAGTTATTGGAAAAATGGTTTTCAATTCTTACGAATGCTTTTTGCCATTTCCGTTAGAATTTTCGTATTTATGTAAGAATTCCCGTATTTTAGTGTTGTTTGCTGCAATTTTGTAAACTAGTCTTACTTTGATTTAGCAGCCTGTGTTAATTTCTTCAACCCAATTGACGCTACAACATGTTGCAGCGTATATGCTTTAATTAGCCATTATTGAATCTATCTTCCCTTTTATCAATATTTGTAATCTAACATTCCATAGTAAACTATAGATAACTTACAGCTAAATTACTAATTCTTCTTCATTGTTTAGCTAACCTATAAATTGAACTTGAACTTCTACGTGCTAAATCCAAAATGAATTTTTCAACTTTTGTGACATTATGACTCAAAACTATAACGGTAACAACCAAGCTTCATGTAACCAAAACAAAACTAAGGTCACTCGATCTTTATAAAGACTCCGCCAGTTTGTGTTGATTTTTGTCTTGGAAAGGGTCCGCGCCTGGTTTGCGGTTTGTTTTGGTTGGGTAAATTTCAGTAAGTTTGATCCATTAGCAAAAAATGTTGCACACGTCTGGGCTATTGTAAGAGCAGTAGTTATTCAATTTTTATTCCGTATTGCCCCCTTAACAGAGATAGCTGGATTCACCCCATTGCTTACGCAATTGCTCGCACTCCATCTCTACACTTTTCTTGATTGAGGACACATCCTCTTTCTTCAAACCAGTCTTCTCTATCTTCTTTTCCATTTGCTTCTTCCAAATCTTCTTTGGTTCCCACGCTTTTTCTTGCCACTCACTTCAAGATCCAGAGCAACCCTTAAAACACTATCATGATCCCTCCTCAGCACATGTCCATACCATCTAACTTCATTTGCTGTTGCTAACCGCATTATACTTTTCTTCAACTCCAGCATGTCCATCTGTTGTTCAGTTGTCTTTCTGTCTGTAACTTTCCAACCGCACATGAATTCCACCATAGCTCTCTCCGTTCTCCTTAAAATTGCTTTTTTATTTTTTTTTAAACACCATGCCCCGCTTCCAATACAGCATTGCTGATTTTACGCAACAACGATAAATTATACCTTTCATTCTCAAAGAAAACCTATTTCCAAATAATAACTCACCACATTTTCTAAATCTTACCCAACCAATTCTTACTCTTGCTGTAACTGCCGCTTCACAACCACCACTAGAATTTAGTCTGCCTCCCAAATAACAAAATCCATTTGCCGTCTCCACTTCATCGCACAACTTCTCTCAATCGAATCCACTATTCCTTCCATTATTCCTTTGCATCTCGAGCAAACAAAACGCATTGCGAGCCTAGCGCTAACTCTCTTTATTTTTGCAATCTACCGTGAACTCAGTTTCCACACTTTTGCACAACACTAAATTAGCCATTATTCTCCCACAAACTCCGTATAGATCTGTCTTGCTTTTGAACAGTTCTCCTTCCGACTCGCTTACCACCACTTTTGTTTTTCTGGTGTTGACTTTCAAACCCTTACTTTCCAGTGCATTCTTCCAATTCCAAAATCTTTCCTTTAAGTCTTCCATGGTTTCGCTCATGAGAACAAGGTCATCTGAATACATTAATTCATCAACCACACCCCTTCTGGATTTTTCTATGACAACGCCCACAACTATTGCAAAAAATAGTGGCGACAGTACAGATTCTTGAAGTACACCAACTTTACTTCGAATTCCTTTGAATATGCAGATCCCACTCTCACTCTTTTCTTTGCACCATCATACAAGTTCATAACTGCCTAAATCACTACTTCTGATAAACCCTTCTTTCTCACGGCCTACTGCCTCACTTTTCTTGGTGCTCTGTGAAAAGCTTTTTTCTATGTCAACAAAGCACATATTCAACTTCTTGTCTTTTTTTTACTATTTCTTCTGCATTCTGAGTACAATGAATAACGCATCTACTGTTCCTTTTCCTGGCATAAACCCAAACTGCATTTTATTCAAATTGATTAGCGTTCATATTGGCCTCTCTAGTAATCTTTCAACGATTTTCATGGCATGTTCTAGCAGTTTCACTCCTCTGTATGATCCACAGCTCATCACATCATCTTTCCTTTTAAAGATAGGGACAATCACACTAGTTTTCCACTCATCAGGCATTCCTCTACCATTCAACATATGCTGACATAGTTCCATTATCACTTTCACCCAAATTTTGCGACACACAACTATCATCTCCACAATCACTCCAGATAGTCCAGTTGCCTTTTCTGACTTCATCTTTTGCATTGCTTTCACAATTTCTTTGGAAGCCACTTTTTTCACAAATTTCAATGCAAGCCATTGGTTCTTCTGCTAGATCAGTTTCCACCATGTGGTCCCATTTGTTCTCTGAATTCATGATATTTTTCATGTATTTCTTCCAAATATTTGCCCAGTCTTTTTTAATAAAACCCAACGGTTCGTCTCTTCCTCTTAAGCACTTTTGTCCTTCCAGATTCTTCCCTTCTTTTTTCATTCTTCTAAGAAAGCAGAAAACACTGTTGGAATTCTGTTTTAAATTATTTAACCACCGTTTAGCTACCATTTTCATAGCTCTAGAAACAATTTTTCTCGTTCGATTTTTTAAACGTTTGTATTGAATCTTACTTTCTTCTGATGGAGACCTGAACAGCTCTTACAATGCCGCCTTCGTTTTCGCTATGGTATTCTTGATCTCCTCGTTCCACCACTACATGTCTTCTCGATCTCTTCTAGACTTCTTTTTTCCACATACTTCATCACATGCCTTTAGAACACCATGCTTGAAGGTTTTCCTCAAATCAGGCTTGTCTGTGCTTACTAGCTCATTTACTCTTTTTAAAAATCTTACTCTTGTTCGGTTTTCATTCAGCTTCAAAGTATTTCTTCTTACGATCGGTTGCTTTCTCACAATCCTTTTTTTAACCTTTTTATCCAAATCTATGACCATTAGCTCTGTTGCTGATGTTGAAGTTCCTATGCTGACGTTCCCATGAAATCATTTTTACATCCCTCACATTCTTTATGTATTTTTCCCGACAAGCACAAAATCAATTTCTGTTTTACATCCACCAGCTCTGCAAGTAATTTTCCTTTCCTTGGCGTTATAAAATCATGTGTTTGCCATGCACAGTTCTTTTTCATCATAAAACTCCAGCAATCTTCTTTCTTCTGCATTTCTTTTCCCAATACCATTCCCCCCACAAACACCTTCAAAACCTTCAGCATATTTCCCCACATGTTTACTGAAATTCCCTAAAGAAGCGATAATTTTACTAGAACTTTCCACTTCCCACTCACTCGCCATTTCATCATAAAAACGAACTTTCTCTGTGTCTGGTCTTCGGCTTTGTGGCCGATACGCACATATTATTCGTATTACTTCTCTTTCTAAAGTTAGCACAGTTGCCATTACTCTGTCAATTTTTCTTCCAACTTCCACAACGTTTCCAGATATACCATATTTCACCAAGATTTCAATCCCTCCCGATCCTGCATCATTTTCTGATCGACACAGTTTATACTTTTGCCAAAAAGTACCCACAAAAGGAGTTCCTTGGCCTTTCCATCTTACTTCCTGCATGTAGCAAACGTCAACTCTTCCTCTTCCTCAGTTCTTCTCATACTTCTGTTTTCCTTCCACAAAGACTTCCTAGATTTAAAATACCAAATCTTATCCCACGACATTCAGGTTTAAACCCGGAGATTCTTCGCACCCCCTGTCCAATTATGAGCTTCCGGGGACTGGGGGCCATTTTATTTTTTCTTGTCATGGAATTTTTGAAACAAAATTCTTCTACAAGTAGCATGCCCTTGCTTATCCCCAACCTCAGTTTTCTGATGTGAGTGGTCTACATAGCAATTAAGCTGGCAACCATATCATTAACAGTCGGACTGCAATTGATAGGCACCCAACAGTGGTCTCTTACGACATGCTGGGTAAGCAGCTTTCCGATACTTTAAAACCGGTGAAGCACGGAAAAAACTGTTGAAAATCTGTTGTTGTGTTTATGATGGACCACAAGCTGTTAAATATTTGTAAATTATAGAAAGAGTAAAAATCTCTTCAAAAGTTTACATTGATATTTTATTTCTATAAAACAAATAGCCTGGCATAGGTAACTGAAATACGCGATGGTTTTGAAAATTGTGCGCTGACACCAAAACGTCTCCAACAAATTAATTGGAAACTTCCTCAATTGTACGCTTTTTTTGGTGTAATTTCGTAATGGTTAATTGCCTGACGAATAGAATTGTAAGTTTTTTTTAAATAACGACGGTTCGGAAAGTCTACTATTTTTGAACACAATAGAAACAAACCTGTAATGTTGTCATACATTTGCTAAGAATAGAATAGGGAAACTGTTTAGTACCTGGCAATATCAGGAGAAATTGAAAGGTAAAAAGAAATCAAATCTTTTATGAAAATAGGGAACTTTCGATTCGTTGAAACTTCATTCAGAGAACAATTGTATTGAGTTAAATGGGTAGCCAGATTTGACTCTGTTATACCAGCGGTAAAGTGATATTTTGCATTAGGCAGGAAAAATTGAAACGGCCAAATCGGGTTACTTTTTGATTTGTTTTTCCTCTTTGTGTTCATGTAAAAGTGAAATTTCTTTTTAAAGTTTCTCAAAGCTAATGTAATTTTCTAAAGAAACTGTGTTGTTCTTTGGAGCCTTTTTTATGCATCAGGTATTATTCTGACGGTTCCTGCATTTAGGTTGATTCAAACGTACATTGATTATCGAGAATGAGGAAGTCAGGTCAAAAATTTGTTGAATGCAGTTATACCTGCACTAGATTTATGGTGTTGTTAGAAAAGATTTTTGTATTTGTAAGATCAAGTTTTTTTGATTACTGATTAAAGATAATTGTGCGAGCAAAAACATGTTGGCAAACGAGTACATTTTTTAGAACGTTATATACAGCAAAGCAGCCATATCTGAGAATAATTTTGTGAGACCAGATTTACATCTCCAGGTCTGCTGATGACATTTTTGAGGCTTCATTAATTTTGCCAATGTGTAAGCCAAGGTATTTGTTTATAACCAGCTCTCTGCAGAGATGACGCAACCAATTTGAAAAACAATAAAATTATTTAAAAGCACCGAGAGTATGTAATATCTCTAGTTATATTTTGGTTTTCTATGGTATGCAAGCACCTATGCTAGTCATTATCAATCTTGTTCACATAAAATTATTGAAAAAGATCAAAAATAGGTGTGATACTCAAACGTCTCAGTGTTTTTAATGTTTCGAGGGCTATTTGTTTTGTTCGCAAAAGATTGTGAGTTTTTTCAAAACACGAAATGAAAAGACGATCATATTTCAGGAGTGCACAGGAACCACGCCCCTACAGATTTTAAATCCGATCAAGAAATCAAAGTATTTTCAGTTGTTACGGCTACAAAACTTCAATCTCTAAAAAAAGGGTTATCTCACAAGTTCGGAGTAAATATTTACAAGATAGGGGTCAGAAAATGCTGACCCCCACAACCAGGTCATCGGATTAATTTTGCATTTTTACTCCTCTCAAAGTTTGTTTCTGGGTACAGCACTAAATTCATTATGACAAATCCACTATAACCTTTTAATTACATGAACATAGACTTAGCAAATACGCAAAAACACATCTATTTATTTTCAAAAGTAAAGGTTTAATTTATTAAACTTGAAGAAATAGGAAACTGTCGCGACAACCGGTAAGTTACTGTCACAATTTTTATAATCTCTTTTTGGAAAGGAGTTCACTTTCAAAAACGCTGAACTACCGTATCTATTTGATTATAAGACGATTCGCTTATAAGACGGGTCCCATCTTCATCTCATATCTGTACAATTCTGAGTGAACTATTTTCTATCTCTGTAGACCTCGCCTATAAGACAGGCCCCCAATTTGAGCCCGAAATCTCGAGGAAAAATCCCCGTCTTATAAGCGAGTAAATACGGTACGTCAAAATGCAATACGCAATATACATCATTCACGATCATAAGTGAAAATAATCAATGGCAGGATATGACGCAGAAGCAACAAGTAAATCATCTTTGTATATGGCGACGTGTATTTGAGCAATCATAGTTTCATTGAACAAAAGTCATGCTGTTAAACATAGATTATCTTATGTTCTGACCAGCTTTGAGGTTAGCTGTGCAGCAGCTGCTAATCATGGGCCAGTACTTTTCAATCTTAAATTGGGTATTATTTGCTAAAATATTAGTACTTTTGAAAGTTTTTTCAATTTCGAGTTACGTACTAATATTGAGTACGTATACGGTAATTTCGAAGTATTCTTGTATTTGCGGTAAATCTCTGGTAAATGGAGTTTGATTAAACTAATTTCTACTGTCTTTCGGAAAGAGAGGACAAAATATTGCATTTACTGAAATTTTGAAATACAGCTGATACAAAAAGCTTTTCTAATTTCTGGAATTTCTCTAAAAATCTATTGTCTGATGTTTTTGCTTCAAAAGCTCACGTATAAAAATGTTTTGGAGGGGCATATACCTGCAAGTTTATGACCTTTGATTTAGATGAACACTTAAAATATTTGCTAATTGAACATTATTCTGGGACTTCATTAAAACGAAATGGCTGTAATTAAGCGGTAGTGTTCAAAGTATAAATCGAACCCTTAAGTTGATCTATCAAAAAGGTTGAAAAGAGCTACTCCGCTAGATATTGTAAGATATTTCTTGACCCTATGATCGACAGTACCATCGCAACGAGATCATTACAGGTCGAGCCCTTCCCTTTGTTGGTTACGCTGTTCACTTTTCGTTTAGACAATCTACTGTTTTCTTTTGTTTATGATAACGCCTGACAACATTGGCAAAAAACCAGTAAAGACTTTCTTGAAAGGCTCAGAGGTAAATAGTACTTTTCTATTCATAGGAGTGTAAAGAAAAGGAGAACAAGAAGGGAAATATCCTCTTGAAATTCGTCTTAAAAATTTTTAACAGTCTTTTTTCCTCCCCACTACCCTAAATCAAAATTCCGGCCACGCCACTGTTTATTTTTTTTGCAATCGCATCGGAGGTGATTATGTATGGAGCTATGTCTACTTAAAGTTGCAAATCAATTATATAGTTAGCTATAAAATGTTCATTGGTGGTCGAAAATTTATAAACAGCAAATAACCATCAATTTAGCCAGAAGCTTTTTATCTCACTCTTATCAAGGAAACATACGTCAGAATCAGTGTTGCCACTTCTGATGTTTTGGACAAAAAATCTCATATCTGATGTTTTTGCTACTAATCTGATGTTAAGTCGGTCAAGTTAAATTTTTGGTTTGATGCTGGAAGTTTGAAAAAGCAAAACATTTAATTTAAACTTTGAAATTTATACTAATGATTTTGTGAAACGTGAGATAGACATGTTCAACGCCTGTTTCAATAGCAAAATTTCTTTCCTCACGTTGAAAAAAATAAATTTTTAACGCAGGACCAGAGTTGGCTTTTGTAGTATGTGATACCGGTTTCATCATCTCTGCTGAAGGTGGGGTAAGCTCGCAATAATTTACGTTTACTGGTACTACTTTTTCCCTAGCTTATTGATTATTTTACACAAGTGCTGGCCTTTTCTATGTTCGCTTAGTCGAGTGTTATTTTCTAAAGTTCTTAACATGCTTTGAATATTTTTCACTTGAGGTTACTGGTACCCCTTTTTGCTTTTTTGATTGTCTGCGGTAATTTTACTCACGGTTTGCCATGCTTTTTTGATAGCAAAGTGCAGCTTGTTGTTTGTTCACAAGGTTTACAGCTTCATGAAAAAGTAGTTATGGCTATTACTATAATTCAATCTTGTTTTGTAATTTATTCCTAATTAAACTGTTTTGTTCATATACATTTAAATGCCATTTTGGGTATTTTCTTATCAAGCACTTAATTTTTCTTGATTTTTGTGGTCAGGTTTGGTAGCTTTACTACTTTTAGTTATTTATCATGAATTATTTTTGGTACTGATATATTAATGTTACTATTTCATGAATGCATGCATGTGTAAAGAGGTCTGTAAACATTTTGGGTGTGCGCATAGTTTTACTTGCATGCATAAGTTAATCAAAGAAGCGATTGAAAATATGGGGCTATGCCTGAAAGAAAAATATTGTACAACGATGTGCTTTCAGTTTCCTAAATACACTAACTAGACTTCTTTTTTCTTTTGTCATGTACTTTTTTCTTTTAACATTTAGACATCATGTGTAAAAAAACAACTAGAAAAATCTGATGTTGTTTGATGTTGAAAAACCCAACCATCTGATGTTAATTGCACTAACCTTAGTGGCAACATTGGTCAGAATAAGAAGAAAGATAAAGGGATTTTATAACATAGACACGAACAAAAAATGGCGTGAAATAGAAGGCGCGAACACAGAAAAAGGTGCGCTCTCACCGATTAGTCAGAAGCGGCCAAGGAGAACGAGCGAGTTGTGTGACAGTTTGAGGCTATAGGCGAATTTTTTAACATCTTTATTTGAAGGGAAGCACTTTGGTACCAAGAAATGCCCAATGTACCTGCACTTGCCATGGCTGGGAAATATTTCGACGAGGTTTGAAACTCAGACAAAGATAGCAGTTAAAATCTCTTTCTAAACCACCAAACAACTGCTATCAGCAATCAATAAGATTGTATTGCCTGCTTCCTATCATGGCAAGGCTATCTATCAATTCGTGTACCTCTGTAACAGTCGGTACGTCGATAGTCCTTCCCAAAGTTTGCAACAAAGAATCAAACAACATGTTTCCAAATCCATTTTGCAAGGACACACTTCACACGATCGCAGATGTGCGCTACACTTCTATGAAAGAAAATTCTGTATCCTTCCCTTACGGATCACAGCCTTCCATCGTTCCACTCTTGATGCTACATACACAATAACATCAAAATCGAACCTATGCAAACAAAAAATTTGCCTATGGCTTCAAACTCTCACAATAGTCGCTCGTTGCCTTCGGTCTCTTCTGACCAATCGGTGCGAGCGCACCTTTTTCTTCGTTTGCACCTTCTGCCTACTTCCCACCATTGTTTGTTCGAATTTGTGTTATATAACCCGCACACTTCTACCTTTCTCCTTCTAACGTATGTTCCTTTAATAAAAGTAAGACGAAAAGCTTTGGAATGGATTTATTGATATCTGCTAGTTAGAAATGACGATGGCACGTGAAAGACCTCGCTTCTTGTGTACATTTTTGAAAATAAAGCTTGTTGCAGGGATTAAATAAGTAATTCAACAGCTGCTGGCAGAAACAATTGATTTTTAGGAAGGAATGTTTCGATCGATTTCTACTCGGTAGTTTTTCTACATGTAGCATGCTACCGATATGCAATATTTTGTTAAAGCATAAGGCGATAAAGTAAATGGATGCAAACTTTCCATAATATTTAAATGTAGCAGTAATATGTTGGAAAAAGTGTGATAGCCTAAGCTATGTTTTATTAGAAGCCTCTAGGTACTTGTCGGTCACCAACTGCACTGAAGAGACTTGATAGGTCGAAACAGTGTCACTATCTGCAATTCGCACAAAGCAAATTGCTGGCCTCTTGTATTACTTTGTTAGAAAAACTTTGTAAAATAAATATGTAAAACTATGCAGTACGCACGGTAGGAGAAATTTTGCATAATCCAGCATCAAACCGCAAAGTACTTTAATTTTGGTGATGTGATTTTGCAGCTTTTTGTGCTGAGTTTGTTTGTTTTGGGCTTTATTTTGTGATTGTTTGCGCTTTGTTGTGTGACTAATTTAGGCAATTACATTGTAATACCGATCACAGAAAAATGGTTGTACAAAAATATTGCATCAAAATAGAAACTACCGCCATTTATTCAGAAAAAACAAGAAATCTTAAGTGCAACACCAAAGCATTTTGCAGCCTCAAAGTACTTTTTTAAGTAATTCAACTACATACAGTTGACAAAATAAAAATTTCCAATAATAATAGCAAAGCAGCCATCTGGATCTAGGAAAGATGAGAAGAGTATCAACGTTTGAGCTACAGGATTCTAGACCTCGGTGACCTAGTTGTAAAACCGGATGCCTGCCAAGTTCCACCTTCTGCTTAGTGATTCTGGGAGAAGTGGCAAAAGCGATCCCTTCGTTGGGAAGAATTTCTTGTCTTGAGTTTTTTAAAATTAAACGCGCTGAATTAAATTTTATGAGATAGGTTTGCGATGCCGTTTCTTCTAAAGATAGTTAACTGTTGCCAATTGAGGCTTGATACCAAAGAAAACATTCGCAAGGAGTCTCGCGCTATTGAAAGCCATGACAAGGAAAAAATCAGTATTTGCTAACTTCTTTTTGCAGAATTCAAAAAGCAAAACAATATTAAATCTAAAGCTTTTCCATAAATTTACTATATTAAGCAGATATTCATACATCAAGCACGAGTGTTAGTTTACAGTATGCTGACAACAATTCTGCGGATAATTTATCACAAGTGCCTTCGTGCAAGAAAATTTAAACGGATTATTTTCAAAATGCAATATCGACAGATTACAAAAAATCTATATTGTTTGTTAGCGTTACATACATAATTCACTTTTGTCGGTCAAGTGACGCTCTCCCGATGAAGATTCCGTTAAGTACCAAAAACCGCTACTCATAGGCACAGCAAGCTGGCAGCTCTATGCTTTCTCCCCATACTACATTTTTCAAGCTAGAAGTTAGGGAAGCTATAAATACCGTTTGTAAGTCTTGTGGCTCGGCAAAAGAAAACAAACCCAGATCTATCAACCGCGAAGTAGATGCTGTAACCACTTCATCAACCATATATCCTAGCAGATAATTTTCCTGCCAGAAAAATAGAGCCTATATGCTGCTGCACTTATTTTATTATAACGTTTCACTACACACTGTCTTAATGTTTTGTTTATAACATTTCACTAAAATATATGGCAAACATCATCAATTGCCTAATTGATCGAAGTTATAAAATTTGTGGCAGCTATCAAAAAATACACGAAAAATTTCAAAAAGTTGACACTCTTTTGTTGGGCAATACTAAATGCTGAATCACGAAAATACTGATATTTACGGTAATAGGGAAAAAACAGCAACTAAATGAAGGAAATTGCAGAAATATGCAAATTTGAGGAAATGCTTAGTTTAACTCAATTAAATTATCCAATTTTACGTGATTGGGTGATTAGGCTTCGAGCTTTTATCGACTTCTGTGAAGTTCTTCTTCTTCAAGTGTTATGGCTGAGGCCAGCCTTCGATAGCTTTCCTGCATTTGTTCCTCCAGCCGTCTTGATCGTTCACGGCCCGCAGTAGCTCTTCAGTCGATCCACCCAACACGTCCTTCAATTGATCCATAAATTTCAGGCGTTGTCGTCCTCGTGCGCGTTTTCCTCAAATCTTTTCACATATTACAACATGTTCAAGTTTCTGTTTCCTCATGACGTGCCCAAAAAACTGCATTTGTCTATTCATCACATTCTTTAAAAGTTCTCTTTTCTGTCCTGTTTGTTGTAATATTTCTTCGTTTGTCTTTCGTGTGACGTATGATATTCTTTGCATTCTGTGCAAGCACCACATTTCAAATGCGTTAATCGCTCTTCTTAGTTCCGCGTTCAAGGTCCAAGTTTCACAGCCATATTGTAAAATGAGATGTACATAGCATTTTAGAACTCGCATTCTTGTCCGTATTGATATCTTTTTGTTCTTTAGGATATTGTCCAGTTCAACAAAGGCTCGCTTGGCTTGCGCGATACGACATTTCACTTCAGTCACACATCTTCCATCGGATGTTATGTCTGATCCAAGATATTTAAAATTGTTCACCTGTTTTACCATTTCTCCTTTGATTGTAATTCTACATTCTGGAACGCTTTCCTTTTTGGTCATCACCATGCATTCAGTTTTCTTTACGTTCACTTCCATACCATAAGCAGTACTTTCCACAACTACTCTATCCACCAGTCTCTGTAAATTCACCTGTGAAGTTGCAATGAGTGCTGTATCGTCAGCGTATCGGATGTTGTTTATGTTTATGCCTCCAACTTTGATTCCGGCCATATTTGTTGTAACGCGCATAATCATTTCTTGATAGAGATTAAATAAATCCGGTGAAGCTACGCATCCCTGTCGTACACCCTTTTAGATTGGGATTGTCTCTGTTTCTGTGTTCCCAACTCGTACTGAAGCTTCTTGTTCGTAGTATAGGTTTTGAAGTTACGTACTTCTTTATTGGGAATTATTTCCGCACGTTAATAATTCCGTATTGAAAATAAATTACCCAATATCCGTCATTTCGTGTTTAATATAAATTTTTGTATTTCCGTATTTTAGTGTTATACCTGTTATTAAATGAGATTTTTAAAAAGTAAGCACTCTTTTATTTAATAATGATTATCCAAAAGCATATAAGAAGTACAACATATTTCAATATGAGACATCAAACTCTAAGCGGAAAAACAAAAGGAAATAAAAAATCCAAGATTTCTATTTTTCCTTCCTTTCATTGGAAAAACATCACAGCAAATTGAAAAAGAAATTAAGCATTTTTTAGAAAGGTAAACAAAGCAAAGTTTAGTTCTTGCATGAATCCCTTCACATCAACAATTGGGAACCTCTTTCAGGTACAAGGGCAAACAGACTGAACTACATCTTATCCCTGCTGTATCTTACTAGGACAGTGTGTAAACTTCATCGTTCATGGGGAAAAGTTTATTGGCCAATCGGACAAACCAAACAAAATTTGAAACAAGATTGGTATAGCATAATACTCAAAAGTTGGGAAGAGCGATGTAACAGCTCATTTAAAACAAAATCAGACCATACAAACGACTTTGAAAATCAATTAATACTAGCTCAAAAAAAAATAATTGCTGAAAAATACGAATTAAAGAATAGTCATAGCTCATGTTCAAAATCTAAAGCCGAGTTTGAATCCAGATAAAGTTTCGCATCCACTTTACCTGCTTAACGTGAAATTTTTATTCAGTTTTGTTGTATGTGACTGTTTTACTAATTTAACTTGCATTGACATTATCCTCAAAGTATATATGCTTAAAATAATTGTTTTCTTTTTAATAATTGAATTGTTACTTCATAAATGATATACCTGGACGTGGTTTATAAAACTTTAAAGTACCTAGGTGCACTACTTTTGTTGCCAATGCCAATAGTTTTTAGCGAAGAGTTTGATGAAATATGTTCAGCAGCATGCTAGTTCCGTTTGTTTCGTTGAAAATGTTTAGAAAATTTCAACCGTTTATTTCTAAGTCAATTTGTAATCGACAGCTGTCATAGTATTTAAAACAGCAAAAAGGGTGTTTCATTGACCCGAGTGGATTATATTTGTATTAACAACAGTAAGGTTTTTTCTTTTCAATTCAATCTGACAAATAAAACCACATCAAAAAAATAAAATGACGTCAAAACTGTCTGTTTTTAGTGAAACAGAACAAGAACTCTATACTTTAGCGACCTGATCGGCTCGAAAAACTTTTGAGTCATTGTTGAGTTTCCTTCTATCACAAAGTTATGGGAAAATTTCCATGTTACGCATGATTTGATGCTATTTTCATTCCACACAATACGTTTGCTGGAGAAGTAGTAGTTTTCCACCAATATAGGAGTAGAGTATTTTGACTTTAGCAGTATCGTTCAAAATAAATTTTTAAAAGAATTTTGTTTGAATTTCTATTGTGCTAGTCATCGACTAAATTATGTTGCAATTTTGATGTTTGGGAGTTTTCTCTCACATATGGTACAGTGCATTGCTTCCTGGTGTTTAAAGTAATTTAGTTTTGCGGTGGTAGATCACTGAGATGTTATATTTTTAGTGATAACATAACCAAATTGTTGAAATTACTTGCATATTTATAATTTATTAGACTGACTTGTATATCTGGGATTGGATTGTCATGTAATTGGCAATAGGCAGTAGACAGCATCTTCAGGCAGTAGAGAAGATGAGTATAAACCAATATAGATACGCAGCCACAGACTATAGCTGCTTTTCCAAATTGTCAGGATTCTTTGAACACCTGCAGCTTTTTCCTCGGGGTGAAATTAATTATTCAATGCACGCAGCACGCATTTTTGGGCAGTTTTGTCCCGTTTTGCACGCTTTTTCCTCACGTGCCGTTTTGTACGTAAGTTTTCATTTGCTTGACTGTTGAGAAAAATATTTACAGCATGCGCCTTTGCATGCAGACCCGATTTTGTGTTTTTGCACATACCAAAAACTTATACGAGAGGATTTGCACTTGCACGCTTTGTATACTGTTGCATATAGTGTTGTACACCTTTTCCGTATGGGTTCTTAAACGGAAATTTTCAACTGTTTGATTTAAACGGGAAAAAAATTTTTGCACAGATATGCATTAAAAAAAATCATGAAAACTCAGGTGGAACTGTTCGATAACTTATGCTGTGTACACCCACTTGTAGTTGACTTTACAGTGTTATTTCTTAGAAAAAACGTTTGCTGTTGCTGGTTGAGGTTTGGTGAGCTAAAATAAATTCTTGAGAAGTCTTGAAAGTTATGGTGAGAAAAATTGAAGACTGTTAAATTCATTTTTCAAAGATCAAAAAGTAGAAAACTATTAAACCGAAAATTAGTGAGCAAACACTCACACATCAAATGGTAGTTAATACAATGCATTGCAAATAATTTGCATGAATAACTCAGTTACAAAAAGATCGATCACTGGTGTCCTAATTAAAAATTTGTTGGTATTAAAAACTGAAACTTCCTAAATGATAATCGATGAAAATTGAAACTTTCAAAATGCAATGACAGTAGATTTTCCAATTTTTTATATTGTTTCTTACCGTTATCTATCTAAAGAACTAATTTTAAATTAACATCAGTAATTGCAAGCCCACCTAAAAAATAGAGATAAGCTGTATCGACCGTGTTTTTCTTTGCGGTTTAAAGTGATAAATGCAAATGCATCAAAATAATATTTCCAACAAAAAAGGTGTTGAGAAAAGGACGCCAAAACGAGTTTGCGAAAGACTGCAAGTTTCTATTTTGAACAGAACTAAAATTATACCAATTATTTAATTTTAACTTATTGCAGGAACTTGATTCGCTTGAATGATTTTGAAGCACTATTGAGATTATTATTAATGTGAAGTTATAAAACAAATTTCTACGTTACAATTTTTTGATGCTGGTTCCAATAAATGCGTTTGATTAGCTGTAAAAGTAGCAGTTTTTGAGTGAAATCGAAAAGTCATTTTGGACAATAGTTTCCTCCTAGACCTATGTAGCAATCAACTTTTTCAGATTTAGACACCATACTAAACAAATAAGTAGCTATAGTAAACAAATAGCAATTTTGCCAAAAGCATTTATGCCACATAGAAAATATATTACGAAAAGAACGAAAAAACTGCTCAGTATGTGTAAAACATTCTATTTAAATGTCGGTCTGACATTTATGTTTGATTCCTTGGCAAAATATCGTAACCAGCTTGAAGTTACAGCCAAAGAATGGTCACACACTGGACTTAGTGTTGCTGCTCACACTTAATTACTTTCTACTTAGCCTAGATCGTGGGATTGTGAATCTAAACACTTATTTTTAGTATTTTTTAACAAAGAAACAAAGTGCAAACTGATGACGAAGCGATAAATTGTAATTGCATCAAAAGAAGATTGTGTCTGAAGGTCTAAATTTAAGTAACTGGTTTGACTTTGGATCTGAATTTGTGTTGGTAACAAGTAAAATAGAAAATGATTGCCCACAGCATATTCTAGCCGCATTTCGCTGACAGGATAAAACAGTAAAACTGATGGCAGTATTTACGCCACGTCTTGCGTAACTCATGAGTATGGCAAAAAATACTCAGGTTAGGAACCATTAACCTACACCCTTTTCAATTATGTAAATTATCATCACATAATTTAAATAGTGTAAAAGTAAATTTTTTAGATCAGTTACAGTTTGATTTTAAAAAATTTAAAGCAGGCGATTTGCTGGAATGAATAGGGTCGGGTTTGTGATCTTTTTCCCCCAGAACGCTAATGCAGAAGATAAAACTCGGAAGGCATCAGGTTTCATAGCTAAGTGTTTAAATAAACTTTTATTCTCTAAAGCAAAAAAATAAAACATTCCTAACAAGACAACAGTTTTTTGGTGTCAAGTTTTATATTTGAAAATTTATGTATTTCTGAGAACATCCAATAAAATCAGTATGGAATTTATTACAAGCAGTTTTTATTATCTGTAAATCTTTAGGCTGACAAAACAATTGATTCTTTTATGTCTTTAAGCTCATGTTATGTTTGCTAGTTCTGTAAGACAGATCTACTGCATCGGGGTACACTGCACAACACCATCACCAGTCAGCCACATGAAAATGGAGGATTTCATTAAACGCCTTTCCTTGGAGTCAACATACCAACTTTTTGTTTTTTCTCTATTTTTGGTGCTGAGCGCCAAGAAAAGAAGCTAGAGATTTTTAAGAAGTTTTATGCAAGACTTGTTCAAGGCTTGCATCAGTAATTAACAACTTCAATTAACAAGCTTCAATCCTGGAACTGTCGAGGCAGATGGCAAATAGAACAGTTTCATACTCATGACAGTGTTTAAGCATTGTTTCGTGAGGAAAAAAAGAATTAAGTATTGAATCACATTTTTCCTGTATGCAAATATATTTGCATACGCAAACAAGGAAATTGTTGTTCCTCTTCGTTTATATTTACATACTTAATCAAGCTATTCATTGTACCTCTGACAATAGGCCAGATCATATCGCATCTTAGTGACGCTTTACTATCAAAAGTAACACGAAATACAGCGTAATTAGTAAATATTACCCAAAAACACTGGTGATATAATAGGCTACTATTCAAATAAAATACTTTTTGATGTCGATGGTTTATTTATGTGGTTGTTATGACGTTGGTTCGTTTAATGACACGGTTGAGAGATAACGAGGCCTACGTCCATTTACGATTATTACAAAGTTTTAATGCTTCAGATAACAACGCTACTTCTTTACAAAAAACTTGAATTCAAAACTCGTTGCAGAGTTTGTACAATGCATTTAATAGCATGTTAACAGAGTCAGCTAAGCTTTAATCAGTCATAAACACAGATAGACACTTTAGAAACCTCTATAGTGATTATAAATAAAAAATCGATTTTGTTAATTAAAGTGTCTTCAGTTTCTTATTGGAACAGCAATATACTATAAAGAATGAGATAATAACTGTTTGACAAGTTGAATAACAAAAATTTTTTCTGCAAAAGTTACGCCATATAGTAAGAAGAAGAGACACATACCACCCTTGCTACAGCTCGTCAATTTGAAATTTTTTCATTTTAATTTGTTCGTCAAAACTACTAAGTTTTTGTTGTGTCAAAAAATTGATAGTCGGATAATTGATATTATACCTCTAGTAGATCTTGTTTCCCACAGCTTGTTTAAAACAAAAGGGGGATAGGGGTTCGAACTCTCAGTTATATAATTTTTTCAAACTCTGGTTATTGGCTGATATGTAAGTAGAAAATCAAGCTGTGGTAACCACCGCAATCATTTTGGCCATCCCAGCTTGGCAGCCCGCATTCTTAATACTACTAATTAAATTAGCTGATGGATTAAGTATAATACACATTCTCGTGATTAAGAATTGTGAATTAGCTGTTATCACAATCATTGCGATTTTAACGCAGATTCTAGTAGTTACTACATATCAGTTAACGGCACAACGCCGTCGTCGTTCGTTGGTTGATTATAAAATATCAAGCGAAGTTTTCTCTAGTCATGTAACCAAAAGTGTTGGTGGTATAGCGAGATCTTCATTGTTTCCCTATATTTTAAACAGAAGGCATCTTTTAGAAGTGATCACCAGGCCTACCTAAGCATGAGGTATCCACTACGATGCTCCTTCTATCTGTAAAGCGAGAACCAGAAATTTCTTAGTCTCGCACGGAAACGGTTCGATCTGGTTCGAGCAACCCGGTTAAAATGAAGCTTTGCTGGGCTCTTTATGCAAATGCATGGAAATGAGAGATTGTAGCCAATTGTGGTCGAAAAAATTCTCACTACCACAAAAAAATTCTCAGTACCACGTTTTTTTTTTGGAGTGAGAATCGAGTTCTTTTTAGCTATCAAATAGTGTCGATCCGCTGCGGCGAGATTTTTGGCGAAAGGTAGAAGGGCAACTCAGCTGTTGTCTGAGCGATGGTTTCAGAGCAAGATCAAAAGTAGCAGCTCTCCATCGCATTTATCGAAATGTTGTTTGTTGTTTTAGGCCATTAGTAACATGTCAAAGTTAGGAATTTGTAGCCACATTTACGAACTTTGTATAAATTCTGCGGGGCCATATCGCTCATTAGTAGCCTACTTGACACAAGGAAAACTCCTGGTAAAGTGCTAGTACGGAGTAAGGTGACTGATTCACCCCATGAGGTCTTCGTTAGTCTCTAGAGTCTTCCGCATATTAATATTTGTTTAGTTTAAAGAGATGTTAAATGAGGTTTAAATGTAAAAATGCGATCAAGTTTTGCCATGAGATATGGTGGGGTTTGATTGATTGAGATTAGCTCGTCGTCAATTTAAGTGTGTAGGCAGCGGCTGGTGTCTCTGGTGTTGAAGCGGAAATTACTGCGTCATTGAGCAAAAGCGGTTTTGGTGGTAGTATATTTTAGGTATTTTTAGATCAGAGTTTAGCGTTCTATGAACACATACCCACATTTTTTCAGAGTGCACTACTGTCAGATCGTTAGCGTACGCCAATAGTTTGAACACGATGAGAGGAATATCGCAGATTTATATATATATTTTTTTAGTTTCTACAAAGAGTCGCCATCCGAACAATGTTAGTATGGCAAAATAGGCAGGACCATCCCTAAAATGCGGGTAATAGGGACGCATTGTCATCACTAGATCTCATGCCGAGTGTAAGACACTTTACGTGGCTCCTGGCCAGCCCAATATCCTACATAAGACTCTACACGAAATAAACCCAAACAATCCAACACAAAGCGCAAGACTTACGTGTTGTAAAGGAATAGAACAAAAAATTTAGCCTTGAAGTGTGCCATTCTTCAGATCTTTCGGACGGCCAGTTGTTCATCACTTGCGCGGAGGTGAAAAGGGTTATTAGTTTCCATGATAAACTTGTTTTTGCCTCTACGCGGGATAAGATTGCCATATTTTCCTTCGCAGTCCACAATGCTAGGCAGTGTCATAGACCGCTGTGAAATCAAGGAAGACAACTTAAACCTTTTGGTTTTCTTTAAAAGCTTTCTCGATCTTGGTTATTAAGTACGCAACTTGGTCCACGGTTGACCTGTCAGAGCAAAACCCAAAATAGAAACACGGTAAAATTTATTCAACAAAGCTTGTTCAAAACGAAATTTAAAACGGCACAATTAGTTACACCATTAAAACCCTTAATTGTTTACAGCATTTAAAAAGAAAATAAAGCTCGCATAAAGTCAAACATTAGTGTTGCAGGTATTTACAATTTTTGCTCAAAATGCTTTTGTAACATTTAAGAAGGGTGGGTAGCAGAAGGCGTTTATGAATTTCTATGATGCTTTACTGCTTGCAACATCACCCTAGAAATTAAGGTCAAAATTATTACACAGCATCACTTAGTTGAGTTGTTTTGTGACATCAACTATTATGAGTTTTTAGGCTGCGTTCGCACGTACGGTTTTCGCAACCTGAAATAAACCTCTTAACAATATTTTAACTAGGCTTTAAGACGAGGTTTTGCTGTTTGATACTGAGTGCAAACCGAGCGACGCTCTCTTCGCACTCAGTATCAAGCTGCTAGCCTCATCTCAAAACCTATTCTATCAATAAATACCGATAAGAAGTTTTGTTTCTGGTAGCGAAAACCGCTATGTGCGAACGCAGACTTAATGTCACTCATGGTAAGTTTTTAAGACAAACTAGAAGAAGAAGAAAAGGACCACAAAGTAATCCTGTTTTAGCAGCTTTTCCGATCCACCCTTATAATTGTGAAGGCAAGGTTTCTATTTGATTTGCAAAATAAGCAATACGTAGTAGAAAAAACAAGACGTGAATCATGCTTTGTGCTTTTGCAGAGCTTTTGTAGTCAAAAGTCATCTTTAAAAACAAAGACACCCCACAAACAAGTAGTTATTGTTTTTTGCGTAGCATCATTGTTTGCAGACATGATATATTTTATTGCTAAGCAACAAATCTATAAATCGTGAAAATGATATTTTCTTCTAGAACTTTATGATTCAGCATACATTAAGGCCCGCTACAAGAATTCCCCTTTGTATTCATTTTGATTCATCAATCACTTTCAATCATTTGTTTGAATCAATGAGGAAGACGTAAGAATGAAAGCGTTGCATTAATTCATCGTTATAGCAATGCATTGCAAATTTAAAAACGAAAGTTAATTGTAAAAAGAAGAAACGTGAGCTTCTAAATGAGTGTTTTTAATCTTTTCAGGCAGTGTTCTTGCACAAGCAAAAATATATGCGCACCAGCAAAAACATTTGTGGACTCAGTACATTGTGAGATATTGCTGAACAAACCATTTTTGGCCAAATCAAACCCATATTAAAGTAATACACAAAGCCAGCGATACACTTTGAGCAAACTGCAGACAGGGACACTGTTTTGACCAATCAGATCTCTTCAGTGCAGTTGGTGATCGACAAGAGTGATACGGCTTCGCAGAGTACTGGCAGACTATCCACTACAGGGGACCTAGTAAAGGTCCCACAAGTGTGACGGCCTAAACTATGATTTATTCGAAGCCTTTAGTCACATACTGCACTGCAGAGACCTGATAGGTCAAAACAGTGTCAGTGTCTGCAGTTTGCTTAAACTACAATGTTGTTTTACGAAACCGAAAGTATGTGGAGCGAGCTATTTTTGTTGAAATCAATCAATCATATGCTGTTATTCGATGTAAGCAATGCCAACTTTCACTTTCCTCGAACAACAGCATACGCTCGTACGTGGACAAACTGCGATCTTTAGACCAGATACGATCTAGTTAGTAATTTAATCTGGTTCAAGTGCGTTTTGCTTGCTTATTTTTACAATTAGCCTTTTTGCCTGGTTATGAAGGTTTTAATGGTTACTTTTTGGCGCCATCATCAAACAAAATTTTGCAATAATCGAAAAGCCTGCATGATTATTATCAGTAGCTTTGGGATTAAGAATATTGGTTCATTAGACTTCACTCAAAGAGAGCAGTAACAAAAGGTAAATGTTTTTTGAGACATCCAATTCCCTTTCAAAACCAAAAGCACCGTTTTTTTGAAAGAAAGTCGAGACAACAAATTATTATGTGGGGGTTCCACATAGCCGCTTAATTTTCCCCGAATTTTCTATGGTCCCCGGTAGCTTTATATTTGCCTCGTTTCAAGCATAGACGTACTTAGTGTGTGAACTTGTTCACAAATGAAATTGCTTGTGATTTTGCATATTTTATCAGCACTTTTTTTAAGTGCATGAGAGCGTAAATTCAAAGTCATGGGAAGACAGCAAAGTGATTGTTATGCGTTGACAGGAATAAGATGTTCAATATTTGGCTGACTAGATTTAACTTTTTGATAATTGCATGCCTATTTGTATGACCTAAAGCCTCTGGCTACACGTACGGTGTTTAGCACTGGCATAGACGCAGACGGGGGTGAGCAAACTAGCCCGAAGTCAGTGAGGTACAGTTGAAATATCACAAGAGGTTAACTTATGGCTTGAGAATACAATCCATCAACTATGATTTTGTGCTAAAGGGGTTTTTTGTAATTCATGCAAGATTTCATATTAAAAACAAGCGCAACTGCTGTCTGCTGCTGTTTTGACTACAATGGCTCCAGATTGCATAATAACAAAATGGAGCTTTTCGTATCGTTCAGAACAAAAGTATGCTTAAAACGTTTAAAAAATTTTTGTTGCATCGCTAATTTAGCTTCAGTCGTTGTCGAATTTTTTTTCATCGAAAGCATTCTGTTAATATCTCTTAAAAAAGCTTTTTGTCGCGTTGATATGATCAGTGTTTTAAGGAAAAAACAAGAGCAAAATCTACAATCAAGCATTAATTGAGAGGTCTTCTTACATCTCGAATCAGTGTAATTTGTGCAAGTTGGAAAGTTGGGGCAAAGCCTTTCTTTGAGCGAAAAACAATTTCTCTCCGTCAAGAAAAACAAGTTTTGAAAAATCACCTTTGATTATGATATTTTTATGTCGTCGCAACTCAATTCTCTCATGATACTCACCCCAAGGCAGTTATTAATCTGAATTGATATAAAACTGTGATCAATTGCTCTGTGTTTTAAATTGCTATGCCCAGTAGTATTGAAAGAGTAAAAGTTTTATTTACACACTTACAGAACGAATTCTGCTCTACTGTAGATGCGGAAGTTCTTTCAACAATTTCACTTTAAAGATTTACGTTTCGCCCAGGGTTTTTTTTCGGACATTGACCGATTTTTTTTGTGCAATGTCCGGAAGTTTTTGAGCTATTTCGGTCAACATGACCGAAAAATATTTAAACACTATCAAGTGATTGCGAACAAATTTCGCAAGCCGTTTTGTCTAAATTTGTTTAAAAAAGTTCTACAAAAAAGCAAAAGATGGTTTTGACAATCGATTTCAGGCAGCTTAAATCGTTTACAGTCTTTCCAAACAACTTGCGCGCTTGTCGAACTGACGCTTTTTATTAGCATGGCTGAATTTTAAAAGTGCCAGGTAGGAGAAGTGCGCCGCGGTATTTTGAGAAAAACCCAATCGCTGGAATATGTAGCTGATCTCTACATTTCTTTTGAAGTTTCATTGCGACTGCTTCTTTTATCACTGGACTCCCGCTGCATCGCAAATAATAATCGCACTTCCGTAACTTGAATCTTTAAAAAACTTATTGGCGGCTATAAATCAAAGATAGATAGGAGGAAGTCATCAAAAAGCAACTAGTCAAAAAAGCAATTGGCTGATTATGAAATCTATTTCCACAAGTTGCGCTTCTATATAATTGCAATAGGGAGAGTGCTTGTGTTAAAGGCGAAATTTCAAATAAGAAGAAATGATCAATCACCATTCGGATGACAACTGGCGCAAAATATTACTATCGCAGCGAAGCGTAACAGAGACTGTCCGACGCTATCTCAACTTGCAAATGTGCTATTCACGTTCAATGCGGAAAATGCAACAGTCGAGCGCAGCTTCAGTCTGCTGTCCAGACTGCAAACTCCTGCAAGAAATCGCTTGCTTTCATCCATTGCCGACAAGTTGATGCGCTTAAAACAAAATGCTGCATCATGCAAAACATTTAATAATAAGAGCATACACGTTATGGTTACAAAGTTCTACCCGCTTTCTCTATAATATTAGTGGGACTGTCAACAGAGAGACTGAAGTCAATGAAATAAATACTTGTATAATCGATAGAGCCTGACGTTTTCTAACGAAACAAAAAAGTATTTCAAATATGGTATTGTCAAGTCGGGCATTTAATTTTGATTACCAGTGCTGTTGTTTGATTGCTTTTCATTAAACCGTATTTTGCGATTTATTTCTTAATAAGTACAATGAGATTGCAACTTCAAAGAGATCGTCAGTTGGCGATTGCATTGTTAAAGTAGTTGCCCTAAGCTTTTCAACGTTAGACATGTTAAGTCGCTTTAACTTACATTCAGTTTAGTTTATTAGTCGCGCAGCTAGAAATACTATTTGTAAAGGCTGACCGAAATTTATTTAAAATGTCCGAAATTTTTTAAGGCTTTTCGGACAAATGTCTGAAACATTTTGACGAAAAAACTCAGGTTTCGCCTCTCTTGGTATTTGGGGAGCATCTTCAGAATATGATAGATGTTATATCCAAATTAACATTTGCACCGTTTAGCATAAAAACATTTGGAGAACCTATCATTAAACATTTAAGATTATTACTAACAAAGCAGGCAATTACGTTACAAAAACATTGTCGCGACACTGGAACCAGGGTTGAGCACAAGTACAGCGTCTTACTAGGGACGGTACATGAAACATCATCTATTGCACTATAATTGAGATAAATATATACTGTAGCCTTCTCTGCAATTCTTTTGAATTCCAAGAGGGGCAAGGGCCTTCCTTACATTTTATTTTTGCTACTCCGCAAACGTTTTATTCCTCTGCAGACGGGTGGCCTGAAAACTAATGAAAAAGGAAAAAAATCGGAGAGAGGTTTGACTCTTCGTTTATAAATGTACTGACATTGGTATCTGGTAAAATTTTTTCGTGTGTTCAAAGTTAAAGGAGAAGAAGCGGTTTTTGCGCTTCTTCCTCTCGCTATGCGTTGTTCATTTTGTTTTTGATGAGTTGATCAAAGTCTCAATTTTTCAAGGTTTTATTTCTGAGCGTTAAGCAGAAAATCTGTGAATGATTTTATTTTTGACGCTTTTCGTACTACTCATTGATGACAATCGAATCAAATTTACTAACAGAGACAAATTTCAAGGGAATTGTATCTTATTGAAGAGACTTTTTAGGCATATTTTGTTTCATTAGCTCTCGTCAAGTTAAACATTTTTTGATTCATGGATGACGTAACAGTTACTCAGGAAGTTAAACAAGTGTATGGATCCAAGCAAACTTCTAGTACATTCACTTGCAGGTAAGGTTAGACAGATGCATTTTCTAACTGAGCCGCCCATAGCTCGTTCAGGAAAAGATGCTGAAACGTTCAAAATCTAGTAAACGCCATTATAAAAAAATAAATAAATGCTTAAAATGCTCCTAAGATATAATAAATCCTAACGGCAAACAGCAACTACTTCATGATTGTAAAATAAGGATTACATAAAAAAAATACAGTAAAAAGTGATTTTTAAAACTAAGAAAAAGTGGTCAAGTTTTCTTGTTTTCTCGTCTCGCGTTGACAATTTTAAATTTTTACTAATTTTACTACACATCGACGAACAAATTGAGAAATCTTGGTCTCCCTAAAAATTTTGCAGCTTTTTTAAATTTTTTCTAAGGAAGCTTCTTATATTTTATATTTTTTTCGTGTTGATAAACTGGTGGTTGTTTTCACGGAAATTCAAATATTCCTGTTACAGCGAAAATTCACGTAAACCTTCAGTTTCGCGAACTACTATTCTTATTGTTGCAATGAGCAGTATTCAAGAAAGGTTGTTTGTGCTGTTATATAAGTAAATTCGTAGTGCGACACAAATAAAAGTAGTGACTTAAGTATCTCGTGCTGCATCATCAATACTCCAACTTAAAAAAAACACTGTCAGTTTTTCAAACTGGCGAAATAGAAATGAAAGATCGGCTTGATTTTTTTTATATGCTGCTGGTTTTTAAAGTGAGCTGCGAACTGACGATTTGATGATATTTCACGCTTGAAAATTTTGTAATTCAATATTAAAATTTTCCCACGCGATTATCACAATTGCATTCGCAATATAAAATAATCACTTTTTATTGTTTTTCTCATGTCCAATGTTCTGCTCATCAAAATCACATGCTGTTGAATTGTGGGAATGGTGAAACGTTTTCGGTCTAGCATGTTGCCTAAATAATTGAATTTTCGAGCAAAAAATATTAGCAAGCGTTTTGAGTCGTTTTTCTTTAACAACTTCTTGTATTATTCGCTTTTGTCTTTGAACATTACGCTTGACGTTGTTTAGATAAATGCACTCAAGACCAGTTTTTGTCGCTATGATGTTGGAGCGTGATCAGAATTTTTCTTTTTGTGCAGTGCTATGTCGTGGAGCGCGCTTGCTCGCAGAAGCAACTGTAGTTTTCTTTTAACAAAATAAAACGCACAAACCTTGCTTTTGATTACGCTGATATATTGAGCAAATAATATACAGTTTCAATCGTTGCTAAAGTTTGCCAAATAAAGACGAGATTTAACATGAACTAATCATATTACATTCCGATCTTTACTTTTGATAAATCACAACTTTATCAAAACAGTTTGAACTAACAACTAAAATATCTAATGATTTAAACTACATAGTTTAACGCAATCCGAACAACTATTTTCTTGTTATGATAAGCATGATGAACATGAACAAGCACATGATGTATGGACAGATCAGAAGACTGCAATTGACCACTACGAACAAAAAACATCTAGCAAATGAGTGTCACTTTGTAACTCTTTACATGCCTTTGGCACTCATTCACGATAGCATGCTCGAGTGAGGAATGCGAAACATTTTATATTTAGAAAAAATCCAACAAATTACATTGGGAATTTTCCCCCTTTTATTTCAAAATCATGATTGTTATTGTTCAACATTGGCATAAACAGAAACTTTTCGGTTGCAACTATTTCTCGATTGACAGCTCAGCATTGACATCAAGATAACACAGCAAAAACAAGAGTTGACTTTTACTGCGAGCCACGTGAAAGGCTTCACAACAGCAACATCCAAAAAAGGTTCTTACTCTATTTTCTAGGCAGAAAAGTCAAACTTGTGATTTTGAGTACTATATTTACCAGGGGGATTCACCGTCTTAGCCCCCTGTTGTGCGCTTGATGACATTTGGTCGACTTTTATATTCATTTGCTCAAAGTTTTCTGAATAAGTGTTTGCTCTCTCATTTAATCTTATGATACGTTAAACATTCCAAAAATTTGCCAGCATGAAAGAATCTCTGTCTTTTACTTTTTACCAGAGTATTCTACTCACTTTAAATTCGTCTATTATGGCATCGTCAAAATGTCAATTGAAGAATCACAGAAATCTCGGATCAAGTGGTGATCACGTAGCTACTCCGTCTGTTTGCTTGTACATAGTGCTCTTGAAGTTGAACTCAACCGAGGATGTAGCGCTCTTCATCAATTCAACAAATGCGTCCCTTGAATGAGTGGTTGTAAATCAGAATCGTCGTAAAGAGCATCTCAACAGATTATGGTGGTTTCATCAAGGAAAACGTTGGTGAACAAGCTGCACAAAGAAATGCATGAAGAATGCTTTCGGGCAATCAACAGGTTACAAAAGAATGATGATGTCATTATCACTGAACCTGACAAAGACTTCAACGTTGTCCTTTTAAACAAAAGCAACTATGTCGATAAAATAAACGAGATTCTTGATAATCAATCAAAATTCAAAAGACTTGGTCCGGTCTCCAGCAATGACAACACAGCCAGCATTGAATCGCGCCTTCAGAAGCGGTTGCTTGACTTAGTCAAAGCCGATCTTATGCTGAGATGGATATATGACGCAATACGACCAACCGAATCGCAATGACCACGAATGTAAGATTTGCCGAAAACACACAAAGAAGGCAATCCACTTCGCCCTATACTATCTATGGCAGGTTTGTCCCATCATGAACTTGGCAAGTAATTGGCTTGGCAAAGTTTTTGCGATTCGGTTGGTCGTATTGCGTCATATATCCATCTCAGCATAAGATCGGCTTTGACTAAGTCAAGCAACCGCTTCTGAAGGCGCGATTCAATGCTGGCTGTGTTGTCATTGCTGGAGACCGGACCAAGTCTTTTGAATTTTGATTGATTATCAAGAATCTCGTTTATTTTATCGACATAGTTGCTTTTGTTTAAAAGGACAACGTTGAAGTCTTTGTCAGGTTCAGTGATAATGACATCATCATTCTTTTGTAACCTGTTGATTGCCCGAAAGCATTCTTCATGCATTTCTTTGTGCAGCTTGTTCACCAACGTTTTCCTTGATGAAACCACCATAATCTGTTGAGATGCTCTTTACGACGATTCTGATTTACAACCACTCATTCAAGGGACGCATTTGTTGAATTGATGAAGAGCGCTACATCCTCGGTTGAGTTCAACTTCAAGAGCACTATGTACAAGCAAACAGACGGAGTAGCTACGTGATCACCACTTGATCCGAGATTTCTGTGATTCTTCAATTGACATTTTGACGATGCCATAATAGACGAATTTAAAGTGAGTAGAATACTCTGGTAAAAAGTAAAAGACAGAGATTCTTTCATGCTGGCAAATTTTTGGAATGTTTAACGTATCATAAGATTAAATGAGAGAGCAAACACTTATTCAGAAAACTTTGAGCAAATGAATATAAAAGTTGACCAAATGTCATCAAGCGCACAACAGGGGGCTAAGACGGTGAATCCCCCTGGTAAATATAGTACTCAAAATCACAAGTTTGACTTTTCTGCCTAGAAAATAGAGTAAGAACCTTTTTTTTATCTATTCAGAAATATTTGTTTATACCTTGAATTATTTTTTTAGAGACAGAAAAATAAACCTCTAAGTTTAGGTAAAGATATTTTTATTTTTCTAGAAATCTAAATATTTTGGGGGCTAATCTTCTTCTTCCCCTTTTCCAAAATTCTTAAATGTGCAACTGATTGCGGTCAGGAATTTCTATCAGCATTATATTAGTAGGAAGCGCGGCTGCACAATTTTCAAAGTTTATTTGTTGCCAAGTTTATGTCAGGAACTTCGCCAGAATTTTGACTTGAGGGAGAATACCAACAAAAAACGTACGATTTTTTTCCAATTTCAAAGTTTATTCTCCTATATTAAGGCTTTAAATGCTGAATTTTTTATTTTCCAATGCTTTCAAGAGGCAAAAACCAAAAACGTTAAAAGCGATAATTTCGAAAACATGTTCTCTTGTGTCCCCTTCTCTACGGTTTTTCGTTGTGTTCCTTGATAAAAAGTAACAACGGATCAAAGAATGGAGAAAACAAACTTCTACGAAATTTGGGCAACTTACTTTGTGTGATTTATTTTTACAAGATGTCGACAAGTCTGTTTGACGTTCATGGCAAGAGTAAAACAACGAATTCACTCAAGTAGAGAGTATGTTAAAAATAGTTTGTTGGTGGCAATCCAACACTTTAACATTAATTGAAAGAATTTTATTTCGCCAAAATGTTTTTTGACCTATTTAGCTGAGAAGTTGCTTCAAAAAAATGCCAAAGTAATAAAATCAACATGCTATTTCGTCTTGAAAATTTGTACGTAGGCAAAACAAATGCGAGTCAGCCAGCAACAACGCTTTAGTGTTGATAAATAAGTCAATAAAAGACATTACGTAATGTCTTGTACATTACGTGGAAAAAAGATGTGCCAAGACATCACGTCATTGAGTTTTGCCTTTCGAGTGAAGACTTTGTCTACAATAAACACAACATTCAACTGTAGACGAAATTTTTGACTGTAGACGTAAATTTTGACCTTCGGTTAAAGACTTTTGTCTACAATAAACACAGCATTCGACTGTCGGCAAAGTTTTTGTTCGCATAAATACTGAAAGCTTTGCTTTAATCAAATCATTGGGTCACGAGTATCGGGGTCAAGGGAAAACCGCTTTTAGGTGATCACTCGACTTGGCTTCGTTGCTTGATATCGAAGTATTTTTGGATGTTGCTGTTGTGAAGCCTTTCACGTGGCTCGCAGTAAAAGTCAACTCTTGTTTTTGCTGTGTTATCTTGATGTCAATGCTGAGCTGTCAATCGAGAAATAGTTGCAACCGAAAAGTTGCTGTTCATGCCAATGTTGAACAATAACAATCATGATTTTGAAATAAAAGGGGGAAAATTCCCAATGTAATTTGTTGGATTTTTTCTAAATACAAAATGTTTCGCATTCCTCACTCGAGCATGCTATCGTGAATGAGTGCCAAAGGCGTGTAAAGAGTTACAATGTGACAATATTTGTTGGATATTTCTTGTTCGTAGTGGTCAATTGCAGTCTCCTAATCTCTCCATACATCATGTATTTGTTCATGTTCATTTTGACAAGAAGATAGTTTTGCTTCTAGATGTTTCAACTACCCAGCACGCTCGGATTGGTATTGGAATCCGACAACTGCGCCTGAACTAACTGATTGTGCACAAAATCGTTTTTACGGGAGGGCTTTTACAAGTCCTCCATTCGCAGGAAGAAAAGTGTCATCCAAGAACACCAAAAAATGTCAAAATGTTTTTCGTTTTGCAATTTTTTGACAAAGTGTTTAAAACAGTCAATGAGGCTAAGGGGTCCACCAGTGATAATTTTATATCGCCATCACAGTTGTCACCAAAATTTAGTGATGATTTTATAATTGAAACTGGAGGAGCAGATCATAAGAAGATTTTATTGGTAACAACATCAAAATTATCACCGAAAGTGCTAAAATTCTCAGTAAAATTTGTTACTGAGTAATTATTTTCAATTGCCAGTAGCAGAGCAGTCAGTGACAATTTCTTTTCGTCGATTTGAGTGGTAATTGTGGCGATGACTTTGGCGGCAATTTATCGAAAAGTGGAATAAATCACCCCTGAAAGCATCACAGAAAGTGTCTCTCGACATCAACTTGCAAAAAAAACTAACTTTTCGCTTTGACTTGACAAAAACAAAAATAGATTAGCGTTGCGGCAGGCATCTGGCTGTTATGCGGTGTCAAAAGAATGTACGCGTTGCGATGCTAGTGACGGACAACACTGTAGTGCGGAAATTCACGGAAATGCAGAAATTCTTACGAAAATACAAAGAAACTCCAATTACATTACAGTAATCGCAAAGATATGAAAATTTAATGAAATACTCAGTTTTACTCCACTCAATCTTTTTCTTCGTCGTTTGAGCTATTCGTTGTGAGCATTACGCAGGAAGATGTATATACATTGCGTTAGCGCTCACGCTCGGTTTACGAGTTTTCAGTTAGGCTGGGGTCACCACGACGAGTAGAGTGCTCGGCCCCACCACCTGTCTGCCACATAAAGATAGAGGCATCCCGTTAAATGTCTTGCTCAAGGACACAGCAAGCAAGCTTGGCGGCTTGTTCTCCACACTAATCTTTTTGTGCTGAGCGCCAAGTAGGGAAGCTGTGAACACCATTTTTTAAAGTTTTTTGGTATGACTCGACTTGGAAAATGAACCCCAGATCTACCGACTACGAAGCGGACGCTCTAGCCACTACATCATCGCGCCGGTTACTCTTCAAAATCAATCTTCTAATTTTACTTAATTGGGTGATAATATTTTTAAGTTTTTATCGAATTCCATAAATTCCGTATTTCTGCACTTTCAGTACCTTTTTAGTTGATAGTTTTTCCATATTTTCTTTAGTCAGTAATTGTTTTTTCGAATGAATTTGAGTATTTCGTAATTTCATGTTTTATATTAATTTCCGTCGGTAGTTCCACAATTCAATATGAATTTCCGTAATACGTAAATTTTCGTAATTTAATATTGCTCCTAGTGACTACAATCAACATAGCTACAAGGTGAAATAGAGTGATTTAAGTCTCATGTGATCAGAGATCATCGTCTACTCATTTACGAAAGCTTTTCTTATTTACAAAAGCTTTCTCATGTGATCAGGTCATCGTCTACTTATTTACAAATGCTTCTTTATTTTTGTATCCTTTTTTTCTTCAATCAAAGGTTAGAGCGATGGCTATAACCGCTAGGTACTTGTCCCCGCTACTGAAACGATTGTTTTGCCTATGATAGGCAGGTTAGTGCAAACAGCTGAAGATTGCAGAGGATTTTTTTTGATCAGATCAATCTCTCTTGACAAAATCCAAGCATTTCCACCTGTATTAATATCAAAATGACTACCAAGTAAAAGTTTTCGCAAAAAAAACGATAATTTGAAGTTGAAATTGCCACTATTGGAGCAGCCCATTTTCCTTGAATTAAAAAGCCTGCCGTACCGGTGGTAATTTTTGCAAAAAGAAATTGCCACCGAGGAAATTATCACGTCGGTGAGAATTTAAAATTACCACTGGTCGAGCCTTAGCTTTTGCAAAAACAATTGCAAAAACTAGAATTGCTAAAAAACTAGCGCAAAAAATTGATAAGCCGATTTTCAAAAAAAGTCTTCTTGAACTTCAATATAGCTTAAAAATCGGAAAATCCTTTACATACCAAAATTTGATCTAAAAAAGATCTTCTCGTTTAGTTTCGGTTGAAAACATGTTGCCCTTCAATTACAAGTTCAAAATATGGTAGCTCTATTTTAGAGTCGTCGATGAGCTACTGTAAAGCCCAAGTAAATTTAGCGTACTTAATCTACTCGCCAAGATTTAGTTGTAATTAGTCTACTTTTCATACGATTATCTTCTTGAATTAGAACTTTAATTTTATAAAAATTTTCATTCTCTATGATTCTTCGTTCCGCCCTTCAATGCACTTGTATTGCGCGATGCTTGCGTCTTGTTGCGGTGAAGTCTTGGTCGTGAGGTGCCGCTCTGGAGTTACAGCGCAGTGGATTCTATGCACTCCACAAGCAGCAAAACCAGGAAATCCGTTCACTCACTCACAAAAGCAGTCATAACATCAGCAACGGCGTCCAATCAGTTGGTCCAGAGGTACTTACCATGAATAGAATGTCTACATCTTGAAGGTTCGGTTTCCTGCTGGTCGGATACGTGCCACTGAAGAGCCCCAATAATGGCGAAACTGGTCTGGTGATTCCTTATTATTCGTTTGTGACTACTTAACTTCAACTTTGTTAATTACAACATTTTGTCGCTTAAAGTTGATTACAAACTTGTAATTAAGTCCTATCAGTAAAAGCATTGATGTGAATTATTGAAAAATAATAGCAGGTTACTGGACAACCTATTCGATGGGGCCAGAAAGAACCACAATATCGCAGGTTTTCTGCCCATTTGGTGACTCCGCAAAAAATGCGGGCCAATAAGCCCGCGGGTTTTGGTCATGTACATCTACCAATCGTAGATTTGCTTTACTAATACTAGAGTGTTTTTATTGAACAACCCAGTCTGTTGAAAAGTGTAAAGCCAACCTATTCTATGAAAAACGTGAAAGAGCAGTTTCACTCCATTACATGAATGATTGAGTTGACAGCTTTGTACGACGTTTGATAAGAAACGTTTCCATTAACTTGGTTTCGGTGTCAAAAAAAACTTTTGTAATTCAAGCTTTGTGGTTGGTGACATTTCTCTTCGAACTTTGCACTATTCACGATAGGACTTAATGGCTCTAAAGTTGCATCGTGATCAATCCAAAGATAACATCAAATCTGTCGAATAAGTTGTTTTGGCCAGTAGTGACGTTCAAAAGTTGTAAGAACATGTTTTATGAGCAAAAAAGTTGATCCACGTTCCCACAGCACAAGACGAAGACCCTTTTTTTCGAGCTTAAAATGTTCAAAGCGAAGATTCATACCCAAAGCGAGATGAAGATATTTTGTTGGAGATCTAAATTTGCAAAGTGAAAATGTGTGCCAAAATATTTTTACAACTGGTTTCATGAGCTTAGAAAATTCTAAGAACTGGTTTGTGGGAACCAATTGAATGCTACAGCTGGCTTTTGCAGGTTTTCCGTTAAGTGTTAAAATGTTACTTTTGTCAACAGACTGGTCTTGTACACTGCAGTCTAGAATTAATGACCAAATCTGCAGAGTGAACTATTTTTCATATTAATTTTGTTATTTTGAGTCAAAGATAATTTCGCCCAGATAAAGATTTGTAAAACAATAATGAATAAAAGTTGGTTATATTAAACTTTCAAGTAGTTAGTTTTCTTAGTTGTTGGAAATTGAGCACATTTAGTCGCTAGCTTGTATAGAGATGTAGCGAGTTGAGTACCGGTGTGGTTTTTGCAATTTATTGGCGTTTAGATTTAGTTCTTTTGTGTTTAATAAACTTTTGCTTTTCATCACAGTTTGGCTCTTCAAAACTTGACGAAATATGATGATCAAAAAATTAGTAGAAATTGATTTTCAGGTGCAATTATGTAATTGGAGAGCATATGGTGTTTGGAATAAGTTTAGATTGGACCAAAGAAGTTTTACCGCAACCCTCCAATATTATGAAAAGCAAGATTAGAAGGTAGGCTACATGAATTGAATACTACATTGGAGAATATTTGAAAAAGCGAGTTTTTATAATCTTAACTAGTTTTAAAATAGAATAGTTTTGCTTTGTTACTTGAGACAGAGATAAAAGGAACTATTCAGTTTACATTACAAACCAAACCGTACTGAAGATAAAGGATAGAAGAATATGTAAAAGCAGACGACAGTATTAAAAAGTGTCAAAAGTTTGTTCCACTCTAAATGTGATAGGTTGCACTGTAGACATAGCAGATTATTGCTCTGTGACGTGGGTGTACTTTTGTCTCAGTGGATACTAAAACTTTAGTATGACGAATGTAGTCCCGCTGACATAAAACAAACTTGTTTAAATCTTTTATCGTTTGTATTCCAGTTTTTCTCCACACTCATTGGCAAGTTGTCTATACTTGCTTCCGAGTAGCCTATCTAAGTTTCAACATTTTGTCTGAACTTCTTAATATTACTTGGGATAAATTTATCGCTTGTAAAAATAGCCAAGCAGAAGACATCATCGTAGAGTGTCTGTTTCAAAGGCACTACCACGTATGCTATGTGAGATTTGAACGCTTTGTGGCTTGATTGTTGTTGCCGTAAAGTTGGCCTATCAGCCTACTTGACCTGGTTGTCGTCTAGACCTATAACATGTAATGATGTCCAACTTATTGAGCTTATTTTTAAAAATGGGCATATTACATGTTCAGTATATGAGTACATAATTAGAGCAGTGACGAGATATTGCTTAATGGGTCATTTACAGTAAGGGTTTACATACTATTCTTGTTTTTAAGTTTTGTTGTTATTTTCTTAAAAAATAAGAACTACGCATTAAAAAATAATGTTGATTTTGTGGCAAAGAAGTATTCTTTTTTTATTTGGTTGACATATTTTGTCTCTTTTTTTCAACAGCATGCAACAATCTATAGTGCAAACTTTTTCATTTTGTTTAAAGATAAGAATATAGCCAACAACGTGGCTTCTTGGTTTGAGATTGTGAGCAAACCATTTTGAGATCTTTCAAAACAATTCTTCAACTGATTATGCCCTCACAAACCTCATATAAGGTAAAATTCCAAATGACCTATAAATCCGGACGAATGCCAGAAATGGCAAAAAAAATTTTTTTCAGCCGCCCTTAATTTTGTTGGCAAGTCGATGGCATCTCTGATTTTTAGCCATTCTGGTGCTTTGTGTGTTTGTCTCTCTCTGTCTTTCTCTCTCTCTCTGTGTGTGTGTGTGTGTGTGTGTGTGTGTGTGAGCGCGTGTGTATAATAGGTCGGCTGTCGCTTAATTGCTTCCATTAATTTATATTGCAAACATTATTAGATGGTCGAACTAATTAGACGTCGCGACACCACGCTATTTTATCGGACAAATACGTGGTTGTTATAACAACTAATCAATCCGCACCGTAATTGCCCTAAATATCTTGAAAGCCAAGATATTAGTGTTTTGAAGAGAAGAGTTTGTTGTGCAGTGTTTGCGATTGTAGTGTGGTGCTGTCGAATATAGTAAAGGAGCTCGTAAACTGTAATAAAATGCCGTTTGCTAACGCGCAGCAGCTGAAGAATGAGCCAAATTTGAAGTTATAGTGCTAGGCGACAACGGCGAGTAACGAAGATCCGACAGCATTGTTCAGCGCATGTGAAAGTATCCATGAAGTTACGCTGGGATAGTTGTCTTAACCGGGAACATAAAATTAAGATTTGTTTGCAATACTTAGCTAAAAAAAGTAAAGCCACAATGCAAGCATCTAATTTAATCTAGCCTTAGGTAACTATTTATGGATCTTTTGTAGAAAGCCCCCGCCACTTGCAATAGGCGCCTATTAAGTGTGCACTGGAGGGGTTTTTCAGTGAGGCAAGCAATTCCTGATAATCCCCAGTGTACACTCCACTGTACATTCGCATACCGGGCCTTGCCCTCCAGTGTACACTTAATAGGCGCCTATTGCAAGTGGCGGGGTCTTTCTACAAAAGATCCCTGTTCATTTAACTGATGATGTTTTCAGTGCAAAAGCAAAATGTTTTAATAAAGTGTTTACTAGCATTTTGGATTCATTCTTTTCACTAAGAAGTATCAAAATTGAGTTTCGAAATTTTTTTAACATCCAAGATTTCACGATTTTAATGTGACATCACCACCGCTTTTTCAGTCTTGAAAATCTTTCAAGCAATGTGCTTTTTTGCACTATCGACGTAGTTTAGATATAAAATTGTGATTTTTACTTGCTCTCATTTTGCTTTGTGTAAATGGCGCAATAGTTCAACAACACTCATCGAGTATTACTTAGTGTCCGACTAACTTCGTGAGAAAAAAACCGTTGGCCAACGTCCAGCAAGATACTAGGACGCGAAATATTTCCAACAGTAGAATAGGACTTTTTACATCAGCCTTTTGACCGTTAAAAAGCAAGGTCAGTGCCTTAATTATTGCGCTATGGCATCCTTGGTATTATTAGCAAAAACAGCCCGTGATACGTTGACCTTGACTTTAATTAGAATGTGCATGCTAGAAAGTGATACAAACATGTTAACATGATAAGCTTGATCGATAAAAGCTTTTTCGTGTTCTTTGAAAAGTACGTCAATCCACGAAGCATGGATTGAAGTCGATAAATAAGCTTCCAGTTATTAAGCTTGTGGCATACATTGGAGCGAGAAAAAGTTATAAAACAATGCACACAGATTTTTCAGTATGATATGCTTTTCCGAGAAATTGTTGATATTAATAAACGGACTCAATAGGGTCCCAGTTCTTTTCTTAAATCCCGTAAATTAGCTTCCTTTAATTGAACCGATTTCTGGAACTTGCTTAACGTTATAGTAGCTCTTTATCAAAACTACGATGAAATCAGAAATTTGTCAAATATGTAGCCTATCAATAATGTACGAAGGGAACTAACTTTGAGAATGCTTAAGATGATACTGCATAGCTGCACCAAACTACTTTTCATTATCAAAAATGATTAGAGGTTTAGTTTTGATATGAAATACATAGCTGCAGTCAAAGCCATACAAGTTTTTACTACTAACGTATGAGAGAAAGAAAACAAAACTCTGCATCGCCTGCATCGCATGTTTCCGGTGGATCTCTTTGCAGAAGTAGAAATATTTTGTTATGCCAGTCTATGTCAGATGTTGTGTTAGGTTCTGCGTAATGTTATGTGCGGCCAGTGCCAAATTTAGAAAAATTGATTTTAGAAAAGAAAATCCAAATGAGACTGTAATAAAATTTCTATTTCATCTTTCCGCGTTGCATTTCCCAACATATCTTTACACTATTGACAGAAAAATGCAATTCAAGGAATCACCGCAAGTTGACAGATAAGTGCTTTAATCTCAAGAAAGCATCACGTTTTACCACGTTCAGTGCCCATGCCGACAATTGTCGTCATTTGAGCGATTTCATGTGGTGCTCAATCACGATAATTGGCGTCATTTTCAACTTTTTATGCATATAGTGCCTCTGGCGTTGTTTATAGTGATAATGCTTTTTTTGTTTTCTAGCAGCTGAGAGAGAGAAAGAGATCCGGATTTGTCTTCTTAACGGAGATAGCCGGACTCATCTAATGTTTTTTGAAAGTTCGTAAACAGCATCACGCCACTTTTTTTGTGTCAATGGCATCTTTCTTTTCAGTCCAAACTGATCAATATGTTCTTCCCTTGTCTTTTCACGTCCTATTCGGTCACCCACGCCGTTTCCTTCCCGCACTTCAAAATCCAACGCTCTTCTCAAAACATCACCATTGTCTATCCTGCGAACATGCTCATACCATCGTACTCCACTCACCCTGGCTAGTCCATCCAAAGTATCCTCTAAACTCAGCAAACTCATAAGTTCTTGGCTCTTTCTTTTCACAATTAACTTAACTCCACTGATTGCTCTCATCATTGTTTTTTCAGTTCTTTTCAAAAGCTCCATCTCATTCTCTCTGGGAGACCATGCCTCACTTCCATATAACATCGCTGATTTTACGCAACTCTGATAAATTTTTTCTTTCATTTTTAACGAAAACTTTCTCCCATAAAGTAACTCCCCACATTCTCTAAATTCTATTCATCCAATTCTGGTTTTTGCTGCAACCGCTGCTTCAATATCTTTCCATCTTTTTTCATGAACTTTACCAGTGTAAAAACGCTATTTGGTTTTTCGTTCAATTTTGTTAACTCTTTCTTAGTTTCTTTTCTCATAGAATTAGCAACCACTTTATTTGTTCGATTTTTGATATTCTTACATAGCCTTGTTTTCCTCCGATCGATTTTTGCACATCTTTTTATATGCCACTTTCTTTTGTTGTATTGCTTTCTTCACCTCTTCATTCCACCACCACGTATCCCTGTGGTTCCTCCTACCTTTCTTCTTTCCACATATTTTATTACAAGCTTGTAACATACCATTTTTAAAAGCACAGATTGGGTGCATCAACATCAACCAATTCCTTAACTCTTTTTTGAAATCTTGCTTTCATGTTGTTTTCCTTCAACTTCCAAACCCTCCTTTCAACAGCTTGCTTGTTCGTCACTACTTTCTTCAACTTTCTTTTGTCTATGTCTATTGTAACTAGCCGATGTTGCAACTTCCAGGGGAAGGCTTTTACATCTTTTAAATACATGTATTTCTGTTGTCTTTACCAACGAGTAGAAAATCAATCTTATTTTCATTTCCACCCATACTGTAAGTTATTTTTCTCTGCTCCTTCTTTCTAACCATGTATTTGCCACGCACAACTTCTTTTCATCACAAAACTCGAGTAGTCTTCTTTCCTCAACATTTTTTTTGCCAATTCCATACCCATTATGCACGCCCTCAAACCAATCAATCTGTTTTCCAACATATCCGTTGAAGTCTTCCAGACCAAGAACCACTTCACCAGGGCTTTGCAAATTCCACTTTCCCGCCATGTCATTATAAAATTAATCTTTCTTGCTCTCTGATCTTCCCACCTGGGAGCATACGCAAATATGACTCTTATAACTTCCTCCTAAAAAACCAGCACCATTGCTATCACTCTATTACTTTTTCTTCGGACATTATTTTCAGACCACGGCAGCATATACCTCTTACCTCTGATACCAAAAAATTGAACTCCATCTTACTCTTTATAGGTAGCACATATCACTCTTCTCTTTCTTAAATGTTCACACACTTCAGTACCTCTTTCACAAAAACTTTCAACATTCCAACTTCCCAATGTTACCTCAAATTCCAGAGATTTTTCGCATCCTTGCTCATTTAAAAGCTGCCGGGGACTAATGGCCAACTCATTTACAAACTTTTTTATGAGGTAAGTTTTTAGAGCCTTTTGTCTTTTACGGAGAGCATGCCCATGCTTACCTCCAACCACAGTTTTTAGACGCGAGTAGTCTCCAATTTTAGTTAAAAACATAGGCTGGTACCCAAAAATCGTCCCTTACAACATGCTGGGTGAACAGCCGTGCTACTCTATCCTCGGTGAACCACGGAAAGCTGGCTGGCAGCTGTTATCTCGTGTGCCAATACGGCAAGTAGACTTCTTTTTAACAAGCTTTGGAGGTCACTGTATTGAGCTTTCTCAAAAGCATTGCTCTTTCACAAATACAGCTGTAGCAGTAGCAGTAGCAGTAGCCATTGCATAATCATTTTGTTCAACATGTCGCAATCAAAAGAGAGAAGAACTTTTTCTGCAGCAGATGTTTTGTCAGGCCTTAATAATGACGAACTTATATTAGATTCTGAGTCAGATATGAGTGAGGTGAACAGCTCTGAAGATGAGGAGATGGACGTTGATGTAACTGCTCAGTCTGGACGTCACTGTGATGACATCATCAGATTGATCTTTCAAAATCATTCATTTGATTCTTGGTACATCACCAACAAATTCATTAACTTATTTTGTGTTTATTGTAAGATTCTGAAGGGCAATATCAAAGCAAAGCCTAGTCTAGAGAAATTCCACTCTCAAATAATGTAAAAAATGCCTAAAAATACAAAAAACGGCTGTTACTACTAAACATATTCATGCGGTAGTATAAATCTAAGATATTCAACTAAAGCATGTGTTACTTTGCTATGTCCAAATAAGTAGTACGGAAAGTTTAATTGGCGTACAGTGTTTTTAAGTGGTAGGTTTAGGAAAGTCAAAATGGGCAATTTTTTCTGAATATTGGGTACCCAGCGCAATTATACAAAATTCTTCGGGCACCGAACATGTTAGTAAGAAGACTTTTGCGTTGGAAAATTTACATCTCTATGGCTTAAAAGAAATTCTACTACTGGTATACCGTTTGCTCGAGAGGCATTGTTATCGTTTGCTCTATGTTGGGAAGTGATGCTGCATATAGGTAAGTTATAGCTTATACATATGAATATAAGTAAGTGACAAGGCTAATTTGCTTGTGTGCAAGTCCCTCGCCGCAAAATTTTGTTACATATAGGCAATAGATCATTGTATTATGTTACATATCTTGCATGCACAGTAGGTAAATCCTACAGCTAAATTCCTATTGTTCACCAGTGTGCAACATCAACTTTCCTGCATGGCACAACCATTGCTAACCCTACTGTTTTGCTTTAATTTTATTTCGGAGACCTGAAAATGATTTTTGCTTTAAAGAATCGAAATATTATTCAATGTGATTTAACTACCTTGGAAGAAGAAGTTCAAAAATAATATAATCACAAAGATATATCAAAAATGTAGATCATTACTAAAATTTTATCCAAAAACATTTATTTTGGCAAAATTTTGGTGATCTACAAAGAGGGTATTTACTAAATTGATAGTTTATATTTCCATCTTCCCTCTTTCCAAAGTTTTGGGTGTACGGGTGTCTCTCCCTAGGCAACATCTCAACTGCCCGAAGATTGCATTTAAATGCTTCGGAATAATCTTATCATTAGTCATAAGACACTTTAACGTTCTCTCTTAAATCAATTTCGCAAATATTTATTTCTTTGCGTTATCGCCTAAAGTACTGCGTTAACTTTGGCGGCCCGTTGTTTTCGTTGCATGGAATTTTTGTCACTTACCGAGTACCACGGTGCTGAAATTACCGGTTACCCACCGCTGCTAATACTGCTACAGCTGACTTTAATGTTTTTTGGTAATTATTTTCTACAAAAGTAGTGTACCAAACAAAATTGGAGAAATTTTACTTTTAAATGTTCCATGGGGTAAGTGGAAAAAATTGAAAACTTTTAATTTAAAAAACGAAGTCAATTGTTATCAAAATGTAAAAAATAGCTTGGGTACAGTACTTTTTAAGATTTTTAATTAAGATAACAAATAATTTTAAATTTCAAAATAAGTTTGATTTCTGCAAAATCTTAAGTCAAATTTGCCCAATCTAGGCTAACTAAAATATGCCGCTGGCATAGTTGGCTATTTTTTAAAACCTTATTATGTTGTCTTACCAGCAAACAATCATTTTTTATAAAAACAAACACTGACCTATTTTTTCTGAAGGAGACCGTCTGCAATGATATAACATTAAAATACAAAAACGTATATTGAAATATGCAGTTTCTGAACTATGGAATGAAGAAATTCATACCCAAATATGAAATTAAGGAAATACAAAGATTAATTCTAATAAGGAATTACTGAACTACGTAAAAGTTGCCATCTAAAAAGTACGGAAATTGACCAAACTCAATAAAAGCTGACGAAATAACAATCCAATTGGGTACAATTTGCAATCAAAATTAAGTTTAACTACACATTTTGCTACATCTCCGTGTATCCTCAATTTTCGTATATTGGTCAGTGTTTTTCTGCGATTTTCGCTAGAATTTTCTTAATTATGTAAGAATTTCCTTATTTTAGCATTGTCTGCTGCAATTTTGTAGACTAGGCTTACTTTGCTTCTGCAATATATGGCCACTTATATAGTAAATGCAAGTTCAGGCAGTAAAGTAGGCCTGAGCTGACAAATTAGTTTGGATTAGCTTGTGACAGGAGCTTGTGTTAAATTTTTTCACCCGAATTGACGCTGCAACACATTGCAGCTTATATGTTTTATTTATCAGTAGTTGAATTTACCCTTTATCAATATTTTCAGCCTAACGTGGCATGTTAGGCTGAAAATAGCTTACAGCTAGCTTACTAATACCTGCTCATTATTTGGCTAATCTGTAAATTAAACTTAAGCTTGTACCTGCTAAATCCAAAACTGGTTACCGAAGTTAGTGTGACGTCATGACTCAAAACTATAACCGCAACAATCAAGGTTCTCATAACCAACATAATACTAAGATCATGCGATTCACAACAGATACTATGCGAGTTTGTGGTTGATCTTTACTTTGAAAATATTCTCCGCCTGGTAAGCGTTTTTTCCGGTTAGGCAAATTTCAGTTACTTTGATCCACATGAGAAAAAGCTCGCCACGTCTGGGCTACCACAGTTTGTACTGTTGAAAATCTGTTGTTATGTTTATGATGAACAGCACACTGTTAAAAATTCCTAAATGTCAGGAAAAGTAAAAACCTCTACAAAAATCTACATGGATATTTATTTCTGTAAAATAGATAGCCAAGTATAAACAACTGAAATACGCAATGGTTCTGAATATTGTTTTGCTGACACCAAAAAGTCACCAAACAAATAATTTGGTATCTTCTTTCATTGTAGGCCATTTATCTATCAATCAACATGAGGTATGGCTTTTTCGGCGGAAATTTCTTAATGGCTTAATGGCCTGAGAACTAGAATTGTTTGTTTTTTAAAATAATGATGTTTTGGAAAAGCTTGCTATTTTTGATCGCAATCGGAACAAACCTATTACATTCTCCTAGTTTTGCTGAGAATAGAAAATTGTGGAACTGTTTGATACTCTGAAATGTCAGAAGAAATTAAAAGGTAAGGCGAAATCAATCATTTTAATGTAAATAAGGACCTTTCGATTTGGTGCAACTTCATTCAAAGAACAATTGAATTAAGTTGAATTGGACTCTTTTATACGAGTGTTAAACTGATATTTTGCTCCGGGCAGAAAAAATTAGAAAGCCCGAATCGAGTTACTTCATAACTAGAACTTCTTTTTGTTTAAAAGTGGTTTTCTTTCTTTTCAGAATTTTCCAAAGTCCATACAAGTTTTTAAAGGGAATTATGGTTTTCTTTAAAACCTTTTTTTTATGCATCAGCTGTTATTACGTATGTTTCCTGCAGTTTCAGTTTGATTCTTATGTACAAAGGTTGTCGATAGTTAGCGAGTCTGATGAAAATTTGTTGAATACAGTTATACCTGCGCCAGGTTTATTATATTATTAGGAAAGGCCTTTGCATTCGTAAGATCAAGATTTTTTGCGATTACTGATTAGACATAAAATACGACCATTAATATATTAGCCTATGAGAGCATTTTTTTGGAACATGCAGTAAATTAGCGGCTTGTGATAACTTCAAGTGATATAGTGCTGCCAGATTTGTATGTCCTAGTCTACTGACAATATTTTTGAAGTCACGATAGTTTTACCAGTGTGTAAGCCAAGATATTTGTTTGTGACCGGCTTTTTGCTGAGGCAAAGCAACAAGTTCCAAAAATAAATATTTGATAGCTCTAAGAGGCTGTTGTAACTCTCTGTATATTTCAGTTTTCTGTTGTATGCAAGCATCTATGCCAGTTATTATCAGCCTTGTTTAAATAGAATCATTAAATAAAATTACAAATAGTTTGAGTCTCAAATTAAACGTATCAGTGTTGTTAGTGTTTTGAAAATTATTTATTTTATTCACAAAAGATGGTTAGTTTTATCAAAGCACAAAATGAAAAGGCGATCACATGTTAGAAGTGCACACGAGCAATGGACTCCCACATTTTTTGAATTCGATCAAGAAATAAAAGTATTTTCAGTTATTAAAAAATTTCGATCTCCTAAAAAAAGGTTATCCAACAAATTTTAAGCATAAATTGACAGATATTGTTTTAGGAAATGCCTAACTCTAAAAGAAAGTCATCGAACTACTTTCGCATTTTTAATTCCTACGCAAAAGTTTTTATGGCAACGCTTCTAAATTCATTTTAACAAATCTACATTTAGTTGTTAATCATCTGAACATAAAGTTACAAATGTGTGAAAGCACAGCTAACTAAATACGTACAAAAGTAAAGGTTTAATTTACTACACTTGAAAAAATAGGAAACTGTCGCGACGACTGGTTAATTACTATCACAATTTTACCAACTTTTTTAAAAGTTCACCTTTAAAAACGCTGAACTAGGTCAAAATGCAATATACGTTATTCACGATTACAAGCATAAATGATTAATGGTAGGATGTGACGCAGAGCGACGAGCAAATCATCCTTTATATGTGGCGACGTGTATTTGGGCAATCCTATTTTTATTCTCCTGTCACAAAACACACTTTATACGGTTGACCCTCAAAAGGCCGCCTCAATTTTGTAACGTAAAAGGCAGCGTGGGGTCAACTTTGACCCCATAATGTAATGGACGATAATCGGTTATGATTTTGAATTTTTTGCTTGAAACCAATTTGTAGCCTAAAATTAAATCAAAATACTTACCGAAACTACAAACACTGCCTATTATGACGTCACAATTGTCACCGCTTTTAGTCGAGCTCTTCTCGACAAAGCCAGGGTGTTTGTGGGGCTGCGAGCAATGTGTTTCAGAGTGATTAGACATAACGCAATTAAAATGTGGTATCTTCAGCCAGCCGTCTCTTTCTTATCCCGATCGATCTGTGCGTCGCATCCGAGGGAAACTCACGTGATTTTTATGTGTTACAACAATGATGTTGTTTTTTGTAATGGAAAAAATTGTAACGTAAAAACCGTGTGGGGTCAGAAGTGACCCCAGTGCAAAGTAAAGCAAAAAAAGTAGATGGATAGTTGTTACTGGCAACAAAAAACATTATGTCAACCGAGCGTACTATAGTTGTAACAAAGTCAAGAAGTTCGGCGCACCTATGAGACAAAACAAGAAGCTCAAAACAAAAACACTAACTCTGGGGTCATATTTGACCCCACGCCGTCATTTGAGGGTTAAACATATGCCCTGGCTAGAATGGACGATGCACGTGTGGTTTTGCTTTTTTTGAGTGATTATAACAATGTAAGTTATAAAATCGTTTTTATGAGGTCTGCAGTTGACTCTTACGCATTTATGTTTCAATATCACGCAATGCTTCTTCACTTAGAGCTGTGGTTCCCAACCTTTTTAATGGCCTGCACCCCTAAATTGTTAAAATATGTTCTCGCACCCCTAAAATATCTAAATATGATCTCGCACCCCAATAATGTTTTAACATGTGAAGAATAAGGCCATGCACTAAGCATGCTTCAATCCCAGTCTAGTTCCGCAGTCTCCAAGCAGGCAAATTCCGCAGTTTCCTCACCATTATTCCATCATTGATAATAGTGAAGATGACGGATAGCAAAATCAAGCCAGAGACTCATGGACAAATAAAATCTTGAGCAAAGAAGGTTACAGCACACGCCAAATTGCTGCCAGGTTGCGATTAACTCATATGACAGTTACAAGATCAATCAATAACTTCAGGTCAACTGGCAAGTATGGCTATAAGAAACCAACTGGTCGTCCAAAATGTACAACCAAGCTTTTGGATGATGCCATAATCTTGTCTGTTAAAAAAGTCACCCAGAAAAAAAGCTAAAGCCATCTCAGCTGCTTTACCACAAGATTTTGTACTTCCTAACCGAAGGGGAATTCGTAGAAGGTTATTTCGTGCCAATTTGAAGTCCTATCAACCTGCCAAAAAGCCTAAACTGTTTCAGAAGAACATTGCTGACCGATTGGCATTTTGCCAAAAATATCAAGCATGGACGCCTGAACAATGGAGGCGTGTTATGTTTTCGAATGAAACACAAATATTTCAGTTTTATGCTTTTTGCAGGCACGTTTGACGGCTTCCCAAGAAGAGAAACTCTCTTCGATACATCGTTCCCACTGTGAAGAATGCTGCAAAAGTAATGGTGTGAGGGCCTATTTGTGCGAATGGAAGATGTGGGTTATGGTTTATGCCTGAAGAAACTTCTGTCAATGGAACAGTCTACCTTAACATGTTGAAATATAAGCTACCAATTTTTATGGAAATCAATCGTTGCACCCATTTGCAACATGATGGAGCTCCCTGCCACCAAAAAAGCAGTTAAGAAATGGTTCGACGACAATGGGTTTCAGATCCTTGCACCTTGGCTTGGAAGTTCTCCAGATCTCAACCCCATTAAGAACTGCTGGGTTATGTTGAAGCTGACACCATTGAGAACTGAAGGTACGTAGAAGGTAACCAATCTGTAGTCATCACTTTAACCATTTTGGCAATCCCAGCTTGGCAGCTCGTATTATCACAATAATTGCGATTATGACACAGATTCTAGTTGTTACTACATATCAATTAACGTTACAACGTGATTGTCTTTCGTATGGTTGATTACAAAATTTCAAGCGGAATTTGCTGTAGCTATCTACTTAAAAATGTTAGTCGTAAGGCGAGATTTTCATTGTTTCCCGACACTTTTAAGCAGAAGGCATTTTCTAGAAGTGATCATCAGACCTACATAAGCATGAGGGATCTGCCACTATGATTTTCTATCTTTCAAACGAGGGCCAGAACCTCCCTAGTAACGCACAGCAACAATTCAGTCTTTTTTAGGCAACGCGGTAAAAATGAAGTTCTGCTGGGCTCTTTCTACATCTAAATGAAAGAGACTGTAGCCAATTACAGGTGAAAAAATCGTCACTCCAACGTCATTGTGTTCTCATGGAGTGAGACTCATGCTCTCTTCAGCTTTCAAGTAGTAGTTGGCCGCAGCCTGATAAAATGCGCGGCGAAATTTTAGGCGAGGGGTTGAAGGGCGACTTAGCTGTTGTCTGAAAGATGGTTTCAGAGGAAAAACAAAGGTAGCAGCTCTCCATTGCATTTGTGGAAATACTATTTTAGTCAAGATAGCTAAGTGCCGTATGGGTGTTGCTTTAGGCAGCTAGTAACAGCTCAAAGTGAGAAATTTACAGCCACATTTACGAGCATTGTATTGATGCTTCTAAATCATATTGCTGATTAGTATCCTACTCGACGAACGGAAAAACTACAGGTAAAATGCTAATACGGAGTGTGGTGACTGATGCATCCCATGAGGTGCCGGTTGTTCTTCTGAGTCTTGCGCATCTCGACATTTGTTTAGCTTGAAGAAATGATAGATAGGGTTTGAGTGCAAAAATGCTATCAAGTTTTACCATGAGATATTTTGTTGTTTGACTAATTGAGATTGGCTCGTCGTCAATTCAAATGTTAAGACATCGGCTGGTGTCTCTGGTGTTCATGAGAAAATGACATACTGCGACGTGTTCTACTTGTTGAACGAAGGCTGTTTTGGTGGTAGTATGTTTGAAGTATTTTCAGATTATAGTTTATTGTTTTACAAACATATTGCCGGAGTCTATCACTACTGCCAGATCGGTAGCGAACGCCATTTGTTTGTAAATAGTGAGAGGGATATTGCTGATGTATCTGTTGTAAAAGCATAGAGCTAAAATTTTGCCTTAAATTGTGCCATTCTTCAGAATTTTTGGACGGCTAGTTGTTCCATCATTTATGCAGAGCTGAAAGCAGCAATTAGTTTCGACGATAAACTAGGTATTACTCTACGTGGAATAGACTGCAGTAGTTTCCTTCGTGGTACATAAAGCCAGGCAGTGGCATAGGTCCGTGTTAAATCAATGAAGACTGCTTCAATCTTTTCATTTTCTTTAAAACCTTTTTCAACCTTTTTTTTTAATGCAGAATTTATTTACGGTTAACCTGCCTGGGCGAATACCAGAATGGAAATCTGGTAAGCCTATGCAACGAAACGTATTCAACACTAAATACTAAACGGCACAATTGGTTGCGCCGTTAAAACCTTAAATTGTTTATAATATTTAAGAAAGGAGTAAAGCTCCCATAGTGCCAGACATTAGTGCTACATGTAGGCCTATTTACAATTTTTTCTCAAAATTATAAGTATATGCTCAAAATTAAGAGTAGCAGAAGACGCATATGGATCTCTATGATGCTTTACTGCTTGCAACATCACACAAGAAATTACGGTCATAAATTATCATAAGACACAAATTAGTAAAATTATTTTGTGACATAAACGGTATTGCGTTATGTACGTTGTGTTGGCCGATAGCGGTTTTCGCAACCATTTATAAATCATCTTACCGATATTTAGAGCTGGTTTTAAGACGATGTTTTGCTGTTTAATACTGAGTGCAAATCGAGCTTTGAAACGAAGTTTCGCTGTTTAATACTGATTGCAAATCGAGCTTTGAAACGAGGTTTCGCTGTTTGATACTGGGTGCAAAACGAGCTTTGAAACGAGGTTTCGCTGTTTGATGCTGAGTGCAGTTGCAAACAAAGCGTTTGCACTCAGTATCACGCAGCGAAAATTTGTCTCAAAACCTGCTATAAATATTGGTAGAAAGATTTATTCCTGGCTGCGAAAACCGCTATTGGCGAATGCAATTTCAAAGCCCCCAATAAATCTCCAAAAAAATTTTTGATATGAAATCAATAAAATTACGCTGAATTCGAATTTGCCATTGAAAATTGAAAATTCTCTTTCGTTAACGAGAGATAACGAAAGAGAATTTTAAATTTCGTTATCTCTCGTTAACGAAAGAGATATTTTGTTGGCTATCTGTGATGTCAGGTACGGAACGAATTGTTGCTGTAGCACCGTACAAGTAAAAGAAAGCAAAAAAAAGTGAAGTGCTGTTCAGCTTGTTTTTAAAAATTGTTGAAGGAGTTTTAGTGTGTTTAAAACAAAAACTCTTTTGAACTGTTTTTAACAAAGTTTGATGGAGGTTTTAGATTAATTAGATAGGTTTGAAGACTTTTGTGTAGACTAACTTTATATCGTACATTCAAACAGCCATTTGTATGCTTTTAAAAAGTATGCATAAGTTATTTTCAGGTTTTACACTTGCTGTAAAATTAATTTTGCAAATAGACCAAAGTCATTTGCTAAATGTCTTGCAGAAAACTGGTGTACAAATTTATAAATAAAGTCTTTAAGTTAAGGTTAAGCGTGGTGTTGCTAGGTTCATGTCGTGTGCACAGTAGTTGGGTGCTAGAAACTGATTTTTTGCCAAGGTACAAGCTTTCTGTTGCCTTTGCATCTGAGCTCAGTTTTTCTTGCTGGTAGCTGGATTAGGTTCAATATTGCAAAACTAGCATTTTTGATGTTATGGATTAGCGGAGTCCTATGCCACTGGCCTAATCATAAAGTCAGTTTTTCTTACAGCGGTTACAGATTGCAAAAAAATTTATAACATTTCATAGTTTTATGTATTTTGATTTTGCTACCGATTTAGTAACAATTGCTAAACGCTGCCAATAGTGTTTTAGATTTTCAGCATAAACGTAAATTTCACGTCTAAAAATGTTGAAAGAGCGTCTGTATTTGTTTGTAAGATCTACACAATTGCTAAGCGCAAAATGCCGACTATATTCAAATTTCTAAATATGGTGATGCCCCACCAGTAACTTATTCTGAACTTGCCTCAATCCACACTAGCTTCTCACATGCCAGCTGTCCACAAGTCTCCCACACAAAATCAAATCTGCACTAGCATATTGTAGGCTAGTCCGTCCACAATGTCCATCCCGCATAAAATTTAAATATGCTCTCCTGGGAAATTTTAGATCATGCCATTGATCCATCGCTGCATTACTGCAAAAACCTCATGTAAGGGCAATGGTTTTGACCTATATCACATAGGCACTTCACGTGTCTTAATCGCATTACGCTAGAATCAACATGCAGGGATAGCATATGAGTACAATGTCAGCATATTACTGTCAGTATAAATCAAAAGCAATGCGGAGCAACGTTGTTTCGGGTTACGGAACCTCATCAGCCGTATGCTTATTTTCAGTAAAACCCTAAACAAAACAATCCCATCACCTCTGTTTGGTTCAATTAAGGACGAAAGACCATGTTTGTAAATCATGCAATTATTTTGTAATCATTTGGTAAATCATGCAACTGCATGATATTAAAATTTATTTCAGCTAATAAATACCAGAAATGTTTTCACAATATAGCGGATCAGCCAAATAAGCAATCTCCCTAATTCTTTCTTTCGCTTTTCACTTAGAGTACTATAAAACTGCATATGAATGCAGAATTACATATTAAAATTGTATCAATTTGGAGTTCGAAAAAATTATCATTAGCTGCTAAAACAAAGTCAGTTATTCAAGAGCGTTGCCAAAAACGTTTTAGGGGAGGCTTCACAACATAGACTGCTGTAATTTGTTTTCAATTATTTTAAGTTGCTTTTTATATAAGCGCGTTAAACATAGGCTATTTCTTTAATTTCCAAGAAGGGCAAAGCCTTCCTTGCCGACGCCCTGGATTACATCATAGGACGCAAAGCATGACATCAATGATGCTGCAGAGATGGCAACAGCATATTTATCTTACGTAGCGTATTCATTTTAAATATTGCATAATGACGACTCATTTTTTTAATAAAAATTCGTTTCAAATGACATATTTTTTAACTAGAGTTGTACTGCTTTAAGTTTTGTTTTTGCTATCTCGCAAACGTTTTGTTTATCTGCAGACATGGAGTCAATAAAGGAATTAGAACAAAGGGATAGAGGTTTGACTCTTCGTTTGTTGATCAACAGTAATGACATTACCTAGTAGGATTTTTTCGTCTGTAAGAAAATGGGAGAGGAGAAGCGGTATTTCCGCTTCTTCCTCTTGCTATGCATTGTTTATCTCATTTTCAATAAGTTTGTCAAATTTTCATTTTTCAAATTTTTATTGCTGAGCAAAAAATCTGCAAATGGTGACATATTTAACGCTTTCGGCATTACTCATAGTGAGAATCGAACCTATTTTACTAGCAGATACAATTTGCGAGGGAATCGTGCCTTACTGATGAGATTTTTAAAATTATTTTTGATTTCAACAGCTCCGTCTCAGCAAATTAGACATTTCTAAACTAGATGGATGACATACAGTTGCTCGGAAAGTTAAACAAGCCTATGAACTCACTTTCGGGTAAGATTAAACGGGTGTATTTTCTAACTATAGTGCCAACACTACGTTTAAAAAAAGGTGATGAAACGTTTCAAATTAAAAAAGTGCTATAGTGAAAAAAGAGAAATGTATTTAAAATGGAAAAAATGAATAAAGTCTCAAAATGACCTTAAAAACTGGTAAATCCTATCAGCGTTCAGCAACTACCAAATCATAAAGACATAAAATTTGATACAACTTTGGCAGAGAGGTAAAGCATTTTAAAATCCACACTGTTAATATAGCAAGTAACTTTAATAAATTAAAAGTCATTTTAATTCGTATAACATCTTAAATTCGAACGTTTTCGACTTTCATAAAGCCCTTTTCAAGAATTAAATCTGTAAATAAGACGTAATAAATTAAAATAATTAACGATAATTTCAAATAATACTGATTATGAAGATATAGTATTTCTAACGGCTGTAAAAACGTAGCCAACTTTAAAATAAATAACAGCTGAGAGAGATCGGATGCAAAAACTTTTAAGCTCATCGAAACCAGGATTAAAGTCTTCCAGAAATGGCAAGATTCCCAAAATTATACGAAAATCCAATATGGAATGTCATGTTACGATTACGTGCAGTAAGTAAAGTTGTTGTAAAATTCTGCTAATATACAGTGGGCGCAAACGAAATGTTGACAAAATGAAATTTCAACAAAAAGTGGTATTTTATTGACAGTAACTTATCGTTTCAGCATTGACAGTGAAAACAACGCATAATTTTAGCAATAGTAGTCTTGTTATTTAGTATTTAGTCATAAACCCCTTGGCCTGGATTACATTTTGCAATCTTTTCAAAATAATCGGTTTCCATTGTAACCCACAAGGTTTTCAGTACATGTGTTAGTTCGAAGATGTTAACTGGCTGGGATTCTTGTACCTTTTTTTTCATCACATTCCATGCGTTTTCTATCGGGTTAAGATTGGGGGAGTTACCGGGCCACTCTAAAGTGGGTATATTTTCTTCAGATAACCACTTTTTCACAAGTTTTCTTCGGTGTGCGGGGGCACCATCCTGCATAAAATGTGTGGGTTAATGAATGCCCCAAAGAGGCAGCAAGTGATTCTGAAAAACTTGGAGATAGTTAGATCCCCGCATTGTGACATTTTTGGGTAAAAAATATAATCCATCTCGCCCGTGGGTACCACTAAACGCACCCCAGACCATCACACCATTTGAATGCTTAACCGTCTTAACGGTGTACCGTGGGTCATGCCTTGGTACGTTTATGGGCCTTCTGATCACTTTTGACTGTCCCCTCACCAGTCGGAATGTGCTCTCGTCAGAAAACATCACTTTTTGCCACTGTTGAGGTGTCCAGTGTTGATAATTCTTTGCAATAGTTAGTGTCTTTTTCTCATTTTCTCTGTCAGAAGAGGCTTTTTTGCTGCACGCATACAGGGGAAGCCCAAGTCATTTTTCAACCGATGCTGGATGGTTCTGATGGATATTCTCTCCAACAGTTTTGGGTGCTTCTTTTTCAAACTTGCAGGTGTGATTGATGGTCTGAGGAGCACTTCTCGCCTTAAAAGATGATCTGTTCTAGCTGTTGTCTTTCGCTTCCTACCACAACCAATTCTTCGTTTCGGAACAGTACCCTCTGGTAGGCCTTTTGTAGCCTTTAACAAGGTGTAAACAGTCTGTCTTAATACGTTCAACTTAGCCGCAACTTTTGTTACAGGCACGTTCATTTTGATTTTTGTTGAAGCCTGAGCCTTTTCAATCTTCGGTAACTTCTTTCTTCCCATTTTTCTTTTTAACAAGCAAATGACAACAGTCCAAAAATGCTAAAATTTCGCTTATGAAGTGCTGAATAATGGCAGCCTTACCAGCCTCGTGGTCGCACTACAGCGACACATGTGGTGGCTGTTACAGCTGGTAAGGAGAATGTCTCCCTACTGACCAAAGATCAATCAGAAAGACGAGAGAGAACACAAGAAAAAGACTACGCAAAGTTACGTGTCAACATTTTTTTTGCGCAAATGATGTAAACATTTTTTTTGCGCCCTTTGTATGTTTAGCAAAAAAGAAACTCCACTTGCATAGCATTGTTTATTGAGGCTAGGGCTATGACGTTTTATAAGCAAAGCTTCATGAATTTTTGCTTCATAATCTGAATTACATTTTTTCAATATGGTGAAAGAATTAATATTATATTGTAGATTAGAGCAGGTGGGGCATGACAAAATGTGGTCCTTAATTGCGCTTTTTCTTGAATCTGCTAAATTCAGATGCTCCTTCACTCTGGTGATCAAATGTCGGGAAGACATACCAATGTATGTCAAGTTCGTATCACACGAACAAGTAAATTTATAAACGACATTTGAGCACAGAGGTAAAGGTGTCTTTGATTTTAATTGAAAATACTGTCCTACTTTATTTGTGCGATAGAGAGGAAGCAGCCTTACATCAAAATGTTTTAAACATAATCGAGAGAGAGAGCTTTCACAAAACGGATTGACGCTTCACCAACATACGGAACAAAAATAGGACATAATTCCACGTTATTTACTACACTTATTTCATCAACAGGTATATCGTTAAGTTTGGCTTTAAATTTGTTGTAAATTTTATCAAAAAACCAAGTCGGATAGTTATTATCATAAAATAAGCGCTTCAACTTTCCAATCTCGACTTCACATAAATGCTGGCTGGAACAAATAGCTTTAGCTCGATTAAGTAGGCACAGTACAAGGCTCGATTTCCAAACATTTGGACATATTGCATTAAAGTTTAATAAAATGCCACTACTAGTCTCTTTTCGCCACACACCTAAATCTAATTCATTTTCTCGAATTCGAACATGAACATCCAGAAACGGGAGTGCCTGCATTGATTTTTCCATGGTAAACTGCATGTTTGAATGTTGTTTATTTAACAAATTCAAAAATTTTTTATCGATAGATTGTTATCAAAAATTGCAAAAACATCATCCACATATCGTAAATATAATCGAGGGTAAAAGCCATTTGTTTCATTGAGAAGCTTATTTTCTAAATTTGCTAAGAAAAAGTTTGCTAATGTCGGTCCAAGAGGTGACCCCATTGCTACTCCGTCAATCTGTTTAAATAGTTCACCATGGTATAGAAACATTCCCTGAGTTGCCAATTTCATAAGCTTGATGAAAGCATGCTTTTCCATTGGCGGTGTGTTCGGATTGTCTTTGTCAAATAGATAGTTTGCTATAATTTGAGTGGTTTCTTCTAGTGGTACGTTTATAATTATAATAACTATGATAATAACTACTTTACAGTTCCTAGTGACTGTTTTGAAAACACAACATGAACCTAGCAGCAACACACTTAACCTTGACTTAAAAACTTTATTTTTGAGTTTTTAGACTGGTTTTCTGCAAGACACTTGGCAAATGAATTTGGTCTATTTGCAAAATTAATTTTACAGCAAGTACAAAACCTAAAAATAATTTGTGCATACTTTTTAAAACCATACCAATAGCTGTTTGAATGTATGATATAAAGTTAGCCTACACAAAAGCCTTCAAACCTATGCAATTTACTAAAAACCTCAGTCAAACTTGGTTAAAAACAATCTGAAAACGTTTTTGTTTCAAGCAAACAAAAACTTCTTCACCAGTTTTTAAAAACAAGCTCTATTTTTTTTAGCTTTCCTTGACCTGAACGGTGCTACAGCATCAATTCGTTCTGTACCTGGCCTCACGAATTTTCAACAGAATATTGAAATTAAAATAGTTGCAAAAATATCTCGTTAACGAAAGAGAGTTTTAAGTTTTTAATCGAAAATTGGAATTCAGCGTAATGTTATTGATTTTATGTAAAAGGTTTTTGGTGGATTGGATGACATAGAGTTACTTGGAAAGTTAAACAAGTTTATGAACTCAACCACCCTCACTTCCAGTAAGGTTGGACGGGTGTATTTCCTAACTATAGCGCCAACACTTAGCTAGGAAGAGGTAATGAAACATTTCAAATTAGAAAAAAACGTCATTGTGAAAAAAGAGAAATGTATTTAATAAGGAAAAAATAAATAAAGTCTCAAAATGATCTTAAAAACTAGTAAATCGTATCAGCATACAGCTACTACCAAATCACAGAGACGTAAAATTTATTTACAAAAATACAGAAAAAAATAATTTTTTGAAATTAGAAAAATATAGTCACATTCTCTTGTTTTCTGTTCTTGCCTTGACAACTTTGAACTTTTACCAATTTTGCTTAACAAGGTCAAACAAGTTCACAAAGTGTCGCACCCCTAAAAAACTTTGCTGCTCTTTTTAAGTTTTGCATAACAAACTTATTATATTTTACATTTTTTTTGTTTTAAGAAACCATTGGTTGTTTTTTTAAAGTTTAGATATCGCTTTTAAACCACGAATTCCTGTAAACCTACAGTTCAGTAAACTATTTGCTTTAGTATTGCAATAAACAGTGTTCTATAAACATTGTTTGTGCAGCAACATAAATACAGAGACGTAGCAGCCGCCCCCCAAACCCCCCAATTAGGGGGGCCCAGGCCAACTTTGGGGGCCCAAGTTAGTCTGAAATTGCTTTTTGGCTACGTGACTATTTTCAGTTCAGCAGACTTGTTTACAACCGATTTAAACTGTAGGAAGAAATTGGCTTGTGACATCATAAGTGAATGTTACGTCATTTTATCTCGCAGAATCTAGAATATTTCGATTGATTTTCTGGTAGAATCTTGAATATTCAATTGACGTAACAATGCCGTTGTTACGCAACAATCATAGAATGGTCTGGAATTCTGTTTGGCTATAAATACCGGGACAATATATATACACTGCAGAGTGCAGATAAAGTATTTTATTGACATTGTATAGAATGAAACGTTCAAAAAGTGATGCTCAAAAGAGAAAAGAAGCAGCCACTGCTCGAGATGCTGTAGCAAAATTGCCCAAGATGACAGATTTTTTCAAGATTACTGAGCAGAGTAGACCTGGCACTAGTACCGAGAGGGATGAAGAAAACTATAGTGTACAAGAAAAAGAAGACTATGACGATCAGCATCAAAGTGATTGTGAATTTCCAGAAAATGTAAGTTGTGATTTACCTGCCAATACGCAACCTTCAATATCAAAAATATCTGAATCTCAATTTACCCCTATCCCTGATGACCCATGTAAATGGCCTGAAAGTATTTCTGATGCTCAACGATGTGATATAGTAAAGCGTGGACCACATCAACTAATAATGAATTTTCCATATAATAACACAACTCCAAGGCGACGTTTTTCCTCCAACCATTATAAACGTGTGTTACCTAATGGTGAAAGTGTTTCACGGTCGTGGCTAGTTTATTGTGGGGAATCAGATCAAGTTTTTTGCTTTTGTTGTAAGCTATTTGGAAAAACACTAAGCCCCTTTTGTAGTGGTATAAATACATTGGAGGGTTTTTCGAAAAAACTGAAAGACCATGAAAACGGCATTTCCCACCAAGAATGCTGCAGTCAATGGATGTTGCTAGCTGAAGGGATAAGAAATTTATCCACTATCGACAAACGCGAGATGAATATTTTTTTCAATGAAAGACGTTTTTGGAGAAATGTTTTAGAGAGACTTATCGACCTTGCCTTGTTTCTATCGGAAAGGAATCTTGCTTTTAGAGGATCTGAAGAAGTCTTAGGATCTCCTCACAATGGAAATTTTCTGGGTATATTTGAGCTTTTGGCAAGAAGAGATCCGATCCTAAAAGAGCTTCAAGACAGAATCAAGAATAAAAACACTAAAGATCACTATTTGAGTCCTACCATACAAAATGAACTAATTGAATTGCTAGCGACAGAAGTTGAAAAAGAAAATTTACAACAATTGAAATTGGCAAAATATTTTTCTATAATTTTGGACTGCACTCCAGATATGTCACATCATGAACAAATGTCTGTCATTCTCCGTTATGTACTATGTAATGAAGAAGCTGCTGTTGTTAAAGAAACATTTTTTGGCTACTTGAGAATAAGTGACAGTACTGGGAAAGGCTTGTTGGACGCTTTCTTAGAAAAAGCGACCGAACTGCAACTCGAATTGTCTGATTGTCGAGGTCAGTCATATGATAATGGTGCTAACATGAAAGGAAAACATTCTGGGGTCCAAGCAAGAATGCTAGACATCAATCCCAAAGCTGTTTACGTGCCCTGTGCAAACCATACCCTTAACTTAGTTGTTGTTGACAGTGCTAATTGATCGACGGAAGCATTGACATTTTTTGGAGTACTTACAAGGTTGTATGTGCTGTTTTCTTCCTCTGCTCAGCGTTGGGAAATTTTGAAGAAACATGTGGAGCTGTCCATAAAGTCACAATCTGATACTCGTTGGGAAAGCAGAATTAAATGCATCAAACCTCTTCGATACAATTTAAGAGGTGTTGCTGGCACTGAAAGACTTGGAAGCCATTTCCATAGAAAGAAAAGATGGAAGAGCTGCCTCAGAAACAAAATCGTTGATAGCTCATTTATCAAAATGGAGTTTTCTTTTGTCGGTGTTTATTTGGTATGATATCCTATTCCAAGTCAATAAAGCAAGCAAGATTCTTCAATCGTATGGAGTCTCCTTTCATACAATGGAAACGGAAATCCAGGCAACTGAAAAGTTTTTGCAAAACTATCGCACAACGGGTTATGACAGTGCCGCAACATCTGCTGTTGAAATAGCACAGGAATTGGATATTGATCCTTCTTTTCCTCCGTCAAGAAGTGGAAAGAAAAGAAGATTGTTTGATTACCAAGGTGAAGAGGAACAACGAGCTACTCCTGAACTGAAATTTAAAAGCAACTTTTTCTATCCATTAGTAGACCAGGCTATTATGTCAATAAAGGAGCGCTTTAATTTGTTACGTGAGGTTTCTTCCGCCTTTTCGTTTTTGTACACACGAGACAAACTTTTGCTTGTGCAACAAGAAAATGCTCTTCTTACTTGCTGTAAAGAGTTCCAAAAAAAGTTCGGTGACATTGATTCTGATGAAATGAGCGCTGAGCTACAGCGGTTTGTTTTAATTTTACAAAAAAAACGCAATCTCAATACGGCTCAAGACTTTCTGAACTATCTTCTAAAGACTCATTTATTTGAATTGTATCCGAATGTGTACATCGCACTTCGAATCTTACTAACTTGCCCCGTGACTGTTGCCAGCGCTGAAAGAAGCTTCAGCAAATTGAAACTGATCAAAACTTTTAATAGAACGTCTATGACAGACAGTAGACTATCTTCATTAGCCATGTTGTCAATCGAAAATGACTGCGCCCGATCTCTTGATTATGACAATGTCATAACAGCATTTGCGAACAAAAAGGTTCGCTCCAGACTATTTAAATGATACTGTGTTTTTATAACTTTTTCATGTTTTTCAGTGTCATTGCTTTCGTTTCGCAGTGTCTGCATAAATATCCTACTGAACTCTGGCATCGGTGCCGAATTTTTTATGACTTGCACCTTCGGTATCGGCATGCTTTATTCTGACATTAGCCTGTTTACTTATGTACAAATTGTGGTGTATTTTCTTAATGCAGCTTTTCAATTTTACACCTCTAAAGTGATATGACCTGTGCACAGGGGCTCTTGCGCTTACTTTGGGGGGGGCCCGAAGTTGGAGTGCTACGGGACTGCATAAATAGATTCGTGCTGCAACAGCAATACCCCGAATCACCATCACATTTTCAAACTGATGTAATAAAATATACATTTAGCTCAATTTTTGTCATTGTTAGCCCACTTTTAGTCTAGCAGCTGACCCAACATTAAATCTGACGATAATTTACTCTTGAAAATTTTCCCACGCGTTTATCACAATAGCATTCCCAATATAAATTATTTTTCATCAATTTTCACATGGCCAATGTTCTGTTTATCAAACTCACGTACTTTTAAATCGTGAGAATGGTGAAACGTTTTATGCCTAACGATATGCCCAGATTATTGAATTTTCCAATATAAATATTAACGAAAGGATTTGAGTTTGTTTTGTTAAACGATTAAATTATTCGATAGTTTGTTTTCGTCTTCGACCATTGCTCTTGAACTGTTTTTAAGAGTTTAGATAAATGCTTTCAGTCCCAGTTTTTATCATCATGATGTTCGAGCGATATCAGAATTACGCTCTTTGTGCAATACTATGTCTTAGAGCGCACTTACTCGCAGAAGCGACAGTACTTATATTTCAACGCAATGTGAGAAACAAGCCTTGCTTCTGATTACGCTCAAATATCAAGCAAGTGATGTTAGTTTCAATCGCTGTTTAAGTTTGCTAAATAAAGACGAAATAGAGAATGAGCTAATCACAATAAATACCGACCTATACTTTTGATAAATCACAGCTTTATTTAAACATCTTAAACTATCAACAAAAATAGCGAATGATTTAAATCTTTTATACGCTCCTATGACGAAGCCAGTGATATTTCGGAAATAACTTGGTATTAGTACACTGGTGTTACTTTGCAATACGAACGTACAAACAATCGACTGTTTTGTGTCTAACTTTGAAAATTTCAGTTTATTTTGAACTGATACTCAATTTTAGTAATTTGCTATTGTTATTAGTCTCGCGTTGTGCATCACAAAAATACCGCGGAGCAGTAAATAGATTTCGTATAAAGTTTGAAAAGATTGAGCAAACTCGAGCAGATAATTTTGATGAGAGGTAAGGGCTGAATTAAAGTAAGCTGTATGAGTAAAAGAATACCTACCACCACAGCGCTCCTTTTATCAAGAAAAGTTATTTTGGAATCAAAACTAGATGTTTTTTGTCACGTGATGTCGTTCTTGAATTTTCTAGATTGCGTCTGATGCACATCAACAAGGCGACGACATTTTTAGCCATGAGAGTGAAGTGATTGAAGAAAAAAAGCAGAGAAAAATAGTGCGAAAAAAGGGCAAAGAGACCAATAGCTTGATATTTTGTGGTGGTTTGTTCTAGAATCTAGAATATCAGCGTGACAAAGATCACGCGGTTGTTTGACTGATACAGTTTTTCTGATTGATACATTAGAATACATTGGTTGGGTGATCGACGAGTGAAGGAATTTTAAAGTCTCAAAAAATATGGCAAATATGTCTGTTCTGTTCTTGATCGAGAAGTGCTTGGTTTAAAGTATCGTGGTTTAGTATTTAGAAGAAGCCAATCTTCACAGAGCTGTTAAGTTGCAGTCAGAATTAATTATCGAGCGCTACTCTAAAGTGCCTCAATTTTAAGAAGAAATTAAAGTTAAGATAGAACCAAAATTCTATTTACGCGACAAAATTGTAGTCACCACCCATACCAAATATGAGCTTTGCCTCACCCCGAGATTTTTGATTAGATTTGTCCTTGGCCGAAATCTTTTTGACACAAGGCTAAGTAATAAGTTTCAAAGTCAAGTTGGAAAAATCAGGCTTGCTGACAAAATAGGTGCATATAACCATAACCTTAGAGCTGCAATTTAAGAATAATGAATTCTGCAACTATACCAGCTTTGGTCATTGTGCCTCACAGTATCAAGTTAAAGTCAGTTTATTTGAAATGTATTTGAACAGTGGTGTTGCTGAGGTAAGTTAAATATCTTAATTTTAATGGCAATTAATTGTGGGCATAGGCGAAGGTAGGGAGCAGCAATGACCATGGTCTCCCAAATTTTTCAATTCGATCAGGAATGAAGGTATTTTGCGCTGAATGTATAAAATTGGATACTTATAAAAAGTTGATTTTCAAAAAAGATCATGCAACAAACTTCATATATTTCGTCCCCCTTTCAAACATAACTTCTAGCGGTTAATGGTGATAGTTTTTGGAAGCCCCCAGTTGCGGCAGACAAGTGGCGACACTGCTTCGCAAAGTTTTTTTAATATTGAGCAACTTTCTTGTGGCCAAACTGCAACCACGTGTTTTTTAATCATTTGCTTAAGGTACTTTCCCTTTTTTGCTGTTTCTTTTAAATAACGTTTCAAGCAAGCCACGTGCGTGACACGTGCTTCTTTACCTTTGGTAGCCAGCCGTCCCATGACAAAATTGGCAATTGGTAGAAGTGTTGCTAGTTCCGCGGTTTTCTTTATGGAATTGGGCTAGTTTTGCTTAGGCGTTGCGGGAAAAATTTAGCAGTTGCGGGTTGTGGTTTTTGGGCTATTTTTTGACACCTCCTTCCGCTATTTTGGGCTAGTTTTTGGAGTGACAACAAATGTAAAATTATAGGACAACGGTGTGTGATATGGAGGTTGTTACCGTCGCTGGCATATTTTCATGAGAAAAACAGCTCGAAAATAGGCTCAATTGGCACTAAATCGCATTATTTTTCAAAAACTAGGTTGGTTTGACACCGCCTGGTCAGGGGTGGATTAAGAGATCGCGGGGCCCGAGGCAGATAAGAGTGCAGGGCCTTTAAATTATGGAACGCGAAAACAACTAACTTAGATTTGGGTCGCGCTCGAAAAAGTTTGGGAGCCACTGATTTAGTAGATCTTAATGATAAAAGACATAATAACCTCTTTACCTTCCGGGAATAAGGTGTCCGTGGGGTAATCCTTGGTATTTAAAATGAGTGAAGTATAAATGGGTTAACTCAACTGTACAGTATTTATTTTAAACTAAAAATTGATTTTTTGCGTTATTTGTGTTCTTGTTTGATAGAAATTCAAACTAAAAAACAAATTTTTATTTTGGATATTATTTATTTAAATCAAAAAGGTTGAGTCTAATTTGTTATTTTGATTTATTAAAAAAAGTAAATTTTAATTTTTTAAAAAATTTGCTTTGAAATTTATTTTGAAAGGTTAAATGTAGAATAAAATTTTCGCACTGTTTCTTTAACGTGGCAAATATAAACCACACAGAAAATATAATAAACAACACAGAGAGTGCAACACAAAAAAAAATAAGGCAAATAATGTATTACAACTGGTGTTTTTGGCATTTCGCTGGTGCAAATTTATCAATAATATCCTTAAAGCTCATAGATTTTGTGAATCTCTTTTCGATGGCCACAATACAGAAATCACAGACGTGATCCTGCGTCAGCGATGAGCGCAGGTAGTTTTTCACTCTTTTCAATGCCGAAAAAGAACGTTCACCTTCCGTTTTGCAACAGGCAAGGTCAGATATATACGAAGAATAATAGCCACATTTGGAAAAGTTTCAGTTTAGCAGTTCTTTTTCAAATATGACAGCTTGTGCTTGCGCAGTATTTGTCTTCGAACCGATCAGGAGATGAACGTAAATGAAAAGCGAATTGCACAACTTCTGAAGGAAAGTCGCTATCCAAATTGCTTGCATATACTTTTAACGACTTGCAGCGTTTTCTATATCATTGATAGCCCAAGTGTTCAGATTCAGCAAAAAATTAAAATTCTGTTGCAATATGCTGTACACAAATTTTCGTCTTCTTACTTCTGCAATTAAGGTATCAGTGATTGGAAGGTAAGTTCTAATACGAAAGGATTCTCGAGCATCTTTTAAAGCTCTAGTGCTTTCAGTGTCCTCTCCTTCATAATCAAAAGTCTTCTTTGTTTTTCAGTTTCGTTTGTTTGGAGACACATAGGCTTTCTGTATACCGGTTGTGAGTTTCAAACCATCCTTTTCAGTTGTATTCGAATTCATCCCATAAATGCTGGCAAAAACTCTCGATTCCATTGTAAAGTGCTGCGCAACTTCCTGAAAACATGTCAGCACGCTGTAGACTTTTGCTTGTACTGTGTAACCTTTGAAGGATTTTGTGCCATAAAACACATAATATGGCTGTTTCTAAGGCATCTATACTCTTTTAAATAGGATGAATCTGATTTGGTTTCATTTGTTTCATTGTCGTCCAACGTAAAAATCTTGTAGCAGTTGTCGCAACTCAACAAAATTTTTCTTGAAGACTGTAGTGGCGTCTAAGATTTTTTATAACTGCTCTAATATTTGACAGTCGTTCGCAGCCATTAATTTGAATGCCATCATACCCAGGGATGTATTGGAGGGGGATCAGGGGGGATCGCCGTCCACTTACTTTTTTTAGAAAACGCTTGACTGAAGGCACATTTTATTAATATTCAAAATTTTTTTATTTTATTGTTTCTAAAATATGTTTTCAAATATACTTTTATTTAAATAAAGTTGTTTTAATTAGTATACCCTTTATTGCGAACAGTTCAATTACATGTTGCCTATGTTTCCTTCCTTGCGCTGTAGCGAAGTTTGCCGTTGCGCATGTCTCTCAGACCATAAGGTTTGAAATCAGTTCCAATCGTCCACCTACTTTATTATTTAGCAATACACCACTGATTATACCAGTCTCTACTGTGACGTCACAGTTACTTTTGTCATGGAAAGCCTGTTTTAATTTTTTTCGTACAAATAATAGCTGTACCGGTATGTAAATATTTTGATTCTTCAGTTCAAGTTTGCTGGTAAAGTAGGTTATAAGGCTATACATTTGTTTCAATCCAATAGTTAATAGCGCTAAGAAGCGCGGGGCCCCGGGCAACTGCCCAGTTTGCCCATTGCTTAATCCGGCCCTGCACATGGTAAGTGATGGTTGATTTTACACCGCCTGGTAAGTGATGATCTTTTTTTTGGAGATCATCGTCTAGCCGAACGACAATTTACCCTAATGATGGAAAATCATGGTGAAGCACAGGCTGACTTGTCTAAGGCCATCGTTGGGAAACCGAATACTGTGCTGATGCCGGGCCTGAACTGTTCTCCCAACGGCCCTTATGGACTAACTTTGCAAATTTTCGGCTATTTTTCAACAGGCAAGCGTTGGGCTATTTTGGGCTAGTTTTAAGGTACCATTTGGGCTGGAAACTTGAAAAAATCTGGCAACACTAATTGGTAGGCAGAGAGCTAGAGTCAACAAGAAGCTGCTGGTAGATCGAGGAAAATGTGTTTTCATGCAGCTGCTGTCTGTGAGGTTTTTTTTAAACAATTTGTTACGTAAAATATTACGGTTAAGAGGCTGGCGAGGTGAGATCGAGGAAAATGTGCCGTCATGCAGCTGCTGTCTGTGAGGTTTTTTAAAATTATTTGCTACGTAAAATATTATGGTTAAGAGGTTTGCAAGGTACAAGCATGTTGCTAGTCTTAGCTCATTGGACATTTCTGGTTTAGATAGTGTTTGGGCCGTTGGAACCTAATTTTTACCGTGATCCCAGGAAACTATATCACGTTTTTGCAGAGGGAAGAAACTAAAACGCGGAAATCCGTGGAAAGTGTACAAAATCTGACGAGTTAAACCAAGGCCACCTAGAACACAAGGCCTGTTACTCGTATCTAGATCGGCTGATGACGTCATCAATAGTCGTCCTTTACATCGCACTTAGCAAACGCTCGTGTTCTTTCCACAAATAAGGCATTCCTGTACAATACATTTTATGGGCTTTAATTAATGATCTTTGTTTAAGCACATCTGACAAAATAACGCTTTAGCGGTTAGCTTAGAATATGAAACACAGCGATGACTAAGCAAAAATTATATTGGATAAAAGAGCATAAAAGTCACGTAACTAAAATTTTTGTATTAATACTCGTACAGTTCCTCAGTAAATCACTTTTCTCAGCAGCCGCTGTGGAAGCTTAACATAAAACAAGTACAGTAACGAAATATACAGCATCAAATCGGCATAAAATCCAACTACCAGACCAAATATACGTCCATAATAATTTTAAAAAATGTCTCGCAATTACGAACAGGTTAGGTTAGTAGAAAACACTAAAAAAGCATAATTTATAGAAAATATCGAAGCTGAGGATATGCAAGCTACAGGTCAAATGCGATTAAGTTTAAAGAGGGCATCAAAACCTCAATAATTTTGTAAAGAAGTTCAGAAAAAAGTACTTTTTAAGAGTAAAATCGAAAAAACTCGATTTCTGGGAGCACCGTAAAATTTTTACTCTGTTTCAAATCAGCGTATTCAATTTGCACCTCTTCGACAAGCGTTCGGTACGTACTTCATCATTTTTTTTGAGGCTCAAGTTGTTCGATAAAATGTTTGTGGTCGCCCAAACAACCATTTTCACTAACTCACTGTAGTCATGCGTTGCACAAAAGTTAGCATGGCCGCTGTTCATCAAGCATTCTCCGTCGAGAACTGTCAAACAAGTATTAACAGCAAGCTTGCGTTGTGAAGAAGATGTATAAAATATAACTTTCGGAGAGTTTCTTAATAGTGACGTAGCAAACCAGAACTATGCCGATGACATCTTGCGTAGGGTATAGAAGTCCTCCTCGCGATAGGCCCTTTATCATTGTGATTTGAAAGTCATCAACGTTACCACTGCTACTTACAATTTCTTCTTCGCAATCAGCGCATTTCAATTTTTTGTTGTTGGAGTTGCAGCAGTAGCCTGCGATGTATGCCAGTAAAGGCAATTTTTGTTTGCCTTCCATTTCTTCTGCGGAAATGTCAATGGGATGGGGTTGAATGGCCACTGAAGTATTTTCATATGGTTTCCATTCGAAGGTGAAGTCATTAATAGCCACATCGTGTCCTTGTATAGATAGTTTCAAGACTGAAAGCAAGCGAATTTTTGTTTCACATTCGTACAATTGCCTCAATGACACATCGTATTTCCCTCTAGCCAACTGCCTATATTGTCCAAAACGAGCCTCCAAAGAGTCAGTTTGGAACTTTCCCAACAGTACGTATTTTGCACCAAGCTCATTTATACAGTAGTCACTCATTTCCAATAAAGCATTCGACGTGTGGACGATGGCAGAGTAAGTCTCCCTTGTTAATTTTCCGCCGATTTGCTTCATCTGATCCCAGTTTGAGAGCCACTCCAAAAATTCGATTAAAAATATTTTTGGTTCTGAATCGGCAGAAGTAATTGGTTGCTGCTATTGAGTCAAACACCTTTATGCGGAGTTTTAACATTTACGATATCCCACCAAGTTGTTATTATTTTGATAAAAGCTTCCGCATCATGAAAATAAGGGATATCAAACTTTCCACCCAGCTCAAACATAGCGTGTGATACAAAATCGTTAAACATTTGAAGGACAAGCTGAACATTTTGCCGTTCTAAATTTGATGGCTGTAGTGCTTTTGCTGAAAGCTTGTAAGCGTATTTGACCAGCGACTCGGCTTCCATGTGATAAAGTTCCTTAAGCGACAAAAAACTGGCTGTGCAAATATTATCCGAAGTCTGTAATGTGGAGATATTGCCCGATTTGAAAGGTGGAAACTTGAAGCATTTTCCATCCAATTTTTGGTTTGACCAATTATTCCGTATGCACTTGAGAATGTGCACAGAGTCCAATATATAAAAGAGAGGTCGGATGGGATTGCATGGATGTGGATAATTGCAATGGATAATTGAGGCGGTAAAGCAAACGATGACATGGCTTTTCTGTTTATAGCACTGTTATCTGTTATTATAGAAATGACTTTAAATCCGATCTTTTCCAAGCTTACCACAGTTTTTTTTATAATTCCAAACAATATCTGTGCGTCCATTTTGCGTGCTGGAAGCAGATGAACTACGTCTTTGTATTCCGAAAATGTACTAGTGATCATAAATGCAAAAGCAGTTGTAGCAGCGTTAATGGCATCATGTGCAACCCCAACGATACTTCCACCTTTGTAATCATAAAAGGCTGAAAGATGAATTTCATCAACCAACAAACTGACGGTTTTGTCACAAGACTGCAGAGCTTTGAATTTTTGCTTAATATATAATAAAAACGTTCCGTCATTTTGTTCGTTTGCGGGATTCAATGCATATTGTAAAGTCACTTTACGAATTGTTGATAAGCATGGAAGTGTAATGTTACCACTGCTTCGCAAAAATCTATATGCAGAAGGTGATATGTTGTGTAGTAAGGATGAAAACACTAAATATTCGTATGAATAAGGATGACATTCTTTTCGCATCAGTTGCAGCTGTTCGACAATTAACGTTAATTCTGAAGTAAATTTTTTCGAATCTAGTTTTAAAGCCAGTAACAAAGTGATGATGAGTTGCAAGGTAAGATCAAAAGTAGTTTCCGCTCTAGCAGCAGTTGCAAAAGATTTTAAGGAACAAACAGTGGCACAGACAAGGTGAATTTTAGTAAGCTTATCAATTTTCAGTGGCAGCTCAAAGCTTCCAAGTTTCGCCAACTTTACAGACTGTACGAAAACATTTACAAACATATCTTCATTTAAACACGTAGCAGCTTTGACTTCTGGACCAGTTGATGCTGAATTTTTCAAGTAGCAAATTTGTATTTCATTTGGCTGCTGGATCAGATGCCATGGTGGCTTGATTTTTAATTTTTCGACCACCTCTATCAATGTTGAACAACGATCATTCTCTTCTTGCAATTCAAATTCCTCTTTACTCTTCTCAATTGCTTTTTCTATGTTTTTTTCTTCCTTGGATTGCAAAATATTTTCACGGCTCCGTCTTTTAGATGAGTGAGGTTGAGAAAGATATGATGGGCAATTAGGAAATATGGATGGAATGGCATCAGACGACAACTTTGGAGTTTTCAAATTGCAAATAATGATTTTTCATCGAAAGCTGATGCCGTGCGAATAATTTTGCTTTCATGAAAATGCTGTTCACACACCTGCAAATGGTAATATTTAAAATGTAACCTCAGTAAACCAACACAAGAAATTATAGAAAATGTATCCATGCAGCAAGGCTAGGCTGCAAATGCGAACTTAAACTGGCTATAATACCAAACTTCAACATCAAAAAATTAATTCTTGAACTTCAAAATAATTCAACCAAGTTTGAGTTCACTATTTGACTTCAATGAATTACATTATTCTTCGAATAAGAGGAATTTCTGATTTTGTTTGCATCCGTTCAAAGTTTTGACTGAAAGCTGTTTCTAATGGGTCCAAATTAGATGCGGCAGGTCATTTCCTACAAGTTATATCAAATGCCTTTAAACCTTCATGTTGAGGTGGGGTGATTTCTCATTTGAAACCATAAGCGTTTAATCATTTTTTGAATCTGGGTTATTGTCACGAAAGAAAGTTCCATCTAAAACGTTTGATGAAACTGTTCAGCTCGTCAAGCAGGGACTGAAGAAAACATCATTTGAACGGAATTGATAAACGTTTCAAGGAATAATTAAACTAAATTTAATAAAGGTATAAAATTTTGCCTATTGGTTTAACGTCTAAAGAACTTGCATCAAAACTGTTTTCCGATGTCTGTATACCGGTAATAATTCTAAATCCTTTCAAGAAAATCATTTCATGTCAATATCTGTGATATTACAACACCTTCTAGCAAACAGTAACACATTATGATAAAAAAAGTAAATATACTTTGCTCTGTGCAGATGGCTTAAAATTTGCTCTTTTGATGGCATGCACCGATTTTAGCCTCAATTTTTCATCTTGGGGAAATCCAAATATTGAGACTTTAGGGCCATTGTCATAGTTTCCATTGCACCGAGGCACAGAGGAATGATGCGGCATCAGTCCCACTTTTAAGTTAAATTATTATTCTTTTTAAGAAAAAGCATTCAACAATAACACCGTCTATTTACTCTGCAACATAAAATATATACATAATTCATGATTTTTTGGCATGAAATAGATACAATGTTCATGATAATGTTGGTTCATTTTTCTTCATGTAGCTGTGTTTTCTTCATGCCATACTAAAGTGATTGTGCCAGCTCCTCAATTAACAATAAGTTATGTACTTATGGCATGTTTATGCAGCAGCATGGCATTGAACTGAGGTTGTCTTAGAAAAAGTGAATGATTCACTTAACCAGTTAGCCCAGTACCCTGGAACTACCCACTGTGCTCCAGCACTTCATATTTTTTCAATTTTTCAACTAAATCCTTTTCAGCTCACTGACACAGTAAGTAATACAGCCAAAGCAGTATACAGCCTACAGCCTGCTTTGCTGTATTTACCTGCCTCAAATTGTTCTGGTTGAATAAAACGTCCAGGTTTTGTAAATATTTTGGCTTTTTGTTTGCTTTTAAAGTCTTATTATTTTATTTCAATACTTTCGTTTGCCAAAGATTAGCTTAAAGCTGTACGTAACTAACTAGCACTTAATCAACCTTACCCTTAACCTAATCAAACTTTCCATTACAAAATATTGCTTACAACAGTACAATAAATTGAACTAGTATTCAAAACTTAGTCTAAATTCCCTCTGTACGATCTCCGACAATTCATAACGCTATTATCAACTGTTTTCCTGCATATTATTTTCTCTGCTACTAGCCCAATAATCTATGGGTGCATAGAGCAAAGTGACAATTCGCTGTGTGCGAGCACTCAACAACGCAAGCACATAAAGGACGACTTTTGATGACGTCACAAACAGCGTAACAGGCCTTGTGTTCTAGGTGGCCTTGGTTAAACCCGTTTTTCAATTTGATGATTTTGCTAAACAGGGATAGGGTTTGGGCTAGGATTGAGGTTGATGAAAGTGTTAGTTGGGGTTACTCCGATTTATGCGTTTTAGTGATATTCTTAAGAGACGGGTCGTGTGTCAGCGTCGTAATTGCTCACAAACTGGTTTTTCTTTAAAGTTGACAAAATGTCCTATACTTGGCGTAGCAACACTTTACTGGCCAGTCTAAATGTAAGCTATTACTTTTCAACCTTTTTTGACGTCTAGGCTTCCTATACCCAGTTTTTGCAAAGGTCGCGAAACTCCCATTTTATAGAAATCAAAAAACTATTAAAACCAAAAAGTAACTGTATTTTGCTATCACATGAACTCGATTCAGGCACTTATAATTGGCTTCACGGTTGATACACAAATCCTATAATCATCATTGACTGAGTCTTAAAATCAAAACTAAAAAACTAGGGCGAAACCGTTAAAGCTCACACAACTCCGTTTGAATAGCTTTAAAAGGTAAATCAGGGGTGTGCAAGCTGTGGCCCGCGAAAGGATCGCAAATGTGGTGGTGAAGATCTTTTATATTTTTGGAGGTCAATTTTAGAATGTTCACAAATTGACGAATTTACATAAGTACTCTAACTGGTGACCGTTGTGCTTAATACGCCTTTTGCATCTTGAAGAAATGGACCTAGAGAAGTCCAGCAACATTTTCTCTGGTATTTTAGCACATTCTTTTTCAATTGCTACTCTCATTTTAGCAATTGTTTCTGGTTTCCTACTGCAAACTTGGTTTTTTAGAAACTGTCACACAAAGAAATTCACCAGTGTCAAATCTGGTAAACTAGGTGAATATCTGACTGTTTCTTTTCTTCCAACGGTTTCTAAAAAACCAAGTTTGCAGTAGGAAACCAGAAACAATTGCTAAAATGAGGGCAGCAATTGAAAAAGAATGTGCTAAAATACCAGAGAAAATGTTGCTGGACTTTTCTAGGTCCATTTCTTCAAGATATAAAAAGCGTATTGAGCATGACGGTCACCAGTTAGAGTACTTATGTGAACTCGTCAATTTGTGAACATTCTAAAATTGACACCAAGAGTACTTATGTGAACTCGTCAATTTGTGAACATTCTAAAATTGCCCCAAGTGTCTTTTATGGGTACTTGTGGGTTATCTGTCACTACTTTTTTTCACCAGGTATTAAATTACTATTATTTAACTATATATAATGTTTAAGGCTAAAATGAGTAGGAAGGCAGTGTACATTGAAGGGGCAGGCGCGGTATGTAAATGTATGGGGCAGTGTACACTGGAAGGGAGAGTACAGGGTTAGGTTTATTAAATTAAAAAAAAGTGGTGACAGATAACCCATAAGTACCCTTTTATGTTATTAAAATTTAATTTGATATGCTTTTGTATATTTTTTCTCGCAAATTCTTTGAATGTTTGTTCTTTCTATTGCATCAATTTATTTAAAAGCAAAAATCAATAACTTGATTAAGTTATAACGATTCAAAGAGTGTATACATTTTTTTGGGATACCCTGTATATTCCAAACAATACCTAAGCAACTAGTTTTATGATTTTTTTGCTAATGAGTTCTGTGCTACGTGTAGATTCTGCACAATTTGCTTTTCATTGCAGATCATTACAAAAGTTTTCTGCAAGTACGGTAGTGTTTTTTCAGCATGAATTTTGCCAGTTTGGTGATTTTTCATTGTACTAGTAAATCCGCCGGGATACTACATGTTTTTGTACAAATCAAGACATTGTTTATAATTCTTGATGACAATTTGTCTGCTACGTCAATTTTTTGCCTCTTTCAAACATACTCTTATAGGTAAAATCTATTGCATTGTTGATTTTTTGTTTGTCAAATTTTGTAATTTTCCGCATTATGATTCATTTAACCACCTATGATTTATTCAACTGTGATTCATTTATGTTTTGTCAGTAAAACACTGATTCATAATGGAGTCCTTTGTGAGGTTTGTAACTACACGGTTTTTTTAGCATGAACAGTTTTTTGAAATACGACAGCAAACTCGGTTAAGGCCTACATGCTTTATTCTCGAAGTTTTTGGGATTGTTGAACGCTGAGCAGAAAATTTATGAGTGTTTTTCCAAAATTGTTTGCATGACTCCCAAGGTAATTGAATCCAGGTCTACCGATTGTGTTTTTAGATATGATGACTCGTTTAGCACAGCAATTGATGAATAATAAGGGAAATTTTACGCTTAAGCCTACTGACGTCCTAAAGAGAATTGCCAATTAGGCGGTGATGATCTACGTTGTCAGCGGAGACGCAGTCATCAGGCGATCAACCGTGACGACATTATACATTCCACGCTCTTCGACGAGACGTGCGTTTTTTTGGCTTTCTTATAGAACAACTGGTAGAGTGAAATAACTTTTGTAAGGGGTTGAACGTCAAAGTTCTTTCTCTTACTACACCAAGCGGTATTCCTTGCTCATTTGAATTATTTTGTTCTTGAAATTCTTCAACCACAAGTTAAGAAGCGATAGTATAAGGTTCGCTTTTGTCCAGTTTCCTTGCGTAAAAAGAGCAATTCTGATAACTGTCTCTTTTCGGCCGAACATATGTGACGTCTACATATAAACTACGTCACATGAATAATATGTTCAGACCGAAACTTGGTGCTTTCCTATTTTATAATAAAACTGGTTTACTTCTACCTTATAGAACCATTTATTTGTTGCGGCAGCCTAAGGTATCATATTTACGTCTCGCATGTCATCACGTGACGAAATTTAGGATTGTATTGCTAGTTTTCCATCAACCAGCAACCCGAACTTTAACCTGAGTTAAAAGAGTTGGTGCCTCGCTAACTTTTACCAACGATGTCAACTTTCTATTGAAAAAATGTTTGTGCTAGTAGAGAACTTGAAACTGTGGGTGTTATTCACGTAAGTACCGCGTACACTGTATGCCGTATAATAACCGACCAAAAATTGAAAAGTTCTACCAAGTTCACCACTGTGTTGCAGTGGTTACCATTGAAAGAACGTCCGCTTCATCGCCGGTTGACCTACATTTTGATTTTCTAGTTGCAAACTTATCCCTGCTCAAAGATGGCGTGGTTTACTTGCTGGTTGATCAAGCGAGCAACCACTTAATAATTTATTACGTCTGGAGGGCGCCATTTATCAAAGTTACACAAGAGCATTTGGTAAGATCTGGGCCTACCTAAATTTAAACAGCTTATTGCCGTAATTCGATGGTCGGATTGGTCATAGACAATGCTCCTGCCTATATCCCGTTATCAGAAGCTTAGTTTCACAACCCAGTGTTGCTGTGCGAATCGCGGCTGCGAATCCTACCTGAGTCGCGTTTGCCGAATGCCGTTTGGTAATTGCGAATTTCCTGGTCTTCATTGAATCTAGTGCCAACATTATTCAAAGATAGAGCTTGACTTTTCCGGCCCTTTTATCAGTAACTTTGATTGTGGATTCTTCAACTGCTTCGGTGTCTTTAAGATTTTCTTACGCATTTTGATTTACTGCAAGTATCACAAATCTATTTCTCAAAATTTATGAAAGATAGAAATTTTATTGTTGTGGTTTCAAATGCAGCTTATTAAATTTAACTTAAATATACCAGCAATACGAACGTATGCCATTTTTAAACATTTTTTCTTTACTTGTTATTTGTAAATTTTATTCTCATCTTCATCGCTTGAAGCAGAGCTGTTCAACTAATTTTAACGAAGGCCCGGTTGGACAAGTTCAGTATTTCCAGAGGTCCAGTAGAATTTTTGACTTGCGTTGATAAAAATCAGACTGTCATTTCCAGTAAATACAGAAAAATACTTTGGTTTTTTCTTAGTCTACAAACTACACAAATCATCGAAATTAAAAATAAAATGCGCTCATTGTACTCTATTATGTTAATTTTATAAAAAAACCGCATTTCTTACTTTTAGCCAGTTCTTAAAACTTGATCTACAGAAGCAACAGAAAATCGAAGGCAGTGGAGGGATGTTTGGTCCTGGTACCATGCAGTAGGCTATTGTGTGCTGCCGTAAGATCTGCCAATGCAATGCCTGATTTATTTTCTTCAAAGCGGTGTTCAACGTCATAGGTTAATCTAAACACTTGATTGGCTATGCATTGACCATTTATATTTCTTTAATTTTACTTCTACGAAGGACATATGCTGTGCTGTTAGAGATGTATTTGTCAAGCTTGTCTATATAACAGAGATTCATACTTTACCAAAAAAAAAGTTAGCAATAATAAGTTAACTGGAATCGTTTTTGTTGATTCAGCGGTGTCTATAGTGCTAGATACAGCAATAGCTTCATTTTGCTACATAAAAGCTTTAAAGCTCATCAAAGCACAAAATTGCAAAACTTCTATGTATGGGTTCTACTTTGAGTAACTGGGACAGTGTTTGCCTTCGAATACCGCTTACTTGTAATGCTACGAGAGAGAAGGTTGGATGTTTACTGTAGATACACCACTTTATGGAATCTGGATAGGTTTTTGATGCGAGTAAGTCTTTTTGGATGTTGTTTTGCAACTTACTATTCGGTGGGCTCTACAAGGTTTTTTCATATAAAGATTGAACATTACGCTAGGTTAAATTTGGGAAATTAGCCGTTGCACTTGAATTTATTTTTCCTTTTTCAGATTTGATAGTTTAACTTTTACCTGTGATTGCGTTTTATTTATTTGTTGAAATCACAATCATAAGCGCGAAATGAGTGACGTCGAACCAGATGGCAGGCGACTCGATCGAAATATTAATATTCCGGAGTCGGAAAACGTGTACATTCCTGCAGGTAACTGGCTAATATTGGCAATAGCTCTATGTTAACGCACGTTCATGCATTGATATCAGTAGTAGGGATGTGCACCGGAATATTCGATTTTTTAATAATTCAGTCTTCGTTGATCATCTGCGCATTGGGCTATGAGCTCTTATGCCATGACTGAGTCTATCAATTCTCCTTGTGACAAGATCGAACGTTGGCGACAAGCCGTTGTTTTTAGTTATTTGTTTTTAGGAGATTCAAAAAGAGAAACGTACCGCCTTTCTACCTATCATCATTTTCCGCTAGATGTCCCCATTGATCCACGCCGATTCGCTAGGCAGGGATTTTATTTCACCGGCTACAGGGACAGGGTGGTTTGTTTTAGGTAAGTCTGCAAACAATATAATATTTTGTTTAATTTCAGTGTACGTTAGCGCATTTATAAATTGTAGGAGAGAAGATTACGTTTTGATTTTACGTAAAACATCGTTTGATTAAACCTGTTTTGAAGCAATTCTGATTCTGTTAGCACAGCCATATTCTACCTCAAGCCCTGCAATTAAACCGTAGGATTTGTCGTAGTGCCTTTCCATAGGATACAGCGTTGAAATACACCAGACACTAAGTCGAACCTCATGATATTCAGCCACCCAATGACAATTCATTCAGTATGACAAAGTTATGCCCAATTTTTTGATGACCTCATAATCACTTTTGGGTGTAGTTGTCAACAAGCTGCTGAAAGTTGGACAGCGATTGATGACATCAGAGAACGAAGATGGCATCGAGATGATTGTGATTTCATGAACGGAAGAGACGCTGGCAATGAACCTATCGGTAAGCTGGCCAAGTGTTCACAGTGTCCAGCTAAACAAACGAGTTCATTGGCTTTGAAAACCGTCAAGCTTATTTTAGTGGGAAATTAAAACGACATACTAAAAGCGGCTATGTGGTCGAGTGGATGAAACTTCGATTTATGACAGTAATCGAATAGTCGTTCGTTCTACACTCATAGTGTATGCGCCACAGTGATGTATTGGAAAAGGCTATTTACAATGATTTGTTTAGTTAGGGCTATGCTTCAACAAGCAAAAATTTTATCGCAATTTATTTCTTGCAGTTAAGCAAAATGGAGGGACTTAAAACTTTTGAAATAGGTTCGGACAAATTCCTTATATTTAACGTCGCTTTACTTAGAGTCTGTAGCAGCGGTCTGCAAAGTGTGGGCCACAACTTAATTCTGGGCCCATTGCTGCTTTATATTGTCGATATGAATTGGCAGTAGGCCCACAATTCAGTCGCGGCCACGTGGTGTGTAGAAGCAAACAACATTAGCTTTCAAAAAAAGCTCTTTACTTGAATTGCTGTAAAAAATATCGACTTGAACCAAACGAAATAGTCTTCAGCTTAGAAAAGTTTGTCAACTTTTGGTCTCAAATCTTCTTCGCAAGCAGATCTCTGACATTGCTGTATTGGCCTTCAGCAATTTTTGAAGGATGGATATTTGCCATCCGAGCAAAAATTTGCCGACTATTGGTCTGGATGATATAAATGCTGAGCAACTATTAATATGTTTTTATTTTATACAATTGAGTAATTGCAAAGTCAGTGTCCAACCTTCACGTTCAGCTTTGACCAGACTATCACATTCATAATTACATATCATGTTGCAATTACGCATAACATTTTTATACTGACGGAGGCCTGCTTTCTAGGTTTCTGTTGATTATTTAATTCAGAAAAGCATTCTATAAACAAGAAAATAAAATAATAATGGCCTAGCAAAAGCTGACAACTATCAACTAAGTTTAGCGCTGTGGTGTTCCGCAGATGTTCTGAACTAAAACGTGAGCTTATGTTTTTGTTGTTGAACGCAAAGATAAACGCCATAAATGGGACAGCTCTTTTCACGTCGATTCATTTTTCAAAACTTATATAAACTTATTTGAGGTGTATGCAGGGTTTTACTATGCGATCTTTTATCAGATAATGCGATCCATGAGGCATCTAATCATATTATAGATCTTTTTTTGGAGGTTAACGGATGGAAAGCGATTGTTTTGCCCATTGTGACACACACACACGCACACCATTTTTTTCGTTGGACACGCTCGCACACATAACTTTTTTCCTTGGACACACTCACTCGCACATAGCACGTTTTTCCTTAACTTCATGGCGTTAACGACTGTTTTTTGGAGATCAGTTGTTGTGTTTTGCTCATTTTGCTCAATGCTCTGCTTCAACATGCTTGCTTATTGATCCCACTTTTTACCACAACTTTAGTTGAAGATACTGTAGATGCAACTTTCTCTTTTTTTTTCTGCCGTTCAAAGTCCTAGTCTTTAGCTGTCTCTGGTAACATCGTGTTTGGCAGCAATCTGGGTCAGATTTAAAATTGATTTGCATAATACTAAAAACAAAATTAGAGCAACATTGGAATGCATTTTTAACTGCCATTAAAGACTTGATGTAAGAATCCATAAGCAAGCGTTTAATACACGAAAATCCCTACTCTACAATAAAACTGTTTTAAGGAGCTTCGGCCAATCTTAGCTATTACTCTTCCGTATCGCCGGTTCTGATTGCCAAGAAAAGCCCACTCGGCCCGTCCAGTATCTTCGTCCCGGGCCCCACGGTCCGGCGACGTCGAGTCGGAGGGTTCCTTCAAGCAACCCGCTCCGATCAAATCGTTTGCCAATTTATGGTTCGAGAATAGGTCGAGGTCGCGTCGTCCCCGATCGTCGCGCATAGCGCAGCGCGAGTACAAAGCTTATAAAGATTAGTTTCTTCTACCGTGACAGATTTTAAACGTATATTCTATTTTGATATAAACCTAAGTATTCGTACTCGAGTTTGTGGAAATGCTGCGTGTTTTATATCAAGTTTACCGTGTGATAGCTGCTCATAAGCAAGTTTGCATCACAAATAAAAACAGTCATAAAATTGAAGTATTTTAAAGGATTTGCCGACGTTTTCTCTTTCTCTTACTTTTGCAATCAATTCGTTATGTTTTTTAACAGGTAATTTATTTCCAAATCAAGTAACAGCAGTCGATTTTTTGCCAACTTTTCTTCCGGTTGATGAAAGTAGTTCTGCGAGCAATACTCTTCAAAGTCAATCGGAAACCAGTTTTGCGAACAATACTTCTCAAAGCCATTCGGCAACTAGTTTTACAAACAATATTCTTCAGAATCAATTGGAAACTAGTTTCACAAACAATATTTTTCAAAGTCAATCAGAAACTACGGATGTCGAACGATCACACATTGAAACACCTCATTTTTGCGCGGAAAATTTTCAAGTGCCCTCTTCTAGAAGTGCTACTCAAAATGAACCACTCCACACCACTAGGCCTTCTAGTTCTACAACGATTCTATTAGAAACGTTTCCTTGTAATAATCCGATCAATCCTCACATGCGTTCCAAAGAAGCTCGTCTCCAAACATTTTTGGACAATTCCACTAGATGGCCTGCACATCGAATTCGGGCTACTCCACAACAAATAGTCGCCGCTGGAATGTATTATCTCGGACTGAGAGATCGAGTAAAGTGTTGGTATTGTAATGGAGGGCTCCAAAACTGGGATCAGGAAGATGATCCGTGGGCAGAGCATGCCAAATGGTTTCCGTTATGCGAGTTTGTTTTGCAGCAAAAAGGTCCGGAATTCGTCCATCGGATAGTGTCCCTATATCCAGGATTGGAACGACCACCACTTTACAATCCAACACGAGCTGAACCAGCTCGAGAAATTGCTCAACAAATGCAATTTAATGTGAAGTAAGTATTTTTTGAATAGTAACTCGTGCCTTTATCTTACGACGCAGAAAAACTCTTTTGTTTTTATTAAGTACGAGTAGCTCATGTTTAACCTCTAATTGTATTCTTACCGCTTGTCCTGCTCCGTATCTCTCTACTACGTTAGAAGCAGCAACTTTATCACAGTTTTATCACTTAATCTGGCAATTAAGCTTTAGGAAGATGTTGTTTTTGTTTGGAAGAGGAAATGTTGAAAAAGCTTTTTGTCGGGTTTTACCGTGGGAAAAGTTAGTTTCTATTTGAGTGATGACTGGACTTTCATCGAAGCTTGCGTCTTGTTCTACAGGACCTGCACTTTGTGGTCGATGGCACGGAAGGAGAGCATAATGCTTTAGGAGCCGAGTGACTTTTTAGAGCTTGTCCAGAATTTGTATGTAAAGAGTTGCCCTAAACGAGTGTACGGGCCTGCAACTAAGGGGGGGAGGATTAGGAGAGGCGACGCCCTCTCCTAGAAAGCATTTCGCCTTCCCTAACATTGTTTGAAAAGCTTCAGTTATATTTACGAAGCATTCAACAGTCCCATTATCAAAGTTGACTTTTTATTTGTCGTGATTGTTTTGCCACTTATTTGTTTTTATTTGCAAATTGTAAATCGTAATTTATTACTGCTACGCGCAGTTCGCTGATCCAAGCAATTTTTTATGTGTACCATCACAGTTTGCCACACGTGTTTTGATTTTAGACGTATATACGGTAACCAAAAGTTAATTAGTGCATGGCCAGACGAAAGTAAAACCGCAATATAAATGCAAGGAATACCACGAAAAGAAAATATTTGCGTCTGGAATTCGAAACGACAGTATGTTCGGTGCAGTGATGAAGTCAAGGCCTCAAGGCGAGGGCATCTCAAAACCTCCCTTTTTAATGTCTCAGTATTGTGAAATCTATCGTTTGCTACAGTCTATTGCTCACGAAAATGTTCTTCGTGATGGAGAAATAATTGTTAATGCCAATGGCCTATTATGCGTCATCCAATCAAAATCATTTTTCTGTAGTGTTTAGCTTGCCAAGTCGAATCATTGAGAGCATTTTTTCGGTTACAGACCCGACGTTCTATTAACTGAGCAACGGCACTGCTTGTGATCTGTTAAATTCTTCGTCATATGTTCCTGGCATCTAGTTTGTTGTGAAAAATGACCGGTGTTCTTTTGTTGACCTCTTAACTTCTAAACATATTAGGTTTTTTGCTGCTTCAATGCAAGACTGCAATAAACCACTGAATAACAGAACTATAATGGTTCTTCCATCACAAGCTCAAGTAATTTTGATGCCTTCGTAACCATCTGAGGGAAAAAAATTAACATTACTACATATTCGATTACATGTAAGTGACCAAATTTAGTGATCTTTTTTCGGCTTCCAGTAAGACTTGATAAACTCTTTGTAAATGTCATAATATTTCTGTAAGTGCAAAAAGAACTATAGATTTTACAACTATATTTCTCCACTGATTTTACATCAGCTTATCCGTAAAAGTAGTTAACGGTTTGATTGACCATGGAATCTTTTTTTAACACCTGAATTTACAACGAATGAAAATAACACTTAAGCCGTGACTTGCCCTGGACTGAAAAACATCAAGTAATGCATGTTAAAGCTCCCCCCCCCCCCCCTAAGACATCATTTGCCCCACCAATGCTTGTTTTCTTGTTGCGGCACTGCGAGTGTAACGAAGAGAAGTAGTAGCACACGACGGAATGAGATAAAAGGTGATCGGAGTCGGATAACTGCACCAAGTTTCTTTTTAATTCTGCTTCTGGAGAACATAGTTGTTTCAAGAAGGTAATCAAAGTGTGAGAGGACATTGCAAGCGTGATAAGAAGAGCCAAGTTTTTCACTAAACCGTCAGGGGACTTGTGAGTCTAAATATTTAAAGGTGACTGTACGCCTCCAGTCCGAGAAGAGGGATGAGGAAAAAGAGAAACTGCAATTTGCTGTGATTGGCCAGCTGATCTGCCGTGTTGTTTCCCGGTAATTATGGCAGCCCGAAAAATGTTATAGTCAAAAAAATTGGGAGTTTATGCTAGAGAGTGTAAAAGAGAACAAAGCAAAAAAGAGCTAAGCACAAATAAGACGAAGCGAGAGTGAGAGCGAACAACTGCGAAGGGAATTAAATTCTTCGCAGGGATAAATTTGATTCCTGCATATTATTTGCTATTTTCTCTCCAAGTTCCAATTTAAAGATTAAATGTTTTAACCCTTAAGTTTGTGATGTCCTATTTTGCTTGGCAAATTGCCGATTTATAGATCTTGAAGTGGAAATCTTTTTTTTTTGTATCAAAAACCTTATTCTTCATGCAGCATTTCTACCAATCTTGATATCTTGTTTTAAACTTTGGTTTGCTCATTTTAAGAGATGATTTTGTACACAGTTCAATTTCCTATCAACAAACGCACTCGAGTGTTCCAATAATTGATCCTCAAGAAGAGATTCGAAAAAGAAATGAAAATATTGAAATGGAAATGAAAACTTCAACTGTAATACCAGAAGCAAGAAAAATGGGATTTGATGACGAAATGATCAAGAATGCAATTAAAAAGTGAGTAGCGTTCAGAAATAAATCTGTTGATCATTATGTGAATGAAAGATGCGAGATGTTAAGATTTTACCATTTTTAGAGGTAGACCCCATAGTCGTCAATTTGCTGAAGTGTGTTTGAGCGTTGTTTGTCGTGTCAATGATGTGCGTTTAAATTTCTATGATTGTGCTGTGCTCTTAAGGCGTTTTAGGGCAATTTTCCATGCTTGGTTGTAATGCAATGGAAATGTAGTGTTCCAGCAGTTTTGATGGCTTTAAAGCGGCTCGGAACTTAACATTGTTGCAAAGCTGTTAGTTACCTTCGTAAAGCTGTTAGTTACCTTCGGTCAAGAAATATCGTTGGTTGTCACAGTATACGTGACCGTAGGAGAAACGTTTTTACGCTATTTTTGCTGCAACTATGTAGTTCACCTTATTAAACGCAACAAATGAGAACTCCAGCGACTTGTACGAATGACATTGTCATTTATCCCGTACCGGCAAAAAAATCTTTACCTGAAAAATAAGCACGCATATTTACTATTTCCGCCAAAAGTCAAGCATCACAATAACGCTTATACTTATGTCATAAGCTACTATCTGGGTATGCTTTACGGCATACTCATTGTTTTGAGGGCTTCGTGTAGTTTTGCAGCTTGGTGTATAGTAGGTCCGCGAAATTGGTCAAAATTTTTTTGTTTTGAAATTTCGAGGCTTAAAAATTTATCTCAGACACAAAAATGAGTGAAAAGAAGATGCAAATGGCAGAACAGTCTCGTGTTTTGACATTGTTACAGAAAGGAGATTCTGTGATTGCCGTGGCCAGAGATATTGGGGTTTCAAGAGAGGCAATTTTTCTAATAAAAAGGTCGGCTGCGTTATTACCACCCTAGTTGATACCCAAGAGGAGGTCGGCCTCTGGCGCACCTAAGAAGAACTCACCAAGAACGGATAAGCTTTTTAAGCGTGAAGTAACATCATATCCGTCTAACTGCGGTTGAATAAAAAACAAGCACCATGAGCTTCTCAACGTCTCAACCAGGACAATTCGTCATCGACTCCAGTTGGATATTTCTCTACCGTGTCGCTGTGCAGCCAAAAAGCTAAAAAGCTCACTGCAGCTGTAAACAAGATACCAGAAATATCGACATTGAACAGCTGCAGAATGGATATAACTAATGTTTAGTGATGAGAGCACTTTTACGCAGGTGAGGGGAGTCCCAAAGATGGTGCATCGTCCGACTAGTGCGTCACGATATGACCCAAAATTTACGGTTAAAACCGCAAAACACTCTGACAGTGTAGTGGGGTGGGGAGCTTTCAGTGGAAATCTGAGCCGGGCTGGTTTGTACTTTTTTCCTAAAAATGTAACAATAAAAGGAAGCATTTTTATCAACATTTTAAAAGAGCATCTTTGAACATTCTGGAGGATTCATCAATGTGATCATTTCATTCATGATGGTGCCCCAGCTCACGACTCGAAGATCGAGACAAAATTTCTTAACAGCCATAACATTCATGTTTTGGATTGCCTGGTGAATCACCAGACCTAAATTCAAGTGAAAATAACCGGAATTTTTAAAAAGCACCATTTCAAAGACGCCACACAGCTATATCAATGAATTGCAACAGGAGCTGAAAAAACTCTGGGTAAAACTGAACTTCACTTACTTAGCCGCACCTGCTGATTCTATGCCCAAAAGGCTTCAAATGGTCATCAAATCTGGGCCAAGACGACAAGTTACTGATTTACATTATATTTTATCTGCAGCAAAAGACCTGAATTCTAAAATCGTTTCGTTTGACCAAATTTCAAAAATATTTAATCGATTTAAAAAATTTTTTGTTGGCA